>CM053625.1:334370319-334391009 GCA_028646595.1 Phalanger gymnotis
GACACATGACCAGAATTAGAGATTTGGGGCATCTAGGCTGGCCCTGAGCAAAGCTATGCAAGTTGGTTATAGATAGTATCTAATCTTAGAACAGAAGGGAAACTATTAGTCTCATTTTGCTGATAAGGACATTCTGACTTTTAGAGATTGTCTCAATTTGGTTTAAAGGGCCATCAGGGGACTAGTCAAACTTTTGGCACCAATGACTGGCCACCCTCTAATTCCTTCAGGCTTAATCAAAGATCAATTGATGCTGCTACAGGAAGTGTGACCCTTGGCAGCAGAGAAGAGAGCCAACCATGGATTCAAGAAATAGTTAGTCTTGGCAGTCAGAAATTGAGTTGCATAGAGGAGCATGACCATAGAGACCAGCAGAAAAATGTTCTTAGCAGAGATACCACACCCAGTGAGGACATAGGAAGAGGCAGAATCTTAGGATCCTGCAAGACCTGAGTCACCTTGACCTCTCTAAGCATGTTCTTTACTAATACATATATGTTTCCTCTTCCTATTGATGCTGTGTATATTTGTGGGAGAGTATGCCCCAGGTTTATAAGGAGAATATTTTGTGGCTTTTATGATGATGATGCCAATGTAGTAAATACCTTTTTTTAAAGATAATTATGTCAGGGGCAGCTAGGTGGCACAGTGAGTAGAGCACCAGCCCTGGAGTCAGGAGGACCTGAGTTCAAATCCAGCCTCAGACACTTGACACATTTACTAGTTGTGTGACCTTGGACAAGTCACTTATTCCCAATTGCCCTGTCTTCCCCCCTCCAAAAAAAAAAAAAGAAAGAAAGAAGGAAAAATTGATTATAAAAAAATTATGTCAACTGACTGACTATTAAACGTGAAAGCCTGAGCACTGATTAAGACCACTGAGGGCTGAGTTTTAGACCTGTCTTTAGTTGTCTGCTTTCTTGTGTTGCTATACAGTTAAGCCCTGGGACTGCCCACCTCAGCCATCTTTTTGCGATAAAATTAAGAAACCCTTGTGTCAGAATGATGAAGACTGTGGACAGGATGAAAAGTGCTGTTCTAACTGTGGCTTGACATGCATTAAAAGTTAGTAATGGATGAGGTTGGGGAAGGTGGGAGGAAGTGGAGGTGAATGCCTTTGAGAATAATGCCAAGTTCCCCTGCTGACTTGCTACCTGACTATAGGCTCTCAGATTGGGAGTGAAGGGAAGGGCTTGGGGATGGCCAATGGAACTCAGCTCAGAGGAAAGAAAGATGGGGCAAATTCTCTTCTAGTTAGAAAGTACAGATCCTTTGCCACCGGGATCTGTAACAAAAGCTAGCCTGGGTTAGGAGGATTTCCCCTTTATCAACTGCATCCTCCACTAGTGTTCCAGGAAAATGAGCTAATTCCAAGGCCTTCGCAGAAGACCCTGGATTCAGGGATGTTGCTGAGATCCCCATTGCTACATAGCTCCTGGATCTTAGGATGTGGGGCAGGGATTCTTCATCTGTTTTGTATTATGGATGCCTTGACTATCTTGTCCATTCTAGTGAGGCTGATGGACCTCATCTTTGAATGTTTTTAACTGCATAAGACAGGATATATAAAATTATAAAAGAGTCTAATCATACTGAAATGCAGTTGTCAAAATAATTTTTTTAATTCATGGACTCCCAGTTAAAAAACCCCTCATATAGAGCTGAATTGGACGTTGGAGATCATCACCATAGTTTACAAATAAGGAAACTGAGACCCAGAGAGTTTAAATAACCTTCCTGAGGCCATATTAGAAGTACATAGTGATAAGGATGATGATGATATTATCTAACACTTCTATAATGCTTTCAGATTTGCCAAAGCTTTACATATGTTATCTCATTTGATTTAGAGACAAAGACTTAACACAAGTCCTTCTAATCTAGCCATCGTGATGGCCTTCAACTACTGCCCTGTACTGGCTGAATTTTTGACTGAAAAAGACCCATATGAGAAAAGAACTTCAAATCAGGAAAAAGAAGGAATCCTTTCCAATCCCTGGAAAGGGCCTGACTTGAAGGACACTGCCATCATCTTTCATATCACCAAATTCCTTTTCAGGCTATCTCCCAATGCTGTCCTCCATATATTATGCAATACTCTCTGTCCTCCAGAACTCTCGGCCCACCTCCTTCAGTGTCATCTATTTTCCCTTTAGTTGGAATGTTTTCCCTCTTCCTCTTTGTCTGTTAAAATCCTATTTGTCCTTCAACTTCCAACTCAGATGCTCTCTCCTCCATGAAGCCTTCCCTGCTCACCTTAGTAAATAATGGCTTTCCCTGGCACCTCACTTTGTTTGCTCTCCATAGTATATTAATCATGTAATCTTAGGTGACAATCAGCATGGCATGGTGAACATGGTGTCAGCAAGACATGGGGTGGTACATACTGGCTCTGTAAGGCTGGGCAGGTCTCAGTATTCTAGGCTAGTGCTGCCAAACTCAAATAGAAATGGGGAGGAGGGCATTAAGCCATACATAAGGATTCCTGCAGGCCACATATTGACTTAGAAAATTGCAAATAAACATCATCTGTGTCTTATTGCATTTCTGCTTATTTGGTTAAATATTTTTTCAGTTGAATTGAGGGGATGCCCATCAATTAGGGAACAGCTGAACAAGTCGTGGTATATACTGTGATGAAATACTATTGTGCTATAAGAAATGGTGAGCAGGATTGTTTCAGAAAAGCCTGGAAAGCCTTACATGAACTGATGCAAAACGAAGTGAGCAAAACCTGAAGGACATTGTACACTATGACAGCAACACTGAAAGGATGATCAAATATGAAAGACTTAGCTACTCTAATCAAGACAATTCCAAAGGTCCCATGATTTAAAAAGGAATGCTATCCCCTTCTAAAGAGAGAACTGGTGAACTCTGAGTGTCAAATTAAAGCATGCTTTTTTTTTTCAATGTTTCTTGCTTTTCTTGGGGTTTTTTTGACAACACAGCTAATATGAAAATACATTTTGCATCATTTCCCATGTGCAATTAATATCATGTTGCTTATCTTCTCAATAAATGGAAGAGGTATAAGAGAATTTGGAAGTTAAATTTTTTTAATGAATATTAAAAAATAAATTAATGACTTTAAAGAAAATTTCCAATTAAATTTTAATCTGGTTTGGGCTGCACTTGAAGAGTCACAGCTACATGTTTGACTCCTCTGGTCTAGGCAATTCTCTCAGATTATAAATTGCCAAGAAGTTGCTGATTTGCATAGGTAAAATGAGTTTCCTTATCTAGAAAATCCCTAAACAATTGAAATCATAGATCTGGTCTTTATCCCTATCCCCGATATTAGATATCATAGCTTTCTGGGAAGAATTGTGTAACACCTAAGAAATGATTGAGAGAGAGGAGGGAAGAGACAAGAGAGAAGTGAACATCAGTCTTAGAGTAGACAGAGGAAAATGATAAAAATTCACATTAATTTAGTGCTTTGAGTTTTTACAAAGTTTTGCTCTCACAGGAGCCCTCTCAGTAAGATAGCATGAGAATTATTCTCTATATTTATTCATCCATCATAAGCTTTAGAGTTAGAAAAAAACCTTGGAGATCATCATCTTATGAGCTAGAGATCAACTCGGAGAGGGTATGTCAGGCCACTCAGTGAATCCCAGAGATCTGGGAGCAGAGAATCAGACGGGACCTTTGAGGCCAACTAGGCCAATGCTTTCATTTTACAGATAAGGAAGCTGAGGCCCAGAAATGTTAAATTATTTGTCCAAGATCACCCAAGTAATGAGTGTCAGAGGTGGGATGACTTCAAACCCTCTGCGAATGCATGAGCTGTAGCAAACCATATCAACCCTCTCATAACATGACTCAACATACTAAGTAAGCAAGCAAATGAATGTCGGAGTAAGAGAAATAATTTGGAGCTGGGGGGGAATGGCCTGTTTTACACATTATAGATGACTACTTTTACTTTAAAAGTATGGCTACATTCACAGTAGCCTTTTGTTCTTATGATCTTTCAATTAATAGATACAGATACAATTGGGGCAGCTAGGTGGCAAAGTAGGTAAAGCATTGGGCTTGGAATCGGGAAGATTCATCCTCCTGAGTTCAAATCTGTCCTCAGACGCTTACTAGCTGTGCGACCCTGGGCAAGTCACTTAACCCTGTTTGCCTCAGTTTCCTCATCTGTAAAATGAGCTGGAGAAGGAAATGGCAAGCCACTGCAGTATCTTTGCCAAGAAGACCCCTAAACAAGGTCGTGAAGAGTCAGACGCAACTGAAATGACTGAACAACAAAAATAATACAATTATAACTGGGGGAGGGGGAGGGAAGCCTGAAAAATTCGGTGTTAAAAAGGTCGAGACCCATGAACTCATCCAACCTCTACATTTTATAGATGAGAATACTAAGGAAGCGGGTTGTCCAAGATGATACTGGTGCTAAGAATCAAAGCCAGAATTCACACTGGAATCTCCTGACTTCAAGGCCCATGTGCTTTCCACTAAATGTGAGGTGACTAAGTCTAAGAGGCTGAAGAGGTATACCTTATATCTCAGAGATATTGCAGGTTCGATTCTAGCCCACTGCAATAAAGTGAATATGCAATGATCCGAGAGTCACATGAATTTTTTTGTTTCCCAGTGCATATGTAAGTTGTGTTTACACTATATTATACTATAGTCTCAATAGTATTGTGTCTGAAAAAATCAATGTGCACACCTTTATAACATTATTACTGAGCAAGTAGACAAGGAAGGAAAGGATAATTGAGAGGGAATTTTCATTCATGCTAAGGAGATTGTAAATTTATTTTTAGATTTTTTAAGGAAATAGTGAATTTTACAAAAAGATTCTATTTATCTCTTCATTCCCCATCTTGCTACACACACACACACACACACACACACACACACACACACCATCTTAACAGGCAACAAAATTTCAACCCAAACAACATTAGAGATCTTCTTGTCCAGAGACTCACCACCCATAGACCCATAATCTGTAAACCCTGAGAGGAAGAGGAAGGACCCATAAGATTACTTGGAATGATATGAGATAGGATCATATACTCAGAGGATACAAATGAATGTCTAATCGTGGACTTAGAAGGCCAAGAGTGTACAAGAGTCTGCTAGAATCGTGGAGTTGATCGTTAAATTTTCAGCGTGAATACATACACCTCAGAAATCAGCAGACGCTACAAATCACAGCTTAATTTCTTGTTTTGTTGGTCGTCTAGACCTAAGTGAAGGTTAAAATGTTAATAATGAAGATTAAACTTTAAAAGGTATCGGGGTACTTCATTTTTCCTCAGAGAACCAGTCTTTAAAATCAGCACCCCCATGGCATGCTTACCCTTCTGTGAGGGAATCCTTATGACACACAAGAGATTTGGATGTCCTGACATTCGCTACCCAGCCTCACCTACCTCAAGAAAGCTGGAAAATGTCCAGCTTCCAGTTCCCATTGCCCCCAAGCTGGCCCCAGTCAGCCTGGTTCCAGCAGATACATCATGACTGAGAAAGCTACAGCTCTCTGCCACCCACACTGGCTTCTAGCCCTTAAAACCACAGTCCCCCTCATCCTTCTTTTCCCTTTTTCCTCTTGTTCCTGGTGCTGTTCACACTCTGGGAATGAAGCCCCAGGGGGCCCTGATCTTGAAGGGAACCAGCAAGAACCAGGAGTGCAGGGAGGGAATAAACCTTTATTAAGCACCTACTATGTGCTTTTTCATTAATATTATCTTATTTGATCCTCACAGCAACCCTGAGCAGCAGGTGCTATTATTACCTCATTGTACAGTTGAGGAAACTGAGACAAACAGTGACGTGTCCAGGATCACACAGCAAGTAAGTATCTAAGACTAGATTTGAACTTAGGTCTTCCTGACCACAAGTCCTTTTCTATCTATGTACCACCAGTTGCCTGAATAGAGTGTTGAAGGGAAGTTTTGTTATCCCCCAGGAAAAGAGGGGACTCTGGGCTAAACAGTGACTCACTCCAGGGAAGATAAAGAGATAGGGAGAGGAGAGCTTCTTCCATGACCCTTTTAGCCTTCCCAGTGATATTTCTTTATTTCACCTCATCTTTTTTTTTTAAAAAAAGCCAATTTAAAAAAAAATAAATCCTAAATCAGGTGTGGTGATACGTGCCTGTAACCCCTGCTCCAGGAGAAACAGAGGTTGTCAGAATGCTTGAGCTCAGAGCTAAAGTCAATCAGGTGTATTCACTAAATTTGACACGAATAGTGTGAGCCCCCTGGTTGGGGAGGGAGGAGCACACTAGGCTGCTTTGGGATGGGTAAGCCAGCCCCAGTATCAGCAGCAAGACTGTACCTGTAAGTAGTCCCTGCCTAGGCAGGATGGAGAAGCCTGGCTGAAAGATGGAGAGAGAGACAGAGAGACAGAGAGAGAGAGAGAGAGATGTCATAGATGGATGAATGAATGGATGGATGGATGGATAGATAGCTAGATGTGATAGATGGATAGATAGATAGATAGATAGATAGATAGATAGATAGATAGATAGATAGATAGATAGATAGATAGATGTGATGTGATGTGATGTGATGTGATGTGATGTGATGTGATGTGATGTGATGTGATGTGATGTGATGTGATGTGATGTGATGTGATGTGATGTGATGTGATGTGATATGATAGATAGATAGATGGATTGATTGATAGATAGGCAGGTGGGCAGGTAGACAGACAGATAAATAGCTGTACAGGCAGATGGACAGACAGGCAGATAGATCATAGATAGATCGAAATATAGATAGATAGATGTCCTTGATAGATAGATAGATACAGAGATGGGCAGGTGGGCAGGTGGACAGACAGGTAGATAGACAGATCATAAATAGATAGATAGATGGATACATAGATAGGCAGGTGGGCAGGTAGGCAGACAGGTAAATAGCTGGATAGGCAGATGGACAGGCAGGCAGATAGACAGATCATAAATAGATAGAGAGATACATAGATAGGCAGGTGAGCAGGTGGATGGACAGGTAAATACCAGTACAGGCAGATGGACAAGCAGGCAAATAGATAGATAATAGACAGATCAATAGATAGATTGATAGATGTGACAGATAGATAGATGGTTGGATAGATATGATATGATGTGATATCATATGATAGATAGATATGATAGATTGATTGATTGATTGATTGATTGATTGATTGATAGGCAGGTGGGCAGGTAGACAGACAGATAAATAGCTGGACAGGCAGATGGACAGACAGGCAGATAGATCATAGATAGATTGAAATATAGATAGATAGATGTCTTTGACAGATAGATAGATACAGAGATACAGAGATGGGCAGGCGGGCAGGTGGACAGACAGGTAGATAGACAGATCATAAATAGATAGATACATAGATAGGCAGGTGGGCAGGTAGACAGATGGGTAAATAGCTGGATAGGCAGATGGACAGGCAGGAAGATAGACAGATCATAGATAGATAGATAGATAGATAGATAGATAGATAGATAGATAGATAGATAGATAGACAGATCAGAGAGAGAGAGAGAGAGAGATACATAGATAGGCAGGTGAGCAGGTGGACAGACAGGTAAATACCTGGACAGGCAGATGGACAGGCAGGCAGATAGACGGATCATAAATAGATGCAGGGATATATAGATAGGCAAGTGAGCAGGTGGACAGACAGGTAAATACCCATACAGGCAGATGAACAAGCAGGCAAATAGATAGATAATAGACTGATAGATAGATCGATAGACGTAACAGATAGATAGATGGATGGATAGATACATAGATAGGTGGGCAGGTAGACAGACAGGTAGATATCTGGACAGGCAGATGGACAGACAGGCAGATGTATCATAGATAGATAGACAGACAGACAGATAAACACATAGATATGCAGGTGGGCAGGTAGAGATAGCAGGTAGATAGCTGGACAGGAAGATGGACAGACAGGCAGATAGATCGTAGATAGATAGATAGATAGATAGATAGATAGATAGATAGATAGATAGATAGATAGATAGATAGATAGATAGATAGATAGATGGGCAGGTGGGCAGGTGGACAGACAGGTAGATAGCTGAACAGGCTGATGGAAAGACAAACAGATAGACAGATGAGATAAGGAGACAGAGACAGATAGACAGCCTGAAATTATTAAGCACTTGCTATATGGCAGGCACTGTTCTAAGCTTTGGGAATATTAAAAAATTAAACAAGACAATCCCTGCTCTCCTCAAGAAGCTTATAATCTAATGGGAGAAAACATGTAAAGGGGTGTTGAAAAGCTGGTACCAAGGGAGAGGTGCACACACATAGTGACATGGTCGAGAAAAGGTTGGGAGGTGAGGTGAAAGCCTGGATCTAGGCATGATAAGGCAATGGACAGACAGATGCCCAGCTATCAAAGCCCAAAATGGTTCTGAGGAACAGAGTACAAGCTTTCAATGAGGTTGAAGGTGGAAGTGAAAACAAAATGATCAGGGAAGTCAGCCTTCTGCTCAGAAATGTAAAGTGATTTCCTATTGCTTGCTGAGTAAAGTTCAGACATTGAAGGTCATCTGCAGTATCCATCCACAATGACCTATCATGATGGAGAACTCACTACCTTTCCAAGAATCCCTCTCAATTGCTAGCCTGGAGGGCAGCAGCAGCATCTTGGATGCCACCACACTGCTTTTCAGTCTTTTCTCCTTTTGCTATTCTCTATGTGTTGTCCACTCTAGCCACAGTGATCTGTCTATTCTATCTCCTCCCAGACCCTGAACTCTCTGCTTAATCCCCCTCTTCAGTGTCTTTATTCCGCATTCCCTGCAATAAATATGTCCTCCCTCCCCTCCTTTCCCTGTTAAAATCCTGTTCATTCTCTGAAGCCCATCTTGTGTGCTCTCTCCTTCATGAAGCTTTCCCTATTGCCCTTGGTAGGCAAGAACCTTCCCTGGAACCTCATTTGGTTTGTGCTGTCCCATCCCCCCTTCTTCTCCCACTCTTGTCCCTTTCCAACATGTCATATTATGTTTCAGAGTTTGTTTGTTTCTCATCCTCTGTCTACACTTTTACATCCTTTAGGATAGGAATCATGTCTAATAGAAATCTTCCATTATTTTACCTCAGCCCCAGAATCCCAATTCACCACGCACCTAGCACTGTGCTCACCAAACAGCCCAGAACATGTTTGCTTGTTTTGTGTTTGTGTCTCTAATAAAGATTTCATTAGTTTTTCTTCATAAGAAGGGAAGTTTCCATGGAAGGAGAAGAACTAAGGAGAAAAGGAGAGTGGCCCTTTATGTTGAAATGAATGATGTAAAGACAAAAGGAAGGGAATGTGGGAAAAATGAAACATCAATGCACTGTTGGTGGAGTTGTGAACTGATTCAACCATTCTGTGGAACAATTTGGAAGTATGCCCAAAGGGCTATAAAACTATGCATACCCTTTAACCTAGCAATGCTACTACTACTTCTATATCCCAAAAGAGATAAAAAACAAAAAGAAAAAGGATCTATATGAATAAAATATTTATTTTTTCTTGAGGTAAAGAATTAGAAATTGAGGGTATGATTGAGCAAGTTGTGGTATGTGATTATGATGGAATACTATTGTATTATAAGAAATGGTAAGCGGGATGTCTGCAGAAAAACCTGGAAAGACTTGCATGGGCTGATGCAAAGTGAAATGTATTGTGTACAAACTAATAGCCATATTGGAAGATGATCAGCTGTGAATGACTTAGCTATTCTCTGCAATACAATGATCCAAGGCACCTGTGAAGACCTTATGATGAAAAATGCTATCTATCCCCAGAGAAAGAACTGCTGGTGTCTGAATAGAAACTGAAACATGCTTTTTTTTTACTTCATTATTCTTGAGGGTTTTTTTTCTATGTTTTCTTTCACAACCGGACTATTATGAATATATTTTGTGGGACTACACATGTATAACCTATATGGAATTGCTTGCCTTCTCAATGGGGGTGGGGGTGGAGAGGGAGGAAGG
This sequence comes from Phalanger gymnotis, assembly GCA_028646595.1. Lineage (NCBI taxonomy): Eukaryota > Metazoa > Chordata > Mammalia > Diprotodontia > Phalangeridae > Phalanger > Phalanger gymnotis. Next base: position 334,380,285 of record CM053625.1, read on the forward strand.
GGGAGAATTTACAACTCAAGGTTTTAAAAATGAATGTTAAAAATTGTTTTTACATATAACCGCAGAAAAATAAAATACGAAATAAAAACTTAAAAAATATAAAGTCAGAGGATGAAACTCCCCATCTCATTTTAAGTAGGGGTAAAACTTGAACCAGGGGAAATGAGAAAGGTGCTGTGGGTTCCAGCCTGGTACCGGGGCCCCGTGTACTTGGGTACTTGGTGTACTTATAGGAGATTGGAGGTCATTGAATGGTGCTGGACAGTATCCAGCTCTCCCAGTCCAGAGCCTGATTCCAGGACCATCTGCCTTCATAAGAAGGCAGCCAGGGGATCCAACTTAAAAGAGTACACATCACCTGAGAGGTCCCCAGGCTCTGGCCCCCGGACCCTCAGCTCCTTGAGGCTCCTCAGTGAGTTCTTGCTTCTGATGCTGATCACCCAGGGCACCTTCAAGAAAAGTAGGTATCCTAAAGGGAGCTGCAGAGATACCTGTCCTCAGCCCTGGCAGAGAACAGGCAGGAGAGAGGGGAGAGGGAGGGAAGGCAAAGGGAAAAAGTATAAGGTGGTGAAGGGTAGCTGATCCCTTGGCCCCAACTTCATTTCCAAGGGGAGTTCAACTCTCCCCTCTCACTCCCTGTATGAATGGGGATGAGGGTCACGATGGGGGAATCTGGCTCCTCTGAAATAGTGGATTACTCTCTATTTTCCTCATTTAATATCAGGAGACCAAGCTAACCTCTGTCCTACCCCTTTCTTCCCCACAGAGATAGAAACCAGACCCATGATTTTATTGGTATAGGGAATTCCCAGGGGGAAGACCAATGCAAGTCAAATCCTTTTCTGCACCTTAGTCTCAAAAAGCTGCCTAGACCATAATCATACTGCCTTGCTGGGGTCCTGGGATCTGCCATGACAGTTGAGCCCCAGAGTGATCAGAGCTGGGGGATGGAATTTGGCTACTCTCCCTTGCTTTATCAGGGCCTAAAGCTAAATGGTAAAGTGGAGGGAGACTTGGGAGTTTTTCCTTTGAATTTGGACAAATCTTACCCACAATACCTTCAAGAAGCTATGAGGTATCCATTTCTATTCCCTGACTGCATTTAGAGCTCCTAGGGCTTGGATCAGAAATGGACCAGTGGGAAAAGTAAGTCGAGGACACTAGCCCCTTCCCCCCCCCATCCACTTGGTATTAATTTAATTAACTATAATTCAGCAAGTGCTTCTTACAAGCCAATGGCTTCCACAGCGCTGTGCCCAGGTGCTGAGTGAGATACAAGGTTTAGGTAAAGCACAGTCTCTGCTCTCATGGAACTCTCCTCAGGAGGTTGAGCCACAAATGTAAAGAGCTAAACTTGCTAGTTACTTTACAACAGCATATGATAACATAACACAATAATACATAATGGGCATACTAGAGAGTCAAGTCAACAAGCATATATTAAGTGATTGCAATGTGCCAGCCCCATAGAAAGGGGCAAAGTGCCATGTGAAGCCCCAGGGAAGGCTTCCTGAAGGAGGTGGTATTGGAATTGGTCTTTAGAAGAGAAAGGATAGAAATTCAGCAAGTGAATAATAAGAAGAAGGACATTCTAAGCAAAAGAAACAGCCTAAGAAAAGGTACAGAGATGGAAAAACAAGATGTGTTCTGTTTGGGGGAAAAGGAAGGCATATAGCAATCCACTTTGGTTGGATTGTGAAGGTCAGTCATTCAGCACCTACTATGCGCCAAGCATTTACAAAGGAAAGTTCTATGGAATGGTAGCGTGACACTAGATCAGGACAGGGGAGCCTTGACTTCTGGGCAAACAAGCTTGCATTTTGTATTGTAGAGGTAATAGGGAGCCATTGAAGATATGAAAGCTGGGAAGGTATCTACAAGATGTTATTATGGATTCAGAGTCAGGAAATCTGGAATCAAATCCCAGTTTTGCTGCTTACTGCCTGTGCAACTTTGGGCAAGTCACTCCATTTCTTGGGGCCTCATTTTCCTCATCTATAAAATGAAGAGTTCAGACTAGCTGACCCCTATAGTCACTCCTGCCTCCGATCTATGATTCCACCTGCTTCTAAGCCTTCTGAAGGTCAATATTCCATCAGTCTCTGATCATACACAAGTCTTGAACCTCCAAATCTGGCCACCTTGAAATACTTAAAGCCCCTAGCATTGAATCTACCCTTTCCCCTCTGAATCAGGTATACTTTGTAAAATATAAGATCTCCAACAATTTTTCTTGAACATGTCTGTCACAAGGTCAATAGCAGGTGCATCTTCGACATCACCTGAGCCTTTCCCTATTCTATCCGGCAGTACCGCTGCAGAAGTCAAAGCATCTGGCAGTCAGAAGCCATAGGACCCTAGTATGCATCATACACACACACACACACACACACACACACACACACACACACACACGCACACACACAAGCTCATTTTCCCCAAAATAATAGGTATCCTCACCTACACCAAAGCTCTGGAACTGGATCATGACACTTGTATACCCATGCTCACTCAATGCCTATCGATAGGAAGGAAATAGTCACTCTTTTCACAATCTTTTTCCCCAGTGAAGTGCCCCCATATCAAGCTCAAATGTACCTTCAAAGAGATGAACTATTGCACCAAAGACAGCCACTGTGAATATAACGAGAAATGTTGCATGCTCGGCTGTGGGAAGAAGTGCTACAAGCCCTCTGAAGGTACTAACAAAAGCCCCTTCAGGTGCCCCCACCAGACAATGCCCCGCCCAGGCTTCTGCTCACAGTCTACCATCCTTGTCTCTTTTCTGAGCACAGTACCACCTGGCCTTTATAGAGGGTGGCCTTGCCCAATTTTTCCTCTCAGTTTGACAATTGCATTTGATTCATTTCAAAGCTTTGGGCGTCATGGAAAGATCTCTGAACTTAGAAGCAGGACACCTGGGCCCCTACCTCAGTTCTTTGCTGTGTGGTATTGGACATGTAACTCTAGCCCTCTGATCTCAGTCACAGAGGCCGAAGGACTTGATGAATGATGTACAGAAAATGAGGGAGGAAGCCAGACTGGCATCTGGGTCATTGAACACCTGGATCCAGGTCTGTTTGTCCATACAGGATATCTAGGAAAAGTAATGGATGATGAGGAATGATGGACACTACTGGGGCCTGGATCCCATCAACCATTTCCTGTGTGTGTGTGTGTGTGTGTGTGTGTGTGTGTGTGTGTGTGTGTGTGTTTCCCTTCAGCCTTATGTAAATTGCCCATGGAGAAAGGTCCCTGCGGGATGTCCTTACTCCACTGGGGGTACAACTCCACGAGCCAGACCTGTCAGCAATTCAAGTATGGAGGCTGTTTCGGAAACAACAACAACTTTCAGACACAGGAAATTTGCCGGGCAATCTACCAGGCTTTGGGTAAGACCACAGGATACTCCCACCCCTACCCAACTCTTAGCCTTGATGCTGGGGAGAGGAGTGACCAAGAGGCCGAAAAAGACAGGGATGTAGGGATTGATCTCAATTCTAGTTTAAGTGCAACTCAGATACCCATGCTCTCTACATCTTGTGGGACTAGGAAGAAGGCAGCTGGGTCATCTATTGTCATGAGAGCATAAAACCACCTCATTGTCTTAGCCTCCCCCATCCTCACCTGCTAATTCTCACAATTAACTACAATTTAGAACCTTCAACTCCCAGATCCCAGGGATGCAGGACCCTTGTTCTCTGGTGGGGGGTAGGGAGGGAGTCAGACTCAGGTATGGGCTGGGCTAGGTTGTTCTATGGAAGATCATATCACCACCTATTTTCCAGATCAATGATGAGAAGCCGTGAACCAACAGTCCATCTTTGGCGATTAGGAAATTTGGAGAATCTTGAGTTCTTCATCTGGTCACCTCAAGACTACCTCCCAACCTATACCATCCCATTTTGCTTGGCATTATTTTCCCTTGACCCTCACTTCCATCCCCACCCTAGTGGGGACCTTTTGGATTCATTCTCTTCTTCACCACATTAAACTGTTGAGCTCACCTGTCCCAGATTGGCTCTCCCAATTTTGTCCAAGTCTATCCATCGGGCAACAAACATTTATTTAGAAGCTACGAAGTGCCAGGGCTGGGTTGAGCAGCGGAGATACGTGGAGGACAGGTTTCCTGGGTCTCTGGAGATGTCCAACCTGAGGAAGAGGAAGTATCCAGAGAATCATGATACAGTCTTAAAACCTCTGGAGACATGTTGCTCGGAAGTTAACTTGTTCTAGCACCAGCCCTGGAGTCAGGAGGACCTGAGTTCAAATCAGGTCTCAGACACTTGGCCCACTTACTAGCTGTGTGACCTTGGGCAAGTCACTTAACCCCAATTGCCCTGCCTTCTCCCCTAAAAAAAAAGAAGTTGACTTGTTCTGAATGAGCCCAGAGGAGAGAAATGAGCCCAACACGTAAAAGTTACACGAATGTCAGTCAGTCAACCAGCATTCAGTTCTTTCATTCATTTGTTCATTTGTTTGTATTTTCATTTCTTCATTCACTTATTTATTTGCTTCCTCATTTATTTATCATTTTTATGTATTGAGCGCCTACTGGCATTTTTTTTAGTGCTTGCTGTATGCCAGGTGCTGTGCCAAACACGGAAGAGCTTTCTGATAATCATGGCTGCCCAATAGTGGAACAGGCTTCCTTGGAAGGAAGTGAGAGAATGATTCCCTCCACTGAAGGAGTCCATAAAAAGAGATCAGCAAGTCAGTGCATGTTTATTAAGCACCTACTCTGTGTCAATCTCTGTTCTATGCACTGAAGATTCAAAGACAAAAAACAAAGAAATGAACAAAGAAATAAGTGAATGAATAAATGAACGAAAGCAGTCCCTGTTCCCAAGCAGCTTGTATTCTGCTGGAGGAGAAAAGACTCCCAGCAAAATGCAGGATATCCCAAAAGTCCTAGAGGTGTTTCAAGATTTTAGTTTGAAATGGCACTAAGACTTTTGGGACACCCTATATATATAAAAAATAGCTTGGCAGATTAGAAAAGGCCTCATGGAGATGGACTTGAGCAGAGCCCTGAATGGAGTGAGGAATTCCCAGATTTAGAAGGGAGGATGGAGAACATTCCAGGCATGAGGAATACAGTCTCTGTACAAAAAGGTGCAGGGGAATTCAATAGAAAATGGTTGATAATGAACAACAAAGTGGCCAGTTCTAAATAAAGTAGAGAGTGTGGGAGCAGGAGAAGTGGATAAGCATCTCAGAAAGCTGGGCTGGAGAGCTTTATAGCCAAACACAGAGGAGTTTGTATTTTGTCCTACAGTCAATAGGGAACCAATGAAACTGAATGGAGGAGTAACATTATCAGCCTCCTGCTTTAGGATTAACAATGTAGCTCCTATACAAAGGAGGAAGATTTTGCCATGCTTCTTACAAAATAATATTGAATCACCTGAAAGAGACTCTGGACCAATTAAAAGAACCTGACCATCCACACAGGAAAAAACAAGTGGATGCAGAATGTCTATTGCCCAGATGATGTCCTGCAATTGGATGGGCCACCTAGAGAACTAGTCTGTTACTTGAGACAGATGGGACAAAGGAATGAGTTGAGCCTAGAATCAAAAAGGAGAAGTACATATGGCTATATTGCCTCCAGGAAATTGCATTTAATGTCCCCAAACTTCTCCCAGGAACAAAGACTTTTTTTCTTAATCAGTCATCTTTCAGTGTTATGAGATTGCAAGATTCAGGACACTGAAGTCGCTAAAAATGGAAATGAGTATCACACAGAGGGTAATGGAAAGGTGAGGGGTGGGTATGAGCACAGTCTATTACATCTAACCAACAAGAGACTCTGAAGAAAAATGGGGAAAAAATGTGTCATCAAGGAAATACATTTTAGAAGACACAGGATCAAATGAGATAATGGTAATTATAAAAAGAGCTTAGCACAATTCCTGGCTTATAGTACATGCTTAATAAATACTTATTCCCTCCCTTCCCCTGTGAGATGATGTGTACACAACCCATGTATCATTGCAGTATCAGTGGAAAGTAAGGATGGCCTCCAGCACACTGGACAGACTCCCTGTGTAAAAGTTATGGGAAGACATAAACAAGAGCTACACAGGCTAACCAGGTACAAATGGATTGAAATCCGTATAGTTGGAAGAAACTTTCAAAACAATGAGATCAAAAATCTATTTGAACATTTGAGTAGGTGATGGATTGTACAGAGGAGATACTGAAAGTCGGGAAAACAAAAGGTCATTGAAATATTGTGGGCAAAAAGGAAGTCAGGGAGGAGGGAAGGAAAGAAACATTTATTAAACACCTACTATGTGCCACACACTGTACTAAATACTTAGGTGCTGTTATTATGCCCATTTTCCTGTTAAAGGAACTGAGGCAAACATAGGTGAAGTGATTTGCCCAGGATCACCCTGAAAGAAAGTGTTTAAGGTCAGATTTGAACTTAGGTCTTCCTGGCTCTAAACCCAATACTCTATCCACTGCACCACCTATTGCTTTCAAAACAAAAGAGGTAGCTCTGAATTAAGGGGGTTGTGGTATCCTTAAAGAGAAGGGTGCAGATACGAATGATGTCATGGAGGCATAATCCACAAGACTCGACATCTGAATGGATATGGGGAGTGAGAAGAGGGAAGACTTAAGACTAATGCCAAGGTTGGTAGATTCAGGGTGAGGAAGGGGATGAAGAATAATATTTATGTTTTGGAGCATGTTGAGTTTGAGATGGTTATGGGACATCAGGGCAGTTAGTGACGTAGCATTGGACCTGAAGAAAGAGAGTGATGAGGACTGGATTTGTAGAGTAGGGAGTCATCTGCTCAGTGGTTAGAACACTGGACCCAGAGTCAGGAAGACCCAAGTTCAAATCCAGCCTCAAACACTTATCAGCTGTGTGACTTTAGGCAAGTCACTTAACCTCAGTCTGCTTGAGTTTCCTAGCCTTTTAAAAAGGAGACAAAAACAGCTCCTACCTCCCGGGGTTGATGTATGGATAACATGGCATAATATGTCTAAAGTGCTTTGCAGACTTTAAAATACTATGTAAATGCAGACTACTACGACCCTCATTGCCCTAAAGTCATCAAGTGTGTTAGATTTCACTCTTTCCCCAGGGTTCTCTGGTACCATTAAGGGGGTTAGATGGGTGTCTCAGCTCTTTGCCATTGGCTCTAGCCCCTACCAATGAGGTGGTCCCCTGTACCCCAACTCCATTTAGCCACTAATAGATTAGTTTCTACACAGAAATATTTACTTTAGAGAGGAAGCTAGGTGGCACCATAGTGCAGAGAACGCTAGGCCTGAAGTCAAGAAGACTCATCTTCCTGAGTTCAAATCCAGCTTCAGACACTTACTAGCTGTGTGACCCTGGGCAAATCACTCAACCTTGTTTGCCGCAGTTTCCTCATCTGTAAAATGAACTGGAAAAGGAAATGACAAATGATTCCTGTATCTTTGCCAAGAAAACCCCAAGTGGGGTCACAGCTGAAAAATAACTGAAAAATTTACTTCAGAAGGCATCATCCCAAACATACAAATTCACTCTCCCAACACATGAGAGACACAATCCTCCTTCCCCCTTGCACCACTAGTCTCTGGGGAAGGGAAGGGCATTAGGTTAATAGCTCAGTTCCCACAGGGCACAGTTCCAGTTCCATGTCCACACTTCCAGAGGATGACCACAGAAAAGTTTACGAACATTCATTCTAAGTCATTTTAAAACCCAAAAGACAGTTCAAATCCAGGGCAGCTCATGCCATCTCCACAACTGTCCCCATCCACTCACCAGGGGCTGTGGGCGAACTTGGCATCAAGCCTCCAGATCCACACCTGGGTGGGGGGACTTGGTGTCCTGAGGTGGGAAGCCAGAAAGAGCTGAACACGGTTCAGTCCCCACAGTCCCAGAGCCTGCCTGGATGAAGAAAGATTCAGGAACAAGAAGAAGAGGGGAGACAGCCAGGCTAGAGAGACCACCCCTGAGGAGAAACCTCAACTCCTAGGTACCATGGGTGCCCTGAGCTTCTTCCTTTTTGCATTTCTGTTCTCAATGTGTATGGAGACCCTGTGGACTCAGATCATTCTGACTGGCTTGAATAACAGTAGGTACCCCTATGGGAGACCTTACCCTTACCCTAAGGCAGAGAAGTGAAGGGGGGAATCTTGAGGTGGGGGGAGAAGACAAGAGGGGCCCCTTGGGAAAGAGATTTTGAGTAGGGTAGTCTTGTCTTTGCTCACAAGGACAGACCTGCCAAAGGGGAGAGGAACTGTGAGGACCGTTTCGTGGGTCGTAGGATTTAGAGTGAGAAGGAGCTTAGAAATGATCTAATCCAGGACTTGTGACCTTTTGTGTGTCATGGACCCCTCTGACAGTCTGGTGAAACCTATGAAGCCTTTCTCAACAAATATGGTTTTTAATGCATAAAATAAATCATGTGCCAATAATATTGAAACAGTTATCAAAATATTAAACAAAAAAAGTTTAGGGACCCCCAACTTAAGAACTCTGAATGCTAGTCCAGCTCCAAAGTCCATGCCCAAAGTTCCTCACACATCCCTGGGGCTGCATTCTCCCTCTCATCCCAGTCCCTCCTGGTGATGCCTATCCCTACTTCCCCTTTCACCTCTGCCCCATTTCCATCAGCTCTTCTCCCCTCTTCCCACTAACTGTTACAAATCCAGTGTTTTAGTATGACTCTGTTCCTTTCCAGAATCCTTTTCTATCTGAACCTTTCCTTTAAATGCATAGCTTTGATCATAGAAAACATACAGTCCCTTCTAGGCATGAGTCTCACTAATTATTCCAGATGGTAGAGCATCAGAAGAATGAAATAACTTGTTGGATGGAGTGGGGGTGGGGTAGAGGCCCCTAGGAAGGGGACCCTGAAGGCAATCTTCAGATCTGACTTCTGAAATCGGGTGGGGAATCAAAAGGATTGAGTTCGGAATAGACCTCTGACACATCCTATCAGTATTACCTTGGGTAAAACTCTTCCCACTTCTGGGCCCAGGTAATCCTCCACAAAACGAAGTCCTTGGACCAGACTTAATTCAGTTTGACAACTCAACAAATATTTATTAAGCCCCTACTATGTCTAAGGTGAGGGAAGGCATTGAGGGGAAAGACAGGCAGAGAAGAAAAGGGGAAGTGGTCATTGCCTTTCAAGGCACTGAAAATTGAGTTGTCCTCCAGGGAGCTGCCCCAAGGTCAAGGTTCATTGTATCTACAAGGAGAAGGATCTTTGCGATGAGGACAGCAACTGCCCAGCTCCCCGGAAGTGCTGCTTGTTCAGCTGTGGAAGGAAATGCGTGAACTTCTCTGAAGGTGCCAACCATAGCTTTAGAGACCCATGGGGGAACCCATCCCTGTCTCTGTCACCTCTTCAATCCACCAAAGGGTCACACATTGACCATCTTTTGGTCTAAGGACCTGATACAATAATTCCCACTGACATAATTCAAAGCAATGGGTGTAATATAATGTAAAAGATGTATGAGTCTCATTCTCAGCTCTTTCCATAACTTACTGTGGGATATTACAGAAGGTGTTTCTTCTCTCTGAGCCTTAGCCTGGCATTGAAATCCTTTGATTCAGAAGGTGACTTTGTCTCTAACCACCCAGGCTGAATTTTCTTTCATCTATTCATCTTTACTTTGAGATGTGAAGGAATCAATTGTCACAGATACTTAGCTAGATGGTGGGAGAATGAGGCCCCAGATCCAGGTCCTAGGAGGCCTATTTACCGTTGCTGAGCTCTTCCCTCAAGTAATACAGACAAGAGCCATGTGGAGAAGGTGAGAAGGGAAGGGAGAGGCTAGCATTATTCTGGACCCCTTAGCTAACTCTCCTGGTCGGGGATGGTCTCTCCTCAGCCATATGTAAGCTGCCAGCAGATCCTGGGCCTTGCCTGGCTTCTATGACACGCTGGGCGTATGACGATGACATCAAAGTCTGTGTCAGATTCTTCTATGGGGGCTGTGAGGGAAATAACAACAACTTTCAGACCCAAGACATCTGTAGGAAGACATGTAAGGCATTGGGCAAATACGGGAAACCCTGTTGTAACTAACCTAGCCCCACCAGATTTTTTGAGGTTGCTGGTGGGTATCTCTGGGGAAAGGGTTCCTCCCCACCCAGGGCCAGACACCTCTCTGAATGAGCAAATAAATGAATAAAGCATTTACTAACCACTCATGTGTGCACAGCACTGTTCTAATTGCTTAGGATTCAAGTAGAAAAGACAGACCCTTCTCTCAGGAAGACAACACAGATGGAAGATTTCAGCTACAAGTCAGTTGGAAAGGTCCCATTGTCGTTAGAGTACAGCAGCAAAATAGTTGATCCTCACTCTTCTTTAATGTTATTCTCTCTGGGAAAATGAGGTCACATTCTGATGTTGAACCCTCTGACAATGCCAAGGACTTCGATGACAAGAACATTCTTTTCTAGATCTTAAGGAGATGTGGCTCTAACACCTGCAGCCCCATCTCTACTACAGTTGCTTCTCAAGATGGCAACTATGGACGCCTTCTTTCTTTCCTCCTTCCCTTCCTTCCTTCCATCCTCCTTTCCTTCCCTCATTCCTCCTTTCCCTCCCTCCCTCCCTCCCTCTCTCCCTCCCTCCTTCCTTCTTTCCTTCTCTCCTTCCTTCCTTCTACCCTCCCTCTCTCCTTCCTTTCTTCCTTCCATCCTCCCTTCCTTCCTTCCTTCCTTCCTTCCTTCCTTCCTTCCTTCCTTCC
>CM053625.1:334391509-334441825 GCA_028646595.1 Phalanger gymnotis
GAGAAGGGGTAAAGGTCAGGTTTGGAGAGTGTGAGCAAGCAAGTGAAAACCTGATGGGGGAGACTGGACAAAGGGTCGGGGCTCAGATTCCAGAAAGGAGTGGGGGTGGGATAGAGCCTAGAGGGCTGGGTTGGGGACATTAGAAGGACTGGAATATGGACAGTTTTCAGAACTACAGCCAGATACTTAGAATTCTATTCACTCTTACCTTGTTCAGCCCAACTGACAAGACACAGTCTCTGTGAAGGGATGCCTCCACTACCATACTGCAAGCTGAGCTGTTACAAAGGCAACGATTGCCATAATCAGAAAAGATGTTGTGGTTCCTCCTGCAGCGACATCGGCTTCTTGCTTTGGGATTCCCAGACCACTGTTGGCCCATGAGTAGCTACAGGTCTTTGTCTATCTTTGTAGCCCCAGCACTCAGCCTCAGTGCCTGGCATACAGTAAGCACTTAAATGCTTATTGGCTGACTGATGACTATTCTATTTTCTGCTGATTGGGGGGATCTAGATAGTGTGAAAACAGATTAAAAGGGCCTAGGTCATAGGCTGGCTCCAAATATACCCCCACACCAGTCTGGACCCCTACACTTCTTTCATTCCTTTTGTGTATAGGTTTGACTAGATGGCCCCTTCTTTGATTCTGTGACTCCAAAGTTGCGTCTGCCATTTGCTGTTCTGGCCAGCTTGACTCACTCTTGTTCTGTCCACCATCCTCACTACTGCTTCCTAAGTCCTTCAAATGACAGACATTGCCCACTTCTCCCTACCCAAACTTCATTCCTATACTCAACCAGAGTCATAGGAAATCACCACTGGCCTAGCTCCCTAGCCACTAGGTGTAAAGGTAGCTTCCCAAGGTCTCATCTCCACCTCCCAGGCTCCATCTTATTCCCTGATCTTCTCCATCCCCTCCTTCTAAGCTCACAGGATTGAGAGTTGGAAAGAACCTTCATTCCTAACTCCCTCCTTTTACAGATTCAGAAGATGAGGCTTCCTAGAGATGAAGTGACTTAAAACAAAAGGATCATGGATTATAGAACTAGAAAAAAAACATAGATGTTATCCTAGGGAGGTGGCATGTGCCAGGTTACTCAAACCACTATCGCCTCAATCACCAGCCCAGGGTCCACAGCCATCACTAAGAGGAGTAATCACTGAAGAGAAGGGCCCACCTTCTTGCCATCACCAATACCAACTGCTGACCAACTTCCATGAACGAGCAGACAAGCCCAAGAACTTTGGGAATGGAGGCAGCCCCCAGGGCACATATCTTGCTTTCATTTTTGTCCTCATTGTAGGCAGCGAACTCCATGGAGACACGGGCTGGCAATGGTTTCTGAGGTTGTTGTAACAATTACTGAAATGAGAAAAGAAAACTCTTGCCATCAAAGTCTTTGGCACTACTGGGTGGTTCAGCACCAGAAGCAGGTCTCATTTTACCAGTGGAAATAATATTAATAAAAAAGACACCTGACTATCAGCTTTGCTGCTGTACCCTAAGGACCATGGGACCGTTCTGTCTGACTTGGAGCTGAAGCCTTCCACATGTGTTAGATTGTACACTCCTGTCTCATTTTTCTAGAGGTTAGAATGGTGCTTTGCACATATCGATGCTTTTTCACTCATTCATTACAGATGAGGAAACTGAACCCCAAGGTTATCCAGCGCCTTAGGCTTATAAGATCATTGATTTCCACCTGGAAGGGAGTATTAAAAGCCATCTAGCCTAACCCTCTAACATTACAGATGAGGTAGCTGAGTCCTAGAGAAGTGAAGTAATTTGGAATCATAATGCAGTCCCTCCTCTGAGCTTACTCCTTCTAGCAGGTAATGTTCTCAGAGGGAGAACAATACATCTACCTTTAAAGTTCTAGAGATAACCATGAGGGGTTGTAGCTTCTAATAGTCTTCCTGAGCCTCCATCTTGCATGGGGAGTATACTCACCCTACTGAGGGCAGTAGGTATGAATTAAAGTACAAAGCTTGTCAGGTACATGAACAGAAGGTACCTCCACACTCCTGGCCCCAAAATTCTTTTCTCCTTTCATGGAGTCTCCATGAAATTGCCCTTGGACATAGTTGTCTGCTGGGGCTACCTTGATGGATACTTTTCTAGAGGACACAGCCAACATTCCTTTCTGTAGTGAGGGGTCACAATCCGTGAATCTGACACTGTCCTTGTGGAACTGTCTCTCTACCTCTAGCAGGAGAGTTAATGATTCTTTCACTCCAAATTGAGAACTCTTGGCTATATCAACTCTCTCTGTTTAAACCCAAACCTTACCTCCTTTTATGCCCTTTTACTGAGCCCATGACCTCGGCATCCAGTATTCCTTATGAAATTTACCCAAGGTCATTCAGTGGCAGAGGGTAGGTCCTGCTGCTTCTCAGCCCAGAACTCTTGTCGCCATCCCATGTCCAAGGGCTGGTGGCTGGGAGAGAGGGGTGGTGGATTCATCCTTCAATGACTTTCCTGGAACTCATTCTATAGGATGGGATCAGAGAGGAGATTTAAGGAACGTTTTGCCCCTAGAGAGGTTTCTGGCTTGGCAGGAGGCACAACCAGGAGGCAGCCTTGCCCGAGGCAAAGCACACCAAGCTCCAGGGTTCTGGCTTCTGAGGAAATGGGCAATAGAGGCAACAGATAGAAAAATTCCAGGCACTTTGAGAGTAGTGAGTACTTGCCCCCGGGCAGCACAGCAAGGCTCAGTGACCTTGGAACCCTCCTGCTCCCCTGTCTGTCTTTCTTTTCAACTGATGCTGGTAACAGGGACAAGTGAGAGGCAGAGGAATTCATAGGTCATCTTTTCCAACCCAGGCTTGAACAGGAATCTCCTTCATAGCAACCTGGATGGGTGGTTGTTTGGAGTTTGCTAGAATACTTCCAGTGACAGGGAATTTACTTTCTCTAGAGACAGTCCATTCTCCTTTCAGTTAACTTGAATTATTAGGAAGCTTTCCCTTACATAGAGCTGAAACCTGCCTCTCTGAAACTTCCATCCATAGCTTTTAATTTGGTTCCCTTGTGCCAAGAACAAAATGAATCCCTCTTCCACAAAGCAGTCCATAAGTGATTGAAGACAGCTATTATGCCCCCATAATTACCCTGAAATCCCATCTTCAGGTTCAATATTCCACTTTCTTTAACCAGTACGTGGTTTCAAGTCCCCTCACCAATCTGGTAGCCTTCTTCTGGACACATTCTAGTTGGTCGACGTCTTTGCTAAAATGGGATCCCAGAACTACGTGTGTAGTTCCCAGAGTATGTACGCAATTATTGGTCTTTGAACTCATATCGGATTTTATCTTTACCCCTGTTCAATTTTCTTTAAGATTCAGCTTAATAATATTTTTCAATTTTGGACTCAGTCCCTTCAATGTTTTTTTTGATCACTGCAATGTCCATATCTAAGGGTATGGAAATCCCCCAAACACTTCCAGCCTCTTTCTCTTCTTCTCTCCTCCCCTCTCTTCTTATCTCCTCTCTTGTCCTACTCTCCCCTCCCTCTCCTCTCTTTACTCCACATTTTAAGAAGAATGTTAATAAGTTGGAGGGCAAGAAGTGTAACTAGGATGATGAAAAGCAAACTGAAGTTTGGTGTAAGGATATATTTCTTAACAAAGAGAGCTGTCCCAAAGTGAAATGGCTTCCCCAGGAGGTAGTGGATTTCCTTTCACTGGAGGGCATCTTTAAGGGCCCTATGTGCCTTCAAGCTCTGACCTCCTATGAGTCCATGAACCTCTGAATCTGAGGCTATCAGCAGAGCCCCGGTCCGGGGGACATTATTTATAGTCTGACTCAATTCAACAAACATCCGTTAAATATTCACTCTGTGCATAGCACCTATGTGTTGGGGGGCATTCTGTAACACAAAGGTGAAAATATCAGTAATGGGATGCATCTACTTAAAGCTGTGTCTGAAGTGGTTCCCCCCAGTACACACTACGGAGCTCCCTACTACCCTCAAATCTTCCATTTGGCTAATATTTCCCTGGGGCTGCATCACCCACCACAATTCCTTCATTGTACGTCATAAAGTCCCGTTCAGGTACAAAGAACAGTCATGCTAATGATTTCAGGAATCGCTGGTTTCATCACTAGGGATGCTCTCTCCACTGATGTCCTGCCATTTTATAGTAGTTAGTTGTTCTATGAGATGCTATGACCAATGAAATAAAAATATAATCCTCTAGTTGGCGAAGTCATGGTGATAAGGCTCTCAGAGCTTATTCCCAATGCTTGGTACAGTTCTAGCATGAAGTGAGTGATTAACAAATGCTTGCTCACTGACTGATTAATTTAGCTAGGAAGGCCTGCAGATGATAGCAGGAAAGCAACTTGTCACTGGTAGAATCCACCAGGGCTTGTCCTCCACTGGCATAGACATTCCCCCTCCATCATGCCTAATTTTTACCTGTTTTCAAAGTCCTACTCCAATGGTCCTTCCTATTAGAACCTACTGGTAAGTAGTGACTTTTCGCCACTTTGAATCTCAACATGGTTTTGTACTCACATTTGTTTTGTGCTCCTCTAATGGACTTATTTATTATGTAATTGTAATCCAAGCCCTAAAGACCAGAGGGATGGGAATCTCTCCTTATTGGTGGAGATCCGTGCCTCATATCTGTGTGAGGGGCAGGGCAGAGTTGATGAAGAAAAAGAGAAGAGAGATTCAGTCCCTTTGGACTTCCCTTTGAGCTCTTCTGAATTCCAACTTCAAGAGAGAAGATGAACAAGATCCGTCCCACTTCAGGTTTCTGAAGAGAGAACAAGACGCTGGGAAGACGAAGCCATGACACTAGTCTCCATCATGTCCAGTTTGCTACAGACTTCAGGGAATTTTCCCTTTGAGTGAGATTGGGGACTCTCTTGTTTGAGCCAAGTTAACTCACTCCCAATGGTGGAGCTCCTTTGCTCTGTATTGTCTGGCAAACATTCTCATGTGTATACTTTCTCTGATTTGTTTTGCTATTAACTTTGATAAATGGGTTTCTTGCCTATTTGCTATGTGTGTTCTGAAGACCCAAGAAAGAATATTCTGGACACTAGGGTTCTTGGTACTGTCAAATAGCTCAACATAAGGTATGGGCATAATTTTATCTATGGAAAAGAATTTTTAAAAAGATAAGTTACAATATGCTTTGTTGCCATACTCTAAGGATAGTGGGACTTTTCTATCTGAGTTGCAGCAGAAACCTTCTATATGTATGTTCTCCACTATTAAAATGTGATAAAAATGTGATAAAAAATTTTGGGGAACGGGAGACGTTTCATTTTCTTTTTGTATTCCCAGAGGTTAGCATAGTGTTTTGCTCATAATAAGAACTGAATAAATTAATTTCATTTCATTCACTCATTTATCTAACCACTCATTCATTTCTTAGCTGCCATGTTATTCTGTCCTCTCAAGAACCCTGGAAAGGATTCTGAACAGGAATCATAATGCCCTGCTCTGGAGTGAAGTGATGGTCAATTGGCACTTCAAAGCCACAGAATTAGTAAGTTCCTCCTTGATTTGACTTGTCCTGACTGTGTGACCCCTTCAGGATCTGGTTAAGGGTTCTTTATGGAGTAGATACTAAACACAAGTTTATTGATTAAATGATTTAAATGAATCTGTATATATGGTATAAGGTGCAACTAGATAGTGGGCTTCACAAGAGCAAGAAGCAGGTCTTATCTAAATTTTGTATCTCTCCCAGCTCAGAACTCCAAACTTGGCACATAGTAGGCACTTATTAATTGAATTAAGAGTACGGGGTATTCATCCTACATGGGCTAGAATTATAACGATAGTAGAATTAGAATTATTACTCTCATTAACATTTCCTTTAAGAATCTACCCTGGGTTGGAAACTGCCATCACTGAGGTCATTCCTGTGGTGGTAAGGCTACTCCTAGAAGGTTACTTTACCAGGGTTACAGATCAGCAGTAGGACATGATACCTTATATGTTGGTGCCTGGCACAGAACGAATGCATAGCAAATTGCTCCTCGAGTGCTCACAAAGTAAAATTTACTTAGTGAGACTTCTGGGCAGGAAAAATCAGCTAGAAAAATTGCTTTCCTATCTAGAAAATTTCAAAGATATATTAGTGTTCCGAGGTGGCGCAATGGATAGAGTGCAAGCCTGGAATCAGGAAGACTCACATTCCTGAGCTTAAATTTGGCCTCACTTACTACCTGTGTGACTCTGGACAAATCACTTAACTCTGTTTGCCTTAGTTTCCATGAGCTGGAGAAGGAAATGGCAAACCACTCTAGTATCTTTGCGAAGAAAACCCAAATGGGGTCATAAGGAGTTGGACATGACCTAAAAACAACTGAACATTCTTGGCCAAATCCACTCCCAGTATGGGATCTAGTCAGTCTACCCCTCTAAGAGATATTGCTTTGGGTTGTCTCCTTGCCAATTGGAAGAAAATTCCTTTTTTCTTAAAAACCAAACTATTTTAAACCTGGTTTTAACTTTGTAAAAATAGCTGGACTGGGTTAATTTTTGACCTAGATATCCTTGACTATGGGAAGGATATTTTGAAAATGAAATAATTGCTTTCTTTTAGATTAAGCTTCATACCCAAATCAGCTCTCCTGAGTGTCTGTAACTACTGCAACTCTAATGCTAAACTCTTCTTCTCCCAAAATAGGGACTTCTATCTAGCCTTTGATTAAAATTTCATTGAGCTTTTTATGTTTTAAGAAAGAGGCAGAAAAAACTGAGGACTTTTCCCTGTTTTCCAAAGGATATAATCTCATCTTTGTGTTCCTAATTCTGGCCAGGTTGGGAATCCAAAAAAAAAAAAAAAAAAAAAAGAAAAATGAGAAATGAGGAAAAGAACTTCTCCCTTTGTAGAAATTAACTAAAATGAAATCTGTTTACCATTAATGAAATGTTGATGAAAATGTGGTTTGAATGTTATTATACAAGCTGGAACATCCTAATGAATTTTGGGAATAAGGAGACCTTTTTTTCTTTCCCGATGAGTGACAGAAAATGCTCAGTTCTTAAACGAAACAGAAGCCAATCTCTAATGAATTCAAGAAAAATTTAAGAGAAATTCTTCTTAGGAATTCTCTGGAGAAAAGAGATAAAAATGGTTAATTCAGTTTTAAAGTCCTTACTGTGCTACTTATTTTCTAATCAGGAATGTTTCCCACCTTGAATCTGAGGCTGGCTGTGATGCCCTATGAATAAGGTGGAACTCTGTTGTATGATTGACTGTTCTAAAAGGTATCTTTTACCTGAAACTAAATAGTTAAGGGAGTTTTCCTCTGGTATATCTACTATAGATCAGTCTGTAACTTTAGGCCTAGCCCCTTCCCATCTCCTCCCCCACACACTGAGAAGACAAACAATATGATATCAATTATACATGTGAAATCATGCAAAACATATTTCCATATTAG
This sequence comes from Phalanger gymnotis, assembly GCA_028646595.1. NCBI lineage: Eukaryota > Metazoa > Chordata > Mammalia > Diprotodontia > Phalangeridae > Phalanger > Phalanger gymnotis. The sequence continues at coordinate 334,398,923 of CM053625.1, forward strand.
CCATATTTCAAAAAAGGAAGAAAAACAAAGTGAGAAAATTATACTTTAATCTGCACTCAGAGTTCATTGGTTCTTTCTCTGGAGGTAGATAGCATGTTTTCGTCATGAGTCCTTTGGAATTGTCTTAGATAATGGTATTGCTCAGAGTAGCCAAGTCTTTCAACATTACAACATTGCTGTTACTGTGCACAATGATTAGAATAATATTTAAGTACATAAAACAAAATGCATAGGATTATAGAAGAAGTCAAAAGTCAATTAAAATAAAGATGCATTTTTTTCTCATCCAAGTTTATGAACCCCTTAAAGCCAATTCAGAGATCCTTGGGGGGGGGGGTGTCTCTGGCCCCCACATTAAGAACTCCTGAAGTAGATGGAGAGGAGGGAGAAAAGAAACAGGTGGGGAAAGAAATAGGAAGGGAGGAAGTAAGTTAGAAGAAAGAAAGCAAAGAAGTAAAAGGAGGGAGAAGAAGGAAGAATGGAAGCAGGAGCAGAGGAAAAGAAGGGTGGAACAGGAGAACTGTAAGGAGATTTAGGATAATCTTGAATGACTAGAGGGCTGATCTGCCAGACATGATGAAGGCTAAGCCCTAGCTTAAGGGCTGAGTGCTGCAGTGGTCACCAAAAGGGTTCAGGACACAGAAAAGGTTAGGAACCTCTTGAGAAAAGAGAGCGCTGGTAGAATCAAAGGACCTAGAATTGAATCTTGACTCAATTATTTACTAGCTTATTTACACAGTTATTTACTGTGAGTTGGGACAAGGCACTTGCCATCTATGAGCCCCTTTTTTCTCAATTGTAAAATCAGTGAGTCTCTGAGGGGTGCTCTAAAATCCAGCACTCCAACATCTGACTATCTGATGCTCCCATCTTGCTTCCATTCCATGCTCATCCCTTTATTTCTCCTCTTGAAGGGTTTGTCTGTCCCTTTTGATGGAGATGGGGCAGGAGACATTTGTTCATGGAGGTTTATTCCCTAGGCATGAAGGTCAGCTCTCCAGGTTCCCAAAGGCTGCATTGCCATTAGTCTAGAGTTACAAAAAGACTCTAGAGTCTCCAGGGGATGTGACTCATGGGTCAGTAACAAAGAGTCCTGCCAGTTTGGCAATCAAAAGTTCTTCATGGCTAAGTGCCCAGACACTGGTTGTCCTGCCAAGGGCATATTATGAAGGCTACAGATTGACCTTTATGGAAATATGAAGATTGGGGGCTGGGGAAGAATAGTCCTAATCTTTAGGTCTAACTCAGGGGTGGGGAACCTTTTAATACTGGAAGGCCGTGTTAATATTTAGCAGCAATCAAATAAGGCTGTATTCTAGAAACTTCAATTAGATATATCTAAAAATGTACATTATTTCATAAAAATCTAACTACTATGTACTCAATAATTTCAAAAATTGAAAACTATTTGTTAATTTTAAAGTTAACTAACCTTTCAATGACATTGTTGTGTCTGCTTTTTGTTAGAAAGCATTTGAATATTTGGGTCAGCATGGAGGTCTGTGGTTTCAGTTGATCCTCTAGATGGGTATCAATCATTTGTGACCTTAAGGGTGTCTTGATTTAGGTTAGGTAGGAGAATGTAGATATGTATAAATAAGCAAGAAGGCACTTTTTGGGCATGTTGCCGAAGGCATGAGTATTCTACTGCATTTTTCCATATTTCAATTGGATCTTTTTTTTTTTTTTAGCATCAAGCAATGACTTTAAAATGTCATCTACTGAGAGCTCAATCAATTCCACTTGTAGTTCTTTAGGTGCCTTGGTGATATCAACTAGGTGAGTCCGAAATGCTAATTTGAGTGTGATGTCATGATTCTCAAAGTCAGTGAACCTTTCATTGTATTCTCCAATGAATAGGTCTCTAACAGTCGCATATTCTTCAAATGGTTTGCATACATCATCTTGCTCATAAAAGACCTTTGCTAATTGGGGAATATGTTCATCCAAAATTTCATTTTAAAGAAATATTTTGAAAAAAGATAGCTTTTTTGGAAATGCTTGGTTTTTTTTGCTTCATATCTTTTATAGACTTAGCTTTGCGTTACAAAGAAATATTCGAGTCAATTTGATTTGACATTCTATCACACAGAAATGCAGCATTCCTATAGAAATATTCTTTCAATAATTCAGTAGCTGATTCTGTTCTTCATAAAATTTGACTATCTGTTCTCACAGAGATAAAATTTTGGCTAACACCTGTCCTTGCAGTAGCCAATGCACTTTGGAATGATACGGCAAAGCCACACTGAATGCCTCATTGTTCAATGCTAGCATGTTACAAAACTGATGATGCCGTGTTGCACTTGCACAAATACAGTTAATGACACTTATAACTTGTTGCAAAGTATCACTTAAAATAGTAGCTTTAGCACAGAAATTTTGTTTATGCAAGATACAATGAAATGAGAGTATCTACATCTGTTAATACTTTTTTTTCCTACGCAATAAGCCCTTCATGTTTTCCTATCATAGAAGGTGCACCATCTGTACCGTACACTCACTAAATTGACCAAATTAAGTCCAACGTAATGACATTTATCTAGAAAGTTGTTGAAGATATCTATTCCCCATGTTCTGCTCACAAGAGTAGTCAAAGGGAGTAACTCTTCATAGCAAAGAAAATCTTCTGTTATGACCTGAATGAAGTACAAAACCTGAGCCAAGTCAGTGGCATCAGTTGATTCATCCCAAGAGATTAAATAATATATATTTCCTTTGGAAGTATTGCATGAAGTTGTTCTGTTAGGTTGAAGGCTAATTCATGTTGCTGATCAGTTATGGTTCTCCTTGAAAGGGGCAGTTGTTTGTACTTTGAAATGTTAACATTCACAAATTCCACAACACTGAATGGCTTCCTTTTCCCCCCAAGTATATAAGGTACTTTATAAGTTGCTTCAGTGGCAATATTTCCAGGTCTTATTGCTGCTTGAAAGAATTGTCTTTGCTTTTGCTTTTCATCTTCTAATTTCTACAATACAACTTTTCATACATCTGCCTCTAATTCGAAATATTTGTGGTCCTTATAAGTGTTATAATGCTGATGAGCATTGAATTTCTTTGATGTTGATTTTGCAGTATCACAAAGTAAGCACATCATTGTATCTTTAGCAGAAACAAGATAATATTGCAGTTCCTAATCCTTATTAAAAATCAGCACTGTGCTAAGTGCTAGAAATGATATAAGGCCCTATTCCCTCTACCATTGCAATTCACACCTTCTCTACAACACATGCCTTAGAGAGTTGTCTTGAACATGGAGAAGTTAATCATCTTGGCCAAGGTGACATAGCCAGTATGGGCCAGATGCAGGATTTGAACCCAGATGTTCCTGGCTCAGAAGCCAGCTCTCTCTCTGCTGCATCTTGCTGTTTTTTAAGTCCGAGGGCATCCAGGGAATCAGAGAGATTCGGATGCCAGGGACAGATCGGTGGCAGCTGAAGAGAAACCTATGGTGAACTCAATCTCGATGAGTTATGGGTCTCAGGGTCCCATGACACTGACTGCAAAAGTCTTGTAGCCTCTGACCCAAGCTTGCCTGAAGCAATTTGGAAGGGCTCAAGAGGTGTGATTGAAAAGGTGGCTGTTATTGATCTTACATCAGAGAGTCATCAATGCCCTGACCTTGGGGTTTTCTCTACCTAAAACCTCAGGCAGCTTCTAGCACAGCCCAATGCATAAGACTTCCTCAGAACTTCTTACACCACACAAGGGAATACAAAATAGGCTCAAGAGAAATAGCCACCGGTCACATTTCTTTGCCATCAAAGGGTCTCACTCAGCTCATTTGATCACCCTCCTGACAATGCAATCAGTGCTATAGTTTGAATTAGACACTCAAGTGCTTCCTTATCCATTACTTACAGGCAGCCTGAGAGTGGGACAGAAGATGGTCACCTCATTAATTGTTGCTGTCATTGCTCAGTCATTTCAGTCATGTCTTACTCTCCATGACCCCATTTGGGGTTTTCTTGGCGTGGTTTTGCCATTTTGTTCTCCAGCTCATTTTACAGATGAGGAAACTGAGTCAAACAGGGTTAAGTGACTTGTCTAGGGTCACACAGCTATTAAGTGTCTGAAGCTGGATTTGAACTCAGGAAGATGAGTCTTTTTGACTCCACGCCCAGTGCTCTATCCACTGGGATACTTAGACTCACTGTCTTTCTGCTAACTTGTCTAGCTAACCTTCCTCTGGCCATGCTAACAGTGAGAAACTAAGAAAGTTGAGTAGAAAGATAGAAATACATAAGAGCAGTGGTAGAACAAAGTCTCCAGGTGAGATTTATAATTGGACAATCCTGTTTCTTACTTGGAGTCTCATTCTTGGACAGATGGGATGGATGGGGAGGCCCCATGGTCTGGTCTAGAGGTAAAAACATAATGGGAGAGAAAGAATGTAGATTATATTATTAGGTTCTGTTTCATGACTATTACCTCCATCTCTAGTTATGCTCACTGCACCATCGGGCTAGAGCATGGCTGGACGAGTTGTTCTTGTACCCACTGTCCCATCCTCTTCTGTTCTCAGGTGTCATCTCATTCACTTCATCCCTGGGGGATCCTGAGATAACTGGTAGGCAGCCTCAGGCCAGGACAGAGCCTTCATGAAACAGAGTCACGGGCTGTGTCTGTCCCTCTTAATGTGCAAGGTGTACATCTATTTACTGCCTCTCCTTTCAAGAATGTGGTCTGAGTACAGTGATCACTTTGTTCTGTTTACTTGAGTAAGGAAGGAGCTTTGGAAGAAAGCAGTTAATGTTTGATATTTTTTTGCTTAGCTATGCTTATTATTTAGAAGGAAATGAGTGAATTGGTGGGAAGTAATACAGGAAAAGGAAGAAAGACAGACACAGAAAGAAAGAAGAAAGAAAGAAAGAGAAAGAGAAAGAAAGGAAGAAAGAAAGAAGGAAAAGAAAAAGAAAAAAGTGGAGGGAAGGAGAGCAATAAAATCTAAAAACAAGCTGAAGAAAACAAAGATAATTTCAGAAATGGACAAAAAGGGGAAATTTTATTTTTATATACAAATGTACACTTGAACTTACACTTGAAAAAGGACACAATTTTTGGTTACACGTACAATTCTCTTTTTTGTTCTCAGTGAACTAGATAAAGCAGAACTTAGAGTCAGAAAGACCTGAGTTCAAATTCTGCCTCAGACATTTATTGGCTGTGTGATGCTGAACAAACCTCTTAGCCTCCATTTCCTCATCTATAAAATAGGAACAACAATAGAGCCTATTTCTTGGGTTCTTGTAAGGATGCAATAACATGCAAAGTGCTTTACAAGCCTTGATGTGCTCTGTAAGTGCCATGTGTTTGCACACATGTGTCCATTTGTCAATAACTTTAGTTCATAATATGAAATATTTTAAGGAGTGGTTGTTGCAGCATAGTATAGTAGGAAGAGACTTTTACTATGAGTTGGAAGCTGGAATTCAACTCTTGGCTTTGCCACTAACTGTCTACATGGCCCCTGACTTGTCACCTTCTCCCATCTGGGCTTTGGTTCTGCACCGGAGGAGACAGTTTAACAAAGCTCTCTTGGATCTCCCCCAGCCCCATCCTTCTCTTCTCTTTATTCTAAGATCCTTCAAGATCAGGCATTTTGTGGTTCTTTGACTCTAAGTTAACAGAAAGGTTGACATCCAAGTGTCTTATGTGTATGAAAGATTTTTTTTAAGTATGGGAAGAGGCTGGGCTTGGTGAGTCACATCTGGAACACCTGCTACCTGGGAGGCGGAGGCTGGTGGATTGCTTGAGTCCAGGGGTTCTGAGGCATAGATGGCTCAGCTGACTGAGTGTCCAAACTAAGTCCATTCATTCACTTTGGCATCAATATGATGGGCCCCTAGGAGTGGGGCTTGGGGAAGGAGGGCACCGGGCTGCCCAAGGACAGTGGCTAAGGTTAGGAATGAAGGAGGTCATCCTGAGTGAAATAGGGAGGCCTAGTTTCCTGCCTCCCCTCCGAAAGGATAGGAAAATATCTGAAGTGTTGTGAAAAGAAGAAAGGAGAAGCAAATTAATAATATATTCATTGACTATAATTGAGTAGGGCAGCTAGGTGACAAGTAGATAGAGTGACAGATCTAGAGTCAGGAAGACTCATCTTCCTGAGTTCATATCTGGCCTCAGACATTTTGGGCAAGTCACTTCTTCACCTGTTTGCCTCAGTTTCCTCATCTGTAAAATGAGCTGGACAATGAAATGGTAAACCCCTCCAGTATCTCTGCCAAGAAAACCCCAAATGGGGTCATGAAGACTCAGACACAACTGAAATAATGCAACAGCAATGAAGCCTTAAGGAATAGGGACCTGACTGGTTCAGAACCAAAAGCCACTGTCTCTTAAAGGAAAGAGAAGAAGACACCCCAGGCTTTTGCCTGCAACTCCGACTCCTTTCCATCAAATGACATTTACATAAAAGACCATAACAAATAATGAATAAACCCATTTATCTATGAAAATAGCAAAAAGAATTCAGAGTAGTTATATAGAAAATATGTGAGTAAATGAACTCATTAGGCAAGAGCATGATGAGATCTTGCTCAATCAAGAGAAAGGTCCTGACATCGCCCAAGGGAAATTCCTGTAGTTAGGGAGGCTGATATTAAGGACATACTTAGGACCATCGAGATTGTCTTTCTCTTTTTCTTCACTACAGTCTTTTTTTCCCCAGAGTCTAGAACCATGATTGTCTCTCTTGAAGAAAGAAAAGTGAAGTATCATACCCCTGAGCTGGGATTTGAAAGTCTGGAAGGTCAGGATGAGGCCAAAGGGAATGAAGGCTGGCCAGCTTGGGGTGCTGCACAAAATGGAGGCCCTAGGAGAACCTCACCAATGGGAGAAGGGGGTGAGTCTTCAGGAGGGATAATCTAGGCCACAGAAATGGTTGGATGTTCTAGGGGGAGGAGTTCCCAGGAATTAAGAGCTGAGGCAAAGTCAGGACTGGGAGAAAAGGGGTGTGTGTATAGGGGGATTATTTCTCTGTGCGCAAGATGGGTTCCCTTTTGGATTCCTGTACCCATTTCCCCTTTCTACCAGCTTACCTGGGGATGAGGATCTTATAAGGTTAGGGACGCTCCTTAGCCACCTCATCTATGATCTCTACAGCTACATGTATGTATGTGGAAACTACCACCTGTGGAGCTCTTTTCTTATCATACATGAAATTGCTGTCATCTTTTCCCTTCCCCTTGTGACTAAGAGAACGTTCACTGAGGGAGTGTGGCAGGATTCCTTATAAAGGATAATGTTCCCATGAACTCTTGCTTTTAGATGACATCATGCTGTTCACCTCAAGTCCTGGAAGTTTCCTGGATGAGAGCTATCACAAGTAAAAAAGAATTTGGCCTAACCATTCACCCAGAATAAACAAAGGAGATGAAGAATGTTTATTAATTATATTTTATAGCATGCAATTAGATGAATAAACCTAAAGAGTTCATGAAGTATTACCCCCAGATTCATGGTACTGCCCAAAGGTTTGGACTTCTCTTGAAAGGGTAACATACTAGGGGCTGAGAGGCAACCCTTTTCCTTATCCCTATGCCTTCCTAAAACAAAATACAAAATCCACAAATCTTGTTCCCCTCAATCAGGGTTTCTTAACATTTTACCACCCAGCACCATAAACCATGCATGAGTTCCTCTTCCCTCTGCAAGAGGTACACTACTCAGGAAATTTCCTGCCTCTGGATAGAAGATGAATCTTTAGAACTTGAGGGTACCTATGAGGCAACTCCCCTTCCCTCCAGGCTGCTACCCTACCTAGCACATTCTTGTTCTCTGATTAGAAGGCCAATTAGATTAGAAAGGATCGTGCTACCTAAAAAATCCCATTCAGCCCCCTATCCCCTTCTTCTAACTAGAGTTCAAGTGGCTTTGTCAAGAAATCCACCTCCCTGGTCATGGGAGTGAACATGCATCTACTGCCACATACTTCTGCCAAAAGACAGCTATTGACTCTTGGGGGGTGGGAATGGGGACTATGGGTGAGCACATGTCTGCCCTGCCATGTGCATCTGCCAGCTGTTAATGATGGGGCTTGGAGTCAGGAAAACTGGGTTTGAACCCCACTCAGACACCAGCTGTGGAACTCTAGGCAACTTAATATCTACGACCCTCAATTTTGTCATCTGTAAAATGGTAATCGTAATCTCTTTAGAACTTGCCACAGTGCTGCTGTATGGACCAGATGGGATGACATATGTAGAGTACTTGCAAAACTTAAAAAGCTAGTTATTCAAATGCCAATTCTTAGCATTAATTGGTTTTCTGAGGTCCAAAGCTCCCTTTTTTCCTGAGACCTGGATTGGCAACACCCCCTGCTGGACACAGGCTTGCATGACAAAGCCTGAGTCTCCAGTATCCTCATCTACTTTAACAGGTAAAATGTGGGAATAGGGTTGGGAATGGGCAGATGGGCAGGAGAGAAAGAAGTCAGGGATGAAAGATACATATGCTTTAACACCTCTTGCACGTTCTTGCTCAGCTCCCTATATTTGATATTCCCCTTGCTGACCTCTATATAAATGTTCGTTCCCTTTCCCTGTGTCCAGGGACTCCCAGCTAGAGTGGGACTGAGGTCAGATTTTAACTCATGAGGACTCTATCCATTGCACCACCAAGCTGCCTCTTTTCTCTCATAAGGTTATGGTAATTAAGATTCTATTGATCTTTTGCTGTTCATTTTTTTGAAAAAGAAATTCTTGCTTTTCTGATCTATTAAAAAAAAAAACACTCCCTGGCACACCATGAATAGAAAGGGACCTCAGAAGTCTAGCCTAATACCCTCATTTTAGAGATGAAGAAACTGAGACCCAGTTAAATAACTTGAGCAAGGTCATGAAGCTATTAAGTGGCGGATCTGAACCCAGGTCCTCTGAATCCAAGTCATGGCATTCTTTCCACAATGACTCACTGTGCTCAGTGCCCTCCTCTTAGAAAGCAGAAAACTAAACTCAGAAAAGTGGAAAGAAGTCATTAGAGCCTAGGACTCTCAATTCCGGGACTACTTGAGGAAAACTTCAAGCTCCCAGAGCACATAGCCAGGACCACCCATTTTTTCTTCTCTGCTGCTCATTCTAACAGCCTCCTGGACCAACTCTGAGTTTGCTAAGGTACATAAGGAGCTTTGTCCACCAGAGGGCAGCACTCCTGGCTGTTTCCAGTTATGAGTCTCTAATGCTAGAGATGGGGTAGGAGAGCTTCTGCCTGGCAGAGAGGACAAAGGCAGGATCTCTTGGCTCTCGGAAGAGCTAGAGTTGCTGGTCTAAACAGGAGAAGTGCTTGCCCCACTCTGATCACTAAGGCTTCCCTGAAGTGGCTTTAATGCTTTCTGGACTAAGCCCCTGGGTACTGTGCCCTGGACCCGGTCTCATGCAAATGGGCCAACTGGCTTGGGCACGGTCTTCCTGATTGTCCAGGATGGGAGAGTGCTCAGAATCATAGTTTAGGAGTTTAGAAGGGACCTCAGTGGCAGTCCAAGTCAACCCATTCACCAAAGGACTTCTGTCATCCCTGACAAATGGTCATCCAGCCTCTGCTCGATGATCTCCAAAGACAGGGAACTCACTCCCTCTCCCAGCACCAATCATTGTTAGATAGATCTAATTGTTAGGAAAAATTTCCCCAAATCAGGTCTAAATTTGCCTCTTTGTAACTTTCCCCCATTGTTCCTCGAACCAAAGATTACTAGTCTAATCTCCCTTCCATAAGAAAGACCTTCAACCTTAAGGCATCTCCCTAAGTCTTCTCATCTTTTGGACCAACATACTCATTTCCTTCTGCTGGAGAAGAATCAGCTCGCTTAATTTACCCTTGGCTGAATCTTGCTCAGCTCCATCCCCATCTCCCCCCAGCCCTTCTCCCTATTCTCCAGCTTCTTTGTTTACCTCCTCCCTCCTCAGGAACTTGCTGACCCTCTTTATGGCATCTCTTCCTCCTTGTGCAGCTGTGCCCCCCCGGTCATTTGAGTCACCTCCTTTCCCAGGCTTGCTCTGGTTCAAGACTTTCTTCTGCTCATAGGGGGCACCTGTTTACTCTTTGGTCAGTGCCTCTATTTGTCTTGTACATGCTGCACATCTTCCTACACCTGTCCTTTGCTCTAATTCTGTCAGATGGTTTTGCAGACTGACCACCAACATGTATATTTCTCCATCTAGGCCTGCCAGCTCTGCGCCTGCCCCCAGCTTCAGTGGGCACTACTTATCCCGGTTCTCCTGGTCACCGTATAGCCTGGAGTCCCATATAAAACCTGGGGGGCTGGCAGCATTGAGTTGGAACACTATGAAGTTGTTAACAGTGAGTTAGCCAGGCCCAACCGATTAGGTAGGACACCGTCTAAAATGTTCTGGAGGATGTTGGAGAGAGATGGCCAGTTGACCGGCCTGGGACAACACTGTGGCTCATGGAGCACATTTCAGGGGGCAAGAAGGTTTACTCAGCTGGTTCTGGGAACATTAGGGCCAGACTCAGGAAGCAGAGTGGGGTAGTTACTCTGGCTCACCATTACTATCTCTAATAGGGTCATACGGATGGTTTCTCCAGCCAAGACCCCTACCTCTGTGTGGCACCTGATGGAAGCAGCCTCTCATGACTTTTCTGTCTAACTGGGTGAGAGAGGCTAGTCTTCATCTTCAGGGATATCTTTGAGAGTTAGGTCAGAAAGTAGCAATGACGTTGGTGCCCTGCACTTATATCATGATTAAAGAAACTTGTTCAAACCTTCTTTATAGGGTTGATGTGAGGACCAAATGAGATGATACTCACTTTGTAAACATTAAAGTGCCATATAAATGTTAGCTATCATTATTACATAGTGAGACTGCCTCCCCCCCATGCAGGCTAGAAGTATTGTTGTTTGCCTTGAAAGGAGGCAGAATAGACATCTCTAGCCTCTTCTCCCCAACCCTTCTTCAAGGGAGACTTTGATTCCTGCTGTGATGGGAAGCAGAAAGTTGGGGCCAGAATCTTGGACGCTGTGATCTCCTGAGAGAGAGAGAGAGAGAGAGAGAGAGAGAGTGAGTACAGGGCTAGAATTATAGCTATCTGCTCCCTTAAATACTGTTAGTCCAAGGGATATAGTTTTCAGGTACAAGCTAAACTTCTGGTTGTTATTCATCAATGGAGAAAGGAGGACCCTAAGCTCTATATCTAAGGCTTGACTCCCTTTCCACCAAATACCACTTCCACAATGAACACACACACACAGCAAACAGCAAAGAAACCCATCTGTCCACGTTGATAGCAAAACAGGAATAAGAGAAAATACATAAAAATAGGTACCAGATATTAGAGATTGAAGGAACTCTCCCATTGGGAGTGAGGTAACTCAGCTCTACCAACACAGAGAGTCCTAGACTTCACCCACGCTTCACTTAGATTTTCAAGAAGAAATGCCCTGAAGTATCTAGTATAGCAAGCTGGAGATGGGGACACAATGAAGACCACCGGCTCCTCTCATGCCAGCTTCTTCTCAGGGTCTTATTCTTTAGCAAACTGAAGTATGGTTTGGAGTATCCATCTTCTCTCTTGAACCTGGAAGTGTCCAAAGCTACTAGAGCTGGGTGAGAGTGAAGAAAGGATCTTTTCTCTCCTGCTCTCACCCAACGCCTCCCCAACCTTCACAGAGGGTCATTGCATTATACTACCAGATTATGAAGAGCTGTAATATGAGCACCCCCAGGCTTCCTGGGAAAAGATACTGGAGTGCCCCTGGTTTTCCCACAGGCTGAAATAATGCTGAATTTTTTTTTTGTGTTCATCTGTGGCCATTTGATTAAACTCAAGAAAGGACTGACTCATTTCTCTACCAAGAAGAAAAATGTATCAACCTGGCATATGGAAATCAATACCAATTACCCATTTGACTTGTTTGGGTTTAGTGATGAGAAACCCAAGAGTCTGGCACCTAAACAAACACTGTATCATAGATAGAACCACAGGATCTCAGAGTGGAAAGAGACCTCACCACCTAGCTAGTCCAACCTACACACAAAAAAGAATCCTTCTCTATCATTTATCTGAGAAATGGCCAGTAAGTAGTTTCATGAAGACCTCCAGTGGGGGAAAATCTGCTTCATCTCCAGCCAGCCCTTTCCATTTTTGGACAGCTCTCATTGTTAGGAACCTTTTCCTTATAGGAAGTCTAAGTTTGCTTCTCAGCGAGTACCACCATGTTTCAAGTTCTGCTCTTACACACATGGGTTGTCTCTCTGTCTCTGTCTCTGCCTCTCTCTGTCTCTCTCTCTCCTTCTCTCTTAAGGATCACTGCTTTATAATATAGTTTGAAATCTGATACTAATACACCCCTTTCTCACTTTTTCATTATTATCCTTGAAATTCTTTATTTTTGTTCCTCAAAATGAATTTCGTTATTCCTTTACCTAGGTCTATAAAATTTCTTTGTTGAGTTTAATTGGTACAGTACTGAATAAATAAATTAATTTAGGCAATGTTTTCATTTTTATCCTATAGGTTTGACTCACCCATGCGCAATTAACGTTTCTCCAATTATTTAGATTCCTCTTTATTTCTGCAAAAAGTTTTTTTAATAGTTACATTCATATATACAAGATGCAGAATCTTAGTATGTACACTCCCAAATATTTGATAGTTTCTGTAGTTATTTTGAATGGAATTTCTCTTGCTAGCTTTTTTGTTGAGGTTTGTTAATTATAGACAGATGCTGGTGATTTATGTGGATTTATCTCATATCCTACAACTTTACTGAAATTATTTATTATGTCAATTAATTTTAATTGATTCTCTAGGATTCTTTAAATATGCCATCATATCATCTGCAAAAGTGATAATTTTATTTGTTCTTTGCTTATTCCTTCAATGTCTTTTTTCTTATTTTATTGCTATAGCTAACATTTTTAATACTATGTTAAATAGTATTGGTAATAATTGACTTTACCCCTGATATTACTGTAAGGATTTCTAACTTTTCCTCATTACACGAAATGTTTGCTCTTGGATTTAGATGAATACTAATTAATATATTAATGAAAGATCCACTATTCTTGTGATTTCTAGAGCTTTCAATAGAAACAAATATTAGATTTTATCTTTTCAGAATCTATTGCTTGAATCAAATGGTTTTTATTGTTTATGTTATTACAATGTCATATTATATTTATAATCTGCCTTATTTGGAGGTAGCTAGGTGGCAAAGTGAATAGAGCAGTAGGCTTGGAATCAGGAAGACTCATTTTTCTGAATTCACATCTGGCTTCAAAAGCTTACTAGCTGTATGACCCATCACTTAACCCAGTTTGCCTCAGTTCCTCATCTGTAAAATGAGCTAGAGAAGGAAATGGCAAACCACTACAATATTTGCCAACAAAACCCCAAAATGGGGTCACAGAGAGTCAGACATGATTGAAAACTTCTTTATTTCGGAATAACTCAGAATGTCTGGAATAAACTCAAACTGGTCATAGTATATAACCTTTCTGGTATGTTCTAATATGTAGGCAGCTTGCATGCATGCATGCATGCGTGCGTGTGTGTGTGTATGTGTGTGTGTGTGTGTAATTTTGCATCAATGTTAATTATAAATATTGGTCTGTAGTTTTATTTTTCTGTTTTTTCTCTTCCTGGTTTAGGTATCAAGACCTTGTTTATGCTATAGAAGGAGATTGGAAGAGTGCCTTATTATTGCAAACAAGTCATAGAGTATTAAAATTAATTGTTCTTTGAATATTTGATAGCATTAACTTGTAAATCTAACTAGTTCTAGACTTTCCTCCCTCTGGAATTCATTTCTGGATTGTTTGGTTTCTTTTCTGACTTTTTGAAAAATTTAAATAGTTTGTTTATTCTTTTATTAACATGGATATTTTATACTTTTGGAAGTATTCAGTTATTTCCTCTAAGTTACATATTTGTTGGCATATAGCTGGGCATAATAGTTTCTGATAATTTACTTTATTTTCTCTTCAATTATTTGGTTTCCATACCTTTTTTAGAAGTCAGGTTAGCTAACTTTGTTTTATTAGTAATTTTTTAAAAATAGCTCCTAGGATTACTTGTCAATTTGATGGTCTTTTTACTTTCAATTTTATTAGTCACATATTTAATTATTTCTACTTTGTTGTTTAGTTGCTCTTCACCCTTCACCTACCAAACATTTATTCTAGTATCTCTCTGGGACTCAGGGCTCTCTGTCTGTGGATTTTAGGGGCTAGGTAGGGGAGTCTGGAGGTAATTTCTTCCATCTCTTAGTAGAGTGGTATATCTCTAAATTCCAGAGGAGTGTTTTGAAGGTGTCTTCCCACCATTTCATTTTATTCTCACAATAGCCTGGAAGGGCATTTACTTCAGATATTATTATTCCCATTATGAGCTAACTAAGACTTCTCTGAGGCTCAGTGACCTCAGAGAGGTTAAGGGAACATATGCTCATACAGCTAGGGTCAGAGGTAGGAACAGAAGCCAGGCCTTTCCTGACTCCAAACTTAGCCTTCTTCATTTTTTAGTTATATTGATGGGTTTTTGTTTTTATATCACATTCATTTCCATTTCTAGTCCTTACCGCTTTCTTTTGAGCCTTCAGTAATAACCAGGATATTAAAAAAAATAACTGGCTCAGTAAACCCAGACGACACACTGACTTTGCTTGACAGCACATGAAACATTCCATACCCAAGGTTCCCAGCCTCTTCAATGAAAGGATGAAGGTTCATTTTCTCAACTCTTCCCCAGGTTCATGCTTGGCCATTATAACGTAGCTTTCAGTTTTGTTTTGTTGTTCCTTAAATTTATATCATCATAGTCATTTTGTACATTGTTTTCCTGGTTCTGCTTACTTCACTCTTGCATCCATTTATGTAAGTCTTCCCCTACTTCTATGAATTCTTCATATTTGTCGATTCCTTATTGCACAATAATATTCCATTATACTCATGAGCCACAAATTCTAGGCCATTTTAATTGAGGACATGCTATTTTAAACGATTGCCTCTAATGATCGATAATAACCCAATTTGTTTCCTATTCTTTGCCACCACCAAAATTCCTGCATTCTTTCCACTACAGCCCCCAAACTCACACACTCGTGTGTTTGTGTGTGTGAGGATGATGTGAACCCATAGGGACACACCAGAGTTAGTGATGGGCAGCCTGATCCAAGGCATGAAAAGAAGGAGGAACAGCTGCTCTAATTTTCCCCTTCCTCCAACCCTCTCACGGGAAGCATTTACAGGCTTCAAGGCAAAAAGAGAAGTGGGTTCTAGAATCTATTTGATAGTGAATGTTGCCTGAAGAGGTCGATTAGCAGCTGCAACTGAAATGCTGACTTCCTCTTTCTTTCTGATAAATTCAAAAGAGGTGAGGCTCAGAGCTGGCAGAAGAAGCAACGTTCCGCCCTAAGGCTCAGGTCAGTACGGTTCTATCTCTTTCTCCTCCATCTTTCTGGCTTGCACTATCTCTGTGCTCTCTGTCTCTCTCTGTCTCTGTCTCTCTCTGTCTTTCTGTCTCTGTCTCTGTCTCTCTGTCTGTCTCTCTCTCACTCTCTCTTTGTCTCTCTCTGTTTTCTGACTAGGCTTCAGTTACTGCTCTCCTTCTGGACTGGCAGAGTCTTGGTGATACTCCAGGGTTGGGGGAAGGGACAGAGGGTCCTTTTGGTGATCTATCCTAGGCGGTCCTCCTCCCTAGACACCAAATCCATTCATTGTCTCTCTTCCATCTTGTTTCTCCTCCATCTTAGTTGGTACCTGGTATTCCTTGATGCATCTCCAACTGATCTGGAGGGTTAGTCTAAGCCTGATGGGTAGTTATGGGCTGCCAATCTTGTATAGTAATATCCTTCATCTACTATGGTTTAGAGTGACAGATTTAGAGTCATTTGGATTCAAATATTACTTACAACCTCTGCATCTGTCAAATGAGGGGGTTGAATATGGATATCTCTGAGTTATGGTCTAGTCTAACATGTGGTGCTTTGGGATCCTTTCTACTGCAAACATCCTAATGTATCTTCCAGCTCAAAACCCTATGACCCTGTAAGTTATCTAAAGGCCACCTGAACTATAAGGTCAATCCCACCTCTTCTAGAAAGTCTTACCTGCCCACTCTAGTCTACTATGACCTCCCTGAATTCTTCCAGCATTTGTCCTCCAGCATGCTCATTTGGCTGCATTTTGTCACTTAATTTCCCTAACCCGAATAGGCTAGAAAGCTCCCCAGGACAGAAAGACCACATATTTTTTTTTTCTGTAACACCATCATGCCTCCTCCCCCACCCCAGCCACTCCCTCCCCATCTCAGTTGCTGGTACAGACTTGTCAAAAGCCCAAATGCCAGTCACGGAGAAGGCTGCCTTATGCCTCTGGGGCTGGCTTAGGTTTTACCCTTCTGGCTGTTGAACGTGACCTTTGTGCTCCAAGGCTGGAGCTTCCACGATCTTCTGGGCCTGCGAGAAGGTGACATTAGATTACTTATTGATCCTCATTATAAAGATGAAGAAATTGAAGACCGGATCCATGATTTCCCCATGGAGTAGATGGTAGAGTAGAAACCAGCCCCCCCCCACTCAAGCTTGCTTCCTGTTCTGTCAAATGAGGGTTTGGAATAAGTGGTCCCTGAGATCGCTTCTAGCTCCGCCATCTATATTCTAGTATTCTATATTCTAACGTCACTCTACATCTCATCAGCTTCCTCACATATAAAATGGGGGTGTTCAACTAGATGTCTCTGAAATCCCTTCCACTCTAATGTTCTCTAACTGTAGCCAATGCCCATGCCATGTCCTCTTGCCAATTGAAATTATCATTATTTTTCTTCTGGGCACAGGGAGAAATAACAGTGAATCAAATCGACAACAGGGCAATGTGTGGGCTCTCATTACAATCCTAATTTACTTAATAATTCTGGACCTCAGCTGTCCTCATCTGTAAGAGGAAGCTCTCTTAACGGATATGGTAGACATATAAAAAGGGTTACAAATTACAGTGAGAAAGTACTGGGAGATGTCTACAAAAGGAGCCCCTTAGAGGTGGAGATTGGGGCCTTGTAGAGGTTAGGTTGCCAGGAAATGATTCTAGCTCAGATGAGAAACTGAGCTCCAAATAGCATGAGGAAGTGAAGGTCAGTGGTTAGATCCTGGCAAATGGGTAGGAACCACAGCTTCTATACAGAAAGGTTGCTTGATGAGTCACTTCTTGTTTTGCCTTAATTTCCCCAGTTGCAAGGTAGGGGTGGAGTGCCTTTCCCTTCTGCTCCTTCCTAGGAGGGGTGGCTCACAGAGGGATGCAACACAGAATAGTGACAATAACATTCGATTTGTAGTTGGGGCATATGCATTTGAATTCCTGCCTCGAGAATTATTAGCTAGGTGACTGTGGTCAAGTCCCATCTTTGTCTTCCTTCTCTGTAAAACTAGAGATTTAGGTTAGAGCAGCACCATGGTAGAATGGATAGAGTCAGGGCAACCAGGGTTCAAATCTTACATCAGACACTTCCTAGTTGTGGGACGTTGGGGAAGACACTTAACCCTTCTTGCTCAGTTGCCTTATATGTAAAATGAAAGGGTTCAAGTGGATGGCCTTTTAGGGACCTTCCAGCTCTAAATCTACAGTTCTATGACTGGATTGTATCTAAAGTCCCTCTCTAATAATAATGTTAAATAATGTTTAAATAGCCTTCTAAGGTTGGCCAATGAGCCTCCCGACAACATAGTGAAAGAGGTGTTATCATGCCCATTTACGGATGAGAAAACTGAGGCTGACAAAGGTTCAGTGACTTGCCTCTTCAGGTCCTACAACTTGCAAAGGTCTGAGCCAGGATTCAAACTCCATTTCTCCAGCTCCCTAGTATCGCCTATACCTAGCTGCCACTATAAGTCCCAAGAATCCCTTCCTTATCTGGCTCTCCCACATCTTCCTCCTTCCTTGCTCATTTTCCTCTTAAGGCAAGGGATTCTTAACCATTTTTGTCTCTTGGACTCCTGTGTCAGTCTGATGAAGCTTATGGAAACCTTCCCACAATTTGAAGTTAGGAAAGGGAATGTTCCATTTCAGTTAGGGGTTAGTGAAAAGAAAGACATCATTTTTTTCCCATCTAAGTTCACAGACCCTCTGAATTCTATCTACGAATCCCTTGGGGATCCATGGGATCCAGGTAAAGGTCCCCTGTAGTCCAGCTGCTCATAGTTGAGGATGGAGGGGCTGGCTCCCGGCCCCCTCCCTCTCGGGCCATCACTGGCAGCAGCACCAAACAGCTGTTTGGATCTTGGTGGCTCTCCTCCCCATAATCCATTCTCCACCTCCACTGTAAGGTGGAGAATTTATTTCTGGGGGAATGGAGGCCCCAATTCCATGTGGGATGTTGAACTTCCACTTCTCAAAGGAAGCAAAGTCAGGTCTGAGACTCCAAAAGGGATGGGGGTATCCAGGGAACCCTGCTTTGAGGGTCTTCAGCTTGCCAGGTAGAAACTCAGTGAGTATGGAGATGACCTAATGCTCATATACGCACAATAGCGTATCAATTTAATTTAATAAATATTTATGAATTGCTTACTGTAAGCATGGTACTGTGCTGTGGGGGGAGGGGTGGAAAGTCCAGAGAAGAGAAGTCTGTGCCCTCAGAGAGGTTCCATGATGAGCTGCTCTGTGACACAGTTTTTAGACTGTGGGACTTGGAGTCGGAAAGCCTTGAGGTCGAATCCTATCCCAGATACTTACTAGCTGTCTGACCTTAGGCAAGTCACACATGGGCCTATCAATAGCACTTCCCTCCCAGGGTTGTTGTGAGGATCAAAAGAGATTATATAACATACAACTATACACAAATGTATTAATTACATCAATATGTTGTCTTAATATAGAATTATGTGTTACACGTTATCACATAATATATAATTAATTTGATATATTATGTAACATGTTATATATTATGTATAATGATATATAATATAATTGTATGTTTTTATGCTAATATAACATATGATAATATATTTAGGGAGAGTGCTTTATAAACCTTTAAGTGCTCTATAAATACAACCATTTTTACAGTCTATTGGAAGGGGATGAGATCCAGACAGATAGTGCACAAATAATATATGTGTTAAGTGTATCAGGGAGGTACGAGACAAAGTCTATGCAAGGCTAGAGGATCAAGGTCATACCCAAGAGGGCATCAAAGCAGGCTTCTTGGAAGAGGAGGCATTTAAATTACACTTTAGAGGATGCACGACAGGCAAAGAGGAGGAGGGAGCTCCCTGCCCTCAGACCACATGCCTGCTAGTGGCTCGAGCCTTTCATCTGTGCTGGGTGCGAAGGGTACCCTAAGGAAAGTCTTCTGGGGTGGGGCTGGGTGTCTTTTATCTGCCCCAAATCAACCACTGCCATCTGCACCAGCACAGGGCATTTTCCACTTGCTTTCAGCCCAATCCCCCAATTGAGATGTGGAGAACCCCCAGCGCAAAGAAGAGCCACCTTCCCCTCAACTTCAGAACTTTCATCTCCTTCTGTGCCTGTCCTTCGAGCGGATCAGTGATATCCTCCACACAGGGATGAAAATTCTCATGCCTGCTCATAGATTTCACACCTCAGCGACTCTGAACTCCTACAGATCATTGTCCAAACTCCATTGCACACCCCTACCACTTGATTCCTTATTCGCATCCCCCTCAACCCTCCCATCCCAAAGTTTCATCCTAACTCCACCCAGCCCTTCCACTGTGCCCTCTGCAATGCTTGTTCCATAGGCAACAAACCTCCCTTCATCTTAAATCTTTTCTTCTCCCACACCTTCCATCTCTTAGCTCTTAATGAAACCTGGTAACCCCTTGATGACACAGCCACCCTGGCCACCCTTTGTTTGACTGGTTATACCTTCACTCATTTCCCTTGGCTTACTGGTTGCTCTCCATTGACATTTTCAGTTTCTCCCCCTTCCTTCATTTTTCAGTTGTCTCTCTTTCTTGGAGTTCACGTTATTCATATTTGCCATCCAGTCAAGTTCTGGTAGCATTCTGAGTCCGTGAATTCTCTAGCTAGAGATGGATAGCATTTTTCATCATGAGTCTTTTGGAATGGTCATAGATCATTGTATTTATCTGTTTACTAAGTCTTTCATAGTTGATTAGTGCCATGGATTAATTATCATCTCTATGCTGATGCTGATTCTCAAATCTACCTATCCCACCCCAGATTCTCTGCTGACCTCCCATCTCACATCGATTGCCTTTCAGACATCTCAGACTGGATGTCTGATGGACATCTTAAGCAAAACTCATTATCTTTACCCCAATCTCTTCTCCCTCCCACATTCTCTTTTATTGTAGAGGGCAACATCAACCTCCCAGTCTCCCAGGCTCACAAACTAGGAGTCAACCTGGACTTCTCACTATCTCTCACTCCTCACATCCAAGCTATTGCCAAGGCCTGTAGACTTCACCTTCACAATATCTCTTGGAAAAGTGCCCTTTTCTCCTCTGATATACCTGTGTTGCAGGCCTTCCTCCCCTCACACCTGCACCATTGTAATAGCCTGCTATTGGCTCTGCTTGCCTCTAGTTTCTCGCCACTCCAATCCATCCTCCATTCAACTACTAAAGTGATTTTCTTCAAGCTCAGGTCCAACCATGTCACCTCCCCCTTCTATTGAATAAACTCCAAAGGTTCCCTATTGCCTCCAAGACCAAATACAAAATGTCCTGTTTGGTATTCAAAGCCTTTCATAACCCAGCACCCTCCCACCTCTCCAGTCTTCTTACACCTTGTTCCCCAAAACATACTCTTCTCTCCAGTGACATTGGCCTCCAGGCTATTCCATGAACAAGACACTCCATCTCTCAGCTCTGGGCATTATCTTTGGTTGTCTTCCATGCCTGGAATGTTCTCCCTTCTCTGCTCCAACTACTGACCTCCCTGGATTCCTTTATGTCTCAACTAAAATTTCACTTTCTACAGGAAGCATTCCTAAACCCCTCTTAATTATTTCTTATTTATCCTATATATAGCTTGCTTTGTATATATGTGTTTGCTTGTTTCCCCCATTAGATTGTAAGCTCCTTGAGGGCAGGGACTGGTTTTTTTTGCCCCTTTTTGTATCCCTAGAGCTTAGCACAGTGCCTGGAACATAGTAGATGCTTAATAAATGTTGTTGACTGATCAATTGATTGAGGGAGCTCATTCTAGGAGTAGAGAACTTGATCAAAAGTCTATGGAGGTGAAAGAGCTTTGTGGGGGGGGAAGGCAGAGAACAATTTCCTCAGAGCATAGAGTGCACGAAAGGGAGTTTGGTGTGGTAAAATAGAAAAACACCTGATTGTTGAAGGCTTTAAATTCCAGCCAGAGGAGTTAAAATTTTTCATATTAGGCAACAGAAAGTCATTGAGAATCTGTGAGCTTAGCACAGTACCTGGCATATAGCAGGTACTTAATAAATGCCAATTGACGAATCTTTGAAAATAGAGAGACTTCACCAATTCTATGGAAGATTAGTCTAGACCAGGGGTTCTTAACCTTTTTGGGGTAATTGGCTCCTTTGGTAGTCTGGTGAAACATAGATCCCTTCTCAGAATGTTTTTTAAACCAGATCAAGAAGTCAATAAGCATTTATTGGGGATACAAAGAAGGGGGAAAAACAAAATCAGTCCTTTCTTTCAACGAGTTCAAGTCTAATGGGAGAGACAACCTACAAACAACCATGTACAAACAAGATGCATACAGAATTGATTAGAGATAATCAACAGAGGGAAGGCACTAGCATTATGGGGGTTGGGAAAGGTTTTTTACAGAAGGTGGAATTTTAGCTAGAACTTGAAGGAAGCCAGGAGATGGAGATGAGGAGAGAGAAAGTTCTAGGTATGGGAGACAGCCAGCTGAAATGTATGTTTCCCCTTTCTCCTATCTTCAATGCACCCTCCACAAAGCTGACAAAATAATCTTCCTAAAGCACTGATATGATCATACCTCTCCCCTGTTCAAAAGCCTTTGACAACTCCCTTTTCCTTCTAGAAAATTGCAAATTATTTAGACTGGCCAGGGAGGCTCTCCATACATTGGATACAATCTGTTCTTCTTGACTTATTTTCTATTACTTGCTTTTCATGTGCTTTCTACTACAGCTGGCCCTGGAGTCTCATATTCTATCTTCCACCTCCATTCATATGCACAAGCCATCCCTAATGGCTGGAGTGTATTTCCTACCTATTTCTGTCTTTGAGAATTCTCATCTTCCTTCTTTGCTCATTGGTACCATCTCCTTTGGTGAGGACTTCCCTAATCCTTTCAGTTGTCTCGTTAATGTTCTTTCCCACATCAATTGACCTTTTATTTACTTAGAATTTAAGTTCCTTGATGGACTGTCTAATTTAATTTCTCGGTTCCTCAGAACATAGAACGATGCCTTTCACTTATGTTTAACAGAATTAAAAATTGTACCACATTCAGCATGCACAGATATCTTCTCTGTGTACCTAGTTAGATTCAATTGTACTTCCTCACTTCACAGACCATGCTGAGTTGTGTTGTTTGTGAGTCCAAATATGGTAGTTCTAGTCACTGGCGATGATACTAGATCAACGAATATTGGCAAAATGGTTTCATTTTCCACTTATTTGTTGTCCTTTCTTCTGGCTCCTGCCATGATCTGGTTTAGTGCAGTCTTACATCAAGGTTTCTTCAGGTTCATTTCAGCTTTTGTAAGTTTTTGTTTTGTAATTTTTGAGAGAATATTGCTAAGAATCTTTGCCGTCCTATATAATAATGTTTTGCAATGAGCTTGTATCATAAATTAAAAATTCCCTTGTTTGTCTGTTTAGCAAGGAGAATATGTATTTGCTTGCTGAGACAGTTTCTAGGTTTCTTTGGGCACCTCATTGTGGTGACAGTTTGACATCAGTTAAATTAGATGCCTTTGGCATAGGTGATTAAGGTAGGCATAAAGCTATCTCCCTGCTGCCAACCACAACCTCAGAGAGCTCAGGGATCCTCTAGTCATTTCAACCCCTAGATTTTACAGAGGGACCCCAGAAAGGGGATGTGATTTGCCCATGTTGTTCATTCAACCCTTCCTGAAGGAGAGGATGAGCTAAGTAAGTGGAATCAAATGGAGTCTACTTCTTCTAGTCTCACAAATGTAAACCAACTGGAGGGCACTTGGCATCTACCTTATTTGGCTCCTTCATTTTACACAAGAAGACACAGAGCCCCAGAGTTAGTGCCAGAGCATAGACCTGCTATAACCCAATTCTTCTGTCTCCCAGTTGACCACTTGTAGCTGAGTTGTTGAAATCTGGCTTCTCTCGTAGGGGGCAAAGGCACCAGCCCTTCTCAAATAGCAATTACTAGTGGATAATCTTAGGACTCAAGAAAAACAGGTAAGCAGAGAAGGGGACCCTTCATTTCTTCTAGGTGTACCCTAGCCCTAAGCTCACTGCCTCATCCACTTTATTCATCTTGGGGAAAGTTTAAATATTTGAGGATGGCAAAGCTTTCAGAGAAAGAAAAAGTCGCTGGAATAGGAGACTCAGGAACAAGTTCCCTCCTTTTCTGTCCCTCCTGAAGTGTCTCCGTGAGCCATGAAACCCTTCCCATAGAAGTCAGACATGAGAACTCTTATGCCTATGGAAACATTATATATTCCTAGGGTGGTCCAGTCCTTGTTCCAGAAGGCCTAGGATCCCTGAAAGACTCTCCCTTCCTCTCCCCTAACAGAGTAGCTCATCACACTTTCAACCTGGTCCTTATTCCCATCCTTAGTGGTCCCACATTATGTCCTCTCCTGGGGACTTAGCCTTTGGAAAATTTGAGAAGGTAGGGAACTTTTGGAGAAAGACAAAGTTACTGGAATCAGGGAGGCATATGTCCTCAGGAAGGCACAGACCTCCGGGAAGGGTAGAGGTACTATCTCCCTTCCTAACCCCTCTATCTTTCCCTCACCTCACCATTAACAGAGGGAAGGCACTGGCATTAAGGGGGATTGGGAAAGGCTTCTTGCAGAAGGTGGAGTTTTAGCTAGAACTTGAAGGAACCCAGGAGATGGAGATGAGGATGGAGAAAGTTCTAGGTATGGGGGACAGCCAGCTGAAATGTATGCTTCCACTTTTTCTAAAGTCCAGTAGTGGGCAGAGGAATGGGGCACTTTCCTAACCTGCTCCTGGTCACTGGGAAACTACTTGAAGCCTTTCTAGCATGGTAGAATCTTCCAGAACTTGTACCTCAGAAAGTCACCTTACACTACAGCGAAGCATCAGAAGACAAAAAGAAAGACATACAATTAGACATCTGCTGTTGTGGAAAAGATCTGGGAGAGAAAATGGGCTGCAAGTTCACATATGAGTCAACAGTGACAGATAGCAGCCAAAGAAATCTAACTCAATCTCAGACTGCATTAAGGGAGAAGGAACTTCTAGGAACTGGGAGGTGATAGTTGCCCAATAATCTACTCTGGAGACAATACACATAGGGTCTTACATTCAGTTCTGGGCACCATGGTTTAGGAAGGACATCGATATGATGGAGTGCATCTGGAGAAGGGCAAACAGGATGATGGAGAGCCTTAAGTTCATGACTGGTAAAGATTGGTGGATAGAAATGGGATTGGTTAGATGGAGAACGGAAGACTGAGGAAATGTAATAGCTGTCTTCAAGTATTTGAAAGACTGATATGGATGGGGGATTTGACTGGTTGTGTTTGCCCTAAAGGGCAGTGGGTGAACGTTTCAAAGAAATTTGGGCTTGCTGTCAGGAAAATCTTCCCAGAAATTAGAGCTTTCCCAAGGGGGAGTGGTCTACCTCTGGAAGCAGTGGGTTCCCCCTCATTCAGGAGCTTCAAGCAAAGAGCAGATGGCCACTCATCAGATATATTTTAGGGAGATTCTTTATCAATGATGGGTTGGATCCTTGATATTCTTCCCCACTGTGAAACACTGACTCTCTGAGCAGTAAATTAGAGGACTTGGTAATAAAAACAAATAATTAGCACGCGTGTCCCTAACTGGTAGCGAGACTGGATCAGTCACCCTCTAGGCCAATTTTCTCCTCTGTGAAGTGAGAGGTTTGGTCTAAATAACATCTAACATCCTTTTCAGCTTTAAAGCATATGAGTCAAACAGAAAGTCTACAAGTGCAGTGGTGACACAGGGACCGTGGGACAATGATGCTCCCCGAGTGTGCCTTCTTGTTCCTGTGCCTTTTGGCTGATTGGGGTTGGGCTAATGAAGGTAAGCTCACCCATGTTTCACCTACTGATCTGGGGACAGAGATCAAAGGCAGATTCTGATCCTATGAGTATATACAAATGAGTACATGTGCTCTTATGGTTTTATGAGAGACCCATAAAGCCCTGGGGGCATGGACAGGCCTGGGCACCCCAGAGACCTGGTTCTGGGGCTAGGCCCTGGATGGATGGAGGGAGAGGCTACCCAGACCAGGGAATGGGGCAAAGAAGACAAAAAGATGAGTTTTTCCATCACAATGTCCAGTCCGTCCAGTCCCTGGGGAGATGGGGGAACCACAGGGGGTTAGTCCAAGCTGGGGTCTTAGGCCCCCCATAACCTGCATTATTTCAGCTCCCCACAGGGCAATAAACGAAACTGTTGAACACATGAAGTTTCTAGAAACTAGATCCTTCTCTCGAAGGCCTCAGGATAAACAAAGGTAAGGAGGGCTGAGCAGAACCCTTCTTCCTCTGCCCTCTGGAACTATCTCTCCACTACTTTTTCTCCTTCTTGGGGTACAGTCCTAAGACAGGGGAGATCCGATTCTAGTCCTAGGCCTGACACCCATGGGCTGCGTGACCTTGGGCAGCAATAATTATGAGAAAACATTTCTATGGAGGAACCCAATGTCTTCCTTGCAACCACCGCGTGAGATAAGGAAAACGAACCACTTTATTCTCATTTTACGGATAAGAAAACTGAAACACAAAGAGAAGATTCTGGCTCTAAATCCTGGGTCACCCAGCAGGCCTGGAATTCCAATTGTGGTCTTTATAATCAAGGCCATTTGTCTTGTTGTCATACCAGAAAGACTGAGGCGCTGGGATGTAAAGGAAAGCATGAAGGATGTAGGGCCGAGACAGCTGGGTTTGGAATCCTGGCTCTGAAAGTTACTAGCACTATGGGCCTGGGCAAGCTGCCTGACCCTTCTGGGCCTCAGTTTGCTCATCTGTAGATAACAAGCTGGGTCTGGAGTCAGGCAGACAAGTTAAAATCTGGCCTCAGAAACTTACTAGCTGAGCGACCTTGGACAAATCACTTAACCTCCCTCTGCTTTGGTTCCCTCATTTATAAAATTAGGGTAATAATGACACTCACCAACCAGAGTGGTTATAAGAATAAAGCCAGATAACATCTATAAAATGATTAGCACAGTCCCTGACATATAGCAGAAGCTAAATGAACTCTTGTTTCTTCCTTCCCCCACTGCTTTGCTGGGATAGAGAAGTGAGTTACTATTTTTATACCAATCCCATCACCCCCTCCCCCCATCCTCAGTTCTCCATGTATCTTCTCTGGAATAGTAATGAGAGTATTTGAGAAATGAACAGGGTGGGAGGGAAAGAATTGCATAGGCTGAATGTTATAATGGGTAAACCCACAAAACTCTGATCTAGGGACCTGACATTGGTCTTAATCCTAGGGTTCACCTAGTCAGCTCCCACCTAGCCTCTTTGCCATTTTTCTTCATTCTTATGATCGGTGGTTTCCAGTTCAGAAGAGATGGTATTATTCTTAAAGGTTCAGGGGGAGGGACCCTTTTCTTCTTTTCCCAGTTTTTCCCTTTCCCTTAGGAGAAGAAACCCCCATAGCCTGATCCTTAGACCCTCCACACATGACGGCTTTATCAGTCCAGAGTGCAGACAATGGCTCCAACACCACTCTCATAAGTTGGCCAATAAATTCCCTTCATCTCCTAAATTAGGCACCAAATGGCTAGCTTAGGGCCTGTAAGTGAATTGTTGAACCCCTAGACAGTCTGTGGTGAAGGATCAGGATTCCATAGATCTCCTGGCTTTGCTTGACTCAGCACGATCCTGGGACCAAACTCCCATAGACCTGGCCTCTGTTCTCTGGGTAAAATCATGTCAACCAGGTGATAGGGTGAATAAAGAGGATGACTTGGAGTCAGGAAGCCCTGACCTCCTTATCTGTTTCATCTATGGCTCCTGTCTCCTCCCCACTCTTGTTGGGGGCTCACTGGTTCCTGTCCTCCCCTCTCTTCTCCATTACCCGATAATCCTCCCCTTCCTTTCCCAGATTAATCCACTCATTAGAGGCTAAGTTGAAAGAGGTCAACTTCTCTAGTGTGAACGTCACTCTCCAGACCAATAGCATCCAGTCTCTGGTCTTCAAACTCACCTGTGACTTCCCTGGGCTCACAATCAACAGTTCATTCCTAGAGAAGGTCAGTGGCATCTCCTTCATTAACTCCTTCCATACTCTGTACAGAGGTTCTGGGAACTGTCCAGTTGCCCCAGGACCAGCCTCCAGTCTTAATTCCTTCTTGATTCACCTCCACCAGACATTGTGGGGAAGGGTTGGGATACCATAGACATCATCCTGGCTTTGCTTCTGACTCAGTGAGATCTGGGGACCAAACTCTCATAGACCTGGCCCCCTTTCTGTGTGAAATCATGTTAGATGAGTGGGGGGACTTGGAGTCTGGAAGATCTACATTTGAATCCTGTTTCAGACACTCACTATCTGTATGACCCTATGATGCTTACCCCTCTGTGCCTCAGTTTCCTCATTTGTAAAATGGGTATAATAACAACGCCTACTTCTCTGGGTTGTTGTGAAGATTAAATGCATTGACAGATATAAAGTATTTTGCAAACCTTAAAGTACCATATAAACGCTAGTTATCTTTTTTTTTTTTTTGCTGCGTAAGTAAAACACTGTGAGTTCCTAGTGGGAAACGCTACAGCCTAAGGAGGAACAGAGATTTGTGCAGTGGAAAGAACACTGGATTTGGAGTGAGAATACTTGGGTTCCAATCTCAGCTCAGCCATTTCTTAGTCGTCTGTGGCTCCTTACCTCTCCGAGCTCTAGTTTCCTCATCTATGGAGTGAAGGGCTTGGGCCCCCAGATAATCTCTAAGGTGCCCTGCAGCTCTTGGCTCTAGGAGACCAGCCTCCCAACTGAAGGTTTCCCAAGGGTGGAGGATGTGTCTTCCCAGAGGAAGTTTCCCACTGGCCAGGCTCATGTCTTTCCTGTGAATGTCACTTTGCTTGACTAGAGCTCTGCCCACAGAAGCTATTTGGTTCACAATAATAAGTCCTTGACCAGTCAGTAGGTGGGAGCATCTTTACCCATAGGTCCCAATGGTAGATGGACCAGGGCTGGTACAGAAGAATACAGAAAGACTTCTTCCCCATCTGTCTTGCCCAAATCTAGTTTGGTGTGTAGCACACTGAACCTGGCAACATCAGCCTGAATATTTCATTCAATGGGTAGGTACTACGTAATAGGTATGCAAAGTTCCCCCAAGGGCCTGGGCTTTTGGCTGGTTTCACATACACACACACACACACACACACACACACACACACACACACACACACATACATACACACACACAAAAGTAAACAGCACATCCTTGTTACCATGGCTTGGCCAATGCTCATAGCTCTTCTGGACCCCCTTAGGCCCAGACCCGGCACACCATGCAGTTCCCCACTGAGCTGACCCAGAAAGCCTGCAAAGTAAAGGAAGCCTCCCAGGAGCTGCGGTTAATCTGTATCTACTTTGACATGAAGTATTTCTTCCAGGTCAGAACCCCTGGGGGAGTCAGAGTGGGAGGCAAAACACCAGGCTCCCTCCCCAGAGCGTCCCACTGTCTAGGCTACTTCTCTCTTCCACCCTTCTGGCTTTGGTCCCAGTCTCCCTGCCTCTACATGGAAGAATAGCAGTAGTGTAAGGGAGTCCTGACCCAATCTTTCCTATTCCTTCTTGTACCAAACCTCACCTACCCTTTCTCTTCTATGCCGTTTCCCCCTCTGTGCCCTCTCCTGCTCCAAGCCTCATTGTCCCTGCCCCCTTTTGGGTCATTCTAGGCCCGCTTTCTCCTGTACTAATGCAAGCATTCTTGATCTCTCCTGCGCCAGCCTTTGCCTTCTCTGCCCCTCGCAGTAGCAACCCTCCTTTCCCCTGACTCCCTCTTTGCACTGAGTATACCATTAAGGATAAAAGAAATACTTATAGAACCCCCAACCCAGCCACTGGCTGGCCCATCACCAGGGTGAGAAGTGTGGCATAGTGGAGAAAACAGCTGACCTGAAGACGGGCAGCTGGGGGGGGGGTCTCAAGGCTGCTGTGTTTGGTGGCGGTCTCTGGGATGCTCCTCTTGTCTGTTTCATCCCTCCTCTTCTTTCTTCTTTCCAGGATGACAATAACAGTCTTCTGCTCAACGATAACATCCTAGGAGCCAGCTTGGTGAACCATAATGTGTCCAGCCTGAGACAGAGTATAAACATCAGCTTTTGGCACAATGAAAGCCTGGTGAGCAGACAGGAGCCACTCCAAAGCACACACACACACACACACACACACACACACACACCACTTCGAAAACTGGCACAAAGCCAAAACATTTGGAACCATTTCCAAATCCCTGCATTTTGATAATGTGACATTTCCTCCAAATAGCTTAGCCAGTCAGGGCTGCATCAGTGTTTGCTCAATGTCTAGGACTAGCCGTAGGATTGAGATTTGAAGATTGTCTTTGGCTAGAACGAACCTCAAACAGAATTTTTAGAAAGTAAAGTATCTTGAAATTGGGCTTAGAAATCTCAGGTCCCAGTGGGTAGCCTGGACTCTCCCACAGTGCAATGGGGCATTTATCTAGTTGGGATTGGAAAAGCCCTCTCTGGGAGTCAGGAGACCTATAGTCCCAACTCTTTCACTAACTTACCAAGTGACCTTGGGTAAGTCATTTCCCATCTATGGGCCTTATCCATCTAATGAGGGAGTCAGATCCTGAGATCCCTCCTTAGCTTTAACATTCTATGGCAGAGAGAATTGAATTTGAAGCCAGACAACCCAGGTTCGAATTTTATTTCCATTACTTATTAGCTGTGTGATCACAAGAAAGTTATTTAACCTCTTGGCCTCAGTTTCTGCATTTCTAAAATGAAGAAGTTGGATGTGATGATTTCTAAGAGATGCATACCAACTTCCGTATTTCCTCTCTTCCCAGTTTCCTGTGACTTTACACAGAAAATGCCTTCCCTGCTTATGTTAATCCCTGAACATTCCATCCAGTGGCTTGACAATGCGAGAATTTGCCCAACTCTCTGGGTAAAGATAGCTCTCACTGAAGACTTCAGACCAAGTTCAGTTAGGGAAGAAGTGAGGATGGAAGCCTTTTCATCCTTGACACTGACTTTGACAACTGACAGAACCTTCTCACTTGGCCTTCTCTTTCCTCCCTCGCAGAATGGATATGATTTGACATGTGTCTTCTGGAAGGAAGGAGCAGGTGAGCTTCAACAGAGGTCACAATCCTGGGAGGGCTTGTCATAGGCTTGAAGATGGCAAAGAAGGATGAACAGCTGGTTGACCAAAGCTATAGAGTGTTGGGGATCTGGGGAGAAGCCATAGCTGCCTATGGCTGCAGGAAGTAGCCGGTTCTGTTTAAAGCAGCCAGGCCTGTTTGAAGGTGTGAGGAAGTCAGGTTGGCACCAGTATGAGCCATGGTGAAGGGAAGCTCATCGATGCTTTTTGGCTTTTTAAACCCTCTCCCATTTCTGATCTCATTTTTGGTTTTGTTTTTAAAAATAGATGTTATTAATGTTTTTGGAGGGTTTTTTCCATCATATAGATTTTCCCCTTCTCCCTCCCCCTTCCCCTTCCAGAGAATCATTTCTTGTAATGAAGATTTTTTTTTTTTTGGTAAGAAAGAAAAGAGGGAAAGAAAAAGAAGTAAAACCAAACAAAATATGGAAGACGTATGGTGTTTTATGTAGCACCCAATGGACTATGCATCATTTCCCTTCCCAATAGATACTACTGGGAAAAAGTTGGGGACAGCATCACCTCACATCTCTTCTTTGGGGCTAAGCTTGTTCTTCGTGCTTTAGTAACATCTATTTTCAATTTTTTGGTGCATGGTGTTCTTTCCACTTTAATTGTTATAGGCATCATGTAGATTGTTTTTATGGCTCTGCTTACTTCGTTTTGTATCAGTTCATATAAGTCTTTCCATGCTTCTCTGCATTTTTCTAGTTTTGTCCTATGCACAGTAATATTCCATTATATTCATGTACCACAACTTGTATAGCCATCACCCATCTGACTTCATTTTATCTTTACCACCACGCTGGGAGTAGTGGTAGAGAGTACGGCCATTTCTCAGAAGAGAAAACCAAGGCCCAGGCATGGCTTTATTTATATTTGTCATTTGGGTCTTCTTCTATCTCATCTGCCTTCTTTCCCTATGCCCCCGCAAAAGTCCTTCTTAATTCTGACATAGTCAGGCCAATATTAAACTTAGCTGACTTCTTCAAGTTGACCTTGACTGATGGGAGGGTTGGTGAAGGGGAAGACCAGCTTAGATAGAGTGGAAACATACTGGAATGGGAGTCAGAAGACCTGGTTTTGAATCTCAACTCTGGCATTTCTAGTTATGTGACATTGAAAAAATTGCTGAATATCTCTGAGCATTGATTTTCTACTGTAGAAAGGGGTTGGATCCTTTCTAACACTAAAATCAAGACTCTATGATACTACATTTGCCATGGATAAACCACCCTACTCCCCATCCACCCCACCCCCAATCTGGATAATTGAGAGTCAGTGTTCCTTGGTGCCTAACATGTTTGTTGAATTGAATTGGGAACTGAACGGCCTCTCGTTCCCTGGTCACTTCTATCTTTCTTCTTGCTCCAGGAAAAGCCAGTTGGGGGGCCTGGAGCACTGATGGATGCAAGACCAAAATGATACAACCACATCAGGTCCTGTGCCGCTGTAACCACCTCACTTACTTTGCTGTCCTCATGGTAAGTGACCAGTCCAAGGTTGACCTCATCCATCCGTTCTGGTCCCAGAGAAGAAAGACTTCTCCAGGATAGTCAGCTCATCTGTTCTGCAAAGCCAGATCCCATTTAATGATCTTTTCATTTTGTCTCTTTCAGAAACTCTCACCAGCTGAGATCAGTGTGGAGCTACTGGCCCCACTCACCTACATTTCCATTGTGGGCTGTAGCTTGTCCATTGTGGCTTCACTGCTCACCATCCTGCTCCATTTCTATTCCAGGTACTCCCTGGCAGTAGTGGCAGGTTCCTTTGGGGATCAGATTTCCATGTTATTCCATTCAATTTTCATGTCATCAGGTTTCCATCCATGTCAAATCCCTCTTCCCTCTCCACCAAGAAAACAATTCCTACCCTGATGTCTCCTCTTTAATGTACTCCCAGGGAAAGGAAGGAAGATGGGCAGTTCTATGGAACAGTAGGGCATATGTTGAGTTTGTAGGATGGGTTGGGGAGGGCATCTGTCCTATTTGTCCTTCTCCAGAGTGGGCAAGGGTCAGCCATAGCCTGAGTTTCTGTATATGTTGTGTCCTGGCATCCTGGGAATTTGAGCTAGATCGTCCGATCCTAATCTACTCACTTCCTCATCTCAGAAGAATCCTTGGATGCTTCCCCAGGACCTTCACTCTGGGGATCATAGAGCACTCCAGGTAAACATCTCCCCAGTTTCTCAACCATTTTCCCTGAACAGATGGAAACATGGAGGTAAGGAGCTGGGGATTCTCTCTCTGGTTGCTTGAGCCTTTTTCCTCTATTCCCTGAGTTTCTATTATGAGAGAGACCCCAGTATTCCCATGTACAGTTGGAAGTGGCAGACACAATGGTATCTATTTTTTTTGTGGGGGGTGGATCTCCAGGAAGTTGCAAGTCCCAAGAATTGTTCCCAATAAGAATTAGGTCTTCCTGTCCCTGCTCTGATGGAAAATGATGCCAAGATGAGACAGAGAGTAAGCTAATCTATGTTGAGGATAGACAACTTCCAGTAATGACAGATAGGTAGCTAGAGTTTTTAGAGGCAAGATTTCTGGGCCTGGGACTCCTTGTGATTAGCTGGGTCATGTTGATGTCTCTAGGTATAGGGAAGGGTGGGGAACTTTGTAGATTCATTCCCACCCCAACTCTTATTCAAGATCCTTCCATCCTTCATGGGGAGTAATTATTTGGCCCAGACTTATAGCAGAAGGGCCACCCACACCTCATTCCAGGAAGAAGAATGATTCCACAACCTGTATCCACATGAACCTACATGTCTCTGTCATACTCTTGAACATCACCTTCCTGCTCAGCCCTTCCCTGATCTCGCAACCAGTGGGGTGTGTGGCCATGGCTGCCCTGCTGCACTATGCCCTGCTCAGCTGCCTCACCTGGATGGCCATTGAGGGCTTCAACCTCTACTTGCTCCTTGTCCGGGTCTATAACATCTACATCCAGAGATACATCCTCAAGCTCTCTGCCCTAGGTTGGGGTGAGCATGAATTCCTCCCTCCTTCTGACACTCTTTGACCTTTATTTCACTCTACCCAGCCCCCCCAGCCCCTTATCCCTCTTCCTTTACCATAATCACTTCTACCCACTTCCTCAAAAGTACAATTAATGTCAGGAGATCACAGATAGATAGACAGATAGATAGAGAGACAGACAGATAGATAGACAGATAGATAGATAGATAGATAGATAGATAGATAGATAGATAGATAGACAGACAGATAGATAGGAGGGTAGATGGATAGATAGGAGAGTGGGCATATGGATGGACAGATAGAGAAAGAGATAGTAGATGGATGGATATATAGGACGGTAGATAGATGGATAGATAGATGATAGATACATAGACAATAGATGGAGAGATGGATTATGTATGAATAGATAGATACATAGGTAGGAGAGTAGGTAGATGGACAGATAGATAGGAGAATGGATGGATGGATGGATGGATAGATAGATAGAAAAAAAAGCAGAGACAAAAGCTCTGCCAGTAGGATGGGCTGTAGAGACAGAGAGAGGGATAGAGAGTTCTTACTGTGTAACGGGGTATGTGCTAAGCACTAGGGATGCAGATATAAGCAAATAAGGGAGTCCCTACTTTTAAGCACCTTACATTCTAATGGAGGAAGTCAGTACACAAAGGAGAGCTGAAAGAAGGGAAGGATATCCATTCAGGGGCATGGTGCCTGATAAGGAGGAGGAGGGGTACAGAGAGTTGGGTCATGGGTGAAGTGAAGCTTGGCCAGGATCCCTCCTGAAATAGTGGTCCAGTCGGCCAGTCACCATTTAGGAGAATGGACTTCCCTTAAAACCTCTGAGCATTTGGGGGTGTTAGGGAAGAGTATTGGTTGATTATACTTCTAGGAAGGGGTATCATCAGAGGCCTCAAGAAATAGATAAACAACTGATGTGTGTATATGTGACAAGACATGGTTGGAATCCAGTATGGAATAGAATAAGCATTTATTAAGTGCCTGCTAGGCACTGTGCTAAGCACTTTACACATTAGCTGATTTGATCCTCACACCAATCCTGGGAGATTCTATTATCCCCATTTTACAGTTGAGGAAACTGAGGCAGACAGAGATTGAGCAACTTGCTCAGGGCCACATAACTAGTAAGTGTCTGAGGCTGGATTTGAACTCAGGTCTTCCTGACTCCAGTTCCAGCACTCTATCTACCATGCCACCTAACTGTCTGTGGGTGTAGTGAATGCCAGGGCTCAGAAGACAGTCACAACTATTATCCTTCCCAGAAAGTTGAGAGTCTGTCCCAGGGGCATCCAATAGGTCCTCTCCCCTGGCTCCATTGCTCTTACCTCTATGGCTAAACCACAGGGCAGCCTCTGGACGGATCTCCACTGTCTGATGCCATCCTGTCCCAACAGGGTTTCCTGGCTTCATAGTGCTGCTCCTTCTCCTTTTGAAGAGCTCTACATATGGGCGCTATGAGATCCAAATAAAAAACGACTGGGAGAATGACACCAGCTCTCAGAACACTTCCCTGTGAGTGTCTGGGAGTCTCGGGCCTGGGATCACCCAGTTGTTCCATGGAGTTGTGGCCCCAGGGTGTGGCTGGGAGCTAGGGTGCCTGGCTTCCCTTCCTTGGGTTTCTGGGAAGCTTCCTTTCCTTCTTTCCCAGATGCTGGATCACATCAACGGAAATCCACTCAGTCTTTGTCATGGGCTATGCGGGAGTCACCTCCCTCTTCAACCTGGTCATCCTCATATGGGCAGTGAAGATGCTCTGTGGACTGCACCCTCGGGAGAAGAAGTGGGAGTCACGAACCTGCCGGGACATCACCACTGTCTTGGGCCTGAGCTTGCTGCTGGGGATCACCTGGAACCTGGCTTTCTTCTCCTTCCATGCCATCCTGTTGCCTCAGCTCTTCCTTTTCACCATCTTTAACTCTTTATATGGTCAGATGACCCCTTCTTTGACCTTGACTGAGGGAGGGAACAGGAAAGCCAAGGGTAGTTGTGGGGATACTTATCTCTATAGGAAAGGAGAGACAGTGACTTCAGGACCATCATCAATCTTCCCAGGTCCTGTTGGATGATCAGAGGGAGGGTTCGAAGGACTGCAGGGGCTCTATGAGCATTTGCCATCTTGGGGATAGGTAGAGGGAGTCAGGGATCACTCCTATGACTTTGGCGTAGTGCTTACTATTTCCTTCTGCTTGTCTCTCACTATCTGTGAGGCTTTGGACAAGTCACTCTCCTCCATAAAATGGAGGAGTTGGACGACATGGTTTCTCAGGTCCCTTCCAGCTCTAGAGCCAGGGTCCTATACCTTCTAATCTTACTTCCAGTTTTAAATCCAATGAAACTACTTTGAAAGTGGGGGCACAGATCATCAGCTCTCTGACATGGCCTTCATCTTGACTGCGCCAATCTTCAGAAAGTCCACTCTAGTTCCATGTGTCTTGGGCATCTTCTAGGGCAATTTGTTAAATTAAATCCTTGGAATTAGCCCAGCTTTTCTTGTTAAAGTTTGTCTAGACTAGCCCAAACTTCATTTGCTCCCCTATTGGGAAAACTGGATTCATTGCCTACAGTTTCCCCTAAATGCTCCACCATGTTCTAATCTCTCTCCTGAGATGGAGATTGAGAATGGCCTGGGGTCCTGTTGAATGGTCAGATCCTGCCACAAGGATATCTGTGACTCTAGGGTCAAAATTACTCATCTGATTCTTCCAGTGACACACCATCTTGCTGCCCACAGGTTTCTTCCTCTTCCTGTGGTTCTGTGCCCAGAAGCGACACTCTGATTTGGAGGCTGAGACCTCCAGCTCTTCACAGATGGTACGGACTGGGTTCCCAAGCCATGATTCTTCTATCAGATCTCTTCAACCTTCTCCTCTCACCTGCTCATCCAGTCCTTTCTCTCCACATGGCACAAGTCACCAAGAAGGTGGGACGGAAGAGGATATGGCACATCCAGGGACATAAGGAGGCACAGCCTTCCATGCCCAGTACTCTTGGCTTCCCTGGGAGCCAGGACATGGCCAGCATCCTGAGCCCACACTCAGAGAATTAGTTCTTGTCCTTGAGTTTTCTCTCAGCAAAGAGAGATAAAGGCCACTGCCAGAGACATTTAATTTTCCCCATAGGACATCTTCCTTTGGGTCAGGATGGGAAGATCCTTTGGGTCAGGATGGAGAGTGTTAGAGTGTTGGCCCATTGGTCTTTGGGGACAATCCTGGTAATAAAGTGGGAAAGAGCCCTGGATTAGGAGGCAGATCTGAAGCCTTGATCCTCCTACTAATTTGCTGTGTTGTCTAAGTCAAGAGCTTCCTAATCTGTCAAATGGAGGTAATAATACATCTCATGAATGTTGGGAGGAGGAGATAGCATCCTGTGGTAGAAAAAGCGTTAGAACAGGAGACAGTAATATTGAGTTTTAATCTTAGCTTTATGTAATTCCCTTCTCTGGCCCTCAGTTTACCCATCTGTAAAAAAGATGACATTGAGCCAGATAATTTCTAAGGTCCCTTATAGCTCTGACATTCTGTCATCTCGTGACCCATTGTGATGATTTCTATGTAAATACTTTGGAGAACATAAGTTCTGTAGAGACTTTTTTTAAGCCTGTGATTTTATCTATGTGGGGAACTCTCACTGTGGGATCTTCTTCCACCGATGCAGGTCAGCAACACCTCTGTAACTTAAGGTCTTAGATTTTTGCCTGGCTGCACCAACAAGTTAGGTAGTCTGTCCAGGATCATACAGCCAATATGTCTTAGAGGAGGGTCTTGAACTCAGGTATTGCTAGCTCTTCAGGCATCACCTTACCCACCATACCATGCTTCATCTCTATTGGACATAAGAGGCGATTATTAACCAGAGGGAGGGAAGGCTTGAGTTTTACCTTAATGTCTCTCCCTTCCTCCCCTCCCCTGCCACCCCTACCCCAACATGGGCATTTTCCTGATGTGTGGTGAAGCTTGTCCAGTCCTTTCCTTGCCCTATGTCCCTTCCAACCCATGTGGCAAGACTTCCACATAGGAGCATTGCTATCTTTTGTTTCCCCAGCACTCAGCGCAGTGCCTGGCACATAGTAGGCACTTAAGACATGCTAGCTGATTGACAGGAGGTCAGGAGGAGGGGCCACTTTAAGGGGGAAATGATGCATTCATTTGGTTTGGGGTATGTTGAACATCAGGCACCAGTGGGAATTGGTGTTCTGATAAACAGACTGTCTGAAATGTAGGTCAGGACCTTGGGAGAACAGTCAGGGCTGGAATTGTCCACCAGGGTGTCACTGCTGATTGGTTGAGCTACAAAGCGTCTTTGGGGGTGGGTGGACCTCTGAGGGAGGGACCATTTCCCCACTGACTTCTTGACGGGACCCAAGCCCTTGGGCATCTGGGGTGAGATAGAGGACATAGCAATATTTGTATGATATCTTGGGCAAATCATATCACGTCTCCAAATCTCAGCTTCCTCAATTAAAAAAAGGAAAATATTAGTACCATACCCACTTCATGGGGCTGTTGTGGCGGGTGTTAAATGGGTCTATGAGAACAGAAGGAAGGTGATCATGTACGATAAACACTTGTAAACATTAAAGGGCCAGAAGGCTTACAGTCATCATTACCACTATGAAATACAGCCCCATTTCCTGTGGTTGGAGTCTTGTGCTGGGTACTCTGAGCAGAAGAAATGGGAGGCAAACTCAGCTCTTCAGTAGATTATAGTATAATTGAGGGGAGAGACAACACACAGGAAATCTCAGAACACTCACAAGGGCCACGAAGCTAGAAGTATCTTTAGTATACAATAAATTGGGTCAAGCAAACAGAGCTTTCTGAAGGAAGCACATCCCTGTGCTATTGGTGCCTTGAGTCCTAGGAAAGGGGAAAGGATAGTGTCCTTCTGGCTCCTTAATCCAGACCATGCTTTTCCTGCTTTGCTCAGCTGGCTCAGTCCAAGCTAAAACTGCTTTTCGAAATCCCTTGTGCAGGTGGAATCCTGGGCTCCCTCTTAAGGAGGGCCAAGGGGCCATTAAGATTAAGCTGTTGCAATATTGTAAAATGATCAGCTGTGAATGACTTAGCAATTCTCAGCAATACAATGATCCAAGGCAACTCTGAAGGCCTTATGATGAAAAATGCTTTCCATCCCTGGAGAAAGAACGGATGGTATCTGAGTTCAGATTGAAGCATACTTTTTTACTTTATTTTTGTTTTTTTTTTCTTGTCTGTGTTTTCTTTCACAACCTCCAGCTGCCACTTCTGCTCATGTGCTACTGGATTGGAGGTAGTTAGAACCATGCTTACTAGGTACATTATAAATCGATGTGATTCAACTTCAACTGGGCTCTCATTGCCTGAAGGCAAGTCCTTTTATTCTTCCTTAATTTATCCCCTATCTCACTTCCAATGCATCCTGGGCCATCTCCAGTCATCCCAGTGAATATCAGGCCATTGGACCCAGATGGCTCTGGAGGAGAAAGTGAGGCTGGTGACCTTGCACAGCCCTCCCTCACTCAAATCAAAGTCAACTGCAAGTTATGTCATCATTTCCCTGATGTAATGGTCTTCTTCGAGAAGGAAGGACAAACACAACAACGACAACAATTGTGAATAGGTGTTCCATGGGTACACACGTACAACCTATATTGAATTGTTTTCCTTCTCAATGAGGAGGGACGGTACGGAGGGAGGAAGGGAGAGAATTTAGAACCCAAGGTTTTAGAAATAAAAGTTGGAAATTGTTTTTGCACATAACTGGGGAAAATAAAATGCTAAATAAGAACTTAAAAAAAAGAAATTAAAAAAAGATTAAGCAAATGACCTAGGTTCTAAGGCAGGAAGCAGGAGTCCTGAGTTTCATTCACAGCTGTTAGGTTTCTCATGGAAACAGCCTTGGATGGGAAGTTGAGTGGTAAATGGGTGACCTTGACCAAGTCACTCAGTTTCATCAAGTCATCAGATTGGATCGATCCATCCATCTATCAATAAACATCAAGTACTTATAATATGCCAGACACTATGCTAAGTTCTGGGGATACAAAAAGGAGCAAAACACAGTATCTGCCCTCAAAGAGCTTATAACCTAGTTGACTGATCAGCCATCTTTCATACTCTGTAGTTTGGTGAATCCTATTCAGTCTGGTCAACCATCCAGAGTCAACAGTGGGGCCAGGAGACAAAGAGCTGTGAGGTGTGTACCGGTAGAGACGCACCTAGGTGGTCCTGTGGATAGAGTATTGGATCTGGAACCAGGAAGACTCCTCACACACTTAATATCTTTCTGAACCCTGGACAAATAACTTAATTTCCAATTTACTTCACTTGCTGGCCCCTCAGGAACAACTCTAACCTGAGGCAAATTCAGCGATTGGTAAGTTCCGCACCTGGAACTTCCATATCATGAGGAAGCCCAACCACACTGCTCTCACTCCTGGCTCAGCCTCTGAGCTGTTTGTTTTAAAAAATATGTCTCGTTCTGGTCCCCCTGATGAGCCCCACCCCTTCTGCTCAGTATAGTAACATAATAGGTAACTAGCATAAAGGGGCAGTAGCAGGAAGTAAGATTGCAAAGAGAAACCTTAGAAGTCATACACAAACTGTCCCAAAGATCAAAGAAGCATAATTTGCAAACTGTTGTCATATATTAACTGTAAGTCACATCCCAGTGGTATGTGCTAAATGGGGGGAAGGGGGGAAAGGGAACTAACTAGTCACTGCTGTCAGGTCCATTTGGTCCTATGATATGTAAATCTTGGATAAGTTTTAGATATCTACAGTAAACACCAGCAGAAGACCAAATGGCGTTGCTAACTTTGGGAGGACATGGACATGTCAACTTTAAAGTTTTACTGTGATCTTTGAGTTGATTTGGACACGTTAATGAACTAACCCCAAGCTGGCTTGGTAAGTGTTGGTTCCCCCCACCAAAACACAATAAAAATGAGACTTCAAACTCCTTCCCGCCCCCCTTCTATATCTATTGGGTCCATGCTGCTGAGTGTTCTCAACTCTAATCCGTGGTTACACGAGTGATACTCCCTGCCTTTCCCTCTCCTTAATCTGTTCCTTGCACTCCCTGCCTTCCTCCACCACCTCATGCCCTGTTCCCACTACATCTGCCTTTGTACCCCATCTGCTACCTGTCTCTTGTACTTTCTGTACATGTTCCCTCCTGTACCCTCTGTCCCTTATTAACGTGTGGTTGAAACCTTACTTCCCACTGTCACGGTAGTCTTTCTTTCTGAGTGCCCAAAGAACCAGGCATTTTTGTCCCCATTTCATAATTTCATAAATTAATTAGCAATTCACTGCCGCCTCTCCACACTGGCTATCTTGCCCCTGCAAGGATGCCCTTGTTCCCTCTCCCCTTCTCATCTCTCCTTTGTGTTTTGTTTTCTCATATTAGAATGTAAGCTTCTTGAGAGTAAGAACTGCATATTTTTTCTTGTTTTTGTATTTTCATTGCTTAGCAAGTGTCTTAAACATAGTAAGCAGTTAAGAAATGATCTAATCCATCTATTTATCCTTCTCTCTCTCCCTCTCCATCATTCTCTATTTCTCCCCCTCCATCTCCCTTCATCCACCCATCCATCCATCTATCCATCTATCTATCTAAAAATTAAAAAAATCACTCTTCCACAATTTCCTGCTTCCACAATTCCCAAATAGTAATAACACCTACCCCAAGGAGGGTCAAAATCAATTGAGATTACATACATGTATATACATGTGCACACATATACACATGTTTAAACACACATATGCACATGTGTGTATATACATATATGCATGAAAATTATGAAAACTTTGAAAAGCCATATAAATGTTAGTTACCATCATTTATCATTATTGGAGATGGGGTGGGAAGGAGGCATGGAACTGAACTCTACACTACTTATTCCTAAGGATGACCACTAGGTGTCACTGCCGCTCTGCTTTCTGCTACCTTTCCATCTCAGTCTCTGAGGAGGCACAGGATTAGGTTCATAGCTTAGCTCTGGATTCCTATGGAGCACAGTCCCAGTTTCAAGTTCAAATCTCCAGGCTCAAGTCCCAGGCATCCTGGCTTCTCAGGGCTTCCATGGCAGCACGGATGGCTGAAACATCCCATCTACAAATCTGGCTCCAAGGTGGCCATGGCTGGGAGTTCCAGGTCCCATGCATAATCATGTTTGGTATCTGAAACAGAGAGGACAAATGACATAGAAAAGAAAGAAATACCCACAGGCCCATTTCTCAGAGCTGGGGTAAAAGAGAGAGTGGGAAAAAAGTCCTTCCCCTCCCCCCAGTTCAGTTCATGCTATCTAAATTATGGGTGAGCTGGAATCTTCACCCTCTGGAAACAGCCACAAAAAACACAGCAGTGAGCAGTGGGCAGGGGAAGTAACTCTTCCAATTTCTAATGCAATAATTATGGCTCTCAGATAATAAGCGGTAATAATAAATAACAAAACTTTAAGGTTTACAAAGCATTTTCTTCACAACTATTGAGTGAAGTATCACCATCATACAGATGAAGAAACTGAGGTTCACAAGCATTTATTTTACATCCTAAAGTTTGCAAAGTGCTGTATATATATATATCTCATCTGGTCATCTCTAACATCTTGTGAAATAATGCTATTATTATTTCAATTTTATAGCTGAGGAAAGTGAGGTTAAGAGAGCTTGTATGTCTTGCCCAGGACCTCACAGCTGGTAAGTAGTTTTCTTATGAATCATCAAATAGAGACGACAACACAAAAGTCGAATGTTTGCTGATGCAAACGAGTGGGACGACATTTCTGCAGATTTCAATTCTGTCTCATTCTATACTATGTTCTGGGGGTGGCTGAATACCTTCCAGAAAAAATCAGACAATCAAGTGATTGGTCAATTATAAATAAAGTGAGGGTGGAAGAGAAAGGAGTCAGTAGAGGCACTCGTTTGGAATTGAACTAATTCGTGAATTTCACTATTGGTTCTCTAAATGGGAGGACTCCCCAATAAGCAGAGAATTGATTGATATACAATATGTCCCCAAAATCTTAGGTCTGTTACACATGCTAAGCTAAAGCTTAAAATTAAACTTACTGAAGCACTCAACTGCACTAAGATTTTTGGGACATTTTGCATCCATTAGAGAAAATGAGCCATGTCCCCATTCGGTATTCTTACTGCAAATGATATCAGAGATCAAAAATTATAGTTAAATAGGAGGATGGCTCAGTTTTTCCTTGTCAAGGGAAACAAAGTAGTTACTTTACCACACATTCATAGGCAACAGGAACGTTATCCCATGGGACATCCCGTCTGCAACTTCTCAGTGGTCATTAAACACGTGAACAAGTAGACCACCATGAAGATAATTGTGGCTCCTATGCCAATATCAGGCACAGAGGATGACGAAATAGAGACATTCTATGATGACAAGGCCCTCCAATTAAATGAGCAATATTCTGATACTCAG
>CM053625.1:334442325-334512006 GCA_028646595.1 Phalanger gymnotis
CAGAGTGTATGCCATCTTGGAGTGGGGGGGGGAATGGGGAGAAAATTTGTAATTCAAACGCCTGTGAAAATCAATGCTGAAAACTAAACATATTAAAAATAAATTAAAATTAAAACAAAAAAAAGAAGAGCCTACATCAGATTGTATGCTATCTTGGGGAGGGGGGAGAGGAGAGAAGGGGAGAAAATTTAAAACTTATGGAAATGAAAGTTGAAAACTAAAAATGAATAAATTAACTAAAAAAAGAAGAAAAAAGAAAATACAATATGCCATTGGGTCCATTATCTGTTGGCTTGATATGGTGATAGGATTAATCTGTTCTTAATGAAGCAATGTTGGCTCTTTGTAATCACTATTTCCTTTTCTAGGTGTTCACTGGCCTTCTTTAGTGATCTCTGTAGCATTTTCTTAGGAATCTAGCAAGATCACTGGAGAGATGCAAAGCTAATGAGTTGTGGTTGGAATAGAGTGGAAAGAGAACTATCCTTGGAGAAAGACAACTTGAACTTAAGCTCTAGTTGTGAATCCTACTTTTTTGTTGAATTTAATCTGTTGGTATCCTCAGAGATGTGGAAGAAGCTGTGGCTGAGGCTCTCTCACTAACCCTAGTTCCGCCCCACCCCCAAGTCCCAGATCTACTCCTAGAACAAGCACACAACCCCAAACCTCAATAGCACAGATGCTGACGAATGGAAACTGGTTGCTGATATTTCCCCAAAACATCAAGAAGAACCCTCAATTCCAAAAATAGTTTTTTATCTTAGCAACAGAAGGGCTATGCGTGCTTCACATCACACTCGAGTATGTTAGGTTTGCAACATTTTACTGATAACTCACTGGGTTATCTTGGGCAAGGCATTTCACAGCCATGGGCCTCAGTTTCCTTATCTATCAGATGGAAAAATCTCAGAGTCACAAATTGAGAGCTGGAAAGGACTTACAGGCCATTGTGTACAACTCCTTTTTACAGATGTGGAAACTGAGGCATGAAAAGATCAAATGATTTGATCGAGGTTACATAGCTAATAAGTGTCTGGAACAGGATTTGAACTTGGTTTTCCTGATTCCACATGCAGCCTTCTAGGCACCACACCTTCTAGTTGTCTTTAGTATGTAGTCTACCTCCATCCTACTACTGGAGGAGTATCTTCACCACAAATACTAAGGAATCTCATCTGGTCCCTCTCATCCCCGATTATGTATTGGCTATTGCTGCTGGTAAGCTTTTCCTGGGTCTCATGGCTATGGCACTTTAGTGAGGAGACCTGAAAGAGGAAATGGTGCAGTTGAAAAATCTAACCTACTGTTTTCAGAGAAAGAAATTAAAGTTACCTACGGTCATATGAAAAAATGCTCTAAAATCACTATTAATTAGAGAAATGTAAATCAAAACAACTCTTAGGTACCACACCTCTCCTGTCAGATTGGCTAACCTGACAAAACAGGAAAACGATAAATGCTGGAGAGGATGTGGGAAAATTGGAACATCGTTACATTGCTGGTGGAGTTGTGAACTGATCCAGCCATTCTGGAGAGCAATTTGAAACTATGCCCAAA
The DNA here is from genome assembly GCA_028646595.1 of Phalanger gymnotis. Taxonomy (NCBI): domain Eukaryota; kingdom Metazoa; phylum Chordata; class Mammalia; order Diprotodontia; family Phalangeridae; genus Phalanger; species Phalanger gymnotis. Next base: position 334,443,883 of record CM053625.1, read on the forward strand.
GGGCTATAAAAATGTACATACCCTTTGACCCAGCAATACCACTTCTAGGGTTGTGTCCCAAAGAGATCGTATAAGGGGTAAAAAAACCCCACATGTACAAAAGTATTTGTTGCAGCTCTTTTTGTGGTGGCAAAGAATTGGAAATCAAGGGGATGCCCATCATTTGGGGAATGGCTAAACAAATTGTGGTATATGAATGTAATGGAATACTACTGTGCTATAAGAAATGAGGAGCAGATGGACTTCATGAGAACCTGGAGAAACTTATATGATCTGATGATGAGTGAAGGGAGCAGAACCAGGAGAACGTTGTACACAACCGCAGAGACATTGCTTCTGTGATGACCAACTTTGATAGACTTGGCTCTTCTTAACAATGCAAGGTTCTAAGACAACTCCAAGACTCGTGATGGAAAAAGCTATCCACATCCAGAGAAAGAAGGATGGAGTCTGAATGCAGATTGAGGCCAATTATTTGCTCTCTCTCTCTTTTAAAAAATTTGATTTGATTTTTGGTTTTGTTATGTCTTTCTCATGGTTCATTTCATTGGTTATGATTCTTCTTTACAACTTGATTATTGAGAAAATAAGCTTAATGTGAAGTATGTGTAGAACATAGATCACATGCCATCTTGGAGGAGAGGGGCGAGGACAAGGGGGGGAAAAATTTGGGACTCAAAAACTTGTGGAACTGAGTGTTGTAAACTAAACTGAACTAAACTAAACTAATTAATTAGGTATAAAGAATCTGCCCTAATAATGCAAAACCCAATAAACACCTCTTTCCAGGTGAGGCGCCAGAGAGATTTCAGAAAATTTCCCAGGGTTTGACTGCTGATCTGGGGAGGCCAGACATCAGAAAAGGTGACCAGGGCTCAGGATGATTGATTTCTAACTTGAGGGCAAAGGGTCTACCGGAAAGGGTTCTCTGCTTCCCATAATCCTCCTTTGCCCTCTAGGGGAGGAGAGGGTGGTCAGGGGTCTCAATTTTTCATCCCCAAACTGCATCTTGGGTCATATTCTGCTCCCTTCTCTCTTATGCCCTCATCCTCACTTAGCTCTGAAGGAAACCAGAAGCTTCCCACAGTTGGACAATCCTCCTGGTCTGGCCACATTTGCAGTAAGATGCTGACATGAAACCCTTGACCAGGTATCCAGGAAGCTGCTAATGTTATTTGGCTGAATCCTCCCTCTTCTTCCCCTAGGACTTCCACGAACCTGGCCCAAAGGAGGAACTCCTACTCTTGTCCCTTTCTGAGGTGTCAGGGGAGAGAGGAGCGAGGGATTCTGGGTCCTTGACAGAAGGGAACACCTGAGCTGATAGCAAGACCTAAGAGGGCCTGGTACATAGTAAGCAATTAATGCTTGTTGATTGACCAAGCAAACTAAGAGATAATTAAGCAAATCTCACTAGCATCTAGAGGCCTCATCCTTCCTCCCATCCTCCTTCCTCCAATTATTTGTTTCCAATTTATTCCATCTATAATTTATTTGTCCATGGTTGTTGATTCCCCCATCAGACTGTGAACTCCTTGAAAGCAGGGGCTGTCTTTTTCCTTTCTTTGTATTTAGTACAGTGCCTGGCACATAGTAGGAGTTCAATAAATGTGTATTGACTAACTCACTACATATATACACTTTCCTTTCCCATGGTCTAGACCTGAAGCATTCCAGTTGTCCTGCTCTGACTTCCCTGGGCTCCTTGGAAGGCTCCTCTCAGATTCAGGGACCACAGTCTTATGGGCAAGGACCTGGACAGTGAATTCCACCTGGACTGGGATGTTGGTGCAATACTTGCCAGATAAGACCTTGTCCTGTGAATTCAGTAAGGGGTATTTACTGACTCTTGTCAGAGACAAAACCCTCCATGGCTCCAACAGATTTTTCCTTTATAGAAAAATCCATTGTGGCTAACCCTGAGCAGATCAAATACCTTTTTCAGGCCTCAATTTCCTCATTGGTAAAATGAGACGGTTGACCTTTGATGTCCTCTAGGGCCCCTCCCCAGTTCTAAAGCTACCATCCTCTCTTCCTTCTAATTTGAGCAAGCAGACAGTTTTAGCAAGATGCCTTCACTTGCTGAAACTGAAGCATTCAGGTTGCTTGCCCCTCATCAACCTCTGATCTGAGGGGGAACACAAAAAGCAATGGGGAGCAAGAGGACTCAGAGCCACACAGTGGGGATACTCCTCCTCCTATGTCCACCTGAGGGGAGCGAATGCTGCCCAGCTTCCTCATGCATCGGCATTGAGGCGGGAGGGTGGAAATGTGTCTAGTTTTCTTAACCTCACAGGGCTTGGCATACAGATTGACAGAGATGAGGCATGTAAAGCCCACTTTGAAGTGTTCCATTAATATCTATTACTATTTATTTTTAGCTTCAGAAGGTGAGGGTGGGTACTTCTGTTATGGGTTCCTACAAGCTGCACAGGCACAGGCAGATCCACTTCCTGGTACCATGAATGTAGGGCCTTGGAAAAAAGCCAACTTGCTTCTGAGATAATCACCTCTTTTGCTTCACTCTTAGTGAGGCTTGTGGTTCGGGTGGGTGGTAGGGATCGTTCTGTTTTGCCTCTGTTCTTACGTGGTAATTTTTCCCCCACCATTAAATGGGGTCACGGCTTCCTCCCCATCAGGGGGCTCTGGGAGCTGGGAGAAGCTGCTCGATGCGATTCATTTGGTCATTAAGTCTTTACCGTGTGCCATCCACTGTGCCAGGCAGGAGGGTTCAAAGGCAAATGTGAAACAGCTATTGCCTTTAAAAAATATAAATTCTGCTGGGGGAAAGGAAGAGGCTGCAACATATTGCCAATAAGTAAATGCGGAGTTCATACAATTACCGTATTGAGTAATACAAAGTCATTTCAAGAGAAACAGAACTAATAATGAGGGTGGATAGGTAGAGTGATCAGGGTAGGCTTCTTGTAGGAGGTGTCAGACGCGTTGTCCTTTAAAAGAAACTTGGCTTTCTGTGAATTGGAGGTGGGCAGGTTGTGCAGGACCGACTCAGCGATTTTATGCAAATCGCTCAAATAATCAGTCAACAAGCATTTATTAAGGGCTGACTTTGTATCAGGCACTGAGCTAAGTACTGGTGGTACATAGAAAAATGAGAAACAATTTGTGTCTGCCTTTAAGTAGCTGATGTTCTAATGGGGGCAGTAACATATACCCAAGTGGGTAGCTACAGTGCAGAAAGCGAGAGGTGGGATCTGAACTCAGCCCTCTGACTCCAAAGTCAGTGTTACTACAGAGACTGCACCCCTTCCAGCCTATAAGAAAGAAGGGATGTGTACTTAATTTTGTAGGTGAAGAAGAAGAAAACAAGGAGCAAAAAAACCCCAGGAGAGATTAGGTCAAGGTTACTTGAGGCTAGCTGGGTCTGCCCAAGTCACTGGATTTCTCAGAACCTCAACTTTCCTCACTATAAAATGGGCATGAGAACCTTTGTACTTGTATCTCAAGGGAAGGTTGGAAGGGCAAGGATGGTCTAAACTCTAAGGGTCCATTAAATGTGAGTTCTGGGGGCTTGTTGTATGAATGAATGTCCAGTGGGGCTTTGCTTAGAGTGGATTCTTAAGAGAATAGTTAGAGCTTCCTTTTTTCCCTTACCCCCAAGGTGATAGAGAGAATTCCAGGAAGGCAGAACCTGAGGGCTTCTATACTTTAGGAGCTTCAGAGACACTGGGATCCAGTGGAGAGAATTTGATTTATTTCCACCAATGACCAAGGAAGGCAAAGGAGGGAACAATTGGATTACCCTCCCCACTAGACTGGTATAGAATTGTTTCAGGGAAGGGGTGTCTAACCCTATCACAGGGGAAATACAAAGGAGTATCAGGGTTAGAGTGGAGATTAGGCTGGTGCCATTCTTCATTGCCAAAATTCACCCTCCTGCAAGAAGGACCATTGTATCTCCAGAGACCATGCTCTTGGAGACTTCACACAGCGCTTCCTCTGGAAACCATAAACAAATCCATGCTCCCATTGCTACTAGCAATGAAGAAAATGTATTGACCAATTCCTGTCTGGCCCTACTTGCTACCTCAGCGGTTCCCCAAAACAAAACACCCCTCTCTGGCCACTACTTCCCTATATATGTTGTCTGTCCTTATTAGGTAGGCAGGCAACAAGCATTTATTAAGTGCCTAATGTGTGCCAGATACTGTGCTAAGTGCTGGGGGTGAAAATTCAAGCAAAAAGAAAGCCATGCTCTCCCCTCTAAGAGCTTACACTCTAATGGGGAAACCACACAAAAAAGCTACAGGGGGTGAGAAGGCCGGGGAGGTTCCTGTGTGAGGGTGTGGTGTTAAAGTCCAGAAAGCACAAAGATCAGAAGCACAGCTAGGGGAGAGGGGAGGGAACAAGCACTTATTAAGAGCCTGCTATGTGCCAGGCACCGTGCTAAGTGCTTTAAAAATCGTATCTCATTTAATCCTTGCAACCATCCTGGGAGCTAGATGCTATTATTATCCCTATACAATAATATTCTATTTATAATAATTATATTTTAAGCATATTTATATATTTGTTATTATTATTATTAATGAGGAAACTAAGGCAGACAGTTTAAATGACTGGCCCAAGGGTCACACAGGTTTGAACTCAAGTCTTCCTGACTCCAGGCTCAGTGCTCTTAGGCATTATGCCTCATTTTGTATCCCTAGTATTTAGCAAAGTGCCTGGCACATAGTAGGCACTTAATAAATGTTGATCGATCGATTGATTTGGGTCACCTAGCTGCACAGAGGAGTGAAGCGTGACTTCCCAAAATGCAGGCCCTGAAAGAAAGGAGATAAGGAGGCCCAACATGGTGGAAGGATATTCCAGGGTGGGAAGGCCTCAAGTGTTGAAGGAATTTCCAGCATGAGAAGGCAACTGAATCCTGGTAGCAAAGGCTTCTAGAATTAGAAGCCTAGTCAAGAAGGGGATTGTAGCCTCCTTGATTGTCTCAATTTTGTACTTAAGTCTTAGCAGTAACCCAGTGCTTGGCACATAGTAGGTCCTTAAGGAATGTCTTTTCATTCATTCATTTTCCTATGGCTGACAGATCAGGGCAAAAGGTGAGCTACATAGGAAAGAGGACGCACCATTCTTCCTGGGTGGTGTTCAGTTCCTGGGGTTGTTTAGATACCACTGCTTCGAAAACTCAGGGGAAACCCCTGATGTTCAAAGACTGCCCTCTGCGAAGGAGATCAAGGGCCCCGCCTTCCCCTAGTGGAATCCCCAGATACTTTTGATGATCAGTCCAAATCTCCTCCTACACGAAGCCTTCTCTGATTGCTAGAACCCTCTCAGAAATGACCTTGTACTTACTTCTTGTAGTTTTTATATTTACTTATATGTATTCACGTTGTTTTCCCCAGAAGAATGAGGTCAAAGACTTGTTTTTGTTTCTATATCTCCAGCATAGAGATTGAGACACGGCAGGCCTTGATAAATGAACGTAGAGTGAATGAATGAATGAATGGACCAACCGCCTTGATGCCCATCCTGCTCCCCTCCCCAGATTAAGAGAGAATGTTTAGATTCCCTGCATTAGGGTACGTGTAATGTAATGAGGAAAGCATAGGGCTCACAGCGGGAAAGCCTCAGCTCCAGATCGTAGTCCATTGAGTCAGAGCTAGAAAGCACCCTGGAAGTCAGCTGGTCCAATGCCCTCATTTTGCAGATGAGAAAACCAAGGCCCGGAAAAGTCAAGGGACTTAGGCAGGGTCCTATGAGTAGTAGGTACCTGAGGGGAGCGTTGATCTACCTGATTCTAAATTCATTGTTCTAATCTACCCACTCGCTACGCCATGCTTCCTCAATCTGGCTCCGACGTTGACTATGGGGACACCAATGAAACTTTCTGGGTCTCAGTTTTTCCATCTGTGAAATGAAAATGACAATCCTTGCACATAACCTTATGTTTCCTTGTCTGCAAAATGGGTATAATAATCCTTGTGGTCTACCTCCCAAAGTATAAGGGGAACTCCTGCAGACTAGACTTTGAATAACTAGGAACGGGATTGGGGAACAGGGAAAGAGAGAGACTCGTCTTGAACCAAGTGGCCCTTCATCCTGAAAGATTTCCAAGGGAAGGGCTGGGTGTGAATGGTTAAGGAGCTGCTGCCGGGTGGGAGAGACGGAAGTTAGGCTAGAGTCTAGAGAGAGCAAGAGAAATACATCGTCTTTCTCTGAGTCGTGAGGAGCTCATTCCCATGCTTCCTTCCTCTTAGCAGAGAGGTGTAGAATTCAGTTCTATATTGTCATGATGTGGCCAGTGTGATAATATGTTTGCTAAATGGTAGTTGTGCCATAACTAGTGTTCTTTGTGACAAAGCGGGAGGGTTCTATTGAAGGCAGAGAGAAGAGTCACAGGGACGTGATTGCCGTGTAAATAAGAGAACACAAACAGATCATTTTTTAAAGAAATGTATTCCCTGTTTGCCCATTGGAAGGGGAGTTCTCCAGCCATCCCTCTTCTCCAGGCTATATTGTTATTGCCTTCCCTGTCACTTCTAAGAGCTTTTCTTGCAGCAGCTCTATAAGCTAAGTAGCAGAAATATTTGGCCCACTCCATAGATAAGGAAATAGAGGCTCAGACAGGTAAGCTGGTATGTCCAGTGAGTGGCAGGACTGGTACTCCACCCCAGAGCATCTGATGCCAAGTACACTCTCCTTTCCACTCAGCTAGTCTGTGTCGAGATGCTGAGATCGGAAACAGGAAGAGCCCTTGCTTTCTGTCGCACACTGCTGCAGGAGCTAAGTGAGAGCCCAGTTTCTCATGGAGGGGGAGGGGCAGGAGGCACTACTTTTCTCTGAAATGTGAAGACATTGAGGCTTTGGGTTTCCTCTGGTTCTTATGTCATCCTTTTGAGCAGATGTTGTCATAGTCCTTCATCAATTTCCACCCTTTGGTTTCAAAACTCTTTTCATCTTTTGACCTATTAAAACATGACTTATAGTCATGGCAGCCAAGAGTGGTAAAAGGAATGATGGGCTTGGCAACAGAGGATCCTGGTTCAAATCCTGTTTAATGCCACTTGCTACCTGTGGGGCCCTGGGAAAACCATAACCTCTTTTTTTTGTCATTGATAAAAAGAGGAGGTTGGATTTGAAGACTTCTAAGACCCCTTCCAGTTCCAAATCGATAACTCTGTGATCAGGGATAAACTGACTCTCTTCAGAGAGTCCAGTGGAGTCTGAACTATGGCATAAGGCAGAATATGATGAGGGTCATTTGAGGGGTACAAAGTGATCAAGGAGATGGGGGTGGGAGACAGTTTCCTCATATGTAAAATGGAGTTGAGAGCTTTTTCTTTTTTTGGAGGGAAGAGGGCAAGGCAATTGGGGTTAAGGGGCTTGCCCAAGGTCACAAAGCTAGTAAGTGTGTCAAGTGTCTGAGGCTGATTTTGAACTCAGGTTCTCCTACCTCCAGGGCTGATGCTCTACTCACTGCACCATCTAGCTGCTCCCCCCCCCCACCCTCCCTTTTATAAGTTGAGAACTTTTTTGACTGAGAGACATCAGAGGAGGTTTCATGGAAGAGGTGGTTTTTGACTTGGGCCTTGAAACATAGAATTTTTCCTGGAAGAGATGTGTCTACTCAGGAAAATGGAACTGGCCAGAACCAAAATGGATATACTTCAGTAATTCAAGGAAATACAATTTCATTTTGGGCACCTAGGTGTGCAGTGGATAGAGTATCAGCCCTGGAGTCAGGAAGACCTGAGTTCAAATCCAACTTCAGACTCTTACTCCCTGTGTGTATGTATGTATGAGTGTGAGTGTATGGGTGTGTAAGTGTGTGAGTATGTGTATATATATGACTGTGTGTATGTACATGAGTGTATGTGTGTATGTATGTGTGTGTGTGTGTGTGTGTGTGTGTGTGTGTTGGGGGAAAGGGATATGAGTCATTCAATCTCAACAACCTCTACCTTCAGAAGGCAGCATAATACATTTCCTCTCTTTTATGGCTGATCAATTTAAGCTCCTGCAATGGAGTTTGGAGCATTATATTTTCTCTGTCAAAAATACCCAGAAAGTTGTGACTCACCCTGTTCGGATCGGAGCCCAAAAAGCCTTTGATTGAGACTGGTGACACGGGAGCATCTCTTGAGAGAACAGTTATTTCTGTAGGGCAGGGCAACACAAATATCGTCATGTTTGTGAACTGGAAAGCGCAGGGAGGTGGAAAGAAGCACAAGGCTGCAAGGGGAGAGATGGCCATCCTCCCCAGCTTCTGTGCTGACTCACTGCATGATCTCAGACAGTTACAGGCTGAGAGCTAGAAAGAGGTGTGTGCAGGAGGAGGGGGGATCTTGGAGTTCATCTATACCCCTGTTTTATGGATGAGGAGACTGTCTCGCCCCGCTCCCCTCAATAAACTCCAGTGGCTCCCTATTACCTCCAGGATCAAATTAGAAATCCCCTCTCTGGTATTGCAAGCTCTTGCCAATCCAGCCCCTTCCTATCTTTTTAGTCTTTTTATTCCTCGCTCCCCTCCACATACTCTGACATTCAGTGGTACTAACCTATTTGCTGCTCCTCTGACACAACTCTCCATCAGTTTTTCACTGGCTGGCTCCCATATCCAGAATTTTCTTGTTCCTCATCTCCTCCTCCAAGACTCAGCTCAGATCTTACCCTCTTCAAGAGACTTTTCCTGTTAGTTGGCTCTCTTCCGACTGCCCCCACCCTTCTTTCTGAAATTACCTTCCATTTACCTTAGATACAGTATGTCCCCAAAGTCTCCATGTGGTTTTAAGCTTTAATACTTTAACCCAGGGGTGAAGAACCTTCAGCCCCAAGGCCACATGTGGCCTTCTAGGTCCTCATGTGTGGTCCTTTGACTGAGTCCAAGTTTTATAGAACAAATCCTTCTATTAATGGGATTTGTTCTGTGAAATTTGGATTCAGTCCAAGGGCCACACTAGAGGGCCACACGTGGCCTCAAAGCCGAAGGTTCCCTACCCCTGGGTTAACCTACCAGAGGCTCTGAGGTAGGAAACCTCACTAGAACTTTTGGGATACCCTGTATATCTTGTACATACCTAATTATTTGCAGGCTGTCTCTCCCATTAGACCACAAGCTCCTTGAGGGCAGTAACTGCATTTTTGCCTTACTTTGTATCTTCACCAGTTAGGCAGGCTCCTGGGCTGTGCTGAGCCTTTTAGTAAATGCTTGCCGACCTGCTGACCATTTATGTGAGAGCCTTGAAAAGCATAAAGTATTACTGTTGGTCAACAAGCACTTATTAAGTGCCAATTATGTGCCAGACACTGTATTAGGTGATTGGGATTCAGAGACCTAAAGACGAAACATCCCTCAGGGTGATGATCCTTCACATCGGTATCTTGGTGACATTTCTACCACAAAATCCTTTCCTGGACATTATCTTTATGGGGCAATCCAATAGCCCTATGAGGGAGGCAGAGAAGGGACTTGTATTCTTTTATTTCTTGCCTTGCCCCATCTTACAGAGAAGGGGCTGAGGTCAGAGAAACAAAGGTGAAGAAAAAGCAAGGGGGTTGGGGAGCCCAGGGACATCCCTGCTCGGTCATCTGAGTGTTGTGTGACCTTGGAAAAATGTTTCCCCTCTATGGGACTCAGTTTTCTCCACAAACGAAGGTTAGACTAACTGATACCTAAGGTCTACTTCAGAAAAGAGTGATGGATTTGTAGTCAGAGGACCTGGGCATGAAACATTTATAATCTTGTCCCTTAACCCCTCTGGGTCTCAGTTTCCTCTTTTGTAAAATGAAAGGGTTGGACTAAATGGTCTCTTTGGTTTCTTCCAGCTCTATGCTTCAATGATTCCTTTTTAAAATTTTATTTTTATTACGACTTTAACAGCCCATCCAAATGCAAACATTTCAATACCCAATCTCAGGGGAGCCTGGGCCAACACCCAGCTCTCCTGACTTCTGAGCCAGAGTTCAGAGGGAGGCTTTTTAGTAGAAGTGTAATTAATGCATGGAATCTGGTCTGTGTAACCTACCAGGGGCTCTGAGATGGGGCTGAGCTCACCAGAAGGAATGTGGGTGACGTTGCTGGCTCCTGCCTTTCTCCCCTGTGGCTCAGGATATGCCCCAGCAGGTTGAAGGGAACTATTTAGCCGGCAAGCTGGTGCCTGCTGGCTGTAGGCTGCTGCATAGCTCTTGAGCTTTCTACCCTTTCTACCCTTTCCTACCCTAGCAGGAGAATCAGGAGGAGCCGGGAGTGGGTAGGAAGAGGCTCACTGCCAAGGACATCAAGATCCCACATGGGCTGGAGGAATTCCTTGGTGGTCAGTCTCTTTTGTGAACCTCATGGGGTAGACAGTAGCCAGGTGCCTAGATGTGGTCCAGGTTTCTAGCCTTGCTCACTGTTGGGGCTCACTTTTTACTGTGGTTACCTGGACCCCATTCAGCAGAATTCAGGAGTTCCTCAGCCCACTAGCTTTTCTATCTGACCCTCCATAAGTCCCAATGGGAACCCCCAGTCTGTCCCAGGTAGGTACTTTACTACCTCAGTGACCCTGGACAAATCACTTGATGTCTCTACACTCATTATCCTCATTTGCAAGGTTGGACAGGGATCTAGTTTTATGAATTAGAAATGGAAAGGTGCCTCTAAATCATGGGATCACAGATTGAGTTGGAAGGGACCTTAAAATGTATTTATTTCAGGGGTTCTTAACCTAAGATCTGTGAACTGTGTTTTTTTTAAATGTTTTTGCTATTTTTTTAAAGTAAGTTTTTACTGATGCATTTTTAATATCACCATAGTTTCCTCCAGTATTCTTCCCCCTGTTCCTCTCAAAGAGACACAAATAGATTTTTTAAGACAAAAAGAAGAAAAATCAGTATAACATGAAAAAATCTTGAAAGGGTGCAATGTACAAGACTTGTAAACCTTACACCATTCAGAGGAGTAAGCTGGGCTGTCTTCCTACATATGTTCTTTTTTTTCGCATAATACTTGTCCTTTATCATTTTGTAACATTCTTTTTTTTATTTTTGTGTGTTTGTTCTTTTTGTTTGTATTGTTTTAGTCGTTGTGTATAGTGTTTTCTTGGCTCTACTTACTTCACCCTGAATTAGTTCATTTAGATCTTTCCAAGCTTCTCTGTATTTATTGAGTTTGTCATTTCTTAGAGCATAGGAATTTTCCATTATATGCACGTCATAATTTGTTTAGCTACACCCTAGATGGTATACTTTGTTTCCAATTCATTTCTATCACAAATAGTGCTACTATAGGAGCAACTAGGTAGCACAGTGGATATAGCACCAGCTCTGGATTCAGGAGGATCAGAGTTCAAATCTGCACTCAGATGCTTGACACTTACTAGCTGTGTGACCCTGGGCAAGTCACTTAACCCCAATTGCCTTAAAAAAGTGCTACTATGAATATGTTCGTGTATATGGGGACTTCTTTCTTCTCAATAACCTACTTGAGATATAAGCCAAGTAGTGGAATCTCTGGGTCAAAGAGTATGGACATTTTAGATTATTTGCCTAATTCCAAATTGCTTTCCAAAATGGCTGTACCAATTCACATCTCCACCGACAATAGACCAGTGTTCTCCTCTTCCCCAAACCCCTCCAACATTGACTATTTCCAGCTTTTGTCATTTTTTTTTCCAATTTTCAGGGTGTAAAGTAAAACTATCAGAGCTGTTTGGATTCATATATCTCTTATTATTAGTGATTTAGAGCATTCTTTTATGTGGTTGTTAACAGTTTGCAATTCTTTTGAGAACTGTTTACTCACATCCTATAGCCACTTATCTGTTCGGGATGGGTTTTTGGTTTTATATGCATATATGTTTATATATATATGAATATATGTGTGTGAGTTTATATATACATTCACACACATACATATGTATGTATATAATACCTCTCTTCAGAGAATTTATAATTATGTTTCAATAGGATTTATTTCCTTGGTAATCCTATATGTTTTATTTTAGGCATTTAAAAACACTCTTCTGAGAAGAGGACCACAGGTTTTCACAGACTGCCAAAGGAATCCATCACATACAAAAAGGTTAAAAACCTCTGATTCTTTCTTTTTACGGATTAAAGAAAAAGATCCAGAGATGTTAATTGACTCGTATACAGTTACACAGCTTCATTAAGAGAAGGACTGGGTTTTGAGCCCAGATACTCTAATACACCCAGTGTACTTTTCTATCTCAAGTGTGTTTCATGTAAACAACATGTTGTTAGCTTCTGGTTTCTAATCCATTCTTTTATCCTCTTCCATTTTATGAGTGAGTTCATTCCATTCACATTCACAAATATGAGTGCTAACTGTGTATTCCTCTCCATCCTGTCATTTTAGATTCTATGGACTATGATCTGGAGCTGAGGCTTTCCAACTATGAGCTCTATGCTTACTTCATTACATTACATGTGCCCTAATATGGAGAATCTAAAAATTTCTCTCTTAATCTGGAGAGGGGAACAGGATGGGCATCAAGGGGATTGGTTCATTCATTCATTCATTTACTCAACATTCATTTATTCAGGCCTGCCATGTTTCAATCTCTGTGCTGTTGATATAGAAACAAAAACAAGTCTGAGATCTCACTCTTTTGGGGGTAACAACATGAATACATATAAGTAAATATAAAACTACAGGAAGTCAGGGAGATTCTACTTCATGAGTTCAAATCTGGTTTTAAATACTTCCTAGTTGTGTGACCCTGGGCAAGTCACTTAACCCTATTTGCCTCAGTTTCCTCACCTGTAATATGAGCTGAAGAAGGAAATGGCAAACCACTCTGGTATCTTTACTAAGAAAACCCCAAATGGGGTGATGGAGAGTCGGATATGACTGAAAACACTTAACAACAACAATTCTGAAGCTAAACCTAATATTCTTTTATTACTCCACACTGCCACTGTTGCTATTCTCTTGTTTCTGTTCTCCTATGGCTATCTCTCTTTGGCCTGCATCTTCATTTTCCTCTCTTCCCTTTCTTTCTAAGGGCTGGCCTCAGAGCTACTCCTCTCATCCCAGATTTGCAGCCCCAGAGAATGACAACTCCCTTACTTCCAGTCGTCTCCCCCACATCCACCTCTTACCCATCTCTGATGTTGGTCTCCCACTGGTCCACAGCAGGAGGATTCTAGAAATAAAATATTAACACTCAGGCACCATAAACAAGGGTTTAGGAATATATTTTCTTCCAGAATTCAGCTCCATTCCTCACTCCCATGACCAGAGTGGATCTAGAGGCTCATTTAAAATTACGGCTAAGCTTCATTTCAGAGAATCAGGGAACTTTAAGGCTGGAAGACACCTTAGATACTATATCATTTTTCTTTGTCATTATTTATCTCCCCACCCTCCCCACCATCCCCAGACAATTTGATCACCCTAAATCTGTTTGGCTCCAGTTAATATTAAACCAGGTGTGCATTTCCTGTGCAAATATCAACTAGCTGTGAGGGTAGCAGCCCTGAGCAGGTGACGCTCTCATTGTTCTCCCTGGCTGGGAGGGCCTTCTCCTGGAGTTGCGCAGGGAGAGAACTGAAATCAGCCCTCGGTGAATTTCCAGTCATCCTGATCCATATCAGGCCGCTGGACCCAGATGGCTCCGATAGTGAGGCTGCTGACTTCGCACAGCCCTCCCTCACATAAATCCAATTTACTTGCAAGTCGTGGCATCACCTTCCTGACCTTATGGTCCTCTTCAAGAATGAAGGAAAAACAGTAACAACCTCATTCTCCATTAGATTATAACTCTTTGAGGGCACAGACTGTCTTTTGCCTCTTTTTGTATCCCTGGTACTTAGCACAGTGCCTGGCACATGGTAGGTGCTTAACAAATGTTTATTTATCGATCGATTGAAGCATTAATGAAACCCCATTCTCTCAAGGGCTGAGGTGACTTAAGAAGTCAAGAGTTCAAATGAGCTCTCCCTTATAGGGAGTGGATAGAGCCTTCCCTAAAGTTCTGGATCACAGGTGGCCCCTGAGAGGTAAAACTAACTGGCAGGGTCAGAAAGAGTTCTAGCCTCAGAGAGCAGAAGGAAGCAGGATTGGGTTTGGAGGGAGGCCAAGGAACAACCCCTTCCTCAGGGTCTTCTTCCAAGTTAGCATGTAGCTGGGTACATTTTGAGGTTAAGGGAGGCTTATATATAGGAATGGAGCTAACTATGCCAGAAAGCAGAGCTGGCCACTGGTAGCTAGGTTAGTGACTCCAGAGGGTAACGACAGTGATAATAACTTGTATTTCTGTAACACTTGACAGTTTACAAAGTTCTTTCCTCCCAACAGCCCTGTGAGGCAAGTAGGGTATGTATTACTATGCGCATTTTAGAGGTAAGAAAATAACTTGTTCAGGGCCTGAATTGCTAGTATGTAGTGATGGTCTGGTAAATATTTAACAACAGGCTTTCTGGGGAGAAAAAAAAAACCACAACTATCTACTCATCAGACACTTTTAAGTTTCATCTGCATTTACATTTTTTCTACCACTTTCTTAAGTGTAGACAATTGACAAAAGCACTAAATGAAGCCTGACTCCTGGCACCTGGGATTTCCACGGTGTGAGTGCTCACACAGAAAATTTAATAATCGGTTTGAACTGGTTTCAGGTCATAAAAACCAAAGCCTTTTCCCAAGTTCAATAACCTTGCTATTATGCCAGACTGCCTCCTAAAAACTGACACCGTTGGTCTGTCTCTAATCATTCCCATCCCAACAAAATCCTATTAACATTTGACCCTAAATTTGGGGTAGCTAAGTGGTGTAAGGGGTGGAGTGCTGGGCCTTGATTCAGGAAAATCCAAGTTCAAATCTTGCCTTATGTAATCACTAGCTGTGCAGCCCTAGGAAAGTCTTTTAACCTGTTTGCCTCGGTTTCCTCATCTGCAAAATGGGGGATAATCAGGGTACCTACCTCACTGGCTTATTCTATCAAGTAAGATGATGTATAAAGTGCTTCATGATCGTCAAAGTGCTATTACATAGATGCTAGTAACAACACACTCTATGGCTACATTCTTAGTGACTGGATCAAACAACCTCCTCCAGGCTGTATAGAAGCTGACAGTTTTGTTCTAAGATGAACTTTTATCTAATTTGGGGAAGGTAGGGGGTGCCATAGTGCATAGAGCGCTGGACCTGGAGTCAGGAAGATTCATCTTCCTGAGTTCAAATCTGGCTTCAGACACTTAGTAGCTGTGTGACCCTGGACAAGTCACTTAACTCAGTTTGTCTCAGTTTCCTCACCTGTAAAATGAGCTAGAGAAGGAAATGGCAAACAACTCCACTGTCTCGGCCAAGAAAGCCCCAAATGGGGTCATGAAGTTGGACGTGGCTCAGATGACCGAATAACAAATGCCTAATTTATCTTGGGAGACAGCATGCCTTGATGGATAGAGACCTGAGTTCATTCTCCCTCTGACAAGTGTTGGTTGGGTGACCCTGGACAGACAGTTAACCCTCTTAGCACCCCAGGCAACCATCTAAAGCTATAAGTTGCAGAGAAAAGGACTGACCTGCGTTAACAGAGGGAGTCCTCTTATCTGGGGGATCCACGTACTGAGGAAAGCACAGGAGAGGTCCCTATTCCCTCAGCCTATTTGCCCTAGTTACTAGCAAAGCTTCATTTCATAAACTCTTTTTTAAATTTTTTTGGGGGGCAGGGCAATTGGGGTTAAGTGACTTGCCCAAGGTCACACAGCGAGTACATGTGTCAAGTGTCTGAGGCTGGATTTGAACTCAGATTCTCCTGATTCCAGGGCCAGTGCTCTGCTCACTGCACCACCTAGCTGCCCCTTTTTTCATAAACTCTTAACTGAGTTTATGTCCTGGATCCCTTGGGTAACCTCTGGAACCCTTCTCAGAATCGTGATTTTAAATGCACAAAATAAAATTCATAGGATTACAAAGGAAACCGATTATGAAACCTTGTTGTTCAGCTGTATTTCACTCTCCTTGACCCCATTTGGGGTTTCCTCAGCAAAGATATTGGAATGATTTGCCATTTCCTTCTCCAGCCCATTTTACAGATGAGAGAACTGAGGCATACAGGGTTAAGTGACTTGTTCAGGGTCACACAACTAGTAAGTGTCTGAGGCTGGATTTGAACTCAGGTCCTCCTGCCTCCAGGCCCAGCCCTCTATCCACTGTACCACCTACCTGTCTATATTGATAGACATTTATTGAAATATTTTTTAAAACAAGCTCATGTGTAAGAATGCATACTTCCTTGAAAATTTATCCTGCGCACTAGATTTAACCAGGAATCGCATTCAGATCCCAGTCTCAGCACTTCCAGACCTGTAAACATGGGCAAATCGCTCACCACTGAGAACCTCAGTTTCCTAATTAATAAAATGGAGTAATAAAGCTTTCACTTACCTATTTTTCTGCCAAATTTGTTAGACGATTCCCGACATTCTCTCTGGTATTACCCTGTGACTGGAATACTCTCCCTGTTCTGCTCAGACTACTGCCCTCCCTGGCTTTAAGTCCTAACTAAATTCCCACCTGTGATAGAAAGCCTTTCCCAACCCCCTCTTATTTTCAGTGTTTTCTCTTTTTAATTGATTTCCTATTTATTCTGCATATATCTTGCTTTGAGTGTGTTTGTTGGCATGTTGTTTCCTTCATTGGACTGTAAGCTCCTTGAGGGCAGGGTATGTCTTTTGCCTCTTTGTGTCTCTAGTGTGTAGTAGGCACTTAATAAATATTTATTGAATGAATGAAAAGGCAGCTCAAATGAGATAATGTATATCAACTGCTGCATAAATAAATGGCAGCTATTAGCCAAATCATGGTTTATTTGTGGTGATTGTATTTATAACTGATTCACAGAAAACAAAGAAAGGGTAAAATAAACAAGTCTTTTGTTGAGAAGAAATCGGATGTCCAAGTGGGAGCCAGAAGCGGGGCTGGTGGCAGTGACTGAAAAATGCAGCTCACAGCAGGGTGAAGGGAAAGAAACAGAGTAAAGCAGAAAAGGAGTCCCACTCAACCTCAGCCCAGGTAAGACACAGGCCCCATCCAATAGCAGATGTTGGTCCCTGGCCTCATCACCCCTGCAGCCAGTGACATTCAGCTCCTGTAGTTGCCTCATGTCTACACCAACATCAGAGTCAGGGCGTTCAGAGTGACTGGGTGAAAGGGGAGTTGTGTAGGTTGGCTTCTGGGGAAATCACTGCTGCATTGGTCTGGTGGCGAGCTCAGAAATTCTTTGGCAGAAATGGTTCCTTATCACCCCTGGTATCACCTTCCTTTATGTGATTGGCATCATGGGACTGGCAGGTTCTCAGAGACCGTGGGCTGGAGCCACTCACAGGCTGTGGCAGAAATCCCAGGGGATTCCACATTGAGTTCTGAGTGGGTGGCTTGTAGGCAGCTGGTGTGTCCCCTCCATCTACATTCCCTGTATCTATCAGGGTGTCTCAGATGCTTCCAGATAATCTTACATGCTTCCTCTTCCAACCATCCCTTTCCCTGACAATGACCCCTCCCCCCACCTGAATTGCCTCTGTGATACCATCACCATGTCTCAAAGCCACAACTTCCCAAAGGAAATGTTTATCAACCAAGAAATCTGATCTTATGGGCTACTCAAAAATAATGGGGTTGTTAGTTCCTTCCCCCAAACCATCATGGAATTTCATCTACTTCTAACGTAGGCTTAGAGATGTGGGGTTCATCCAAATGGGGTTGCCCAGGGTGGTTTCTCCATAAGGCAATGGCCCTAGACTCACTAACTTGGCTTCCAGTCTCAACTCTCAACTCCCAAATCCCATCTCTTCCAGGAAGTTTTCCAAGTTAAGCCCACCCTCTCAAAAGCAGGATGAAGTAGAAAGGACCCTGAATTTGGACCTGGGTTTGAAGCTGATTCTGCCACTTATTGTTGGTGTGATCTTGGGCAAGTCATGTAACTGATTTGGGCTTCCCATTCTAAAGGCTGTGATTTGAGAGGCAATCTCATCTCTGGAAGACATAGTGCTGACATGGAGTCAGGAAGATTGGGGTTCTCATCCCATTTCCTATCACTGCCTTAATGGTGTGACCATGGGCAGATCACAGAATCACAGATTTTGGAGTTGAAGGTCCCTTAGAGGCATTTATTCCCCACTATAACATCTTTGTCAAGTGGTCGCCTGGTCTCTGCTGGAAGACCACCAAGGACGTCCATTGGACTGTCAGTTGAGGGTTGGAAAAGACCTTGGAGACCATCAAATCTAACCCACTTCATTTTACAGTTGAAGAAACTGAGGAAGATACAGTTTAGGGGACTCATCCAGGGCTACACAGAAAGGAAGAATATGAAGCAAGGATTTGAACCCAAGTCTTCCTGCCTCTAAGTTCAGGCCCTTGTTCACACCACTATGACTCATCTACCCTACCTATAGAAGCAGCGACGTGGTACAATGGATAGAGTGCTGATAGAGTCAAAAGAACCTGAGTTCAAATCTAGCCACAGACATGAACTCTATGGCCCTGGGCAAGCCACTTAAACTCTATATGCCTCAGTTTCTTCAACTGTAAAAGGGGGACGATAATAATAACACCTACTTCTCAGGGTGTTGTTTCAGTTATATTCAACTCTTCATGACCCCATTTGTGTTTTCTTGGCATAGATACTGGAGTGGTTTGCCATTTCCTTTTCCAGCTCATTTTACAGATGAGTAAACTGAGGCAAACAGGCCATACAGCTACTAAGTATCTGAAATCAGGTGTTGTTGTTTGTCCTTCATTCTCAAAGAGGACCAATGATATCAGGAAGGTGATGTATTGACTTGCAAGAGAATTGGATTTAAGCGAAGGAGGGCTGTGCAAAGTCATCAGCCTCACCATCTCCCCCAGACCCATCTGAGTCCACATACAGATCAGGACAACTGAAGATGGCCCTAGATGATATGAGGTCATATTTGAACTCAGAAAGATGAGTCTATCTGACTCCAGGTTGGGCGCTCTATCCGCTGCAGCGCCACCTAGCTACCCTCAGGGTTGTCATGAGGATCAAATGACCTAATATTTGTAAACGCTTAGCGCAGTGCCTGGCACATAGTAGGTAATAAATGCTTCCTTCCTTCTTTCCTAAAGCAATCCATTTCACCTTGGGATAGCTTAATTGTGGGGCAGTTGTTTTTTCCCTGACATCAAACCTGCAGCTGTTTCTTCCCAGTTTCCACCCCATTTTTGGCTCTGCCTTCTGGGCTCCCTTGTGGCTCCCCTCCTCACTCCTCATCTTAGTCTTTCCCTCTCCAGGCTAATCATCCCCAGTTCTTCACCTGATCCTCTTTTGCCCTGGATTCAAGGCCCTTCACTGTCCTGGTTATCCTCCTCTGCATGCTCTCCAGGTCATCAATGAAGGTCCTCCTTAAAGAGTGACCCTTCCCCCTACCCCCCTATAACTGAGTATAATGCTCCAGGGATGCTTTGGTCAGGGCAGAGTACAGGGGGCTTCATATTCTCAGGAGCCACGCCTCTCTTAATGCAGCCAAAAATGGCAGTCGTTTTTCTGGCTGCCACAAAACACTGTTGACTAATGTTGAGTTTTCTGTTCAGTAAAAGTACCTAATCATTTTCACTTAACCTATGAACTTCAGTTTACTCATCTGCAATATGGGAATAACAATAATATCGATGGTACCTACCTCCCAGAAGTGTTGTGAAGATGAAATGAGACAATGTGTCTGAAGCGTTTTGCCAACCTTCGAGTACTAATGGGGGCAGCAGGGTGGTGCAGTGGGTAGATCGCTGGGCTTGGAGTTAGGGAAGACTCATCTTTGTGAGTTCGAATCTGGCCTTAGATTCTTACTAGCAAGTCACTTAACCCTGTTTGCCTCAGTTTCCTCATCTATAAAATGAGCTGGAGAAGGAAAGACAAACCACTCCAGTATCTTTGCCAAGAAAACCCCAAATGGCATCACAAAGAGTCAGACACAACTGAAAAATGACTGAATAACAAAGTACTAATGGTGATTGAGTGATGGTGATGGTGACGAGGAAGATCAACCAATCGACATTTGTGGGTGGAGCTCCAAACCAGGAGTCAGGACAAAGGGTTCAAATCCTGCCTCAGACACTTATTAATCTGTGTGCCACTGGCTGGGTCACTTAACCTCTGTCTGCCTCAGTTTCTTCAGCTGTAAAATGGGATTAACAATAGCACCTACTTCACATGATTCTTGTGGGGATCAAGTGAGGTAATACTTGTAAAGGACTTTGCAAGTCTTAAAGGGCTATCTAAGTGCTGGCTATTATTATTATTATCATTATTATTATTATTATTAAAACACCAAGTATCTTGCTAGGTGCTGGGGACACAAATACAATAGTTGAAAAGATTCCCTCTTTCAAAGATCTTACCTCTAACCTGGGAGATAACATTGATACAGAGAACATATAGAAAAGAATGAATGAAAAACCACGGCTGAGGGCTTTCTCCATTTCTGAGCTCTGCAGACATTTGCTCTCTGCCTGCTCCAAGCCTGACTTGTCTCTTAGATTTCAAGTTCAAGGGCAGGACGTCCATTCCCCACACCCTGCAGGGCTCTGTACCCGTTGAGTACTGGCTGGACCCATCCCTGGCTTTGTTGACATATTGCTCTGCGAGGCTCAGATTTCAGGTTAGGGCTTGAGTCTCCTGCAGCATTTATTGGAGCCTGCGTCCAATGTCTGGCCTGGGCTGTGCCCTGCAGCAGCTGGTGGGCAGAGGGAGAGTTCGTTTCCGGCTGGCACAAGCCCCACCCCCACCAACTGCAGCCAACCGACCCAGGTGGGCAAGGGCATAAGAGGCTGGAACAGAAGCCAGAAAGGGCGGAGTCTCACCTAGGGCCCTCCTACACCTGAGACAAGCTTACACTGGACACTTGTGATCTAGACACAGCTGCTGGAGGAGGAGATGGTGGCAGGGGTGTTCTGTGGAGGAGACAGCCTGGGAGGTAAAATATTTAAATCGTTTGGTGTGGGGGAGCAGAGTGAAGGGTCAAGATGGAGAGGAAGGGTAACCTGGGCTTCCTATCTCCCCCCATCCAGGGAGATCTCAGAAGTCTGAGCCAGTTTGCCCACATGGGAGTCCAAGCTAGAAGGAACATTGGAAACTATCTGGCCCATCTCTCATTTTACAGATGAGTAAACTGAGGCCCAGGATGAAGGCTCATAAACTGAGTGCTGGAAGTAACCATAGAGTTACAATCCCTTCACTTTACATGGGAAAGAATGGAGAGGAAGAGATGAAAGTGTTCTCTGCCTAGCCCCACAGGCAGTGAGTGTTGGGTTCAGGTTGTGAATCAAAGCCTTCCGATCTTATTTGCCTTTCTCCGTCTGTCTACCGTACCACCTTGCTAAAGTAGGCAGCTTGTAGCCAGGCCAGGACTTAACCTCTGGCTTCACATGGAGCGCTTAGGAACCACTGCCCTCAACCTGCTTTCGGTAGCAAGGGGAGCTCTGTTGTTACCCAAGGTGTTTTAGGGAAGACAGAAACAAATTTAGCTTTATTTCTGTGCCTTGATCTCCCTTCAGCTTAGAGCAGTAGGAAGGGCCCTTATCCTCAGTGTCTGGGTTGTCCCAGCCATCGATAGCAGCTCTGGTAGACCAAGGAAAAGGCAGGCAGAAGGTCTCAGTTTCCCAAATGTATGGCTCAGGAGCGCAAACTGCTATGAAGAATGTAGCTGACAGTATTGGAGGAGAGAATTCATTTTTTCCTGTTAGAGCAGTTTTGTCTGGAGAACAAACTCCACAGGCAGCGCCCTCAAGTGGCTTGACTTCTCCAGGAAAAGAAACTTACTTCTGACACAGCCTCATGTAGTAGAGAGGGCTGGACTTGTAACTTGAATTCTCTGGGTCTCAGTTTCTTCATCTGTAAAATGGAGATAATACATTTGATCTTAGCATGGAGAGACAGAGCAGTGAAACATATGGACCTCAGAGGAGTAGGGCTGAAAAAGCGCACGTGTAAACTAATAAAGGGCTGTAGATAGGGAAGTGGCTGTTTTTATTTTAATAGGACCAAGCAGAAAAAGCATAAGAGAATTGCTGCCTTTCTAAAAAGCCCTGCTCTTGTGTGGCGGTGAGCCTGGGTTCCCCAGTGCTTTCCTACAGGTCTTTTCCTTTGTTGGTTGGGAAGATAGGCTCAGAGCCTTTGGGGAGGCACCCCCAGGAAACCGGTTTGTTCAGGCCTGTTTGGCTGGGTTTGTTTATATAGGGAGCAAGAGGTTGCTTCAGACACATAGATTGTTGGTAATGAGTAAGGAACATTGCTATCTCTGGACTTCAGGGGCTACTTTAGGGGAGCTCAAGGGACCAATTGTGGCACCCCATTGTCTAAAATTTTCCTAGTGTTGGAAATCAAAAATAATACCAAAAATGCAGGAGAGTGGAAAAGAGGCCTGTGGAGTATAGAGACTCTATGGTCCTATCCACTCTAAGGTATGTACATTACGGTATTATGGGAGGCATTCTGGATTTGGTTGGAGCCAGAGGGTTCCAATCCTGGTCAAGTCAACAAGCATTTGTTAAATAATCATGATTTTCCAGGTATTGTGCTAGGTAGTGGGGATACAAAGAAAGGCTAAAACATCCCCTGACCTCAGGAAGCTTACAGTCTAATGGGGGAGACAACAAGTCAATGAACTAAGCACAGAGAGATACATAAAGAGCCGAAGGAAGGCACTGATGGGGGAGGCATTAGCATCTGGGAGGATGGAGAGAAGCCTCCTGGAGTAGGCAGTCATGAAGGAAGTCAAGGGAAATAGGAAGTGGAATTGAGGGGAGAGCATTCCAGATGTGAGAGGCACCGGGCCAGGGAGTGCCCCATGAGGATGTGCCCTTAGCCAGTGCTGCTGAAACAGAGTGATGGAAGACAGTCCAGGGGAAGGAGACTGGAAAGGGAGGAAGGTGCTAAGGGAAAGCTCATGGAGCCAAATTTACAAACCAAACAACGGTGTTCCCAGGTGATCCTAGAGGTCATGGGGAGCCGCTGGAGCTCCCAGGGAGGGAAGATGACTTGGATGGATGTGTGCCTTAGAAAAACCTCCTTGAGTGAAGGAGAGATTAGAGTGAGGAGAGATGGGAGTCAGGAAGACCAATTAGGAGGCTAATGAAATCATCCAACCAGGAAGTAGAGAAGGATTGAACCAGGTTTGTGGCTATATAAGTAGAGAGAAGGGGATAGAAACAAGAGAAGTTGTGAAGGCAGAAATGGTAGATTACCACACATGAGGATTCAATGATGACACTAAGGTTGTGAGTCAGGGTGACTGGGAAGATGATGGGGCCCTCAATTGCAACAGGGAAGTTGGGAAGAGGGAATGGAGATAATGAGTTCTGTTTTGTCTATGTTAAATTTGAGATGCCTATGGGACATTTGACTGGAAAAATCCAAAAGGCCGTCACTGATGTAGGACTGCAGCTCAGGAGAGAAACTAGGACTGGATATATACATCCAGGAATCATCTGCATTGAGATGCTCACCCCTGGGACCTTTGGAGACCTAGGTCTCCATTTCTTCATCTGTAAAAACAACTAAATGGCACCATAGTGCACAGAGCATTGGTCCTGGAGTCAAGAAGACTCATCTTCCTGAGTTCAAACCCAGGCTCAGACATTTACTATCTATATGACCTTGGGAAAGTCATTTAACACTGTTTGCCTCAGTTTCTTCATCTGTAAAATGAGCTGGAGAAGGAAATGGAAAACTACTACAGTGTCTTTGCCAAAAAACCTCCAAATGGGATCACAAAAAGTTGGACACAACCAAAACAAGTCAACAAATCAAGCGGAGATTTCCTTATTTGGAGTTTCTTATATCAACTTATGTTATTTGGTATATGGGTCATATCATATTATATTTAGTTTATATAGTATATCGGTATACAGGTTACGTAGCATATAGGTTATATAGTATATATAGTTTATATATGATAGGTTATGTAATATATTATATATAGGTTATATGTATAACATATATGTAGATATAATATATGCTACATAATATATGCATATGCTATATACATATATGTAATAATGTGATATGATATGATATGTCATATCATATCATGATAATATATACATATAATATATAGTGAGGTTACCTAACATATAATATATATAGGCTATATAGTTATAGATATCTACTACCACATAGTATTAGAAATTAACTATTTGAATATAACCACAATAATTTTGACCTCCTAGACCCCTGAAGGGGTCTCAGGGAGCCCCAAGCGTTCTCAGACAACCCTCTCAGAACTGCTGCTTTAGAATGTCACTTTGACAGGGAAGTAGAGGCTGGATCAGAGAAGAGAAATGCTTGAGACAAGGAGACCAACCTGGAGGCTATTGCAGCAATTTGGGCAAGAGATAGTGAGGGCTGCGCTGAGCAGAGAGCATAGGGACTAGAAGAGTTGGAAGAGACGTCGTGGAGGTAGAAATGAGAAGATCTGGCAACTGATTGGATTTGTAGCATGAGGGAGAGGGAGAGAGGAAGGAGTCAACATTAATATTTGGTGTTATAGAGGATTGGCCCTGAAGTCAGGAGAATCTAAGTTCAAATCCAGCCTCAGACACTTACTAGGTGTGTGACCCTGGACAAGTCACTTAACCCTGATTGTCTCTAATAATAATAATAATAACAATAATAATATTTACTTTTATGGATTAAATAGATATGGAATAAAATTTTAGAAGTTAAAAGCTAGGAAGACCTGCTTGAATCTAAATCTTACCTTTGTCGTGTGCTGGCTGTGTGACCCTAGCCACTTAATATCTCAGTGTCCCAAACTCTCTAAGACTCTTAAGTCATAGATTTAGAGCTGGAAAGGACCTCAGAAGCCATTTAGTCTAATGCCCTCATTTTACAGATGAAGGAACTGAGGCTCAGAGAGGTTAATCTGGGAAGGGTCAGAGGCAGGATGTGAACCCCTTCTCCTCCATGCTCTAAGTCCAGCTTACAATCCACTACACCTAGTGTAGAGAGAGAAGAGCCCATCAGCATTGGTCAAAGGATTTTCCTCACCCGGAAGTCCCTCCTGCCAGTAGGATCATAGCTCCAGTCCCTATTTCTAGCTCCTGAAAACTCCCTAACAAGCCTTTGGGAGAGAAGAGCTCTGTAAAATGTAAAGATGAGTTATTACAATAATCATTTCATTCTTTTCATATTTTTGATGGAGTCCAGATAGAAACAGTGATAGGACAAGTTACCTTCTCACTATTACTCTCTTATGTTAAATGTATTGAAGGATCATTGTGCAGCTGTATACAATGACTTTTTGTGATTGAATGGAAATGTTGGACTGGAAGCTCACCTCCTGTAGGCTCCCGGCAAGCATCCTCAGCGCACATAGGATGATGGGGATGATAAAACTGCTGCCCATCCCCTCATGGTTTTGATTTCTTCTGCCAGGTGTCCTGATTTGGAAAGCTTTTCATGTGTGGATATGTGAGTCCTTGGTGCGGCACCTCCTTCTCAAAACAATGCTTTCACATTTTTACAGATCGGTGTAACATCAGGATAATTGTAGATAATGTTTTTGTAGATGTTGCTAATCTATTTCCCGAATTCTCAAGGATATTGTCAAGGCTTTTTTGTGTGTGTTACTTTGTTTCTATAATCAGTTACATTTCTGTGAAGGCTCAGTGGGGAGCCTGGGTTAATAAGAACAAAATTCCCCTCTGTGCATCATCCTGGCTGGCATTCCTGTATTTTGCCAATGTGCCTGTTCCCCTTCCCCCACCAGGAATTTTAAGGTCGTTGTTGTTATTGTGATGCCAGGTCCTCCTCTGAGCCTTTAGGGAAATCCATTAATTGCCACTCATACTGATATCATCCAATGGGTGCAGAGGCGTCAGCCACAGAAGTGTGTTTCTGCCTCCCCTTGGGACCTTGGTTTACCCCTTTATCTTCTTCCTCTACGGCTAAGGAAAGGGGATGGGGCCTATGTGAGGGTATACAAAGCCAGCCTGGGCAGAGCCTCAGCTGTTGCTAATTGGGCTCCCCTCACTAATGAGGACCCAGGCATCACAGCTGGCAGCCGCAGCCCCTGCAAATAATGGAATCATTAACTGACTTAGCCCCCTGGGCCACTGGGAATGAGAAAATCGGGCAGGCACAGATGCTCAGCAGAAAAAAGGAGGGCAAGAGGGCATAGGAGGTGGGGAGTGGGTTGGTCTTGGATCCAGGCTGCAGGTGCCTTCAAGGAAAGCTCATTAGTCTTGACTGGGGGTGGGGGTGATCAGGAGGGCGGAGAAGAGGAGGGTGGACGGTATTTTGGCCCAAGGTCGAGGCAGTTTGGGAAAGGCCATAAAGTGAAGGTGGAGCTATTGAAAGGTTTATTGTAGTGGAAAAAACACCCTCTCGAATGGGTCCCTGGCTCCCCATCTAGAACTAAATATGACTCCTTAAGCCTCGGACCGTCTGGCTCCAGACTATGCTCCTAGACAATCTGGAGCTAAATAGAAGACCTAACTTATGGGGTAATAAAAAGAGCCTGGGCTTTGGGCTTAGACTCTCTGGGTTCAAGCCTTGGCAGATAGGTGGTGTAGTGGTGAAAGCACTGGCCTCCAATCGGGAAGACCGGAGTTCAAATTCTGCCTCCAGACACTTATCAGCTGTGTAAGGACAAGGAATTTTACCACTCTCAGCCTCAGTTTCCTTATCTGTTAAATGGAGACAATAATAGCACCCATCTCCCAGTATTGTTGTGATCCTCAAATGAGATGACATGTATACAGTGCTTTGTAAACCTTAGAGGGTTATGTAGATGCTAGCCCTTATTATCATTCTTGTCATATGAGCGCTATGGTTATGATTGTTAATAGCTAAGTGGCTCTAGATAAGTCTCTTTGACCTCAATTTCTTCATCTTGTTGTTAATTTTCTTTTGGACCATCCCTGTGATTTTGTTGGTATAGGGAACTCGCAGACAGGAAAAATTCTTTGCCCATGCAGATTGGCACCAGCTCTGAAACTTATAGAGAGAGCTGCCTGAGAATCAAGGGCAAGTGACTTATGCAGGGTCACACCTGCCAGTACTGGGAAAGAGTTGAAACTTGAACCCAGCTCTCAGAGGCTGGTTCTCTCCTATGCCATGTTTCCTCATCTAGAGAATGGTTAAAAATAATACTCGTATTAGCTATCTCGCAGGGTTGTGAGCTAAGTGTTTTATAAACCTTAATGGAAATGGGAGCTGGAATTAAGTAGATTGTACCTGTAGTCTAGAATAAATGTTCATTCACATGCTAGTAGAAATTGATTCATAACTACAGGCTCTAGGGCTGAGAGGGACCTGGGAATGCCACCTAGTTCAGTGCTTTCTTTAAACAGATGAGGAAACTGAAGCCCAGGGACTTGCCCAAGCTCACACAGAAAGCAGCAAATAAAGCTGGGATTTGAACCCAGGCTCTATGACTTCAATTCCAGAGCCCTCTCTATGGGCGACCCCCCTTAAAAATAGCACTCCCATTCAGAATAGCTCCTCAGTATCTGCAGGGTCCTTATTCACACAAAGTGTTGGGGTTCTAATACATTGCTTTTCATAAGGGAATTTCATTTTTAAAGAAGACCAAGGTGGAGCCAGCAGGAGGGTAGGAGACAGAAATTTGGCCCAGATGGCATCCCCTTGTTTCAGCCCATAGACCTCTCCTTTAGGTGGCCCATATGACCACGATTCCTATACCATCTCTATCTTCTGCCAAGATACTTACAGCCCCTTAGGTGGTTTTTCCCCAAATTCCCAGTTCCTCTGTTGGGAGGCAGCTACTTCGATGGGAATAGGGGCTCTGGATAAGGTGAGATAGCACTTGGGAGTTATCCTTCAAAGACAAGTTTCTAGACATTATGTCATGGGCTTGGCCCCTGAGGGAGGGAAGAGGGAAGGTAGGAGGCTGGGTTTCATGGATTTCAGGGAGGGACTGAAGGCCTTTGAACAAACTTGGGCCTTGGGGAGAAGTGTGGGAGGCAAAAGCAGGCAGTTAGGCAGGGCAGCAGCCAGGAAATCACTCTGTTCCTCCTCTCATCACAAATGCCCATGACTTGCCCTTATCAGGTCTTGACCAGTGCAGCCAAAGAGAAGAGGATCTACCTTCCCAACAGCCCCTAGCAATAGATGCACATGCAGCAGGTGCCCAGTATGGAGCCTCCCTGCCTCATTAACTCTGCAGAATGTAGGAAAAGAATGCTGTACCTGGAGTCAGGAGGACCAATTTAGAATCCTGGCTTGGCTGTGTAACCATGGATAAACTCCTTACCCTCTCTGAGCCTCTGCTTCCTCATCTATAAAACGGGCATACCAATACTCACAGTACCTACTTCATAGGGCTGTTGTAAGGAGAGTGCTTTGTAGACCTTAAAGTGTCCTGTAAATATAGGTTTATTAGGTTAAAGGAGACACTTCTCCCTCTTGTTATCTTAGGTCCATTATAGACCCATCTCAAGGGTCAGCTTCTAGCATAGGCCTTTTCTCATCCTCCCCAATTGTTATCACTCCCTGCCTCAGTGGCTCTATCTTTACTTTTTATATATTTTGCTATTTCCCATCTGTGTATGTTGTTTCTCCACAGTAAACTGTAGGCTTCTTGAGGGCAGGTGCTATTTTCATTTTTCTCTGTCTATGCCTTTGTAGAGTTGAATTGGCATCATGAAGAAGCAACTAGCATTGGGTGGTGGTCATCAGAGATGAAGAATCGATGCTGGAGCAGGGATCGGCCAGAAAGAGGAGCATGGGAATTCTCAGTGGTGGGAATAGCAGGCATGCATGTCTAGTATGGAATGCTGGGGCACAAGTCCTACTTGGCTATGGTCAGGGAAGGATAGATGCCAGGGGGAAATGGCACAGGGCATCCTCTGTGGGTGTGGAAGGGATCAGTTTAAGGCAGGGCAGGTGCTATCCAGACTCCAGGGAAGAGTTTCCAGTATTCCTAACTGCAAATGGAGTCAACTGCATTTTAAAAAGAATTAATTACTTTTAAAACCAGACTCAGGTAAACCCAGGTGGATGATTAGGGCCAGATCTCAAGTCCCTCCCTTTGAGGGAACCAACCAGAGCTAAGGCTTGCTCCAGAGCACCAAATAAGGCCCCTGGCAAATCAGATCTAACATTGCTCTTTCTGCCAAGCTTCCTCTGCTTCTTTCTTCAGAATTTACACTGGTTCCAACAAAGCTGCTTAAATCCCTCCCTCTCCCATCCCCCAACTCCAATAAAAAAGAGGAGGCTAAGCCTTTGTGTCTTCCTGATTCTCATCAGTACGTCTGCTACTGCTGACCAACCCCCTGGAGGGGGTCCCCTTTTGCCACATCTGGCTTCTAAGTTCTGTGCTGGCTTGTGGGGGGGGGGAGGAGGCTTGGCATCAGGCACACTGTGCCCTTTGTGAGGGTGGCTGAG
Source organism: Phalanger gymnotis (assembly GCA_028646595.1). Classification (NCBI taxonomy): domain Eukaryota; kingdom Metazoa; phylum Chordata; class Mammalia; order Diprotodontia; family Phalangeridae; genus Phalanger; species Phalanger gymnotis. The sequence continues at coordinate 334,473,222 of CM053625.1, forward strand.
TCATGAGGGTACACAGACTGTCAGCTGATCATGTCTTGCTGGGCTCTTCAAAGAGTCTGAGTCCTGGAGAGAGGATGGGGGAGAGGTGGGGGACTGTGTCATTATCAAGGACCTTGGCATAGGCTGCAGGGGTGTTGGCAATTGCTGTGCTTTCGGGAGGCGTGTGTTGTCTAAACCAGTGTGTTTCCCACGGGAATTAAGTCATGATGGAGCAAGTTCACGCCTCAAGTTAACACCTCTAGCAGTTAGGTCTCAGCAGCACCCCAGGATCTCTTCACTGGAGGGGCCATCCAATACAACCTGCAATCGATCTACCCCATGGCCAACAACAAGCCATTCTGCATTTGGTGGAAGACCAAAGACAGGAGAGGGGAAACCTACTGCTTCTCAAGGCTGCTCCCTCTACTTGCCGACAGATCTCACTAGTATCAAGTTCTTACTTACATCAAGCCTCGTTTTGTCTCCTTGCCTCTTCTGCCCCCTTGCTCCTAGATCTGTCTTCAGTCATGAAACAAATCTATTCCCTTTCCTAAGACAGCCCTCTAGATATCTGAAAGAGGCTATAATGCACACTCTCCCAAATCTCTTCCCCTAAGGCTGTTGGCTGGAGTAGTGGACAGAGGGTCTGGACTTGGAGTCAGAAAAACCTGAAGTCAAATCCTGCCTCAGACACACTTGCCAGCTATACGACCCTGGGCAAGTCTTCTAACCTCTCTTGGCCTCAGTATCCTTGTCTGTAAATTGGGGATGATAATAGCCCCTCTCTCCCAAGGTTGTTGAGGATCAAATGACACGATATTTGTAAAATGCTTTGTGAAGCTTACAGTGTTATATAAATGTTAACTCTGGGCACCTTCAGCTGACCCTCATATGGCATGATACCTTCCTCACTCTGGTTTCCATTCTCTGAACACTTACCCAGCTTGTCAATTTTCTTTCTAAAATGTGGCACCAAAGACAAGATATTCTGGTATAGTGTGTGCTAACCAGCATACAGTGGTATGATCACTTTCCTAGTCTTGGATGGATTTCCTCTCAATGCAGCTTAAAAACATTAGCTTTTTTTGTCCATCATATCATGTTGCTATCTCATAGTAAACTTGTGGTCCTCTAAAACCTTCAGATCTTTTGCATTTGATTGGTTGTATAATCAAGCTTCCTTCTTCATGAACTTGGGAAGTACTTTTTAAAACACAAGTGTAAAACTTTAGATCAATTACTAGTAGATTTTATCTCATTAGATTTAAACCAGTCTTCTAGCCTAGGAGTGACCAAACTATGACCACTGGTTAAATCTGACTTGTTGCCTATTTTTGTACACTAGAGACCTAAGAATGGATTTTATACTGTCTAATACGCAATAAAACTTCAGGAACCATACAAAAAACAGGCTTTAGGTTGGTTCTGTAGCCATAGTTTGCCAACCTCTGTTATAGTCAGTTAAAATGGTTTTAGGCACTCTTGTCCAACATTTTAGCTATCCCAACTAGCTTTCTGTCATCTGTAAACCTGATAATTTTGCTAACTATCCCTTGGTTGTTGTTCACTTGTTTCAGTCATCTCTGATTCTTCATGACCACATTTGGGGTTTTCTTGGCAAAGATATTAGAGTGGTTTGCCATTTCCTTCTCCGGTTCATTTCACAGATGAGGAAACTGAGGCAATCAGGGTAAAGTGACTTGCCCAGGGTCGCACAGCTAGTAGGTGTCTGGGGCCAGATTTGAACTCAGGAGGATGAGCCTTCCTGACTCTAGTCCTGGCACTCTATCCACTGTGTCATTTAGCTGCCCAACTATCCCTTTACACAAGTAATTGATAAATAGCTTAAGTAACACACATCCCTGGGGCCCTCCACTAGAAACTTTCTTTCCAAGTTGACATCAAATCCTTTGTGACCTCTCTTTGGATCAGGCCATTCAACCAGTTGAAATCACCTAATTTTATACTATCATCCAGTCCACATGTCTCCTTCTTTTTCCTCAAAAATAGCGCAAGAGACTAACTGCTATGCTAAACCAGGCAAATTGTATCTATTGCATTTCCATTAATAACCCTATCAAAGAGGGAAATGGAGTTAATCTGACACGACCTGTTTAAAGTTCTACTGATTCCTCTTATTTTTACCTCACTTTCCTATCTCAGTGTATCCTCCCTTCTAGCACTGAAAGAAGTGAAACATAAACAGTGAAATGTAGTAACTCTAGCTGACAGCGAATGTAACATTCTGCATCTATAGTCCCCCACCTCTTCTCCATTGAGAAGAGGGAGATATGTTTCACCATCTGTTCTCTGGCCATGATAGTTCTAGTTGGGCCACCCTTCACTATTGTTTTCATTTGCATCATTGAAGTCATTGCACATATTGTTTTCCATATTGTTTGCTTACTTCGTACATAAACTGTCATTAATGAAACTATGCTGACTTTTTCTGATTACTGCTTCCTTTTCTAAATGTCCACTAACCTTCCCTTTAATAATATGTTCTAGAATTTTGTCAAGAATCAAAGTCCAGTTTACTGAACTTACTCAAGCATCCAATGTCTTCCTTTAAAAAATTTTTTTTTTGAAAATAATGTTAATAATAGCCCTTCTCCAGTTCTATGCCATGTCTTCTATCTCCAGGATATTTCAAAGATCGTTGACAATGGCTCAGCAGTTATATCCATCAGTTTTTTTTCCTATCACTGGATGTGTGTTATTTGGTCTTGGTGCCTTGAACTCATCAACTCCTTCAGTTAGGAACACCCTTTTGCTCCCCCTCCCAGTCTCCTAAGGGAGTAAGAACAAGCCACCAGGCTGGGACGAAAATGCCATCTGGGGGAAATGTGATCTTGTAGGAAGGTTTGGGGATGGGGCTAAGATGGGGCCAGATGGGAGGCTGTAAGGTATAGTCTAAAGAAAAAGAGAGTTCGAGGTAGAAGACATGGGTTGGATCCTGGTTTCACTATTCACTGGTTGTGTGATTTTGAACAAGACGCTTGACCTTGCTCTAAGTGCCTCTACCTGTACAATGAGGGAGCTGGTCTGGTTCCTTTCAGTTCTGAAATCCTGCAGTCCTTCAACAGGGATTCTTGAATGTTCCCCTCTCATGCTCTGTATTAATATCCAACAGGCATTAAAGGTCTTGCACAATCTAGCCCTCATCTACCTTTCCCAACTCACCACCCCAACTTTCCTATGGACTTCAGCCAGACCAGATGGACTCTTGGCTATCCTCTGATGGCTTTCAATTCTCTTCCCTTGCTCCGTCTTTGTGCACAGTGTTCCTTTTTCCTTTATTGTCCTTCTCTGTATCTTTATATATTGAACTCTTGCCAATGTTCAAGGAGCTCAAAGTTCACTCACTCCAGGAAGCCATCCTTGATTCCCACAGCCACAAAGGACCTCAGATGATCAAAGATTTAGAGCTGGCAGGGGACTAACTCAGAAGCTATCTATCTGGTCTAATGTACTACTGAGGCACAAAGATTAAGTGACTTGCCCAAGGACACACAGGTGCTAAGTGACAGATCTGCAATGTTTTCTCAGATCCCCTCATTCCACTGTCCCACATTCAAAATTCCTTTCTTAACCCCCCCCACCCTTAAAGCACTTCATACCTCACTCTCTGCTTCCCCTTATAGTTACATGCATATATGTCATTATCCCAACAAAATGTAAGTTTTCTGAGGGCAGAAGCTAGGTAGCCTCCATAGTACCAAGGAGAAAACTGGGCACAGCAAGTTATTTGGAAATATTTGTTGAAGGAATGAGTGAATTTCCAGATGGCATTATGACTGCTCAAGGGGCTTCGTTTTTCTTTCTTTGTGGCATCTTAGTGGAGGCTGGTAATGCTGGTAATGAGAACCAAGGAGGGCAGGGCAAGTACTCATGTCCTATTGTTATTCATTTCCAAGTCAGCTGATGTGCCACCATCTGCCAGATGGGACTTAATCTCATCACTCCATCCCTGAGGAATAGGAAGTTATTCTGCATCTGTGAAATTCAGACAGCCCCCTGGCAGAATGGGGCAGGGTTAAGGTGGCGGGTTTGATTAAGTGGAGAAACTCCTTGAAGACCTTCCTTCCTTAGTCCAGGGCCCATCTTGCGTTTAGGTCAGGTAGTTAGATGGATGGTAGCTGGCACCTGTGAGGTTGCCTGAGATCTGGTAGCAGCCCTGGCTTAGGTAGGAAATTCCCATAGGGTCCTCGATCTTTGGAAATCCTGCATTCTGGGCTCCATATGTGAATATGGCATACAGCCTATCATTGAAAATATACTCTCCCCTTTCCCCATTCCCAAGGAGGGCATGTGACATTCAGCCCCTCATCCCTCAAGTGGATGAATATCCTACATGAAGTGTTTGGATCAAAAGCCAAGTAGTTTCACCAGCCTGAGTGACAAGTGCAGTGGAAAGTTACTTGGAGTCCCAGGATACGAGTTCAAATCTCAGATCTGCCACTTACTACCTGTGTGACCTTGAGAAATCATTCAACCTTTCTGAGTCTTTTTTTCTCATGTGTAAAGTGAGAGGTTTGGTCTGGGTGACCTCCAAATCTCTCCAAGTTCTAGATGTTATGACCTGCTAAGATGGGCCGGCTCTTGGGTATGATTGTTCAGGGGCTGAAGCCGGGCACTCCTTCTGTATGCCCTAAAGGGCCAGCATCATAGGTCTCATGAGATGAGATGAGAGATGACTCATAGGAAGAGCCATACAGGATATGACGAGAAAAGAGCCTGTTCTGGCTGGGAATCATATGGATTCATCCTAGAAGAAAGGGGAGAAGTTTCTTGTGGGCCAAGGACACAGGGCAGATTGGGGGTCCCTACTCTGACTCTATATACCTTTGGAATTTAATCTTCCCTTGGGCATTGTGGGGTCGTCCATCCAGGCTTCTCTGAGCGCCCAAGAAAGGTAGGGCTTGACTATCAAGGCAAAGAAAGTGAAACTATGGGATGTGATAATGACTAAAGAGATGGAGTGAGAAGACCCGAACCTAAGGGCTCTCACAGGCTGCTTAAACTTTCTCAGCTTCACTTTCCTCACCTGTCAAATGAGGGGGGTGGACTAGCTTCCCTCTGAGGACGCTTTAGCTCTGCATTCAGTGACCGATCAGCCTCTGCCCTTTCCTTTTCCTAATCCATTCCAGTCTCCACACTCCTCGTGCTCCCTCAAGAACCTGCTCCTTTGTGCCTGAGCCTGGGCACCAGCCAGTAATGATGATAGAACCTCAGCCTCTCCTGGGATACGGTTTCTCTCCCAAACCTCCATCCTAAGCATCTGATTTGTTTGAGTTTTGGAGGAAGGCAGAGTGTGACTAGAAGGACTCTAAACCTTTCAGATTAAGTCCCAGGCTTCTTTAGCTTAGTTCCCTCCTCCCCTCTCCATCCCTGCGGGGGCACCAGGCTTCCCTACTCCAGTCTCTCCACCCCGCCCCCTTCTTCATTTGCATCTGAGCCGGGCTAAAACCCTTCTGACTGACTCACTTCTCTTCATTCATTGGAGAACAAATGAGATCCAAGGAAAAGGAGCTATCCCCCTCCCCCCCACCATCACCACACACTCACATACCCCACCCTCACTTCTCACTGGCTGCCTGCCCTCCACTGCAGGGGAAGAGGGTGACTTAGAGTGCCCGCTCACTCAACTACTCACCCACACTCGGTGACTCAAATCATCCCACAGCTCCCTCTCCGACTACCCTCTTCGTGCCTCAGCAGAGGTCTCTCCAGCTTACTACCAGGTACTGATTCCGGGCTGCTCGATCCTAACCATCGCTTCTATTTACTCCCAGAGAACCTAGGAGCCTGGGAGGGGGTGCCTCCCAAAGTTGGAGCTCCATAGGGCTGAAAGGTCCCTATCCAGCAATTGGGGTTAAGGGTGGGGAGTCACCTGGGCACACCTGAAGCTTGCCAGCCCTGGCGTTGGGGCTACACAGAGTTCTGTCATTCCGGAGTAAGGGGTGACATATCTTACTTGTTAGAAGTTAAGTTTTGCCTCAGTTTTGTTTCAGAGAACTCTGGAATGGAGGTTGGTGTGGGGAAGGGTGGAGGGATACAGGATTACTTTACTTGATTTTGGCCACTTTCTTCCTAAATGGCCAACTCTTGGCATGGAGTGGGGTAGAATGGAAGGGTGAAGGGAGGACCCTTCATGGGGAGGCTGATCCCACTCATGTGTAGGTACTGAGCTTCCTTGAAATCTAGCCAGAATCCAGGGTGGAGGGGAGTACTCTGGAAAATTTTCAGAGCCCGAGAGATGCTCTGAATTAGTTGGTGCCAGGCTGGCTCAGAGGAGGGAGCAGAAGGGCAGGTGAAGTACTGTTAAGGGCAGTAGCTTCTAATCTGTGAGATCCGGGTGAATCAGACGTTTCTCAGGGGAAAGAAGCCCCTGCCTCCCCCCCCCCACCCCCGACTGGGGACTGGCTGCGTTGACTGGTGGGGGGGAGGTGGAGAGGTAGAATTATACGTTTGCAGAGTTCAAGCAATCACAGAATGCAAACCGAGTAAGGGACTTTAGAGATCATTAACTCAGACCTTCTCCCCTCCTCTTTCCCCATTTTGTGGCCCATAATTGTTGTTAATTGGTTCTGTCATGTCTGATGCTTTGTGACTCCATTTGTCCATGGGGTTTTCTTGACAAAGATACTGGAATGGGTTGCCATTTCCTTCTCCAGTGTGTCCCCATTTACAGATGAGGAATTGAGGCAAATAGGGGTAAAGTGACTTTCCCAGGGTCACACAGCTAGAAAGTGTCTGAAATCAGATTTACACTCAGATCTTCCTAATTCCAAACCCAGTGCTCTATCCACCGCACCACCTAGCTGCTGCCCATGGCATCCCCTAGAGGTCAGGTTAAATGATTTCCCCAAAGTCACAGAACATCATTATTTTATTACTATTTTTATATAATTTTAAATGTTTTATATATTTAGTATTATTTAATATCATTACTTTATGCATGGGGAAACTAAGATCTGGAGAAGAAGTGTAATTTGTTTAGGGTCACTCAGTCAGTAAGTGCCTAAACCAGGATAGATGTCCAGTCCTGGCTCCACCTTGGTTTTACCAAGCTTCTCCTTCCTATATATGTCAACAGAAAGAAGTGGCAGGAGATGTCGGGGAGTGAGGGTTCTCTATTCCAGCCAAATGTTGGTACCCAGCTATGTGGGCACTATTGATGGAAGTCATCCATATGTCTGAAAGTAAACATCATATCACCGCCAGTGATAACAAGAGGGGGTGTGTAGTGACAGAGTTGTGGTTTCCCCAAAATGTCCCAGGGAGGACTGTGGGGGCAGGCCTCCCTTCAACAATAAAAATGAAAAAGCCCCAACAAGGACTTAGGATGCAGGAAATAAAGTTTCTGTTCTGGGGAAGCAAAGTTATTGCCATGATAAGGGAAAGTAGCAGAAAGAAACCCTCCCTGGGCCTCCCTTCTTGCTTTTTTCAGTTGTAATTGTAAAATATCTTGCTGCCAAAGTTCAAGGATTTCCTCCCCCCCCTCTATCTAACCCCACACCCAGCTGCCTAAGAGAAAGGCAGGTGGGGGACCACAGGCTGGGAGGAAGGTTAATTCCCATAAACTGTCAACAGCCAAACCTCAGACTAGCCCAGGTCCTCTCCGTCTGCTTCCAGCTGATAAGGTTGGCCAGGGCTTACCACAGCTGAGCCTCTACCCCAGCCTCCCTTCTGGGGCAGTAGCAGCAGGTCAGAGCTAGAACAGGAAAAGCAAAGGTCCTCTTGGCCCCACAGATCCATTGTTAGGGGAAGCTTCCTTCTTGAGGTATCTTTGAGTTATATAACATGAGGACAGTGCCTCCTAATTCTTAAGGGTTTAATACCAGGCAACCTTATCATTACTCAAGTGGTCACTCCCTTAGCTGCAGGTAACCCTGCAGGCTGATCCAAATTCCACCATCCCCAATCCCTTTTTTCAGAATGAAGTTCCCCTGTGTAATTTCCCCGAAGGATTGGTGGGTGGGGAGGTCCTTTGATCATTCTGTCCCAGAGGAAAGGATTTTAGCACGGGGTAGAATCCTGAGACCACCACAGAATTGCAGCCATGGTTAAGGTTTCAAGATTCAGACCCTTCTGCATATTATGTCCAGGGATGCTAAGGCTTAAAAGAAATCATTCCTTTAAAGCAATAGGTTGATAACTCCTGGGAGTAAAGTTAAATTCTTAAGTTAGCCGCTCACGAGACCAAGGCAACTTAAGTCCTCCAGCCCTGACTTAGGTGCAAGGCCTTAATTAAATCATTTCCCCTTCTTGGGAGCCCCACATCCCCACCCATCAATAATGCCTCTCTCCTCATCCTCTTCCTCACAAGAGGTTCAAAAAAATCAAATGCCCTGGGAATAGAGCACTGGACTTGGAGTTAGAAAGGTCTGAGTTCAAATCCTGCCTTAGACACTCACTAGCTGGGTGGTCCCTAGAGGAAGTCGCTTAGCCTCTCTGCCTCAGTTTCCTCATCTGTAAAATAAATATTTTTATTATTATAATCATATATGCATATTTTTGTTGTCATAAGAGCACCTATCTCAAAGGGCTGTTGCAAGGATTAGCTCTAATAAATAACGTCAAGTGCTTTAAAAATCTCCAAAGGGAGGGGAGAACAAGCCTTTATTAAGCACCCACTATGTGCCAGGCACTGTGCTAAGCACTTTGACAAATGTATCTCATTTGATCCTTACAACAACCCTATAAGGTAGGTACAATTATTATGGGGCTATGTAAATGGTAGCATTAACATCTAGAGTGCTAAGCACAGTGTCTGGCACATAGTGGGTGCTTAATAAATATTTATTGAATTGAATAGATTCAGAGCGACATTGTACTCTCCATCCAGCCTTCATGGGGCTAACACGAAGTACTAAGTATGTGTGACCTCTCTAGACCGGGAGCAAACCAAATCCCATCTCTGTGATTCATTTTCCTCCATTAAATGGGGGGATTTGAACAATCATTTGAACAAATAATCTCAAGGAGCCCTTTCCAGCTCTCAATCCTGCCATCTCATTCCACACACAGGGCAGTTGTACAAGCCTGGGTGTGTATGCAATGTAAGGCATTGCCAAGATGCCTGTGTTGGTGAGATGGACTCTGTCCTGCCTGGGCATTTGAGCCCCAGCTGACCGGACCACGCTTACAAATGTCGCAGACCCCCATGCTTCAACCTTCGTCAGCAAAAAAGATTGGGAATCCTTTAGAGTTTGCTGAGCAGCAGCTTTGCAAGCACCTGTGCCCTGGGGTTGGGTCCCAGATGCCAGTGGGCAATGTCTGTACCCAAGCCAGGCTGCTAGAGGAGCATTCTGCCTCTTCTGCCTTTGCCCAGTGCCAGCCGCTGTTTTTAGCACCCTGAGCCCTGCCCCAGGGCCAGAACTGAGATGCTTCCAAACTTATCAGTGAGTTATTTACCCATCCCAAGATCTTGGGAAGGTCTTGAGAGCTTGGAAACAGAAGGAAAGCATGGCAATACCATGATGAGCAAAGCATAGTGGCACACTCCCTGTGGGGACCTAGGCGAGTCATTTGATCACCCTGAGGCCTCCGTTTCTGCAATGAGGGGGTGAGATGAGGTGGCCTCTGAGGAGTCTTCACCCTCTAGATCAATGATCCCAGAACATGAATTCGGAAACCAACTCTGCTGCTAACTACCTTGAATATACCCTCTTCCCCTCTCTTGGCCCCTGTTTCTTCCTTTCATAAAATTAGGGGCTTTTGTAGCTCTCAATCTTATGACGTTAACTTTCTTTTCTATAGTGAATTGAGGTTTATAAGCAGCTTTCCTCATAAGCAGCCTATGGAGTAGGGTCCCATTTTACAGATGAGGAAACCAAGGCATAGGGCACTTATGGAATTTGTTTAGCATCACACAGTGCCAGAGCCAGGATTCAGACTGGGGACTTTTGACACCCAAACCTGCCCTCTTTTTCACTAGACCACAGTTACCTGTCTCTAGAACCCCCCCCCCCCCCCCGCCCCGCCACAGTCCCTATTCAACCTTCTTGGTGCTGACACTAAGTACTAAATTGCTTTGTGACCTTGGGGACGACACTTTCTATCCTGTTTCTTCTATAAAAGGAAGATGCCAGATTACATCATCTCTAAGGTCTCTTACTGAAACAAGACAAATGTTTACTGAGTCCTGCTGTGTCCAGAGCTCTGCACTGGACACTGAATTGGGGCAAGATGGTTTGGGCCACTGATGAGGTGAACAGTCCCAAAGTCCAAACCCTTTCCTTCCCAAGGCTTTGAACTGAATTTTCCCTTGTCCCTAATCAGCCTCCTTGTCACTCAGCCAGACACCTGGATCTCCTTGGTACTTTTCACCAAGAGAACCACTGGCATTAAACATCACTGTTGGGAGGGCCAGGAGACATCTTTGTTTTTCCAAGTCATCATTGGTACATTTGCAAAGCACTCTGTGTTTTATGCCTTCATACCAATTATTGCTTCCCAGCATTAAATTCTGCGAGGTTGGTGAGGAAGTGATAATTAGCCCGTCCCTCTTTGGGCAAACAAGGAACTGTAAGCTTTCAAAAAGGCTGGCAATGTAGCTGGAAGGGCCCAGGAGGATGCTGTCAACAGCCAAACTTCAGACTAGCCCAGGTTCTGACTTTACTCGCTAGCTGCGTGACCTTGGCCTAGTCCCTTCCCTTCTCAGGCTCAGCTGCCCCATCTAAAAAGCCCAATACTTTAATTACCTATAGCTCCTAAAAGCCAATGTGAGGTAAGTACTTTATAAATTGTGTAGTGCTTTGGAAACAGGAGTTTTTGTTATAATTATCTGTGGGTGATGAGAACTGGGATGAGATCAGTGTTCCCTGAGACCTTGCTAAATTGCTTGACTCTTTCTCTGGCCACCAAAATCTCAAAGTGGCCATGTAAGCCTTCAGGACAAAGGCTCCATGCCCTGAGTTGTTATTGTTGTTAAGTTGTTTTTCCATCGTTGCCAACTCTTCATGACCCCATTTGGGGTTTTGCTGGTAGAGATACTGGAGTGGTTTCCTTTTCCAGGTCATTTTACAGATGAGGAAACTGAGGCAAAGAGGGTGAAGTGACTCACCCAGGGTCACACAGCTAGTAAGTGTTTGAGGCCAGATTTGAACTCAGGAAGATGAGTCTTCCTGACTCCAGGTCCAGAATTCTATCCACTGTGCCACCTGGCCACCTCTGAACCCTGACACCTGGGTTCAAATCCCAGATAGACCACTTAATGCTATCTATGTGATTTTGAGTAAATCTCTTAACCTCTCCAGGTCTCAATTTCCTCAACAGTAAAGTGAGAGGTTTAGACTAGACCAAAAGTTCTAAACCATGAGGACTGGTGAACAGATTTCGTTTGGGTCTATGAATCTGGACAGAAAAAAAAGCTACATCTTAATTTTCACCAATTCTAAATTTAGTATTTCCTTATGGATATAGGCAACAAAGTGATTCTCTAAGAAGAAGTCCATAGGTTGGCTGTTGCCAAGGAGGCCCAGGACACAATAAGGTTAAGGATACCTGGAGTAGAGGATCTCTACAGTGTACCAGTTCTTAATTCATGATCCTAGGCCATCATCCTAGGCCAAGAGTCTCCCTGACTCTTGATCCCTCTGACCTCACTCCCAGACCAGAATCGTAGGAGAGCTATGGATGTTGCCCCTCCCCCCCCACTCCAGCAGCTGATTTGAAGGCTGATTTCTCTAACAGTAGGGGGTGAGCAATGGCTCCAGGTTATCTGACTCATGGGGACAGATGGGGTAGAAGGGAAAGAGATCACGTGGGCAAATTCTCAGCCCCAAGAATTGCCATGTCTTTCCCACTGCGATCAAGCTAGCCCCAGCCAGGCTGTGAGGGAATTCAAACAATGAAACTGGAATAAAGGACCCCTCTCACAGCTGTATGTGTATGTGTGTGTGTGTGTGTGTGTGTGTGTGTGAGAAGGGGGAAGAAGCGGGCAAAGGGTCTGAAGAGCTTTGCCCAGTACACACATGCACACACACACAAAGCCACATAACAGTTCGTATTCTCCAGCTGAAGCTAGAAAAGTTCAGTTTTTCCCAAGGTCCAAGAGCTGAGTAGGACAAATTGTCTTTGTTGATAAATGGAAACCTCTGTAGTCAGTGGAAAGACAAAGAGATTGCCCAGGGAAGTCATAATCTGGATCATTTTGCCTGTGGCCTTACAGAATCTGAAGCTTTTGACGGCCTCCAGAGACAGGATGGAGACATTATCTGCGGCGTTTAGGGTTGGCAGCCTCAGCCGAGCCTGTCCTCTGCTGCTTCTTGTCGAGCCTTTAAGGCAGAGATAATTTTACAGCTACAGCATCACAGAATATCAGCACTGGAAAGAGCTTTAGAATGTAGACTATTGGATTTTTTTTTAAGCTGATCTAGTCTAAGTTCATTTTACAGACCAGAAACCCAAGGCCCAGAGAGAGTAGAATTTGTTTGTTCAGGTTTACATCTAGTAAGTAATTGTGCTGGGATCTGAACCTGAGTCCTTTGTGTCCAAGTCTAGTGCTCTTTCTCCTGTGCCCCTCTAGAGTATGGGCACATACTCTCCTGTGCCCCTCTAGAGTAAGGGCCTTCCTTAGTATTTTTATTTTTTAATTTTAATTCAGAGGCAACCAAGGTTAAGTGACTTGCCCAGGGTCACATAGCTAGTAAGTATCTGAGGCCAGATTTGAACTAAGGTCCTCCTGGCTCTAGGGCCAGTGTTGTATTTACTGCACCACTTGGCTGCCCCTCCTTCATGTTCTGAAACATTATATATATGTGTGTGTGTGTGTGTGTGTATACATATATATATGTATGTATATGTATATAGATAAGCTGGACACAACTGAAATAACTAAACAACCCTATGACACTGATATGATGGACTCCAAAAGAGAATTTAGTGATTCAGTGGAACTTTTCACCACTAAAGAAACAATCCTGTATGAACCGGATCCTTTATGTACATTGAACTAAACATATTGCCTTTGATTCCAGGTTTACCCCATGATTCTTTGAAACCCATTTGCTGCTGTTGTTATTGTTGTTAGATCATTTCAGTTGTGTCTGATTCTTTGTGACCCTATTTTGGGTTTTCTTAGCAAAGATTCTGGAGCAGTTTATCACTTCCTTCTCCAGCTCATTTTACAGATGAGGAGACTGAGGCAAACAGTCAAGTGACTTGCCCAGGGTCACACAGCTAGTCAGTGTCTGAAGCCAAATTTGAACTCAGGAAGATGAGCCTTTCTCATGCCAAGTCCAGTGATCTATCCAATGCTCCACCTAGCTACCTTTGAAACACACTATTAACTCTTAAAGAACTAAAAAATGTGATTTTCATTTTAAATACTTTTTTATATTCTTGCCAGTGTACAAAATAGAAATTGAAGAAAATTCAGAGAGGGACATGAGAAAGTCTGACACAAGTAGAAACTGATAAGAACTTTGTCACATTGGTTCTACATAGAGTAAGCTTTTGTCAGGGTTTCAGAATTCTCTCTGCTTTGAATAATCTCTATTTGTATCACGGAGCACCACATCAGGTCACAGTTTCACATATAAAGACTGGGTTCAGAGATCTGAAAGAAAAAATGTTGACACAGGAGGACAATTTTTCTTAAGGAGCAATTCATGAATAAACTATAACTATATAAAAACAAATGATCCTGGAAGACACCCCAAATATGGGACATAATGGAACATTTGTACTGAGTCAAAAGACGTGGATGCTTGGATTGTTCTCCTGTGACTCGTGAACAAGTCATAACCAGAGGTCACCTATATGAGAGAGGGCAAGCATTGGTCATTGATTTGTGAATGGAGCTGGATTCTAACACAAGGTTATGGGTAGAACATGCTACTCTGTAGCTGGTAATTGAAGAATCCTTTGTATTAAAAATACTTTATCCTGGGGCTGCAACATCTTTAAAATAAGTGCGTAAGCCCTCATAGCCCTGACCTTCTATGTGCTAAGTGTCCTCCCAGCCCTGATATTCTATTTTCTAAGGGTTCCTCCAGTCTTGACATTCTGTGTTCTAAGGTCCCTCCCAGCTCTGATATTGTGTTCTAAGGATCCTCCCAGAACTGATACTTTGTGTTCTAAGGTTACTCTCAGCTCAGACTCTCTATGTTCATAGGTCCCTCCCAGTCCTGATACTTTGTGTTCTAAAGATCCTCCCAGAACTGATACTTGTGTTCTAAGGTTACTCTCAGCCCAGACCCTCTATGTTCTTAGGTACCTCCCAGCTCTAAAATTCCTTTCCAGCTCTGACATTCTCTCTAGGAGCAGATGCTATTCATCTCTAATCAGACTTAGAGTGCAGAATGAGACATACCTTTTAAAAAATTTACAAGCAATTATTTATCTTTGAAAACTGGTCACTTCACAGAAAGACTGCAGGGACTTGTGAAATTTTGCTTCTAAAAAGTGATCCTGTAGAGGAGAGATTTCTAAGAAAAATAAAACAGCTTTTAGTAAGGGGCCCACTGGTGTGAGAGGTACTGGGGAATAAATTACCACGAAAGTGGGAAAAGGTCTTATAAGTGTTCACTGCTACAGACATAATCAGCAAGGCGGTCACGCTTCAAAATTCATCCTCTTCATATGTATGTGCTTAATAGATGCTGGATGACTGATTTTGTCCCTATCCTCCAGAGACACAGCACGTATGGCCATTGATATATGCAAAACATGTTTTTGTTGTTCAGTCATTTCAGTCGTGTCCATACATTTAAAGACACACATTTTTGAATGTGGCCAATGTGGGGATTTGTTTTGCTGGACTATGTATATGTACTACGAGGGTTTTCCTTTCCTTTCCTTTTTTCTTTTTCAACTTGGAGAGGAGGCAGCGGGAGAGAAAGATATTAAATGCTTGTAAAAATAACTAATGAATTTGAAACAACAAAGAGAACTGGTAGCATCCAGACTGTTGCATGGGGCTGCACTTGGCTGGAATTGTTTAGGCAGGTTTTTGTGGAGGGGTCTCCATGTGCTTGGCTGGTCTGACCAGAGGCCATTGATCTCTGGGCGTTTCCTTTGGAATGCTGGTCCTCAGTGGAGACTTCACTTTCCTAGGTTAGGATGGTCCAAGCAGACCCAGAGCAAGTGGGAGCCTTCTTACAGGGAAGGAACCTGGAGCTGGAGAGCGTTCAGTGTGTTTGAATATGAAAAGGACATTCAGATTGTGGGCAAAGACCAGGGAGAGCAGCAGCTGGGGCTTAGGAGTCCTGAGCAGGGCAGTTTCCTGGAATAGGACATGGCTGTTTGTGTGTGCCTCTGGAGGGCTCCCCAAGGACACTGAGGTACTCATTGTCCTAGAAACAACTCAGCGGCTCCATCTTTAGATTGTATTCAGGTTAAAAGCCTAAGAACAGTTTGCTTCCTGGAACAGAGAGGACTTGAAGGAAGACTTTGGCCAATTAAAAACAGCAGCCGATCCATAGAATGTTATTTATTAATAGAGACGGCTCCCAGTGCAGCGTCCGGAATGCTGGACAAGCAGTGAGGAGACCTGGGACTTGGTCCCTGCTCTGCCACTCTCTGTGTGATCTTAACCAAGTCCTTTGACCTCCTTCTTTCCAAGGGTCCCTTCTGTAGGATGGAGGAGTGTACTAGGTGGCACTTTAAGATTTGCAAATCACTTTGTATACATTTGGTCCTCAAAAAAATGCCAAGAGATAGCTAATATTTGCAGAGTGCTTTAAAGATACTATCTCATTTTATCCCAACAACCCTGGGAGGTAGGTGGTAGTATTATTCCCATTTTATAGATGGGGAAACTGAGGTACAGTTAAGTGACTTTCCCAGGGCCTTACAGCTAGTACCTAAAGCAAAATTCAAACTCAGGTGTCCCTGACTCCAAGACCAGTGCTCTATCCATTGGGCACTCCCTCGCAGCCCCCACAGGCTGTGATTTTGTGAATCTAGAGTGTATTTATGAAGTTCTTGGCTACATATAAGCAGCATGACCTTAGGTAAATCATCTCTCTTGGGGCACAGTTTTCAAACCTGTCAAATGAGGGTGTTGGAATAAGTGGTTTCTAATTTAGTCCAACAAATAATAATTAGGATCCTGTTCAGACACAATTGTCGGCGTGTTGTCTTCCTCATCAGACTCTGGGTTTCTTGGGAGTAGTGCTTGTTCCTCTTTGTTTCTTTATCCTCTGTGTATAGGACAGTGCCCGGCACAAAATAGGTGCTCCATAAATGCTAGATGACTGACCTTGTCCCTACCCTCAAGGGACACAGCACTGGTACAGGCAAAATACATCTTTGTGGTTCAGTTGTGTCTGACCCTTCATGATCTCATCTGGGATTTGCTTGGCAGAGATACTACAGTGGTTTGCTATTTCCTTCTCCAGCTCATTTGACAGATGAGGAGACTGAGGCAAACAGGGTTAAGTGACTTGCCCAAGGTCACACGGTAGTAAGTGTCTGAGACCATTATTGAACTTGAGTCTTCCTGACTCCAGGCCCAGTGCTCTATCCACGCTACCACCCAGCTGCCTAAATGGCCCAAAGGGAAGTTTACAGTTGATCCTGAAGGTAATAGAGAGTCCCTTGTGTTTATTGAGTAGAGACAGATGCAGTCAGACCTGAGCTTTCGGAAGATCCCTTGAGAGGAGAGAGGCTTGCAGGTGGCTGCAGTGACACAGGTGGGAGGTGATGAGGGGGTGGCCCTATGAGTGAGAGAAGAATTCAAGAGTTGTTGTTGCAGTAGAAATACAAAATCATTTTGGGGTTTGAGGATGGAGAGCAGTAAGCTGGGGGAATCAAGGAAGGCCTCGTGGAGGAGGCCACACTTGGCTGAACTTCGAAGGGAGTGAGGAGGGGCTTCATGAGCCCAAAGAGGGGAGGAGAGTGAGCATGCCAGGCATGGGGGTAGGGAGGAACAGCTCGTTCACGGTCATAGATGCAGAAGAGGAAACCCTGTGTGTGGGGCCACCCGTGGGGCCATCTTGGCTGGCACAAAGCAGGGATAGATTGTAGGGGGGAGTCCTTGGTCATATCCCAATCGGATTGAGTCACCACTGAAGTCCTTTGTGACTTCTCAGCTTCTGTGATGGGGATGGGGGAGAGGGACTGAACTGTGATTACATTATTAGAGGGAACCCCCCGGGTGAGCAGGATTTGAACCTAGCTCTTCTTGACTCCATCACTTGTAACAACATAAAGACTTCACAAATTTACTATTCAGTCATTTTTCAGTCCTGTCTGACTCTTTGTGACCCCATTTGGGGGACTCTTGGCAAAAATACTGGAGTGATTTGCCATTTCCTTCTTCAGCTTATTTTACAGATGAGGAAACTGAGGCAAACAGGGTGAAGTGACTTGCCCAGGGTCACACAGCTAGGAAGTGTCTGAGGCCACATTTGAACTCAGGAAGATGAGTCTTCTTGACACCAGGCCCAGCGCTCTGTGCACTATGGTGCCACCTAGTGGCCTTACAAATTAGACCCTTACGTTGAGCCAAATCAACCTCTCTGAGATTTCATCCTTGTAGATTGGAGTTTGCCCCCTGGAAACATATAATCCAATCAAATACTCAAGCCCAGCCCTAAATGGATGATCCTACGATGATAATGATGAGATAAGAATTAATAATAGCTGACATTTACATAATGCTTTGGGTTTTACCAAACAGCATTAAATCCACTGTCTCATTTGGGCTCCCCACCAATCCTGTAAGGTGGGGGCTTACAAGTATTATAGCAATAGCTGTTATTATCATTTTCTCCACTTTACCAATGAGAAGATTGAAGCTCAGAAAAGTTATTTACCCACAGTCACACATCTAGTAAGTGTTTCAGACAGGATTTGAACCTAGGTCTTCCTGACTCCAAGTTCAAGGTTCTATCTACCACACAAGTATTTTTATTAGATGAGGCAACCAGGGCCCAGAGGGACTGAAAGTCATGAAGTTGTCAGGCCTTGGAGCTAGGACAACGTAGGCACCCTGACACTGAGTTCAGACACACTTGCCACTTTTTCCTCTGCCTCCAATACTTGAAGCAGATGCAATTTAATTGATATGAGCAGTCTCTCCACTGATGCTGATTGTGACCCTTCCATAACACAGCCACAAGCACAGGGTTGGCTTTGAGGTCAGAGAACCAGGTTCCATTCCTGGCTCTGATACTCATGACCTGGGTCCATCTTTCTGGACTTCACTTTCATCATCTGTCAGATAAAGCGGTTAGACGAGTTGATCTCAGCCCCTTCCAGCTCTAAATATATGAACTATGAACATAAACAGCTTCTTCAGTCAAAAGATATATCCCTGCTCTCCTCCCTCTCAAACCCAGCCCCCAAACTAGTAATGAATCCTTCTGAGAAGCTTCCCTTCTCTTTGAAGAGAAACCATTCTCTGTGCTTCCTTAGCCCAGTCGACAGAATGCTCAGAAACCTCGAAGCATGGCCCTTGGCCCAAATGCACTTACTACCCTTTCCTTTCATTTTTCTAATTTTTCTCAGTCACCAGCCATTTATTTTCTCTTCATTTCACCCAATCCCCAATTGAAATGAAAGTAAAACAAAACCCCTAAGGTATACATAGCCAAACAAAACAGATTTCCACATTGGCCTTGTCCAAAAATGTTATGTGCCACTCTGCGTTTCCAACTCCATCACCTCTCTCCATCAGAAGGTGGGTAGCGGGCTTCATTTTTGTGGCTGGTATTTGATTAGAGTTCTTGAGACTTTCAAAGTTGGTTTTCTTTACAACATTGTTTTTATAGTGTAAATTGTTCTGTGGTTTTGTCTCCCAGCACTCTTCATCAGTTGGTACGAATCTTCCCAGGTTTTTCTGAATCCATTTCTTTCATCATTTCTTATCACATTCCATTACATCCATATGCCTTAATTTGTTTAGCCATTCCCCAGTTAAATGGGAAACCTCCTGAGTCTCCAGTTCATTGCCATTATGAAAAGAGCTGCTATAAACATTTTTGTGCACATGCACGCTTTTTCTCCTTCTATCATCTTTTGGGAGTCCTAATAATGATCCTGTTGGGTCAAAGGGCATGCCCAGTTTAGTGACTTTGGGGATGTAGCTCCAAATTTCTTCTCAGAATGGTTTAATTCTGTCCTTTCAGAAGAAGTAGGAAGTGGCAGGACCCTGTTTCCAGAACTCAAGCCCCACCCTTTGCTGATAGGAAATCATGCTGAATTTGATGACAGAGGTCCTGCTACTTTTGATCTATTATACAAACTCTCTGAGCCTCAGTTTAGGGAAACTACATGTAAAATGAAAGGGTTAGAGTAAATGACCTCTAAGGACCCTGCTAACTAAAAAATCTACAAGCCTATCATGCCATATAGGCCAGCACCAATCCCCAGAAGCCCCCTACCCCTACTACTCAAGGAGTCCTGCCCTATGGTCTAGTTTCATGGAAGTTTGCTCAGCCACCTCCTGGAGGTTTGGGTGCCCTTGCTCTTGTTCCTAGCCTGGAGCTCTGGGCTGGGAGCCAATGGCCAGGCATCCAACCTCCAGTCTGGCAGCCATGATGCCTTTGGGATATGCAACAAGATAATGTGGATGGAGACACCAGACCAGAGATTGTTAACCTTTTTTTTTTTTTTGTATCGGGATCCCTTTTACTATTATCATGAAGCCCTAAGAACCCCTTCTCAGAACAATGCTATTAAATGCATAAATTAAAACACAAAGGAGTACAAAAGAAACCAATTAGATTAAAAACAGTTATCCAATTAATTTTTTTAAGTTCATTCCTGCATCAGGATCTCAGCCCCTTGGGACAGGTTTAACCTCATATGAGAAGGGACAGGGATTCACGTGGATCGGACTGGATTAGAAGGTGGGCCGAGCTTCCCTTAGCCTCTCAGTTCACTGGTGGTACCAGGACAACTCTGCCTTCCATCATCCACCTTGGCAAGTTCTATTCCTCAGTCATGGTTATCAGGGTAGTGGAATTCCAAAGGCTGGTCTTTCAGAAGCTCAGGATTCTGGTTTCTACTTGAGTCACTACATAGCAATTCTGACCTCCCTGAGTCTCGGTGTTGTTATCTGAGTAATGGGAGAATGGTACCTTATACTGTTTCTGCCAGATGAGGCCAAAGGAGAAGAAAGTTGGTCTTGTAAAGCATGAAGCACTCACTCTGTGTATATGCTTAGTCACACAGGGCTTGGGCACATGCCAGTCCACAGAATGCAGTTTGCCATTATTTCTTGAAGCTGTGTTGATGTCTGAGAATGTGTCCGTAGGCTGGGGTCACACGTCCTGTACAATAGCTGATCGTAGGAGTGTGGGCTAATAATGGGTGGATTTTAGTGCCCCTCTCCCAAAACACAGCCTCCTGTGTGGACCCCAGAATTTCCCAGGGACATCTAGCAGCAGATTTTAGGGTTCACACCATCATTCACCATACCCTCTCGAACCCAACCCAAGTGCCCTCCCTTGAACTACAATAAGAGCCCCTTCCTAAGATGACATCTGCAGGACCTCCAAAGATTCTTAGATGCTATCTGGTCTAATCCCCTCATTTTATGAATGAGGGATCTGAGCTACAGAGAAAGGGGGGGACTTACCTAAGGTCACATAGGTGAGAAAAGACAAAGCCTTCCCTGAACAACATGTATGTCAATGGGCTCCTCAGCAACACAGCTCCTGGGTCACATGATTAAAGCATGACATCAAAAACCCCAGGGCTGAGCCCTCATCCTCAGCAGCTTTGGTATGATTTAAAGGGTCCCAGGAAGGCCTCCTTCTTTTCTCTATCTCAGTCCTTGGAAGTCTACCTTTGGAGAGCCATTCCTTGTCTTTGTCTCTGAGACAGGCAGCATTTTTAACCCCTATTGGGTAGCACCCTAGTAAGGGTTAATTAACTGAGATTGGGGGCAGGGTTACATCGGTGGAGACCCCTACATGTGTGGGGAGGGGCAGGTGGGAAAGAAGAGCGGAGGGAGCCAAAGAAAGATGCTGTTTACCTCATAGCTTTGCCCAGCACCAGCTTTGGGCACGGGCTCAAGCTCCTGACCCAGTACTGTTTTCCCAAGCTCCTTGGTCCTCAGTCTGCCTCCATACCTGACACTAAACACCCACTAACCCCAAGGATGGAAGCTATTCAGAACTGCTTTCAATACGGAGCCACAGAGAAGGATGGGGAGAAAGGGCAGAACCTTTTTCTTTGCCCATGGAGGAGGTACCATGAAATGGAGGGAGGAGTCAATTCTTGCTTACTACCTGTGTGACCTTGGGACAGTCGCTTAAACTCCCTGAGTTTTCTCATCTGTAATATGACTAAATGGATTTTGAGACCCCTTCTCGGTTTAGATGTGAGACCCTATGTTCTTTATAGCTGCTCCCAGTTATGCACAAGACATTGCGCAACTCTGGATCTAGCCTCAAAAGAGACCTGGTACTGAATTCTACCTGTGACGTTTAGAAATAGTGTGACCATGGGTAAGTCACTTGGGGTCGCAGCTCTAGAGTCACAAGTGATCTCAGGGTCCATCTAGTCTAGCCCAACCTTCCCATTTTGCAGATGAAGAAACTGAGGCCCAGAGAGTATCTGTAAAATGGCTGTAATGATACCTACAGCACCCATTTCACAGATTGGCTGGGAGAAACAAATGAGAGGATACTTGTGTTGTCCCTTATGGACAAAGGGACTGATGGGAAATGTCTTCCCTGCTGGAAGGAAGCCATGGAAGGTAGAGGGGGAAGCCCAGGAACTTTTGGTCTCCATGGTCTCCTTGCCAAGAAAGGGCTATTTCTGTAAATTGCTCTGAAAATTTTCAAGTACCATATAAACGCCAGCTCTCGTTATGAACCTGTGAAGGCAGTAAATGTAGGCATGTGACCCCTGCCCTCATCATCTGACCCTCCTTTTATGTAGGGAGGCCTCAGCCTCAGGAGGGACCTCCTGCCTCTTTCCCCACAGCCTTTTCAAGCATCTAATTATTATTACCAGACACTAACAGATTCAGCGTGAGATTGTCAACAACAGGAACTAGACTGAATGTTCATTAAGGGGTC
This sequence comes from Phalanger gymnotis, assembly GCA_028646595.1. NCBI lineage: Eukaryota > Metazoa > Chordata > Mammalia > Diprotodontia > Phalangeridae > Phalanger > Phalanger gymnotis. The sequence goes on from CM053625.1 coordinate 334,495,190, forward strand.
AAGTTGTTAGGATGGACACAGTGCCCATCTTAGAAAAAAACCCTTGAGGCAAGGAGAGAAACCCAACCATGTGTCACCTGCCATACGGAATGAAGTGAGGCAGGCTGGGCTGCTGTGGCTACTTCCTTCTCCTTCCTGAGGGAGGGGAGGCCTCACTTTTGGGTGTCTGGGGAGCCTAGATCCCAAGCTGACAGCAGCTATCAAACAGCCAGGCAAGAGAGCTCAGAGTCCAACAGATCTGGCCTTCCAGTCTTCCCAGTCCCTTGTGAACAACAAACAATAAACTAGATGTCTAGTGGCAACTTGGGGTCACAGGACCTATAGCTGAAATGGACCTTAAAGATTTCCTAGTTCAACCCCCTCATTATACATAGAGAGGTTAAGAATTTGTCCAAAGTCACACAGTTAGTGATAATTACATTTATAGGGTACCTTAAGGCTTGAAAAGCGCTTTTCCTGAAACAGTCCAGTGAAATAAATGGTATTCAACAAACATTTATTAAATGCTCATTAAATACAACATACAAAAACTAACAAAAAAAATCCCCTGCCTCAAGGAACTTACACTCTAGTGGGGGCACATGTAACATATAGGCAAGAGAATAAATACAAAGCACAGATACAAAGTATCAAAAGGGAGAAAGTCTTGTGTCTCTGCATCTACTACTACACGCCTACTAGTACAAACATTGTTTTAAAAGCAAGAAAACTGAATCACAGAAAGGTGGACTTGCCCAGGGTCACCCAGGTAGCAGGAATGATAGCTTACATTCAAAGTCAACAAAGTTTTTTTTTTTCCTTGCAACAATCCTGTGAGATGGGTAGAGTATTACTTACCAGCATTTTAAAGATGAGATAACTGAGGTTCAAAGATGTAATAATTACTTGCCCAACTCAAACAGATAACAAGTGGCCAGGTGAAGATTTGAACGCGGGCATTCTTGCTTAGTGCTGTGTGCCTCACTTTCCTCATCTGTAAAATGAGCTGGAGAAGGAGATGGCAAGCCACTCCAGTATTTCTGCCAAGCAAATTCACCCTAAATGGGGTCATGAAGAGTCAGACACACTAATCAACAAGGCGACAACTTCTGACCTTTCAGTCCCGTGCAAGTCTTTATCTTGCATTATCTTACATGTTTTGATGTTATCTTTCCTGATTAGAATGAGCTCCAGGAGGACAAGGTCTGTTTTTGCTTTCTTTTTGTATCCCTAGCACTTAGTGTAGTGCCTGACACACAGTAGGTCCCCCAATGGGGCATAAAAGAAGGCACTGAGGAATTAAAGGGATTTCCCTCCACCCAACGGAGATCCTCATGTTCTCTGCAATGTATGATCTTAGAGTGCCTGCTTAGAACACTGAAAACCTGAGTGACTTGCCCAGGATCCCACAGGTAGACAGCCCAAAGAGATCCAAGAAAGAGGGAAAGGTCCAGGGTGTGCTGGTAAAAGTTTACCAACTGGTCTCAAATAAGGCAACACACTTTTCAATCCATTTTGCATTATAAACCATCTTCTCCATCACTTTTTAAGTCTAGACAAGCAACAAAACAATAAATCAAACCCTGATTTATAGGGTTTGTCGGTTTTTGTGATGTAAATGCCCATGCCACACTGAAAGTTTAATAATCAGCCCTTGAAAGCTAGTATGAGCTAGAACCAGCACCAACCCCCACCCTACTGCTCCAGAAAAGACCCACGTGTGTAAGAATATTCATAATAGCACTTTCTGTAGTAGCAAAGAGCTGGAAATCCATCGTGGAATGGGTGAATAGATCATGATATATGAATGTAAGGAATTCCTAGAGAAGGAAACTTCCACAAGAATTCAGGCTAACACCTTCTGTGCCATTTATCTATCATCTTAGAGATTTGCCAAGAGAAGTGGGGGATTAAGTGATTTGCCCAGGGTCACAGAGCCAGCATGTGTCAGAGGCCCCACTGGAACCCAGGTCTTCCCCGTTTCAAGGCCAGCTTCCTCTCCATGCTGGAATGCCGCCTCTCATAACACAACATGGTGACACAACGCATCCCAAAGTTTTCTAAGCCTGGATCATTTCCCTAGAGCTACTTATTTCCCCTATTACAGGAATAAGCATTCGAGGGGAGGGGAAGTGAGGAGGAAATAAGAGAGGGCTTTTTTCAGTAAGAGGGAGAACGGGAATTTTTAGTGATTTACTGCTAAACAGTACCCAGTACCCTGGACCTGAAGCCCAGAGACCTAGATTCAAATCCTGATTCTTGGACAAGTGACTTAATTTTTTCAAGTCTACATTTCTTTGCCTTTAAGTTGGGCGTGTTAATACATTTCACTACCCACCTCAAAGGGTTGTTGTGAGGATCCAGTGAGGTAAGAAAATGTTGCAGTCTGGTGGAAAGAGGACCTGGGTTTGAATCCTGACTGAGCTGTGTTACCTTGTCACTTAGCCCATTCACCTCCCTGTTCCTATGTTTCCTCACCTGCAAAGTCAGGAAGTTGGACTAGGTCCTCTCTAAAGTCTGGAAACACAAACTAAATCCTATTTGCCGGCATTGTTGACTGGGTGCTCAAAGAGAACAGACTTTTCTCACATTATTCCCTATTCTCAAATGTGATCGAAGGTAGCTTCCTAGTCTTCCCCTATGAAGGATGTGTGGGGCAGCCCCTCAGTTTCCCATCATACACTCTTAGAAAAGAGGAGTGAAATGCCTCATAAATACCTACTAATAATCAGGTGTATGAGGCAAGAAAGTCATTGCATCCTGACTCAATCTCCTTTAAAGGAAGACAGTAAGCTGAACAATGGGTAGATTCCTTTTCCCAGAATGGTTCTGGAGTCCCTCTGGAAGATTCTCTAAAAGAAAGCTTTCTTTGCTTTCTCTTTTCCTCTTCCTTGACTGAGCCAAAAATAGTATTTACAGTGCCGGACACGCATCAGTTCCCTTGTCAGTGCTGGTGGGCAAGGATCTGCCTTTAGCTACGTGGTTTTCACAGCCAGATTGTAACTTGTCTTCTTTCTGTTTTGTTTTGTTTTGTTTTTCAGCCTAGGGCCATAACTAAGGGGGCATGACTAGAACATTGTTCAAAATTTAGAAAGTGAAAAAGTTTAAAACGAGGAGTTGTAAAGGTTGGGCAATTTTTAAAATATATTAAAATTCACATTTTGAGAGAGTGTTTCTTCAGCAGAAATTCAGTTCAGTCATTTTACAGTTGTGTTCGGCCCTTTGTCATCCCATTGGGAGTTTTCTTGGCAGAGATCCTGGAGTGGTTTGCCATTTCCTTCTCTAGGTCACTTCATAGATGAGGAAACTGAGGCAAACAGAGAGAAGTGACTTGCCCAGGGTCGCACAGCTAGTAAGTGTCTGAGGCCAGATTTGAACTCAGGAAGATGAATCTTCCTGATTCCCAGACCAGTGCTCTATCCCCTGTAACACCTAGCATCCTCTTAGCAGAGATAGCTGTGTATTAGTGGAGAGATAGCTTTGTTGGTTGGCTGACTCTGGGCACAATAATTTTACTTTTTAATCTTCTGGTCATCTCTCTAAGACCTAAGGGCAGAGGAGGGACTGGCATGAAGCTGGTAAAAGATGTTTCCTTGTCCCCTTATCAGGGAGTGTTCTAAATCCCAGCTCCAGTCCCCACTCCTAGCCTTCAGCAGCATGGAAATGATCAAACTTAGTCATGGCTAGCTGACTTCCCCCTGCATTGCTTGGCCGTGACCCGGATGAACCCATCCCCAACTTGATCTCACTCGGCTTCTTCTCAGCAGCGGCAGCAGCTTTGGGAGAATCCTGGGTCTCTTTGCACAAACGGAAGGGAGGCCTAGACTCTCCCCTCACCTGACTTGGACTTAATTAGTCTTCCTATTGGGGCAACTAGGTGGTGTCATAGTATAGAGAGGGCCAGGCTTGGGGTGAGGAAGACTCATCCTCGAGTTCAAATCCAGCTTCAGACACTTACTAGTTTCGTGACCCTGGGCAAGTCACTTAACCCTGTCTGCTTCAGTTTCCTCATCTGTAAAACGAGCTGAGGAAGGAAATGGAATATCACTCCAGTATATCTGCTAAGAAAATCCCAAATGGAGTCACAAAGGGTCAAATGTGATTGAAAAAGAGTGAACAACAAAACTCCTCTTATTATTTTCATAGGATCTGTTACAGGATTTGACAGTTTGTTTCCTACTGCTTGTCCCAGCTATCTCCCAGCTGCAGGCCTTTGGTCAGTAAGGTCAAAAAGTTGGGGTTGCTCTGATAAGACGATGTACTGGCCAGTCTGCTTGGTTTGGGAGTGCTGAAAGACCACTCCCCAAGATAGCTTTCATGTCTCTGTTGGCCAGCCCATTCTATGCTTTCCTAAAAGATCCTTGTCACCTACACAGAGGTGAGCATAAAACCCTAATCTTCTTCGTCATTGAAAAAAATATTGAGCAGAACCAATGCTCCAAAATAATTTTAAGAAAGAAATAACAAAGTCATTAAGGTTTAAAAATGGCAAAAACAGGGACAGCAGCAGAACTCTCCCTCTATGTTGATATCAACAAGCCTCGAGTCCAGTGGTTCGACCAACCAACCCAGGCTACCATCTAACCCCCTTCTTCCATATTTCCCTATTACCGTCAAAGGTACCACCACCCTCCACATCACCCAGCTGACAACTCTGGTGTCCTATGTTCTCAGTCTCGCAGCCTGCCCATGTTTAATCTGTTGCTGAGTGATGTGTTTTCTACCTTTCATGATGTTTCTCTTATCCCACCCCTTGCTTCCATTTACACACTCACATGCCAATGCAGGCTCTCGTTGCCTTTCTTCTGGACTCTTAACATCGTCTTCTACTTAGCCTCCCTGCCTTAAATGTGGCTCTCTTTCAGTCCACCCTTGCTTATGGGGATTTTCCCCCCATGAGGGGAAAGAGGATTTTTCTAAAGCATGTTCCACCCACCCTTCTCCCCTACCTTCTACTCAGCAAGCATCAGTGGCTACCTATTACCTCCTCAATCAAATACTTCTCTGTTTGGCATCAAAAGCTCTTTACCTATCTCCTTCCCACCTTTCCAGTCTTCTTCTTCCTTATGGTCCAAAAACACTGGCTTATTGGCTCTTCCACCAACCCGACACTCTATCTCCGACTCTGCCTTCGCCCTGTCTGCTCTGACGTCTGGAATGTCTTCTATCTCCTAAGCCTCCTTCAGGACTCCACTGAAATCCCACCTTCTACAGGAAGCCTTTTTAGGCTCCCCGTTTCCTCTGCCCCCACCTGATAATGGGATATATTCTATAGATATGAGTTCAATGGGGACAGAGACCATGTCTTTGCCTTTTTTTGGATCTCCAGCATTTGGTGCAGTGCCTGGCACAGAACAAGTGTCTAATAAATGTTTGTGAACTGATTGTCTGCTCAATGCCCTGCTCTTTCCTACCAAGGTCACCTCCCCCAGACCCAGCCCAAGTCTTGGTCTGGCCTGGTATTCTGAGGGAGACAAGGTACAAAGGAGAGAGAGGTTGGTGGCTATCTTCCAAGAGTTGCATTTGGAACGGTGTCTTGCTTTCCCTTGCCCTCCTCAGAGTGGCCTGAGAAATAGCTGACCTCATCTCACCAGCTTGGGCAATATCGGAAGCAGACAGGGAAGGAGAACTCAGACAGACGTTGAAGTTTGTGGCTTGAGGGGAGAGGGGGCTGTCTAGAAAGGTATGGGAGATGTAAGGGGAGATGGTAGAGGGGGTCTGGATGTGTAGACCTCCTCAGGTAATGAAGGTGATGGCTGACTGCCCACAACAGCTATGCTTTTTCTCTTTTCCCAACAGCCACATGAGTAAATCCTGCCCTCACCTGCTGGGCATTGGATTGGTCATCCACTTTGTAAGTGTATCCTAAAGGGATGTGTGTGCCAGACAGGGCTATGGTGCAAGCTTGGACAGCATGATCCCATGCTGCAGGCATGGACAGGGGAGTCCCCCTCTGTGAGACTGCCATCCTGGGCCTCTGGACTGGCTTCAGCCATCTATGGTCAGACACATTTGCCTTCTGGGTCAGACACATTTGCAAATAAATGTGTGCGAAGGAGTGGTGTTGGGGAATGAGGTTTTTGTCTCTGGTTCTCTCACTAACCACCTACAGCTGTGACATTTCCTTCCCCTATGTCTCCCACAACCTGTTAGAAGCACCATCCTCTCTGGTCAGTAACTCAGGCTACGGAGGAACAACTCGGTTCCTAAAGATGAGTCTTGTTGGTGAAGCTGCAGGGCCTAGGCCTATATCTCCCCTACTCTAAAACCCGGCTCAAGTCATACCTTCTCCAGCAAGGACATAGCAGCTAGGGATTAATACCTCCTGACCCCCTTCACTCAGGATCCCACTCGGTAGCTGTGGACTCCACTTCTCCCAAATCCCAGGCCTTTTTTTGTTTGTTTAACCCCACCAGAAAACAAGCTCTTCCATTGTAAATACATTCACTGGTTAACTGAAGCTTTTAGTAGGGCAGCATGGGGTGATGGAGAGAGAGCTGGCTCACAAATCTGAGGACGTGGGTTGGAATTCCATCTCTGCTGCTTACTAAGGTCACCCATGTGATTGTAGGCAAGTCAACACACTTCTCAGGACCTCAGTTTCCTCATTTGAAAAATGAGGGATTTGGACTAAAAGAGCTTTGGTGTCCCTTCCAGCTCTAAATAAATCCATGATACTCTTTCAGCATCAAAACCTTTTGAAAAAATGGTCACCATTTTGAGTGGCAATCTTTCTAAAAATGGATCCCATGCCTCCCTGACCTTATAAGCCATGGATACCTAAATACTTGAAAAGTTCCTTGATTACATCTGTGTGACTACTCTGTCCCATTTGGATCACACCCTACCATGCTTTAGGCAATCATTTCAAGAGTTACCATTGCTCCACAACATCACTTTCTAGTGTGATGAGTCTCCTTGTACTTGCCAAAGTTTTGTGAAGTCACCAAGGATATTGACTTATTAACAAATAATAGTTTCTTATATGCCAAGAACTGTGCTGAGGACTAAGGGTACAAAGAAAGGCAAAAACCAGTCCCTGTTCTCAAGGAGCTCAAAGTCTAATAGAGAGACAACATGCAAACACTTTGTACAAGCAAGATGTATACAGGACGAACTGGGGGCTGTCTTGGAAGGAAGGCATTAAGATTAAAGAGGACCAGGGAAGACTTGTTACATGAGGTAAACCTTTAGCTGAGACTTGAGAAAAACCAGGAAACCGAGTTGAGAAAGGAGAGTCCTAGAAAAGGGGATTTTTGTTCATCCTTCATTTTTGAAGAGGACCAATGACATCAAAAGGGTGATGTCTTGACTGCCATGTGAATTGGATACAATTGAGGCAGAGCTGCCCAAAGTCATCAGCCTTGCTATTGGAAAAATGCCTTTAGACAAGGAGATGAGCCAATGAGAATGCCCAGAGTCAGGAGATGGAGTGTCCTGTGATGTGGAACACCAAGGAGACCAGTATCACCAAATTATAGAATAAGATGAAAAGTTTGCATGGCCTTGGGGAAGTCAGGGCCACTTCCCCATGCCAAGGAGTCACTGGGGGGGAGGCCAGGGTAGGGTGGGTGTTCTTAGCCTTGTTTGTGCCATGGACACCTTTGGCAGTCTGGTGAAGTCTATGGACCCCTTCTCAGTAGTAATCAGTGAGACCCCTGAAATGCATAAAGCACATAAAATTATAAAGCACACCAGTTACATTTTATGTATGTATTCTATATGTATATATTCAATGTATTATATATGTATCTTCATGTAGGTACACATAAAATCTTTTGATCCAAATTCATGGACACCCTGAAATCTATTCACAGATCCCAGAAACCCCTAGAATAAGGAGTTTAACTTAATCTTGTCTTGAAGACTTTCAGTATGGTAACAATGCCTTCAGTGACCCCTGAGGTGCGAGGGATGGTTTCCCCTACGTTAAATGATCCCAGATGGCTTGGATTTTTTAATTCTTATGTTTGCTTTATTTTTTTCATAGTTTTTCTGTCTCTTCCCCTGTCATTTTCTGCTGCTTTTCAATGGACTTACTGTGACCACTTCCCTTACTGCTAATGTATTACTTCTGTTCGGAGAAAGGCTTAGAAATTAGATAACTAAGCAGATAGATAGAAAGATAGACAGCTAGATCAATGGATAGATGGAATGGTAGATAGATGGATGAATGGCTAGCTGGATGCTTAGCTACATGGATGGATAGCTAGATGGACAGATAGATGAATGGATAGAGAGATGATCGATCGATCAATCGATAGATAGATAGATGGAGTAAACATTTATTAAGTACTTACTATGTGCAAGATACTGGGCTAAACCCTGGGGTTACAAATACAAGCTAGCGATACAGTCACCATCCTCAAAGAGCTCATGTTCTGGTGAGACAAGACAAAACATAAAGCGGAGTCAGAAAGCTGGGGATGAGCGTGGTGTGGAGGTGGCTGGGAAGTGGAAAAGAGGCCTGGGCCGTAGGAAGATAAAGCAAGACCTCATCTATCAGAGCCGAGGAGACTCAGGCGAAGATTCCAAGTTTCCATTTGAGGGGATGTGAGGGTGAGAGTAGACAACATGGTGTGGCCATGACCACACATGGAACTGGCATGGTTCAAATTGTAAAGTTGTCAATGACTATGAAGTAAGGCACCAATTGAGGCCGGAGGGATTCTTCTCAAAATACCAGGAACAAACCCTGGCACAGGGACTTGGGGGCATCACTGTAGTTGCTCATAGGTCTTCTTGCCTCCTTGCATGCTGAGCTTCAGGCAGAGTAGGTAAGGCTGCCAGGTCCCTAGCCTCTCAATAATCGAATAGCGTCACACTCTAGTGTATGTACACTTGATGATTTCCTTTTAAGTCATTTTCATGTGTATGTTCCGCCTCCTTCCCCAGCCAGGAATCTTCCCATGTTTGCCTTTCTTCTGCCCCCATTGCCAGGTGGCTCGGGCCAGGGCCGGGCATCCAGCACAAGTGCTGTGCCAATGGTGGAATTCTTTTGAGACCCCTGAAGTACTTGGCAGATCAGTCCTCCCTGGGGGATTTCCACCCTTGGATTCATCCAGGCAGAGCTCAGAGCCCAGGGTGTAGGTCCAGGAATGTGATTTTGGCCCCAGGTAGAGACTTTCTGGTGTCTCAGTGATCTTAAAAGAAAAGACTTATCCTGATTTTTATTCTCATTTAATTGAAAAAATACCTGAAAGCTGAAGCAACCCTCACTGCCAGCACTCCCTGCAGTCTCACCAGCTGAAATTGCCAGTTTTCAACTATTTGCCTCCGGATCTCCCTCCCTTAAGCAAACCTCTGGCAGGGCCTATTTTTGCTCTCTACAGCTAGAAGACCCTTAGCAATCATCTGGTCCTTACTCCTCATTCTACAGATAAGGACGCCAAGACTAATTCAACGTCAAGCTCAGGTGGTAAGCAATGCAGTAAGAATTCAAACACAAGCCTTGAGACTCCAACTTCTGGTGTTTGTTTTTCTAGTCCCTGGGCTACCTCCCTGACGGGGGCATTGTGGGGATCAGATGATAGACCGAGCATGAAGGACCATAGGCCATGGAATCCAACCTCCTCATTTTATAGATGAGGAAGGGCCTTTCCTTAGGATCATAAAGCATCAAAGGTAGGTTCTGAATTAGGGTCATCCTGACTCTCAGAGACAACTTATGTGAAAGGACCTTGAAAACTGAAGCCCCTCAAATACCAGCCAAGTCCACCCACCTCAGCTCAAGGACAGGAAGGGTACACAGAGCTTCCTTTTGGTCACACCTGATCCAAATGCTTCTGTTCTACCTTCAAGAACCCACCCACCCACCCACCCATCAGCATCCTTATTTCTCTTTATTCTCATCACCTGCCTCTTAGGAAGACCAAACTCAGCCTATCGTTCTCTGCCAAGAGTGGGCCTGCTTTGAGTGTTCCTACATTCCCTTTCACCTTTCTGTGCCGGGCCCTCTCTCTCCTTTTCCTCTGAACCTGGGCCTATATTCTAGGGAGCCTTCCCCTTTGGGGTAGAATGGGAAATTCCATCAGAACCCTTTGGCTCCCTTTGAGATTCCAAGCTGGATCTCTCTGAAATCAGCCCATTCCAAGGCCAGACTCCAGTGTTCACTCTGGATAGAACCAGGGAGGCTAGTGAAGGGAGAATTAAGCAGCAAAAATGTCAGAGCTGGAAGAGATCTTAGAGCCAGTTAGTTCCAATCCCTCATGATACAGAGGAGAAAATGACAGGTCATCCAGCTATTTAGTGGCAAGACCAATATTAGTGTCTTGGGTTCCTTCCTCTGGGTCTGGAGTTCTGTCCTCATCTGCACCATACTGATTCTCCAGCCAGAGACATGGCCTTGGAGGCTCCTGACCCCAAAGCATAGTCAGTGGGCAGAGTAGGGGGCAAGTCAGTGTGGCATGACTTCTCAGATTCTCTTGTCTATGACCAATCTCCTGGTATAAGCCAGACTCAGGAGGATGCAGGACTTGGAGAGGGGTCCTCTTTAAGCCCCTCGTGATGGAGTGGATTGAGTATCAGGCTCAGTCTCAAGGGCAGGGAGCCCTGTTGCCCTTGCTTGTTGGCGAATCTCTCCATTTCCCTCCCACTGCCCCCTCAGCCCTTTTCAAGCTGAAGTGAAGTCATGTTGTCCAAAGGCCCAGTAAAGCCTACTTCACCCACCCCAGTCCTCCAGCAAACACTGGAGAAAGGATTAAAATAGGTAGAGCGGAAATCTGTGAAGGAAACAGTCCACAGAGGTACAGGGAAGGGAAGGGAGTCGTGGTTCTGTAGAAAGTCATGGGGGCCTGGGGTGGAACAGTCCAGGGTCCAGCACCACCTCCCATTCCCCCTGGAGAGGAAATGACTCACATTCCTGAGACGCAGAAAGTAATCTCTTTCCCTGCCCGGAAGAAGAGGTTGGAGGGGAGGGAGTTAGGGGGTTTCCAAAGCTGTGGGAACATCAAAGGTGGACCCCTCCCCCAGGACATTCTCTTAGATTCCAGGCGGCCCCTAAAGTGTGGAGGGAAGATCTTCATTCAGGATATGAAATATCTATCCTCTGATCTCCACCTGTTTCTCTCTCCGCCCCATCTCCCTCCAACACCCCCACCCTTCATAGTACTCACTTAACCCAACTGGCTGAGTTTTGTCCCATTGTGTCTTCTCCGTTCTTTTAGATGTATTTACGGAAGGGCAATCCAAGGTCTAGGGCGTTGCTGTGTTCTTGATAGGGTACAGGCAGTGAGTGTGCATGTGTATGTGTGGGAAGGGTCACGTGAGGGATGGTGCTCCCCCAAGGGAAATTCTCTGGAGTCTGAGCCTGACCCTCAGGCTCCTTCTAGAGGCTCCTTCCAGCTCTGATGGAGAAGTGAGTTCTACCTTCTTCTCAAGGGGAGCTGCTTGGCAACAATTATCTGAGAGACCAGGTCTATGTTGAATGGACTCATCTGGCCCCAGGTAATGGGGGTTTGGGGAGGGGGGCACAAAGGAATGAAATTCTCTATTCTATTCTGGGTGGCAGCATGGAACCCCATTAAAAGGAAAATTCCCGGAGCAACTGGTAGAAGTTACTAAGAAAGACCTGAAAATCCTTCCAACTCCAAAATTCTGCAATTCCAAGTTTTGCATTTGGAGTAAATAGGGTATAAGTTTGGAGTTCATTGTGCTGCCTACTACACCTGTGTCACCTCAGGCAAATCCTTTTGCCTCTCTGTGCCTCAGTTTCCTCATCTGTAAAGTATAGGAGTTGGACTGCAATGAGGGCTTCTTAACTTTTTTTAATGTTATGGACTCCTCCAGCAGCCCAGTGCATAAAAACAAACACACAGGAGTACAAAGGAAACCATTATATTGGAATATAGTTATCAACATTGTTTTTGAAAGTTTATGGACCCCATTTTAAGAACCCCTGGATTAGATGATCTCCAAGGCCTCTGTAGCTCTGAAGTCTATAATGGGAGGCAGCATGGCACAGGGTGACTTTGGGGTCAGAGGATTTGGGTTCAAATCTTGGCTCTGCTCCTTTCTACCTAAGTGACCTTGGGCAAGTCACCAATCGATCAATCAATTAGCATTTATTAAGTACCTATTTATGAAGGCAGTGTTGCTAAGCACTAAGGACACAAAAAGAGGCAAAAAAAACCAGTCCCTGCCCTCTAGGAGCTTACAGTCTAACGGAGGAGACAACATGCAAACAAATATTTACAGAGCAAGCTATATACAGGATAAATAGGAAATAATTAACAGCAATAATTCTCTGGGCCTCAGTTTCCTCATCTGTAAAATGAGGAGGTTGTACTAGATGATCTCTTCGGTCCCTAGCTCTAAATTTGGGATCCTCTGGTATTGCGGGTGGGAAGAAGACGGGATATTAAGTCAACACTCAATTATCTACATATTGAGACCAATCACCTGGAAGGACCCTTCCATTCCTAAATCTATGATCATATAATCCAATAGTGTCTCATTTAGTCTCCCTGGGCCTCAGTTTCCTTAGTTGCTAGCACAAAGGGACAGGAATAGAGGCTATATCTGTAATTTTACTGATTTAGTGTCCTCTCTGGTGAAAAACTTTCTTGCCTAATACAGGATTGGCACCTTCTTTGTAACTCATAACATTTAAAGAGTTGCCTAGAGTATGGAACAGGTAAGTCCCAAAGTCATACATCCAGTATGTGCCAGTCAGTCCCATGCATTTATTTTATTATGCACCTACTATGCGCCAGGTACTGTCCTAAGTTCTGGGGACACAAAGAAAGGGGAAAAAACATTCCATGTTCTCAGGAGCTCATAGTCTAATGAGGAAGACAATGTTCAAACAACTGTGTATGAGCAAGCTATTGTTGTTAAGTCATTTTTCAGTCATACCCAACTCTTCATGACCCCACTTGAGGCTTTCTTTGCAAAGATACTGGGTTGCCATTTCCTTCTCCAACTCATTTTACAGATGAGGAAACTGATGCAAGCAAGGTTAGGTGACTTACCTTGGGTCACACAGCTAGTAAGTATCTGAAGCCAGATTTGAACTCAGGCAGATAAGTTTTCCTGATTCCAGGCCCAGTGCTCCATCTACAACAGAACCACCTAGCTACAGGCAGGATAAAATGGAGATAATCAACAGAGGGAAGGCATTAAGAGGAATTGTGTCAGAGGCGAGACTTGAACCCAGATCTTCCTGACTTTGAATCTAGCTCTTTATCTTCTATGTCAAGATGCTACCCAACAAGGCACTTAATAAATGCTTGTTGATTGATTAATTAAATGATCCCTAAGGTCCCTTTTGCTCCTAAATGTAAGATCTTATGCTTACCCATGTTATTGAATTATCATGGCTGATTCTGAGTCCCAAGCCAATGTGCCCCCTTGCTTACTAATGAAAACCTAGATTCATTTTCACAGCCCATTAAGCCAAGAATGATTGGGAGGGTGACCTCCTGCAGACATCAGTGACGTGATGCATTCCAAAGTTGAACAGCAGCAAGTCTTAAACCATTTGATACAAAGGTCCATCCAGCTTACTGTTGCCCTTCACTGATGAAGAGATCTGGGCACTGGGTGGACTTTTAGAATTTTTCAGTAATAGGAAGAGATGAGTAAGAAAGGCTGAGACTGATCCTGGACACAGGAGTTGAGGATTTCCAAATTCTTGTGATGACCATTGCTTCTTTGTCCTCCCCAATAACACTACTTCTCCTCCTCCATGGGAGCTCAGCCATAGGGTTATAAAGGTAGGAGAAAAGGAACCCAGAAGAGAGTGCTAAGATTTCCCTGGGCACTGGATTTGTAGACAGTGAACTTGGGTCCTGATCTTCTGTTTAACACAAGTATGTGACCTTGGCCAAATCCCTTCTCCTTGCTGAGCACTCAGTTTCCTTATTGACAAAATGAGGCTAGATGATTTCCATGTTTCTTTTATTGAAATCTTATTTGAAGAAGGGGTTAGTACTTAGAATTAGTCCTTTACCATGAGAGTGAAGATAAATGAAAAGTAGCATAGAGAAGTAGAAAAAAAATGGTAGACTAGACATCAGGAGACTTGGTTTCCCACCCCAGCTCCAACACTTACTAGCTATGGGACATTAGGTGAGTCAGTCTTCCCAGTTGTAAAATGGAATAGTTATTCTACCTACACCTAGGTCTCAGAGCAAATAATGATTCTTCCTGAATTGATTGTCAATTCGCATTGCGTATTTCCATTGGTCTGGAATCAATTACCATATTTATATTATTCAAATTTCTAATAATTGGAATTCAAATACATGAGATCACTTCGGGGGATTCATTATTTGCACTAATCAGGTTCTCCCTGTACATCCTAGGGTTGTTGTGAGGACCGAACGAAATGTCTGTAAAAGCAAGAGTGAACTATTATCATCTTTCTTTTGTTTTCACATTGTCTTTGTTTCTGAATATAACCCTCCCCTTCCCCAGTAAAATGTCCCTGGTAACCAAGATTTAAAAAGAACGAGGACGAATAGCAGTTTGCTAAAAGCAACCTACACTTCAAACAAGATATGTCATAGTCAACACCCACAGTCTCCTTTTCTGCAAAGAGGAAGGAGAGGTGGATTTTCTCAACTCTTCTCCACAGCCAGCCTTGACCATTATACTTACGCATCACTCAAGATTTTTTTCCTTTTGATTTTGAAAAGTTTTTTGTTTATTTTGGTGCAGTTGTTATGCTTATTGTTTGGTTCTTCTTTACTCTTCATCAGTTCATGTAAGTCTTCTCTGAATTCTTCGTTTTCACTGCTTCTTTTGATACAACAACATACCGTCGTGTACCACAGTTTGTTTAGGCATCCCACAATCAATGGGCCTTTGCTTTGTTTCTTGTTCTTTGCAGCCACAAAATATTCTGTTATGAATAATTTGGTGTATATGAGATCTTTCTTTCTGTTTTTAACCTCCTTTGGGTATATGACTGTCAGTGGGATTTCTGAGTCAAAGAATGGACACATCCTAGGCATTTTCTCAGCAAAATTCCAAATTGCTTTCCAGAATGGTTGGATCACTTCTTAGCTCCAACAACAGTGTATGAATGCGGATGAACATTGACTGTTTCTATCTTTTTTTCACTTTTGCCATTTTGGAGGATATGAGGTAAATTTCAGTTATTTTGATTTTTATTCCTTTTGATATTAGTAATTTAGAAAGAATCTTGCACATAGTTTGCAATTCTTCTTTAGCAAAATGTTTGTATCCTTTGACAACTTATCTATTGGGGCATCTCGGGGAGGAAAAGGTAGAGGAACAAGGAGAGGGAGAAGGAGGGGAAGAGAGAAAGGAAGAAAGAGAGAGGAAGAGGGAGGCACAGGGGAAAGGGAGAAGGAGAGAGGAAGGGAAAGAGAGAGAGAGGGGAGGGACAGAGAAAGAAGGAGGGAGAGAGAAAATTAGTTCTATACATATATATATATATATACATTTATATATGCATATATGTGTATATATATATATATCTTGAATATGAGAACCTTATCAGAAATACATGATACTATGATACAAAGGCTTTCCCAATCAACACTTTCCTTTCTTATCCTAGCTGCACTGATTTTATTTATGCTACAGCTTTTCAATTTTATGTAATCAATACTATCTACTTGATCTTTTATAACCCCTCTAACGTTTAACTAGTTACTCTTTCCCCCAGCCATGGCAACAAAAGGTGCCTAATCTCTTGTTCTTTTAAGTTTTTTAATGGTGTGACCTTTTATCCAGATCATATATCCATTTTGACCTTGTTATGCTACATAGTGAGCTATTACTATTAATAACTGTGGTTCGCACATTTCCTTGTCTGTAAAAATGAGTTGAAGAAGTTGGCTTCTAAGAGACTTTACAGCCATAAACCTCTAGGATTCCATGATGTTCAAAAGCGCTGTGGACCAGAGCATAGCTGCTGCCCATCAGAGGGGTGGATTCTAAACCCACTGACCTCAATGGTGAAGGCAGAGAGGTGAGTGCTATATGCATGAGACACGTAGCCCCTCCTGCTGCCGAATCTTCATCATGAGACATCCAGAGAGAGGCTTAATCATGAAACCATAGGTTTAGAGCTAGAGGGAAACCTAGAAGTCCTTTGGTCTGGCTCTCTCATTTTATAGATAAAGAAACTGAGATGCAAAGAGAGGTCTTATCAGGCAAGCGAGGGAACACCTTCAGCGGACCAGCCTTGGTCTGGGGTCCAGGTCGTGGTTCTTCGGTTCACCTCAGGAAGATGGGCTAGGCAACACAAATACCTTGAAGGCAGCGTAGGAGAAAGAACACTGAATTTGGATCCCGAAGGCCTGGTTTCACATGCTGTCTCCACCACTTACATGACTTCAGGCTTCAGCTCCCGCACCCACTGAATGAGGGGGATGGGCCAGATGACTTCGAAGGTACCTTTCTTCTCTAAAATCCTATGATCCTCTGAGAGCCTGATGCTACAAGGAAAGTCTTAGGTAGATCAACTAGGAACGTTTGGCATTTCTCATCCCGGATCTGACTCAGTCTGGGGAGCCACGCAGGAAGCCACTTAGCAGAGAAAGAGGAAGCTGTGGCCTGAGGAATTTCTCTGTCACTTTCCTTGGCTAACTGCTGGCTTCCCAAGGTAGATGTAGCACTGACTGTATTCCTCAACCACCCCTGCCCCGAGTGGGACAGACAATACTAGCCAGACACTGTGTGAAGGTTGAGTCCCAGGCCAGCTCTACATTCTCTGCCTCCTACCCTGCTCCTTCCCCGAGCCTGAGCCCAAACAAACAAAATTAGGGAGGCCAATCCACTTAGAAAAGGAAATTTTTAGTACATTTCAAGGACAGACAAAATGTCCTTGACAAAGACATGGTTTTTATGATTGTACACTGATT
>CM053625.1:334512106-334522315 GCA_028646595.1 Phalanger gymnotis
GATTTCACCTATTCAGGGAAATATTCATTGAATATCTCTCTGGGCCAAACTCTGATATATGGGTATCCAACAGTGACTGCATTATGAAGCCCCAATTCATTTAGGAAGGAAGGAAGGAAGGAAGGAAAGAAAGAAAGAAAGAAAGAAAGAAAGAAAGAAAGAAAGAAAGAAAGAAAGGTACTAAAGAAGGAAGGAAGGAAAGAAAGAAAATAGGAAGGAAGGAAGGAAAGAAAGAAAGAAGGAAGAAGAAGCGAGGGAGGGACTTAAAAATGTGCTAAGTACTTTACAAATACCACCTCATTTGATCCTCCAAACAACCTTGCGAGGTAGGTGCTATTACTTTTTCCATTGTACAGATGAAGAAACAGAGGCCAACAGTGGTGCTGTGACCAGGGTTACCCAGCTAGTAAGTGTCTGGGGCAGGATTTGAATTCAGGACTTTCTGACTCCAGGCCCAGCACTCTATTTGCAATACCATCTAGCTGCCCCTATAACATGTTGTTTGGTAACAATACCTCCCTGTGCGGGGTTCATGGAGATCTGAAGGCACTATGGCCCAGACCCCCAACCCTATCAGTTGTCAGAGCCTTAAAAGTCTTAGCTCTATGATAATAATCATAATCATCATTTTCATCATCATCATCATCATCACTGGCATGTATATAGTGCTTTAAAGCTTTAAAAACACCATTCATGTATTATTTCCTTTGATTCTCACAACAACTCTACCAGGCAGGTGCTATTATCACCCCCATTTTACTGAAGAGGAAGCTGAGGCTGAGAGGGGTTCAGTGACTTGCTCAGGGTCACACAGCTAGTAAGTGTCTGAAGCAGGATTTGAACTCAGGTGTTCCTGGCCTCAAGTCCAGCTCTCTATCCATTACCCCACCTAGATGCCTTGGGGGTTCCATCAGCCTCACAAGACATTTGGTAGTGATTCCTCCAAATCATTCATGGATCCCTTCACTGACAGAAAGAGCTAATTCCCACCCCCACCCCGATCCCAAGCCTTAGATCTGATTAGCTGGATTTTGCTCAGGTGTCCAGCTCTTTGGTGGTGTTTGTGTCTAGTAGTTGTGTTTGAAGTGAAGCGCCCAGGCAGATTTCTAGCTCTGTGGGTGTAGTTTAAAAATTCCATTTCCAGCAACACTCTCCCACCCTGTTCCCTTCCCCCCTCTCACTCCTTCCCCACCACCTTTGACTCCCTTCTTGCAAGGCAGGCCACATGCCTGATCTCAGTGACTCCACCCCAGGAAGCAAACAGAGCTGAACACAGTGAGGGAAGAGGCAGAAGGAGACACGATCCCTGACCTCAATGGGCCCATTGTCTGAAAAGGAAGGAGCCCTTCTGGAAAGCTTCAGCGGGGCTGCCTCTCAGGTCTTCCTCAATCACCACCAACTTCCTAATGCAAAGTTCTGTTTGAATTACTTCCCCATCTGCTAACTTTCAATGGCTCCCCATTGGCCAAAGGATAAAGACCAGACTCTCAGGTGTGAAGGAGGTAGATAACATGCAAACAAATATTTCCATGCTTGACAGTGTGACAACATGTATGCAAATATATACAAAGCAAGCAAGCAAGATAGATACAGATGGAGGGTTTACTGAGGACCTACTGTGTGTTAAGCACTAGGAATACAAATACAGCCAAAAAAGAAAGCCAATCAATCCCTGCCCTCCAGGAGCATACGTTCCAATGTTACATTCTAACAACTCATAAAAGGGGGGAGGTAGAAAGGTAGTCCCAGGAGTTATGAGAAGCCTTCACTCTAATGTACGAGGCTCCTCCATGATGTAGCGGCACCCTATACCAACAGACTTCTTTCTTACTACTTCCCCACACGTAGGCTCTGGTCGCATTGATGTTCCCTAAACATACTGTCATCCCAGCCTCTGCAACTTTGCTCGTGCTGTTCTCTTTTCCTTTGCTCTCCACTTACCCAAATTCTACACGGCTTTCTAGTCTCCTCTGTGAATTCTTTGCTACCCACCCCAGCCCATAACAATCATTCCCTTCCTTAGAACACTTTCTGTTTGTTATATGTACCATGCAATTCATACCTTATCCTGGTCTCTCTTAGCCTCTGTTCCCTGGGTGGGAGTCTTGTCTTCTCAATCAGTCTAGAACCTCCCCTATGAAAGTAAGAATGACATCTTCTCCCTCCCACAGCACAACCCAGTGCCTAGGGCAGTGATGCAATAGTGGGCTACTTTATCAGTGTTTTGGGATTGGCTAGTTTGGTTTATTAATTAGCTCACCCCCAGGAGTTCGTTATAGTAGAGGATGGGAGGTTATTAATTTGATGGGATAACTAAGGCTCTGGAGAACTTTTCATTCTCCTTCAATTTCTTCTTCTAAATACTCTGGAATTTGCACTAGCAGTGGGGGATAAGGTGGTAAAGACCCTCTAACCAGTGACTTATTTGAGTCCAGGTAAAGTCCTTCTCTAGCTTCCATATAGAATGTAGTTGATGAGTCAGTCTTTCAGATTTGAACCTTAACTCTCCCAAATTTGGGTTAAGTTATATGGTAGATCCATGGGTATCTAAGCCCTGGACCCACTATTCCATTCCAGCCCTCAAAAGCTAGCCTACGAGGCCAGCAATTAATAAAGTCAGGAACTTGGGGGGAAGCTTTGAGAGTAGTGTGAGGTTGATACACCATTTCCCAATGGGAGGATGGTTCCTTAGTTTTGAATTTTAAGTTACCAGGAAAAGAGCTGCTATCAATATTTTTGTACATATCTGTGCTTTTCTTCTTTCTTTGACTGAGTATAGAAATTAGATTAGATTAGATTAGATTAGAATCTAATTAGCAAGTCAAAGCTTCCATGATGATCAGCACTACCAGTGAGCCCAGGAGTAGGCTAGATAGGAAGAGGGAGAGAGAAGGAAGAGAGGAGAGAGAGAAAGGAGAGAAGAGAGAGAGAAGCATGAATTTGAGGACTGGTTGACCTCTATGGCAAGTCAAGGACAAAGTCTGAGCTTTTGTTCAGAAAAATTCAGATCAACTTCTATGTTGGGCTAACTTATACCTGGCAATATAGCCTATGTTTTCTAATTGAAGTTTAGATGCTTCTGGACTCTCCCTTCCATTATTTTCTGATCACCTAAGTGCAGGGTACTTTGCTAAGTGTTGTGGGGGAGGCGAGTGTGGAAGAATCAGGATGACTAGAGAGGCAGCAGTGTGGTGTGGGCTAGGAGTTTGAAGACCTGAGTTGTTTTATTTTTTTTAATCTTGGCTCAGACCCTTATTAGCTTAGAGACCTTAGACACATCACCTTTTTCCAGGTCTCATTTTCCCATCTGTAAAATCAGTGGTTTGGACTAGGTCAGGTGTCCTCTAACCCTAAGGACTCTGTGGATGTCTTTCAAGAAGTCCATGAGCCTGGAATTTTTAACATTTTGATAACCTTTTCAATAGAATCGGTTTCCATTGCAATCCTATGGATCTTACATTAAGCATTAAAAGCATTGTTCTAAGAAGGGATGTCTACTTTTCCCCAGACTGTCAAAGGGGCCATGATACCAAGAGGTTAAGAACCCCTGGACTACAGACATCCTGGAAAGCAATTTGTAACTGTGCCCAGAAGTGACCAAACTGTGTATTCCCTGTGACCCAGGGTGGGTGGCTGCCACCCAGAAGAAACCAAAGAAAGAAGGATCGATATGTACAAAAATAGTTAGAGTAGCTCTTTTCCTGGTAACCCAAATTAGAAACTAAGGGGCCATCCTCCCACTGGGAAATGGCTAAACTCATTATGATATATGAATGTAATGGAATGTTATTGTGCCATGAGAAATGATGAAGTAGACAATTTCAGAGGAAACTGGGAAAACTTCTCTGAACCAATGCAGAGGAATGGGACAGAACCAAGGCAATAATTTATACAATAATGATAACCTGACAGAGAAAAAGAACCATACAAGGCTTTAGAACTCTCACCACTGAAATGATAAACCACAAGTCCAAAACAATGAAGATGAAACACTCCACTCATCTCTTGGCAGAGAGAAAGATGATGAACCCAGGATGCAGAAAGAGACATAAACGTTTAGACCATGGCTAATGTAGGAATCTATTTTGCCAGGCTCTACCTATGCATTGAAGGATTTGGGTTTTTTTTCCTGCTTCTTTTTTTAACTTGTTAATGGGTAGAGAGGGGTAATAAAAGGAAAACATTTTTTAAAAAGATCTGTTACTTAAAAACAATAAATAATAAACTAGTTAATATTTAATAAGTATTTAAAGAATAGATAATAATTTTAGATTTCAACAAATTTTCATTTTAATAAGCATTTAATATTTAATAAATATTTAATACATTATTTAAAAATCAAACTCCCTTTTGTAAATTTTTTTTTAAAAAAGACATACAGATTAGATGATCTCAAAGGTCTTTTCCACCTCTCACATCATGCAATTCTGTTATGTGAATAAGACAGGAACCCCTGACCCTAAGGAACTCACACACTACTTAAGCCTTCCAAAAGTTGGAGGTAGTGAAGAGATGAACTATTAATCTGGACCTGATTTCAGCACTGAGGGGAACTGCAGGCTGCTATTGTGGGACATATATACTAGATCAGAGGAAGGCAGTTCCCAAAGAGCTCAGGGGAAGGATGGATAGGATACCTTGGACCAACCTTCTCCAAGAAAGTCACTCCCAGGAGCAATGGTTGGTTTGATATAATGAAATTCTGAATGTGTAAAGAGAAAGAATTCCAATGAAAAAGAAAACAGGAAATTGTCTAAATCAAGGGTCCTTCATGTTTTCTGTATCATGGACCCCTTTGGTGGTCATTCTGGTGAAGCTTTGTCAGAATAAGTTTCAGAATGCAAATATGTAAGATTATAAAGGAAATCAATTAAACTGAATAATTATTAAAAAAAAACAAGTTAAGAAACTTGAGGCTAGATAAAACTAATGTGAGTGCACAGGGAATCCAAAAAAGCTTGTAGAAGATTTAAGCAAGTGCAGAAAATAAAGAAAAAATAATGATATGGTCTTCTAAGAATAGTGTCAGAGCTCAGAATAAGCTAAAAATATCAAGGAAAGCTAAGGACATAAAAAGTGGGGTATTTTTAGCTTAATTGGGGGATGGTTGTTTTCCTTCATTTTCAAAGAGGACCAAAGTGACATCACTATGCTAGAGTCAAGTTTCAGTGTGCCTGACTGTGTCTGATCAGAACAACATGAGCTCGGCATGTTCTACCACAGGTCAGACACAAACAACCCATGTGAATATTTGGGGTAGATTCTCTAAATTTGCGCATCTCATGTTTCTTTTGAGCTATTTTAATTCTGCTTTACTCAGAGCACACAGCACCTTCTCTGATGAGGGCATGCCATGAAAGGCAGATCGAAGAAGCTCGTGTGGGTGAATGGATGGTAATAACAGATGACAGGAAGAAGGCAGAACTACTCAATTCTTCCTTTGTCTCTATTTTCTCTGACAAAGAGAATATCTTTGAACTTGAAAGGATGGCCAAAAATGAATAATGGGAAGCTTAAACCCAAGATTACATAGAGAGATAGTACCTACCTGTCCTTGGTGAGCTCAGGGCCAGATGAATTCTAGTCTTTATTTTTTCCTCCTCGATTAATAGGCATTTATTCTCTCTCCCTCCCATCTCCTCCCCTACAAAAAAGGGGGGAGACAAAAGAAAAAAAATTTTGAACCAAATATGTATAGTTAAGGAAAACAAATTCCCACATTAGCCATGTAAACATGTATGTCTTGCTCTTCATCTGGAGTCCATTGCCTCTCCACCAGGAGGTGGGCAGCAACCTTGATCATCGGTCTTCTGGAATCACAGTTGGTCATTGTGCTGATCAGAAGTCATAAGACTTTTGAAATTTGTTTGTCTTTATACTGTTGTTGTCATTGTACAAATAATTCTCCTGGTTCTCTTCACTTCCCTCTGCATCAATTCATATAAGTCTGAGATTATCTGGAGCTCTCCCATCATTTCTTAGGGCACAATGACTATTTTAGGCTTAATGTAAGGAAAAATGTCCTGATCTTTAGAACTATCCAGAAGTAGAATGAGGTGTTCTCAGGGAGTAGTAGGCTCCTCCTTACTTTTTCAGGTAAAGACTGGTTGCCTACTCGTCATGTGTGTTGCATCTAGATATGTTTCGAACTGCATGGACTCTGAGGTCACTTCCATCTCTTCAGTTCTGTCAGCCCTTCCCAGACTACCAAGAGACCCAGTCTTGATCTGGAGTCAGGTCCTTGTCTCCATAGTAGCAAAATTGCTTTCACGAATAGGAGCATGACCCTTCTAGTGGTTTCTTTCCTTCTCTTAGAACAGGGGAACTTGGTTTGGGGTCCACAGACTGCTTGGGGATAGATTTCATAAAGTCCGTAAAACTGGATGGAAAAAAGATTGCATCTTTATTGTCGATGACTTTTCACTGAAATTTAAGATTTCCTTCCATTATGAATGTAGGCAACAAATATTACTCTGAGAAGGGATCCACAAGCTTCACCAGGCTATCAAAAGGGTCCAAGACACAAAATAAAGTGAAGTACTTCTGTTTTCAAACATTGTTCAGTTGTGTCTGACCCTTTGTGACCCTATTTGGAGTTTTTTTTGGCAGATACACTTGAGTGGTTTGTCATTTCCTTCTCCAGCTCATTTTACAGATGAGGAAACTGAGGCAAATAGGGTGAAGTGACTTGCCCAGGGTCACACAGCTAGGAAGTGTCTGAGGACAGTTTGAACTCAGGAAGATGTCTTCCTGATTCTAAGCCCAGTGTTCTATCACCCTGCTGATGTCATTGGTTCTGTTCCAAAATGAAGGACAAACAACAGCAATCCACTGTGCCCTCTCTGTGCCATGCATTGGGTTCTGTAAAAGAAAGGATGAGTGAAGCTGGAGAGTAGAGAGAAAAGACAACAGAGGGCAGAATGCCAGGAACTCAGAGTCCCAGAAGTTCTCCTGCCAGCCCAGGAAGGTGTTGTCAAAACCACAGTTACCATTGACTTTGTTACAGAGACATCACCTCCAAACCCTTCCATATTCTCCCAAGGAGCACAACCCTTTTGCCTAGTTCTACCCTTTTATTCTACAGGTGAGGAAACTGAGGCCAAAGGAGAGGAAGTCACTTGTCCAGAGTCTTAGAGTTAGTAAGTGAGACAAAGCCAGGACCAGATCTCCCATTTCCTGATTCCCAGTACATTGCCATTTCCAAGAAATCATACACTGCTTTCGTTAGGAACAGGAAGTTATGTGGTCTAGCAGACTGAGTGTTAGGCTTAAAGCTAGGAATGACCTGAGTTTGAATCTTTGCTCACACGCTTATTAGCTGTGTGGCCCTGGGCAAATCACTTAACCTCACTTTGCTTCTGTTTTCTCATCTTTAAAATAGGCATGCAATTAAGCACTGACTTCACAGTGTTGCGAGATTATAAGATAATGTATGTAAAGCATTTTGCAACTTTTAAAAAAGAATATAATTGCTATCCATTATTCAGAATCTATCCAACCCTGGCGAGAGCAGAGAAGCACAAAGAAATCCACCCAGGAACTATCACTCCTAGGCTGAGGCTGGTTAGCTATCTCTCCTTGCTCCTAAGAGAATTGGCTCTGGAACCTTATAGGAGGTCAGCCAAACCTCAGTGTATCCCAGATCTTATCTGCTGGCTGCAGGCATCTCTCCATGGAAGGAGGACCTGTTCTGGTCCTCTAGGCAATGGGAACTGCCCTTCTACTCCCACAGTTCAGCTGTCCTGGCTTCTTCAGGGAGATAGCATCAAGGATGTGACCAATTGTGGTGATTGCTCTGTACTTTGGGCTGGGCTCCTACCCAGGAAGTAGCTGATGGAGGAGAAGGTCCTCGGGCAGCTGGTACTAAAATAGTCCTGAAGCCTTATACACATGTAATCAGCTCATAATTCTACCCAACTGTTATCAGCCAGCCAAAGTGGTCTAGGGTCACTGCCCTCCCCACACACCCCTCCTACTGCCCTTTTGTCACTTGGAGAATATGTTAGGAACATCGGAGAGGGAATTCCCAGAAGGATAGAATTGGACAGCAGGAAGAGACCCACTTAGTATAATATTTGACATACAGTCATCACTTGAAAGCAATGCTTTTTTATTCATTCATTCTCTTGAGTGGTCAGGTGTTCCTGATGTCAAACCCAAATTTATCTTTTTGCAGCTCCCCTCCCCCCAGCTCCTACTTCTGCCCAATGGCACCAAATGGAACATATCTAGTTGCTTCTCCAAATACTCGAAGCCCCTCTCATGCCCACCCCTTTCCAGTCTTATACTTTGCATCCTCTCAAATGCTCCGAGATTCAACAACGCCAGCATCCTTGCTGTTTCTTGCACAAGAAACTCCATATCCTGAAACTCAGCATTTTCTAGGGTTGTCCCCCATGCCTGAAATGCTTTCCTTCCACATCTCCTGGCTTCAAGTCCCAGCACAAATTCCATCTTCTACGGGAAGCCTCACCCAATTCTTCTTCATTCCAGTGCCTTCCCTCTGTTGATCAGTTCCTATATATCTCACTTGTTTTCAATGTTTGCGTGCCGTCTCTCCCATTGGATTAAGCTCCTTGAGCTCAGGGACTGTCTTTTGCCTTTCTTTGTATAACTAATCCATCTCCAGTCTTCCTGCTGAATATCAGGCCACTGGACCCAGATGGCTCTGGAAGAAAAACTGAGACTTGTGACCTTGCACAGTCTTCCCTCACTCAAATCCAAGTCAACTGCAAATCATGTCCTTATTGCCTGATGTCATGGTCCTCTTAGAGAATGAAGGACAAACACGACAACATAACAAGCCTTCCCTAAGTCTTCTCTTCATACTAACCATCTCCAGTTCCTTCAACCCAGTCTTCCATCAGGGGCTCAAGGTCCTTCATTGCTCAGATTGCCCTTCTCCAGACACTTTCTCGTTTATCCAGGATGCCCAGAACTAAGCACAATCCTGGAAAGTGAGATTGGACTAGACATGATCTCAGAAGTGCCCACTGAGATACTATGACTCTGTATAGCACTTGGTGGCATATTATCTCATTGCTTTTGGCTTATTGTTTGGATATGAACCTTATCTCCTCACTCATGCCTTGCCTAACATATAAGGAGAGCTCAGTAAATACTTAATGAGCCAAATTACCTCCTCAGCCAGTCACCAGAACTGCTGAGTGGCCCACTCTATGACCGAGTGAACCATGACTGGACATAGGACTTTGGGCTCAGCTCTGTTTTCGTTTACCATTTTGGAATTGGGGAAAAACATTCTGAAAACTCTGCTTTACTTCTCCCAACCCCACCCCATCTAGAACAGGAAGGGAAATCAGGAAGAGGATGGTCATTTGCAGAGTTGGAGGTTATCAAAGAGGAAAGAAACACAATTCCCATTCATTTGACCATCTCAGACTTCATGCTTTCCATGCAGGAGATGATGCCCAATTTTATACTATTTTAAAGTTTGGATTCTTCTGGCTCCATTCTCCAATGCCTTTTAGATCCTTAAGTGGGGGACAGAAAGAGCAGTAGACTGAGCTTAGACTGACTAAAACCTAGGTGTTGATCCTGGCTCTTCAGTTAACAGGCAATGTGATGATGGCTAAGACCCTTTACTTGTCCGGGGCGTCAGTTTTGCTATCTGTAAGGTGGGAAGGTTGAACCAGGTGGTTTTAGTTTATATAAGTGTTTTAAAGCTCACAAAGAACCCTGGATGGGAGCACTGTGTGTTATTGTTTTATAGATGAAGAAATTGAAATTCACAGAGGTTGTGACCAGTCTTTTACCAGTAGTAATTATCCGTGGTAGGATTTGAACCCAGGACTTCCTTGCTCCAAATATGCAGTTTCCACTGAACCAAATTGCTTTTCAGGTGGTCCATAAGTCCCTCTCAGTGCTGGCATCCTTTATTCTAAGGTCCCTCCATCTCTGACACCCTCTGTTCTAAGGTTCCTCCATCTCTGACATCCTCTGTTTTAAGGTCCTTGACAGCTCTGACATTCCCTGATCTAAGATCCCTTCCAACTCTGACATTCTTTGCTCTAGGTACTACCCCCCCCCCCACCAGCTGTGATATTGTATATTCTAAGGTCTCTTCCAGCTTTGGCCTTATATGTGCTGAGGTCCCTTCTGTCACTTTGTGAGTCCAAGTCTGAATGGAAAGAAGTCACACCTTGAATAGTGAGATGGTGGCTTTCCCTTTTCCTGGTGCCTTCCAGG
>CM053625.1:334522815-334539424 GCA_028646595.1 Phalanger gymnotis
TTCATAAATATTTATTGATGGAGGAGGAAGCACTGGCTAGGCAATTTATGGTTTTCAAGAGTTGCCTGGGGCTTTAAGAGGTTAAGTGACTTGATCAGAAGAACTAACTGTGGGGGTCATAGGTAGGATTTGATTCCGGGTCTTTCTCACTTTGCAGCTAACTGTCCAGCCTCCAGGCCATACTAAATCACAAAATTGGTTCCACAAATGTAATTGCTAGAATTTTGTCCTAAAAGGATCCTAAAGGACCTTTCCATAGGAAAAAAAAAATCATAGCCACTCTAGCTGTAGTTACTAAAAACTGTTAACATTCCATGTTCAACCGCTGGATAATAGTGAAGTTAATTATGGCACATTAATATGAGGGAATATTATGGTGTCACAAAATGACAAATATGAAGTAAACAAGGAAATATGGAAAGACTTTTCCAAAGTGATGAAAATCAAGGTCAGAACCAAAATGTATACATATAACTACAACTATGCATTTTTGTGGTTGTCATTCAGTTATTTCAGTCAAAGCCAACTAACTTTTCATGACCCCATTTAGGATTTTCTTGGCAAAGACACTGGAGTTGTTTGCCATTTCTTCATTCAGCTCATTTTACAGATGAGGAAACTGAGGCAAACAGGGTGAAGTGACTTGCCCAGGGTCACATAGCTAGTAAGTGTCTGAGGCTGGGTTTGAACTCAGATCCTCCTGAGTCTAGGCCTGGTGCTCTATCTGCCACACCACTAGAGAATGAGAAGGAGAGATAGTATGGAAACAATGAACATGAGTTTGGACAGACTTTGAGAGATAGTAGAGAACAGAAGGGCTTGGTGAGGCCATGAAGAGTTGGACATGACTGAACTACAATACACACGCATGCGCGCACACACACACACACACACACACAGGTATATATAAAGAGGAATGAAAATGTCTAATTATGGCTATGTCATCCATATATATGTTATAGATGACACACATATATACATATACATACATGCATATATGTGTATGTATATACACATATACATGTGTGTATATGTATGTGTATGTATTAAATACATATATACATATATGTGTGTATGTGTGTATATATATGAATAACAGAGCCATAATTAGAAATTTTCATACCTTGGGGGTGGGGAAATATTTATGAAGCATACCCAGGACAAGCAATATGAAAAAACGTTCTCAAAGTACCTTTAAAGGCAAACTCTTGCTTGGCATGTAAACTGAGAACCCAGAAATGAGGCCGTTGGTGGTAGTGGGGCTCCCCTGGTATGTGGCACCTAGGAGATGGCGGGTGTGTGCAGAGACCATCTGGCAGCTTCCTATTTTAACTAATTCCTCTTGCCAAGTGCTAGGCTCACCCCCTCTCCACTGCCGAAGGGGTATAAACACTACCCGGGCTCTCTAAATTCCAGCACCCGGACACAAAGTCCCGATTGTCCTGCCCTGTTTATGATTCTAAAAACCAATGTCACAGGCAGTGTAACTTCAGACAGACCAAAAAGGGTAACGGACAAAGGCATGTTTTGTTACTTTGTGTCCAGTCATTCCTTGTGTTCTACTTTGCTGACTGCGAAGGTTTTATGTGAGATTTTATTCCCTTTTCTGTGCATTTGTATACTTATTTGTTTATTTTTATTGACGGTTATTTATTACGTGATTCAAAAATTTTTAAAAAGAAACTCAGACTCTGCCTCCCCTCTTTCCCCGCTCAGACCCTGCCTCCCCTCCCTCCCGCCTCGGACCTGCCTCCCCTCTCTCCATTCAGTTGCCAAATTGATTTTCCTGAAGCATAAATCTGACCATGTCATCCCCCCATTCAACAAATTCCAGTGGTTCCCTATTCCCTCCAGGTTCAAATGTGAAATCTTCTGTTTGCCTTTTAAAGTCTTCTCCCTTGCCTGCCTTTCCACCCTACTTACGTCTAATTCTTCTCCAAATACTCTATCCACTGCCATCCAGTGACAGTGGTCTCCTTGCACACAAGGCGCTCCATCACCTGACTCCTGGCATTGTCGCTGACTGCTTCCCATACCTGGAATTCTCTCCCTCCTCATCTCCACTTTCTGACTTTCCTGGCTTCCTTCAAGTCCTTGCTAAAGTCTCACCTTCTGCAGGAAGGCTTTCCCAATCCTCCCTAATGCCAAAGCCTCTCTTAACTTATCCTGTATATGTTTTGCTTGTCCATAGTTGTTTCATAGCTCCTTGAGAGTAGGGATTTTTTTTGTTTGGTCTTTCTTTGTATCCCCAGAGTTTAGTACAGTACCTGGCACATAGTAGGTGCTTGATAAATATTTGGTGACTTTATGACTACCATTTGATACTCAGGTTAACCCCATAAGCCCAAATTGGGTCACAAAGAGTCTGACATGTCTGAAATGACTCAATAACAATGATGAGGAGGTTAGTACAAGGAAGGAAGAATGAGAGGGAAGTTAGATCTCTCTGCTCCCTCCATTTACAACGGAGTGCTAGGTAACCCCTCACCTTGAATATGTCCCCTTCTCCAATGTCGATGACCGCCAGGATGACTCGGACAGAGGTCATGTTTGGTCTCAGGCTTTCAAATAGGCTTCTGGGTAGCCGGACTCTGTCAGGTGCATCTACCTCCTTCCCGTTCAGTGTTGCTGGCACCTGCAATTGCAATCCAATCGTCTTCCCCTTCACCAGAAGGCTCAGGGGCTCTACCTGTCCCACCAATCGGATGGAGAGACTGGAGCATCTTGTGGCGGAGAGACTAATTCTGAGAGAGTGAAGGGGAGGAATTCTTAGAAGCCTTTCTAACCTCAAGAGTGTGAGAGGGGGTCTAGAAATCCTAGTCCTTGTCTGCCTCTAACTCATTATGTGGGTTTTGACACTCACTTGGACAAGTCAGCTTATTTAGTCAGTTTCTCCATCTGTAAAGTGGTGGGGGGAGAGGTTGGACGAGACCAGGGGCAGTCTGGTGAGGCCTATGGATCCCTTCTCAGAGTCATTTTAAAAAAAAAAACTATTGAAAGAAATGTTGAATTACAGTTAGATGTTGGTGAGAATAAAGATGTTATTTTCCCTCCATCCAATTTCACAGATCCCCTGAAATTTCTCTGTGGATGTAAGATTAAGAACCCCTGGACTAGACGGTTTCTGAGTTCCCTTCCTCTGAATGCTAAGACTCTATCTCTGTTCCTCATTGGGGAGGGGAAAGGCACTGGCCTTCCTAGGACCAAATCTGGCCCTTCATGGAATAGATGAGATTTGGCAAGGTATAACCTGAGTGGAAGAACTGGAAGGCTGATTCAATGCAGTGGGGAAAAAACTTAGCTGGAGAGATTACATGATTCATGAGAGTCCTGGTAATCCCAAGGGATATGGCGGAGGGGAGTAAAAGACAAGGGGTTTGGGAACCATTCACCTGAGATGGGGAGATGGAGAAGAAGAGGTCTTGGGAAATGTTGACAGGGACATGGTGGATGGTTGCCTTCACTGCGGTCTCATCCAAAACAGGTGCTGGTGATTTTTCTTTAGCCAATTCATCAAACTTCTTTGTCCAGAATCTGCAGAGGGGAATGGACACTGGGCCAGGAGTTGGGAGATCCTGCAGATTGACTCGGCTCTAACCCTAAATTTGCTCAGGCCCCCTCCCACGCTCCTGTGTGGACGTAAAAACTTGGGAGTAAATGACTAACATTCATTCTGTCCCTAACTCATAGCCATTGGCTACAATCCAGAAGATGCTTGGGATGATTAGATGTCCAGATAGCATCCCTATCGGGCAGAGCCTGTGTGTGTGTGTGTGTGTGTGTGTGTGTGTGTGTGTGTGTGTGTGTATTGAGCATAGTGGGTGGGGA
This sequence comes from Phalanger gymnotis, assembly GCA_028646595.1. Lineage (NCBI taxonomy): Eukaryota > Metazoa > Chordata > Mammalia > Diprotodontia > Phalangeridae > Phalanger > Phalanger gymnotis. Next base: position 334,526,644 of record CM053625.1, read on the forward strand.
TGCTTCCATTGGGAGGTTCTGGTGCTTGTTAGGACCTTCCCACCCTCCACCAAGGGTTCTAATTAATATTCCTAGTGTTGTGTTTCTGGACCCCACCTTGCTCCAAACCCAATCTCCCAAGGCCCAATCCACAACCTCTTACTTTAGGGACTCAGGTACAAACCTGAGGGGCAATACACAAACCCACCAAACCTCTTCTATTGTGGGGATGGGGAAGAGATAGTGTTTGCCTGTCCTGAATGCAAATCACTCACTCTCAACTGGCACTGAGTCTCCCCTTCTTTATCTAGTTCAAATGAAGTCCCAGAACCACACTGCAAACTCATCTTCTGCAGAAGACCTCTCCTGGTTTCCCTAGCTCCTAGTGCCTTCCCCATTAAGATTTCCTCCACTCTATTCTGCATATATCTTGTATGTATCTAGTTATTTACATGTTGTTTCCCCATTAGAATGGAAGTTCCTTGAGGTCAAGGGCCTTCTTTGTATCCCTTCTTTGTATCCCTAGTACTTAGCACAGGGCCTTGACCATTATAGGTACTTAACAAATGCTTTTTGAGAGAGACAGAGACAAAGAGAAAGGGACAGATAAAGACAGAGGGAGAGTAGGAGAGAGACAGACAGAGAGAGACAGACAGAGACAGAGAGATTAAATCTCAGGGTTGGGAGGGATTCCCGGAGGCTGTTAGTCCAAACTGAACTTGGATTCTACAATTTCTATAACAAATCAGTCTCTAGCTTATACCAGAAGACCTCAAGTGAGGACAACTGATTCCATTTTGGGTGGTTTCCATCATTAGGAATTCTGTCCTTACATCATTGTACAGTGAACCAAGCACTGGCTTTGGATTCAAAAGACCTTAGTTCAAATCCCAGTTTTGCCAGTCCCTAACCTTTGTGACCTTGAACAAGTCATCGAACATCTCTGGGCCTCAGTTTCTTCATTTGTAACATGAAGAGATTAGACCAGATGACTTCCATGGTCCCTTATAGCTTGGGAATTATTATCCTGAAAACTCAAATTCACGACTTCTACCCATTGTTTCCAGTTCTTCTCTCTAGGACAGGGAGGCTAAATCTAATCTCTCTTCCCCAGGATGATCCACAAAGACCTGAATGTAGCCATCCTGTCTCCCTCACTCTTTTCACCACTAGCTCCTTTATCCAATCCCAGACCATAGCATGGCCTCCATTTCCCTTCCTGTCCTTGTCACCCTTCCTTCTCTGACTGCTCTTTAGCTTCTCACCGGACCTTCTAAAATGTGGTACAAAGAAGTGCACACAAAACTCTAGATCAACAGTGTCAAACTCAAATAGAAACAGGGGCCACTAAGTAGTACATAAAGTTCCCTGTGGTGTTCATATTGGCTTAGAAAACCACTTGTTGATATCATCTAAGCTTCATTGCATTTTCATTTATTTTTGTTAGATATTTTCCCATTGCATTTTAATCTCTCAGGACACACTTGGGATTATTGTGGGTCAGGTGCTGCTGTGATCCACATGTTTGATACCTCTACTTCAGATATTATTTTACCAGGGCAGGGTACAGTGGAACCATGGTCATCTTCTTTCTGGCCACCATGCCCTTTCCAATGCAGCCTGGGATCATTTGCTTTTTTTTAACTGTCACATCATACCATTGACTAACATCAATCTGCCAAAACCTCCAGATATTTTTCATATGAATTACTGTCTTTCACATTTTGAGGTTGGGAAGTGGATTTTTTTGAACTCAAGTTTGATCACAATGAAATGCCATCATATTCTATGGTGCCCATCATACTAACTTGTTAAGTTTCTCTTGGATCCCAACCCTGATCCAGGATGCTAGCTATTTCCCCTGGTTTTGTGTCCTCTGCAGTTTTCATAATTATTCACCTACACATTTACCCAAGTCACTGACAAAAAATATTTAGTAACACAAAGATGAGGACAGATTCTTAGAGAACTAGCTCTCCTGAAGACCTCCTTCCCAAGTGAAATGGATCCATTAATGAGTGTTCTTTAGATCTAGTCATTCAACCAGTTCTGAGTGAACTTAACCAAAGTATCATCTCATTTACTTCTTTTCATCTTGTCTGCTACTTGAATACTGCAGGATACTTGGTTAAATGCTATGCCTAAGCCTAGCATCTCCCTGAGCTCTTGGTCTAATGACACTGTCAGAAAAGGAAATGAGGTTAGTCTGGCATAGTCTCTTTCTGGGGGAAATATGCTGACTATGATCACTACTTTCTTTTCTAAATACTCATGAACTATCCCTTTAATATTTATTTTTACCACTTATCAATGGCCCATGGTTTATAGATTCTACTCCCTTCTGGAATATTTTGTTTTGTTTTCATTCAGAAAATTGAGATAAGACTTGTCCATTTCAGATCATGTATCACTATCCTGTTCTCCACAATCTTTAAAAGATGACTGGTGGTAGATTAGCAGTCAGGTCCACCAATTCTTTCAACAGTCTGGATTGTGATTGATCTAATTCTAGTGACTTGAATCTCTGGAAGGTTGCTAAGTACTCTCTTGTCCTTATCCTTAGTGGAGAAGAGAAGCAAAATAAGAATTGAGTAGTTCATCCTTCTTACTGTCATTTACTCTCTCCTCATTCACCCATTCTGAGCTAGGGTCCTATATTTTCCTTTAATCTTCCTCTTCCTCATATTACAGCTTTTAAAAATAACCCACTTTTTGTTGCCCTTAGTGCTCATCATTAACCTCAACGTACCTTGAATGTTAATGGTTTACCATATTTTGGTAATCTGCCTCTATTGCCTGCCTTTGCTCGTACCTTCGATTCAATTTGACAGTTATTAAGAGCCTACTATGGGTGAGCCATTGTGCTGGATGGTGGGGATACAAAGAAATGAAAAATAGTCCTGCCCTCAAGGAGTTTATGTTCTACTGGGGGACATAACATGCAAACTGATAAGTAAATACAAGATAAATTTGAGGAGGGTGAGCATACTAACAACTTCTGTTTTGTGTATCTTAAAAATCTAAGAAGAAACCAGTTTCTTCTTGCAGAGCAGAATTAGATTCAGAATAGTAGTTCCCTTCATTGGTTTCTGTGCATTTCTGAGTGATGAAATGACCATTCTCACCTCTCTATCACCTTAGGATTACACTTTGGAGTACTTCTGGTACACGAAATAAAGCACCGAGCGGCTGCATACTCAGACGGATCTGGGGCTTCTCCAGAGCAGTAATTTTTTTCTTCCTCCCTGGCCCTCACAGGATCTAGAAGACACAGCCCCCAAAGAAAGAGGAAAAGGACTCACGTACAAAAGCTATTTAGGGCAGCTCTTTTGTGGTGGCAAAGAACTGGGAGCTAAGGAGGGTGCTTGTCAGATAGAGAATGGCTGACCAGATTAGGGTATATGAAGGTGGTAGAATACTTTGGTACTGTAGGAAGTCACCAAAGGTATGATTTCAGAAGCTTTGGGGAAGACTTCTATGAACTGATACACAGTGGGATGGGTAGAACCAGGAGAACAATTTATACACTAACAACATTATGAAGAACAACTTTGAAAGATTTGAGAATTCTGGTCAATGTGATGACCAAGCATGATTCCAGAAAGCTGATGATGAAACCTGCTACTCACCTCCTGACAGACAGTGATGGACTCAAGGTATAGAATGAGGCACATTTTTGGACATGACCAATGGGGGTTTCCTTCTGCTTGACTATGCCTACTGGTTACAAGGGTCTTTCTTTCTTTTCTTTCTTTCTTTTTTTTCTTTCTCTTCCTTCTTTCCTTCCTTCCTTCCTTCCTTCTTTCCTTCCTTCCTTCTTTCCTTCCTTCCTTCCTTCCTTCCCTCCTTCCTCCTTCTCTCCCTCCCTTTCTTTCTTCCTTTCTTTCTTACTTTCTTTTTCTTTTTCAGTGGTAGGAAAGGAGGGAACAAAATGTTTCCTAATTGAAAAACAAATCAAAGATATGATCCAAGAGATAAAAATGAAGTTTCCCTGTGCCTCATTAGAAGTGTGAAGCAGGGATGGAGGGAGCGATGGGAAACTGACAGATACCATCAACACTTCTTTGCTCTTCCATGAAATCTTCCCTGAGTACATTATTTGAAGATGGCCTTCCTTTCCCATTACACACCTAATCAGCCCTTCAATATATATTTTCATGTAGGATACATCTTGCATATTAAAATGGATAGAGAGCTGGTCTCAGAAGTGGGAAGGCCTGGGTTCAAATCCTGCCCTTGACATATTGAATGTGTGACCTCAGATAAATCACTTAACCTTTCAATGCTCTAGGTATCTCTTTAGGAGTAGGTACCAATATGCTATGGTAGAAGATATTTCTCACCAGGAACTCACTTTACTGAAGAAATATCAGATTTGGTTAAAAGGAGGTAAGGAACAGTTGGCACAACACTCTGTTCCCAGCCTCCTTCACAGTAGTGTGGTCAGATACAATTACCATAAGGGATATGAAAGTACCTTTCAGAAAAATGGTGAAATCCCATACATATGTTTATATTAGTGTTAAGCATTAGCATTTTTGCATACGTATGTGTTACGATCAGGCATTAGTATTTTTTGTTCGAAGGTTAAGGAAATACAAGAACACTCTAAGGGATCATACTTTTTCTTGAGAGATGGAAAAGACCTTCAAAGCCTGATGGTTTATAGGAGAACAAGAGGAAAACCAGAGAAGTGATATACTCAAGGTCACACAAGGGTTAATGAGGAGCCAGCTGGGATTCAGCCCTTCATCCTCTGCCTTCAGAGTTCTTTGTACTAAACCTAGAGGATCTAAATCTTTCCTTTTTAGAGTACAAGTGGGAAAGGTCTAAAGTGAAGACCGCTACTGTCTCTGATGAACTCTCTATGATTCCTGTATGACAGTCTGCTTCACTTTCATTGCCCTCTTGTGGTTTGTATTGGCCTGCATACTAATGTGTGCCCCTGGGTCATTCTCTCTCTGTGCATAAGTGTGAGTATATCCTATCACCCTTGGTAGAGGGTGAGTTCTTGGGGGTATATGAGGGGCCTCTCATTTCTTCTGTCTCATTGTTGGGTCTAGCAAATGCTGTTGCTAGTCTAGAGATGGTAGAAAAGCTCTTCTCTCTCCCTCCCCTCTCCCTTTTTTAGAACATGAGCTTCTTGAGGGAAAGGAGTGTGTGTTTTAGCTTTCTTTAGATTCTCACAGTGCCTGGCATAATGAATAAATGCACACTGACTGACCACTAGGGGTCCAATCTATAAACAGTGGAGAATGAAGAGCCTGCCACACTTCCTCTTACAAATGTCACATATAATAACTACAATTCAAATGTTGGCTGCTTCTGTCACTGGCTACGTGAAATTGGGTCAGAGAAAGCTTTATGGAGGTGTTAAGACTTGCTGGGCCTTGAAGGACATGCAGGGACTAGACAGAGATGCCACTCTGTCTGATAGGCTACAGCCCAGCCCCAGCTCTTTGCTCCCCTTCCGCTTCTGAGGCCAACACTCAGTCCCTCAGTTCCCTGAAAGGAGGAGAAGATCTTGTTTTGTCTCCTAACTGACTAAATTCAGTCCCGGAAGGGTAGGTAGCTCCTGGGAAGAAGGAGGGAGCATTTGGCCTACTCACCCAGCTGAAGCAGGAGGAGAAGCTGAAGAAGCATGGCCCCCAGGTCTGTTGGTGTATGTCGGCTTGGTGACGCCACCGTGACTGGTCTCAGCCTCGTTCTCTTCACGTAGGAGACCCAGACAGATCTCTCCCAATGTCTGTCTGAGCTGTGCAAGGTCCCGTGATCACTCTTCATCTCTACAATGTCCCTTATACTTCCTGTTTGTCCATTCTTCCTGTTATGAAAGATGGTAACTGTCACAGATGGATGTGGGGATTAGGGCGCAGACATTCAAGTCATATCCTGAGAGCTCCTCTTCATCCCTCTCTGTAACAGTTACCATGAGAATAAATTGTAGTTGGGGCTGGATGCACGTCACTGCCAGGCAGGTCCCTGGAGGCTGGGCCAGGAGAGCAAAAAGTATCTGGGGCTTAGGCCAAGGTCACTCCTTCCTGGAGGGTGGGGAAGGACTCCAAACTTTCCCAACTCCATGGCTACCCAATTGTCCTCTGAAGGAGCATCTTTCTGCTAACAAGGCCCCAGCAGGCCTGCCTCTACACCCATCCTCATGCTGGAGAGCATTTCTGGCAAGTCTTCAGTTAGGATGTGCAAAGAGGAAGTCAGTCGCTTTCATATTTGGTGTTGACCTGTAGCTCTGGCGTTTGGCCCACTTGCAAGTGCACTTTCAAGAATTCCAGGTGGCAGCCTTTCCTATGAACCCAGGATGGGATCATAGCACCGTATTTAGAGCAGAAAAGAACATCAGAGACCATCTAGTCCAACCTTTTCATTTTACAAATAAGGAAACTGAGGAAATTGTTACGTATTTTATAGTTTTATACGTACATGGTATCTCTCCTTTAGAATTAGCATCCTTGATGAATTCTCAACCCAAGAAAGAATAAAAACAATTATAAAAGGTGAGATAATTTTGATTATGTGACATTGAAGAGCTTTTGCACCAACAAAACTAATGCATCTAGAATAAGAAGGAAAGCAGTCAATTGAGAAAACATCTTAGTATCAAATATGTCCAATACAGCTTTGGTACTGAAGATAAATAGAAAACTAACAGAAATGTATGACAAAAAATTATTCCCTAATAGACAAGTGGTCAAAAGATATGAACAAACAACTCTTAGAATAAGATCGCTAACTATTTACAACCCTATGAAGGGATCCTCTAGATCACTAGTAATAAATCAGAACAAAGTTGAGGTTTCCCCTCACACCCATCGAATTGGCAAAAATGCCCAAAGAGGGGAGTAGTCAATGCTAGAGTCTGTGTAAAGATAGGCACAATAATGTATCATTGTTGGAGTTATGAATTAGCCCAACTGTTTTGGAAAATAATTTAGAATTATGCAAATAAAGTGACCAAAATGACCTTTAACCAGCTATTCCACTGCTAGGCATATACTCCCAAGAGATCATCGAAAAAAAAGTCTCCATATACACCAATATATTTGTAGCAGCACTTTTTTTCTGGTAGCAAAGAATTAGAAACAAAGTAGATGCCCATAAATCGGGGCAATGGATAAACAAAGTGCAGTACCTGAATGTAATGAATACTACTGTGCTGTAAGAAATAATGAATGTGATGAATAAACAAACACATGTAAAGACACGTGAACTGATACAGAGTGAAAAACAAGAGAGCGAGGAAAACAATATATTCGATGACCAGAAGGATGGAAATGGAAAGAACAGTTGCCACAGAATGATCTCATTTGAATATTGTAAACTTTCTAAAAATGATCTTGGTGGCAAAGAAGACATGACTCCTCCCTCTCCTTCTCTGCAAGGGTTGGGGGGGGGGGGTGTTGTCTACAGATGTAGAACACTGAATGTATGAATGTCAGGTTTTTTTTGAGGGGTTTTGTTGATTTCTCCCTTTTCTTTTAAAAAATATTCTTTGTTTATAAGGGGTGGCTCTCTGGCAAGGGACAAGAAGATGAATACAGGAGGACATCTAGGTGATATAAAACAAAAGAAATCAATAAAATCCATTTATGGTCTAAATCTAGCACATAGTAGGTATTTAATAGATGCTTATTAATTAACTCTCCCCCAAATGACATATTATGTGTCCTTCCAACTCTTGGTGACTCCATTTGGGATTTTTTTGGCAGGGATACTGGTGTGGTTTGCCATTTCCTTCTCCAGCTCATTTGACAGATGAGGAAGCTGAAGCAAACAAGGTGAAGTGACTTGCCCAGGGTCACACAGCTAGGAAGTATCTGAGTCTGGATTTTAATGCAGTCTTCCTGACTCCGGCCCCAGCCTTCTAGCCATTGTACTACCTAACTGCACCCCCTCCCAATATCATAGTAATTATTAAAAGTGAGATTTGAACTCAGGTCCTCTTACTCCAAAGCCAGCTCTCTCTGCACTCCACCACCTTAGGCACCAGCCTAATCACTGCTCCACCAATCTTTCCCATCAGGCTTTAGGGGATATCCACCAGGTGATACTTGTTTTCCACCAACAACCTTTTGTGCATCCAGTCTCCCCCACAGAAGTGGACGCTGCCTAAGGGTCAGAACTCAATCTTCTATTTCCTCCGTTATCTCTTCCTCCATTCTCTTGACACTCCCCTCCCTGACTTTTAATCTCTTCTACCCTGCCCAGCGCAGATCCTTTGCCTAGACAGAGCAAGGCTCTGTTTCTAAATCTCCAATATATAACTGAGGCCTTGACTTGGGGGAGAAGTTGACCATGGTCTCCTGCAAGATGTAGGGACTGAGTAGAAAGAAGACAACAAGCCAGGAAGCCAATAGTCCCTGCCCTGACTTTTTGTCCATAGTTTTAATTCCTAGGTACCCCAGTGGATAGCTGGAACTAAGGAGATGGAGCTGCCTCTCATCTGGGAAGCCAAACAGTGACAATGTATGAATTTCAGATAAAATAATTCCCTGCTTTATCAAAAAAAAAAAAAAGACTGGCCCTGACTCATCTACATGGAGGCCTGCATGGAGGCCTATTTGCAAAGGGCTTTGGGATCCTTGGATAGGGAGGTGTGCGGAGTCTTGGTGAAGACCTCAATAGCTAGAATGATTAGGTTTTCCAGGAAAAGACAGGCTTAGCAGAGCAAGGGAAAAGCAGCCTCAGTAATAGGCCAATTCATTGGCATCAAGCGCTCCCAGCTGTGAATAGGATGGAGCTTGGCCACAGTAGGGGATGAGCTAAATAGCCTGAGCTAATGGAATCAGGAAGGAACAGATGAGGCCTCCAGCACCACCATTATCCCATGCCCAGGCCACCTCTTACCCCAGAGGTCTAGCAGCAGCTGTGAAACCTTCAAAGTATAGCCTAAATGAGCCTGTGGTCTTCAGGCACACCCTCCCAAGCACTTCTCAGAAACCCCCCTAAGGGGGATAATTGTTTCCTTAATAGAGGATAGTTATCCACAGGTCAGTCCTCTATATGGAGGCTGACATCCCAGGCCTGAGGATGGGGAGTGAGATCAGACTCTTGATGCTGGAGGCCAGCGCTATAACTTAGGTGAATGGGATATTGTTCAGGAGAAATCTAAGTAGGGGCGCACTTCCTCCTTCCACTTCTCCTTGAGTTCTTCTATAGGCCCAGATCCTGCTGTGTTTTCCATCTCCTGGATGTCACTCCCCTAGAATTCTCTTTTTTTGAGGTGGGGGATGGGGAAAGGGAGGCCTAGACTTAGAGCATCCCCTCTACCCTTTGAGACTACATTCTAGGCCAGACAGTCTGTCCTTCCTACAACTGCCACCACTGACTCTCCTTCTATTTTTGCCCTGGGTACAAAAAATCCTCAGTTATGGCACTTACCTTTAAATAGGAAAGTCACCTAGGCAGGCATCTGTCATCTCCTGACAAAGAGGCAGGGTAATCCACAGACAAAAATTGGAGACTATATTATGATTTGCACTTGATTTGATTTGAGGCTTGGCTTCCAGTCTTGCCTAGCTCATGGTGTGAACTTAGGGTCATTCTCTTTCCTGATCTGGGTCATAACTTCTTCATATAAAAGGAGAGTGTTAGAATTAACCTAGATTTAGAATCAGAGGACCTGTGTTGAATTCTCATTTTCCTCTTAGTAACTGTATTACTTAGGGAAAGCCACCTGACCTCTCATCTATAAAAGGGGAATGAACTATAAGGTGATCTCTATGGATTCTGTCTCTAAATTCTATGATCCTGTCATGAGATGATCTGCCTCAAAAGTCCTTCCCAGTTCTGATATTCTGTGATGTATGATTTCAAAATATCTTGGCCATCAGCCTGACCCTGATGGCTGAAATTCCCACTGTCAAATAGCTTTGACGTAAGGTATCTGGTCTTCAGAAGTCCCTTGCTATATAGGAGGGACAACCTGCTAACCTGTTAGTGCCTGCCAATAGCTGCACCCAGATTGGCTTATCAGATTAGCCAGCTGTCACTTGGCAGGCCCTCCAAGGAGAGGAACCAGAATAGTTAACTTCGGAGGGTGATAGGGCCTCATTAGTCTGCCTCATCCCCTGAGCATTCTTGCCTTCTTTCACTGAGAGGCAATATGGTCTAAAGGCAGAGGACCTGGGTTCAAATCTCAGCTTTGCTATTTGTCACTTTGTACAAGTCATCACTGAGAGACAAGCCTCTCCCTCCACCCCCACTCCTACACCCCTCCCAGATCCCCCTTTCCTCATCAGCAAAACAAGCAAGATCATAGATTTATTGATGGAAAGTGAGTTCAAAGGCCATCTATCTTTTTTGAGATTTTATTTCATTTAGATTTTTTTATTTTTAGTTTACAACACTCAGTTCCACAGGTTTTTGAGTTCCGAATTTTCTTCCCCTCTCTCCCCTCCCCCTCCCCCAAGATGGCATGGAATCCAAAATATGTTCTACATATACCTTCTCATTAAACATATCTACACAATAGTCAAGTCGTCAAGAACCATGATCAATGGAGTGAATCATGAGAAAGAAGAAACAAAACCAAAAAGAAAGTTGTAGAAAAAAAAAGAGAGAGAGAGCAGATAGTTTCCTTCGATCTGCATTCATACCCCATAGTTCTTTATCTGGATGTAGATAGCTCTTTCCAGCATGAGACCTTTGGAGCTGTCTTTGAACCTTGTATTGCTGTGAAGAGCCAAGTCTATCAAAGTTAGTCATCACAGAGACCACGTGTCTGTGGTTGTGTACAATATTCTCCTGGTTCTGCTCCTCTCACTCAGCATTATGTCACATAGGTCTGTCCAGGTTATTATGAAGGCCGTATATTCCCCATTTCTTATAGCACAACAATATTCCATTACGTTCACATACCACAACTTGTTTAGCCATTCCCCTATCGCTGGGCATCCCCTTGATTCAAAGGCCATCTATTTTGATGTCTTTTTCTTACAGTTGAGGAAACAGATCCAGGAAGACTGACTCTTCCAAAGTCACACAGGGAGTGTCAGAAATGGGATATGAACCCCAGGCCCTCAGACTCTATAACTAGTTGACTAAAGACCCTTCTTTAAAGCTGTGATCCAACTTTTGTCAGGAGATGCAAATATATTTCTCTCTTTTTTTGGTAAATAGTATTTTATTTTTTCCAATTACGTGTAAAGACAGTTTTTAACATTCATTTTTATGAGATTTTGAGTTTCAAATTTTTCTCCCCCCTCCCTCCTATCCCCCCTCCCCAAGATGGCAAGTAATATGATATAGGTTCTACACGTGCAATTTTGTAAACATATTTCTACATTAGTGGTGTTGCGAAAGAAAAAACAGAACAAAAGGGAAAAGCCACAAAAAACAAAAAAGGAGAAAATATGCTTCAATCTGCATTCAGACTCCATAGTTCCTTCTCTGGAATGAGCCTTTTGGCTCATTTACAGTTAATCATTGCCCATTGTGGCTGTTAATGTATACAAAGTTCACCTGGATCTGCTCACTTCACTCAGTATCAGTTCATGTAAGTCTTTCCAGGTTTTTCTGAAGTCCACCTGCTCCTCATTTCTTAGAGAACAATAGTATTCTATTACATTCATATACCACAACTTGTTCAGCCATTCCCCAATAAATGGGCATTCCCTCAATTTCCAATTCTTTGCCACCACAAAAAAAGCTGCTATAAATATTTTTGTACATGTGGGTCCTTTTCCCTTTTTTATGATCTCTTTGGAATACACACCTAGTAATGACATTGCTGGATCAAAGGGTTTGTACAGTTTTATAGCCCATCGGGCATAGTTCCAAATTGCTCTCTAGAATGGTTAGATCAGTTCACAACTCCACTAACAATGCATTAGTGTACCAATTTTCCTAAATCTTCTTCAACACCTATTATTTTCCTTTTTGGTCATATTAATTCATCTGAGAGGTATGAGGTGGTTTTAATTTGCATTTCTATTTCTCTAATCAATAGTGATTTAAAGCACTTTTTCATATGACTATAGATAGCTTTATTTTCTTCATTTGAAAACTTCCTGTACATATCCTTTGACCATTTATCAATTGGGGAATGACTTGTATTCTTATATATTTGACTCAGACCTCTATATAGTTTAGAAATGAGGCCTTTATCAGAAACACTTGCTATAAAAATTGTTTCCCATCTTTCTGCTTTCCTTCTAATCTTAGTTGCATTGATTTTGTTGACAGAGATGTATTTCAAAACTGACAAGCTATGTCATACATCTGTTACCTCTCCCCCATCTCATCCCAGTTTTCTAGATCCAACACAGGGTTAGGACCCCCGTCTATTGCTTCTCCTGCAATGTAGTTGATGAAGGGCTAACCCCAGCACCCTGCCTGACTGTAATGACTATGTTGTCCATCACAGCATCCACCTAGTTGAGGCCAGGGTTTAGGAGGGGAGACAGAGTAGTTTGAGAGGCATCTGGGAAGGTTGGCAGCACAGATATCCTTTAATAAGCCAACATCAGAGGATTTGATCAAAACCACAGACTATGTACAATATAAAAAATATATACAATGAGCACAGTGTATGACAGCTGCTAACAAAACAAGTTATCCCAAGAAGGTGGATTGACTGGAGATGGGAGGAGTGGGAGGCTCCTTCTGGGGAAGGTGAGGCCAGAGACCACAACTCCCTAATCCTAGCTGTTCTTGGGGGCTCAGAAGGGAGATTTGGTCTTGTGAAAAGGCAGTATGGTATAGAGATCAAAGATGGAGGTCTGACTCTGTGACTGTATATTTCACAGCCCTTCTCTGGGCCTCAGTTTCTCTAGCTGTAAAATGAGAG
>CM053625.1:334539524-334550698 GCA_028646595.1 Phalanger gymnotis
ACTATCATTTCTGCCTCTGAACCCAAGGACTGACCCAGGCCAGAAGAGGCTGGTATCATTCCTGTGGCAAGGGGAAGAAAGAATGAGTTTGGACCTGAGAGGTTACCCCAGACTTGGGTCATGGTTGATCTGGAGAAATTCATGACTTACACCTGCTCTGAGCTTAAAGGGATTCTCCTACCTGGGGAGAATTCCCATGTAAAAAAATTCATGACAAATATTTGATCATTGACTTTCCACTTGAACAATTCCATTGATAGGGAATGTACCACCTCATTCTATTCTATTTTGGAGTACCTCTAATTAATTGTTAGAATGCTTCTCCCCCACCACATGTTGAGCTGAAATCTGAAACAACCTCAGGAAAAAAGTAGTTCGGTCTAGGGAATTTACATAGAACCAAAGTTTTGGTTCCTCTTGAGAATGGATCAGGCAATGTTCTTTATTTGGTCTCCAGGCTAAAGCTGAACCAAGATTAAGTTGGAATATCTGAAGCTCCATCTCAAGCTTTAGCCTCCTTGAATGACAGAAGAGCTGACGAATGTCAGAGCCAAGAAAGCCCGTTTCTCTTCTCCCATCGCTCCATTCAAGTCTATCAGCTCCTCTTCCCCCACCTCAACACTAAAGATGACTTTCATTCCTTAAGACACCTCACCTGCCTTTCCTCCTCTTTATAGTCATCATAGCAAAAGTCACTCCTGGGGCCAAAGAAAGCCCCCCACTGCTTTGTGCCATTAGACTCTGGAGTCCACAGCTCCAGAACATTTATCAGGAAGGAGAAGTCCAGTGAGACAGACTGAAAAAGTCCACACATGAGCCAAAGGTAGTGAGGGGGGGGGGCGAAGGAGGAAAGAGGGCCAAGGGCGAACTGGTTTTTTCCTCTCTTCTTCTCTCCAGAGTGGGCAGGCGTGTCCCCTCAGTGCCTAGATGCTTCTGCGAGAAGTGCTACCAGAATTGATGGGTAGCTTGACGCTGTCCGAGGTGCTCTTAAGAGGGGAAGGGCCCCTGGCCTGGAGCTTCATCGACCAATACCAGAGGAAGATCAGGAAGCCTGAGAAGGGGGAGAGACAGAGAGAGTGATTGGGGGGACACCTATCCAAACCTAGCCTTCCTTCATGGCTCAGCCCTAATGCCACCTACCTATGGGTCTTGATGCCTCTGGAGACCAGTCTGACAGCTCTGGCTCTAACCTATTTGCCCCTCCTCAGAGCTGCTGTTGAGGCTCTGAACTACACAATTCTCCATTTAATTATTTACTGTATCATGTGGTCATTGAGTTCTTCTCTATGTGAGTCAGATGTTTTTCACTACCCTGGCAGGTCCTCAATGGAAAGGACTGGTGTAGTAGAAAGAACCCTGGGTTAAGGGTCAGGAGATGTGGGTTTGAATCCTAGCTTGGAAACTTCTACCTGTGGGACCTTAGGCTAAATCATGTCCCCTCTGAGCTTCCATTTCCTCATCTATAAAATGAGAGGTTTGGACTGGATGACCTCTAAAGTCCTTTCTGTGCCTGTGTGTTCTCTTGTATCTTCTATAGCATCCCCCAGGGCCAGGCCTAGGGTAGATGTTCTTTATCACCTGGCTATAAGACACTTTTCTAGATGCCTCCAACTATTGGTACTTCTCGCCTTTAAAAAAAAAATCTGTTCAGCCATGTTCGACTCTCTGTGACCTCATCTGGGGTTTTCTTGGCAGAGATGATGGAGTGGTTTGCCATTTTCTTCTCCAGCTCATTTTCCAGGTGAGGAAACTGAGGCAAACAGGCTAAAGTGACTTGCCCAGGGTCACACAGCTGGGAAGTATCTGAGGCCAGATTTGAACTTGGGAAGATAAGTCTTCCAGATTCAGGCTGCCACTCTATCCACTGTGCCACCTAGCTGCCAAATCACTTGTCTGTTTGATAACTAGGTGGTACCATGGATAGAGTGCGGTACTTAGAGTCAGAAGGCCTGAGTTCAAATCTTATCTCAGATAAACTATGTGCCCCTGGGCAAATCACTTAATCTCTCTGTCAGTTTCCCCATCTCTAAAATGAGAGCAGCTACCTCCCAGGGTTGTGGTGAGTATTCAACAAGTATTTTGCCTATCTTAAGGAGCTATATAAAAATTAGCTATTATGTATTTCTTCTGCATGCACACTGTAACCTAGCCCCCACCCCTAACTCCAGTCAATTCGAAGCTCTTTAAATTCAAGGACAATTTTCTTCCTCTTTTTTGTCTTTGTATCTGCAGTGTCTGGAACACAGGCGGAGCTCAGTAAACACTTTTGGACTGGTTAATAGGGAAATGACTTCCCATGTATAACCAATATCATACTGATGCCTTCTAAGTGGGTTGGAGAGGAGCTAAAGGGAGGGAGAGAATTTGCAACTCAAAAATTTTTAAAAATAAATATTAAAAATAATATTTTTTAAAACTGAAAAGAAAAAATAATACTTGCTGTTTCACAGAATCATAGATTTAGAGCTAGGAGGGACCTTAGAGGTCATTGAGTCTAACCAGACCCACTCATTTTACAGATGAGGAAACCTAAAACAAGAGAGGTTAAGCCGTTCAGCTGACTCAGGATTTGAGTCAGGATTCGAACCCAGATCTTTCTCATGCCAATCCTAGTGTTCTCTCCACTGAGCCATATTACCAGGAGTGTCAAGGGGAAGAGAGAAGGGTCAGAAGACTTCAACTTATAGCACCTTCAAAGCCCTTAGTGGTCATCTAGCACAGTATCTCTTCTGATTATTCTTCTCTGGTGTTGGACAGAGGCATTGGATACAACAAACAAGGACAGGGTCCCAGCAAGGGGGTAGGAACCCCTTGCTACTCTTCCCTTAGGCCAAGTTGGCTCTGGAGAGAAGGGACAGAGCAGCGCCCATACCTACCTTGGAAGGAAGTGATAATACTGAAGAGGTAAAGCACAACCAACTGGAAAGTGCCTGAGGTGAAGGCAAAAAAGACCAGAGCCCAAGGGATGCCCAAGACCAGGCTTAGCCCTAGCAGGGTGAGGGCATGCTGCCACTTCTGGCCATGTTGGTTCAGCCGGAGGATCTGCACTGTCATGGTTCCCAGCATCACGATGTTAAACAGAAACACTAGGCAGAAGTAGCCCAGGTTCATGATGTAGCTGATGATAGGGTCCCTGATCCAGCACCTGTAGGAGGCCCAAGGACCAGGAAGGGAGGAGACAAGAAAGGTGAGAAAACTGAGACTAAGAGTCTACCCCAGGGGGAAAAAAAAGCTCAGAACTAGGAGTTAGGAGAGCTGAGCAAGCCCTAGACGCTAACCAGTTATATGAGGGGGAGAGATAGACCTGGAGCTTCTACTACTTTCAGAAGAAGGCACACAGGAGTCAACAGGAGGGTTCTAGGCATTTAAAAGGGTAGAAAGAGGGATGCGGGTAATAGGAGGTAGGAGAAAAAATGAAGATCGATGCAACCAACTGGCAGGTTGGGTGGGGAGACAGAGACACATTTAATTAGCTGTAAGTGAAGATAAGGTGGAACAGCTTTGAGGTGGGGAATTAGAACTAGACGGTCCCTAAAGTCTCTGCTCTTTTCCACACCATCCACACTGGACACATACATGGAAGGGTAGATGACATCTTCAGGTGACTTCTGGACGGTGAGTATGATAGAGCCATAGTTCTTCCCGTCCACCAATGCTGTCACTATCACCAAAAAGAGAGGGAGCCCTGGAGGAAAAAAAGTCCCAGAATTACCTCCTGCCCAGCCAGATACGACCCTTTCCTCTCCCCCCTCCCTGGCCCTACCCAGCTCTTCCTATGGGGCAACTGCCAAGAGCCATGTGTGGTGTTGCTGAGGAAGGGAGCCCATCAAACCTTGACCCATTTGCACAAATATTTTGATCTTCAGGAAAGGATTATTAGGTCTATTAAAGACAGTGGTAGTAAGATTAAGAGAGAACATGGAATAAAACATCTTTAAGACTGAAATTTTATGAAGACCCCTTAGAAAGATACCCTGACATTTCCCTGAACCCCATCCATCCTAAGGAGGACAGAAGCTGCCAAGTGAGAAGGAATAAAAGTGACTTAGAGAAGAGGCCACAAGACTAGGTGACTGAAGGGAAAGGTCAAAGATCATAGATATAGGTGGCAGAGACTTTTATTGATGAGAAAACTGAGACCCAGGGAAATTGTATGACTTGCCCAAGGTCATGCAGGTAGCAAGAAGCAGAAGAGGGATTTGAAGCTGGGTACCATGGGTGGTACAGTGGATAAAGCACTGGCCCTGGATTCAGGAGAACCTGAGTTCAAATATAGCCTCAGGTACTTACTAGCTAGGTGACCTTGGATACGTCACTTAACCCTGTTTGCCTTGGTTTCCTTGTCTATAAACTCAGCTGGAGAAATAAATGGCAAACCACTCCAGCATCTTTGCCAAGAAAATCCCAAATGGGGTCACAAAGAGCTGGACAATGACTGACTGAAATGACCAATAACAACAGCCATGGAATGTACCATCTGTGTCTGGCTAACTACAAAAAATAACGATATCATAGGAAGACAGGAGGGTCAGGAGTGGGAGTATTTGCAGAGGGAGGTTTAAGTGAATTCAGTCTAGATAGCTTGAGTTTGAGGTGATAGTGAGATATTCACATGGAAGTGTTGAGTGGGCCATTGGAAGTGTGAGTTGAGAGCTCAACAGAGTTGGACTGGAGATATGGCATTGGGATTTATTCGTAGAGAGGGAAGACAGTTCACCCAGGGAGGTACTGAGGGGAACAAAGACAGTGACTTGGGTTTTACTCATGGTGTGGAGTGAGGTAGGAAGAAGACAAAGCAGAAAAAGGGGAAGTCAGACTGTATCTCCCCCAGTACCTAACCCAGTACTCTCTATACAGAAGGCACTTAATATTTGTTGAGTGAATGATATAGTTGACATCTATATAATACTATAATTTACTGAGTGCTTTACATGCAATATTTTAAACTGGACAAAAGAACGAATGGTTGGAGAATAGTACAGCCCTGAGAGTCCAGGAAGGAAGGCATTTCAGGATGGAAGGAGCAGCCACAGTATGCATTACTCAGCATCAATACATCAAATATAAGCCCTCTCTACAGGGTCTAGTTGACATCTGCCTGCCTCAAGACACACTATTCAACCTCCTCCACCTCCACCTGCCTGCCCCAAGATCCCCTACCTGACCTCCCCCATCTCCATCTGCCTGCCCAGGATCTGCCACCTGACCTCCTCCACCTCCACCTGCCTGCCCCAAGATCCCTTACCCGACCTCCCCCATCTCCATCTGCCTGCCCAGGATCCCCTACCTGACCTCCCCCACATCCACCTGCCTCAGGACCCATGATCTGACCTCTTCCTGCAGACCCAGCCCGCCTGCTCACCCCAGCCCACAAGGCACAGCTTGATCAGGTAGCCATGGACATAGGTGCTGAAGACCTCCACCACCAGCCGGTAGAGGTTATAGCCTTCGATGCCCATCCAAGTAAGGCAAGCTAGCAGAGAGAAGTGCAGAAAAATGGCGCTGGCACTGCAGCCCATCTCATTCTCCAGGAGAGCAACAGGTTCGCTGAGTAGAAAGCTCAGGTCCAGGAAGAAGACAGAGAGCAGGAGGTTCATGTGAACTTTGATGGTGTAGTCTCTCTGCTTTCTCCTGAAGGAAGCACAAAAGCGAAGGATTTAATGGTGGAAAGAGGCCCGAGGGGCCAGCTGCTCTAACCCCCTTACTCTGCAGAGGAAGAACCCAGAAGTCCCAGAGAGGGGAACTCCTTCAGCTACTGTCACACAGGTGCCAAGGAGCGGAACCAGGGTCCACACCCAGCTAACCCCAAAGGTGGCATCCTTGCCCCTGCAGGATGTGCCACACACACAAACTGGCAGTGAGAAGATTGGTGGATTTCAAGTCACAAGACCTTGGTTTGCATCCCAGCTCTGCTAGGTCCTTGCTGGGGGACCGTGGGTAAGTCCCCTCTGGGCTTCGGTGTCTCCATTTGCAAACTAATGGGGTCAAGACTAAATAATCCCTGAGGTCCTTTCCAGATCTAGAACCCTATGATCTGCCTAGGGTCAGCCCTAGGTCTGAGGTTCGGGATATCTGGAAAGCTCTGCAGAGTTTGTAAGCATGCCTCCTCCAGGCAGCCTCCTTCAGGAATTTGTGTTCAGGGTAGCGGGGTACAGTAGGAAAAGCTCCAGATGGAGCGCTGAAATTGAGGACGCCGAACCTGCGTTCAAATCCTGCAGCTACTTACTGGCTGTGACCTTGGGTAACTCACCTGACCGGGCCCCCATTTCCTCATCTGTAAAAGGAGGGGGTTGGAGTGGATGACTTCGAAGGTTTTAATGTCTAGATCTTGCCCGGCCTCCAATTTTGCGACTTCAACTAACTAATTGGTATGTAGACAATAGATAAATTAAGAGGGGTGGCCACATGGCACCTTTAAGTAACTAGTTTTCCCAGGGCTTTCAAGACAGGATTGAATTGACAAAAACCCAATACGCCTGCCACTTCCCAGGAACATGGAATTGTCCATCTCCACTGCGGTGGCTGCTCCAGACTCTGAGATCAAGGTGAATTGTGGGAGATAGACTCGCTATCTTTGTGAGTGCATGGATTCCTGGACATTAGAGAGGCGTCAACCACAAATGCTTCGGGGGATGACCTCCCTTCCCCTTTTCCCCCATAGTCCCACCCCCTCCTCCGGAGGCCAAGCTGATCTATACCGAGAGAAGAGGTAGAGGGCAATTGTCAGGACACAAGCCAAGGCCGAGATGATGCAGCCGACATAGGAAAGGAGGGTAAGATAGTGCTTGTGGATGACGTCAATCTCCACAGAAGAGGCCTGTAGTGGGAAAGGAGCAACGTGATGAGCCCAGGGGGAGCACCAAGAGAGGCTTGGGAAGGGGCAGCGTAGGGCATATCCCGTTACTCACCATCAGTACAGCAAAGTAGGTCAGATGGTTGCAGAAGCAGGATGTGTTGGCTTCCCCCATCTTTGTCTTGCAGCCGGAATCACTCCAACTCCCCGGGCTTCCAGCTGAGGATGAGTTCCAGTTGAGTTCCAACCCCTCATGGGGAACCTTAGGCAACTCTAAGTCTAGGGTCCCAGTCCTGTGTCATCTCCTCCCCCTTGGCACAGATGAGCACAGGGGAAGACAGACTTGTTGATAAATTATTCAGTGTTATATCATTGGGTTCTCCTGTTCTGCAAAAGCATTGTCCTGTTCTGATTAGCTCTGGGGGTATGCCATAAGGCACTTCAAGCTAATGATGGGTGCTTTGGGGCAGACTAAGCCTATACTCCCTCCTACCACTTCCAAAGGTCAGGTTCACGTCCCTAAATAAATCAGCCCGGCTCTGTTCTCCTGAAGTTTATCCCAGCCCTTCCAGAAGCTCCTTGTAGACCTCTCTAACGAGAAAAATTTCCTGAATTTCATTCATCAGTTTGAAGTTTTGACCCCAAATTTCTGATTTCTAGCTTCACATCTGAGTCTTCTCTGTTCCCTTCCTGGGTCTCATCTCTGCTTCTGCTAAATCTCTTCAGGTTCAGCAGGAGCCTTCGCCAGCTATCCTCACTCCCACTTCAGAATCTTTATTCTATAGACCTTGTGAGCAAGCAGGATGGCTCAGTAGAAAAGGGCTGGATTTGAAGCCCCAGGGCGGAGTCAGATGCTAACTCTCCCACTACCTATAGTATAGTTTTTGTCTTGAAGACATGGGAAAGATAAAATTGGTACCTCCCTCTAGCAACCGTCCCTTCTCCTGCCTCTGTCACAGACTGGCTGTGGGACATTGGGTATGTCATTTGACCTTTCTGAGCCTCAGTCTCCTTGTCTGTAAAATGAAGGTGTGGGTCTAGATGGCCTTTGAGATTTCTTCCAACAACTTCCAGATCTCTGATCCAATGTTTTTTTGTTTTGTTTTGTTTTGTTTTTTTCCTGCTGGCTGAATCTCAGCCATCTCCCTCTTTCAAAGCCAGCTCAAAATTTCCCAGGTCTCTGCTCATCCTGGTTGCTTCAGTCTTTTAAATATAACTCAATAAATAACCAGGGATCAACCTAATGCTGAGAAGTCAACTCCCTACTCACTCTCTCCATACTTACGTTCAGGGTTCTCTTCCCAGAACACACACTGTAGGGTCACATTCTTCTGTAAAAACCAAAAAGGGATGGATTTATTACCCTTAGCTCTCTCTGTAGCTCAGAGGAATTATGGGAGGGAAGGCACATGTGAATTTCAGAATAGTTTAATTCTAAGCCTTCATGTGCAGACAAACTTATCTTTCTGGATAGAATTGACTGGTTAATTCCATCAAAATGGGCGGCAATTTCATAGACACAGATAAACTGGGGGAAGAAAGAAACTGGGGCAGGGGGATGAGAGGTGCAAAGGAAAGCAATGACCAATAGGTCCTTGGCTCCATCACTTACTGTTTGGGTGACTCTGAGTAAGTCATTTCCCTTCATTGAGCCTGAATTTTCTCCACTTTGATATGAGCTTAGATTAGATGATATCTAAGGTTCTTTTTAACTCCAAATCCTACCCATTCATTCATTCATTCATATTTATCCTGACATCCTGAACGCCAAGCACTTCCTTGGTGCACTGAGGAGAGAAAGGCTCTACTTTAAAGCAGGGAGACCAGTTAGATCCCGCCCCCTAGGATCACCCTCCAGGTGAAGCTTCTTCTACTCACCGGCTGTGGTTGGTGCCAGAAGGTAAGGACCACGGGTTCCTGGAGGTTGGACACCTTGGTGTCCTGTACAACAATACCCAGGACTTTTCCCCCTAGGACTTGGCTGGAGTTTTTATCCTGAAGACAAAGAGAAGGTAAAACTTGCTATCTCTCTCTACTGATGGCATCTTGGCCTGTGTCTGTTAGTGACTGGCTGTGTGACCTTGGACAAATCACTTAACTTTTCTGGGCCTCAGTTTCCTCATCTGTATAATGAGGGGGTTAGAGCAGCTGGCCCCTTAGGCCTCTTTCCACATCCACAAAGGAACTGTAGACATCAGAGAACAAGCGCTAGTGGTGATGGGTCACGGTGCTCTTAGCTTTAAAGCTTTTTGGGTGTCCCAAGTCACTGAATACATGGCTACCTACTCTGCTTATGGGTAAAACTGGCTCTGAGAGTCAGGGATGTTATAAGGAAAAAGCTATGGAAATGTGAGTTATGTTATTATGATTCATCCAATTTTAGCCCCCTGCTTCTCTTGTTCTCCTCCCCTAATACACTTATATGAACTGCTTTTCCTTCCCAGGAAGGGAGAAGCAGGCCAGCCGCCCAGCCAGGGTACCTGGAATAGGGCCTGGCTGCTAAAATCCATGAGAAGGAGTCTCTTGTCGGCCTCTCCTCTCCTGCCTTTGGCCTTTTCAAAGAGGGCACTGGGCAGCTTCACGGAGTACTCTTGCACTGTGCTCTGGTCCATCTGCAAAATCCAAGGGATAGTCATCAGAGAATCCGGGCCCACCTGAAAAGCATCAGGCATGGGAACTACAAAGGACCTAGACCCTCAAAGGGCATGAAGTAGGATGGGACCAAGAAACCCAGACCACTGTGTCTCAGACAGACCACCCCAGAGGAAATAGGAAAGATGATTAACCCCACCTAACCGTGGGCCATAATACTTTATGGTTGGCCCACTATAGAGTCCATTCTGAACTTAGCACTGGGACCATGAACTTAGCACAGGGACCAGCTGGCTTTTGCTGGCCCAGGTTCCTTCTCTCATCTTTATTGAGACTACTTCCTGGTTCTAGACTTCAGTGGCCAATGTCCCCCTTTCCCTCTTCTTTCTTCCTCTTGACTGCCCAGATACCAACCTTCACTTTGGAATGGATGTGCAGATCCTTAACTCCTGGCTTCAGTTTCCATACAGTGGCATTGATCTTCTCCTCCTCGAAGGAAGCCTTGTCCCCTTTGAAGTGCACACCCGCTAACTTTGACTCTAAGCTCTGGAGATGCCTAGAAAGTAAGAAGAGAAAACAGAGGTCCCTTCAAGTCACCGAAGTCTGGGTGCTGTGGAAAGAGCATGGGATTTTGTGATCAGAGAACCTGGGTTCAAGTCCTGCATTTGACACTAAATAGCTGTGGGACCCTGGGAAAGTCACCTAACTTCTTTGAGACTCTGTTTCCGTATATCTATCTAACCAGGATATTGTGAGGAAAGAGCTTTGTGAACCTTCAAGCACTCTAAAACTGTCAGTTATGGTTATTTCTATTACAGAGAGACGGATAAGGGGACAGATCAGGGAGACAGAGAGAGAAAGGTACAGAAGGGAAGGAACAAAGGAAGGAAGAAGTAATTGGAGGAGCAGGAAAGAAAGACAAAACATGGAGGAAGAGAGGAGAGAGAAGAAGTGACAGGAGAACAGATGGGGAAAAGGAAAAGCAGGATCAATTGCTAAATATTTATTAAGCACCTACTATGTTCTAAGGCTGGGGAAACAAAAAGGGCAGAAGACAGTCCCTGCCCTCAAGGAACTCACAGTCACAGACAATAAGTAAAGAAAAAATGCAAACAAGCTACATATAAGATGAATAGGAAATAGTCAGCAGAGAGAAGGCGCTGGAGTTAAGAGGGTTTGGGAAAGGCTTCCTGTAGGAGGTGGGATTTTAGTTGGGACTTACAGGAAGGTGGGGAGATCAGGAGACAAAAAGTTGGATTTCAAATCCACCTCTGTCTCTAACTCTCAGTATGTCCTTAGGCAAGTCACTTTTGGGCCTCAGTTTCTTCCTCCAAAAGGAAACGTTCTTAACCTGTTTTTTTTAATTGATAATTGTATTTCAGCGTAATTGGCTTCCTTTTTAATCACTTGTGTTTTGTTTTTATGCATTTAAAGACATTATTTTGAGAAGGGATCCAGAGGTACCCCAGTCTGTCCCAGAAGGTGACCACAGAGATCAGATGTCCTCTAAATTCTGCTCTTTGACCTGATGTTAGAGAGGAAGCATAATTTACAAAACTTTAAAAGCCTCTTTCATGGCTGCCTGATACACCCTCTCCTTTTACAGAATAATAGGCCAAGGGACTTGCCAAGGGCCTCAGTCAACAGGGGTCAGCCCTGGGTCCCCAGCCTCCAGGTCCATGGCTCTTTTCACATGACCACAGAACTCTCTGACAAAGTGGAAAGAGATTTGGGAAGGCCTCAGGAAGTAGTGAGTTCCCCGATCTTAGAAGTATTTAAGCATATGGTC
>CM053625.1:334551198-334569370 GCA_028646595.1 Phalanger gymnotis
TCAAATTCTGCCTTAGAAACCTACTAGCTGTGTGACCTTGGCCATATCGCAGCCTCATTCTGCCTCAGTTTCTTCATCTATAAAATGGCTATAATAATAGCACCTAGCTCCCAGAACTATTGTAAGGATCTCATGAGACAAAATTTGTAAAGTGCTTTGCAAAATTTAAAGTGCTATATAAGTGCTATCTATTATTATTATTGTGTAACTTCCATGTACATTTGAAAAGAACTTTCGCGGGGCATTTCCTATTGAATTTTCTCTATGTATCTTTAGATTTGCTTTAATATTTCCCTTCCCTTTTTGTCTCCAACTTTTAAAATATGTTTATCTGAAATATCCTTTGGAAAATTCAATAACTTAGCCAACACAATACTTTGAAGTTTTTCATTTTTTTTTTTGCTATTAACAGACTTATTTCTTAGGTATTAACTATTAACTTAGTTATTAACTAACTAGATTTAAGTTCTCATCCTTTTGACTTGTGGATTGTATGGCTATTCAAAGACTTCCTTGAAGTGCATAGTTCTCTGAAAACCTTTCAAAGCCTAAGTGCTTTTCAGTTGTCTATCTCATGCCTTCATACTATGTACTGAGCTTCACTGGGCAGATAATTCTGGGTAAATGGACCATGAATTTTAATTTTGTAAATATTTTATTAAACTTTCTTCCAACCTCTGCTGTTTCCTTCTTTGAGAAGTTTGCTTTTGCCTTATTTGATGATCCTTAGTATGCTACTTCTGTATTTTATTCTAAGTCTTACATCATTTCTTGTTTTTGCTTTCCTTGTCCCATTTAATAAATGCTTATTGATTGATATGGTTAGAGTTTAACTATATTATATGTAGGTAAGGCAAAGATTGGGTTCTTCCTGTCAGAGTCCTATGGATTCTTTCTATTCCTATAAAGCTGCATGAATCCGAAGAAGTTTTTTTGTCCATTCCTTGGAATGAAGTGTTTAGATTCTTTTGTGTTTTTTTTTTAATTTTTCTGGACCATCAGTAATCCTAAAACTGCGTCTCTACCCTTAAGGTATATCATATGAGGCTGCATGTTTTCTGGACTTTTGATAATTCAGTGATCTTCCAAATGTGTTTTTCTAGTTGATCTGTGTTACCTGCTCTTCTGTTTTCTCCTCTAATTGATGACTTCTATGGAGTTCTTTTTGAGGTTTCATGCTTTTTTCAGATTATGCATTTTCCTTATTATTTTATCTTGATCTTTTTCAAAAGACATCTTTTATTTCTAGTTCAGTTTTCTCCTGGGATTTTTTTAAAACTTTTTATGTGATCAACTTTTATTTGCTCTTGTGTTTTGTTGAGGAGAGAGTAGGGAAAAAAAGGACCATCTGAATCTGGTATAAGAAACTCCCAATAAAAAAATCTCCTCTTGATTTGTTGAGTTGTTTTCAGTTGTGTCCAACTCTTTGTGAACCCATTTGGGGTTTTCTTGGAAAAGATATGGGAGTAGCTTGCCATTTCCTTCTCCAGCTCATTTTACAGATGAGGAAACTGAGGCAAATAGGGTTAAGTAACTTGCCCAGGGTCACACAGTTAATAAGTGCCTGAAGCTGCATTTGAACTCAGGAAGATGAGTCTTCTTGACCCCAGGAACTCTATCTGCTGACCCACCTAGCTGCCCAAAGTAGATTTAGAGTTTTAGAGGCTTGCCTCAGGCAGAGAAAAGTGAAATGACTTGCCCAAGGTTAGCCAGTATTTGTTAGAGGAAGAACTTGAACCCAGATCTTCCTGGCTCTGAGGCTGAATTTCTATATACTATGCCATGCTGCCTCACATATTTTCCTTACCAGTGTTAAATGTTGCTTAATGTCTTTAAATGTGTCATTTATCTATTTGAAGACATCTCCTTGGATATCCTGGAAGGTATCCCTTGCTTCCTCTATTTTTGATTCTACCATATTTAGAAATATGTATATACATAAATTTAATGTGCTTTATTATACTATATAATAAAAATTCATATATCAACACTTGTCTTCCCTTTGCTCTTGTTTTTAATTTTTATTTTTCGAATGTGATATGAAGCTGTTTTTCTTCTTTTGTGTATGTTGCTACTACTTGTATTTTGAGTACTATGTGAGGATTCTGGCTACCTTTGAACCTCTTACCCTGCTCAAGCCTGGGGTTTGAATTTTGGACATTTCTGTGAAAGCCTTTCAAATATAGGTAACTCCCAGTTATCTATAAGAGGTATGGGTAGTTAAGAACCCTCCCTATTTGGTTTTCCCCACCATGTATGAGGAATAAAATATTTATATAAACAGTCTTAGAGTTGTTGGGGGAAAGTGATCTTAAAGTCATTTGTATAACATTTAAGAACCTTATAAAATATACAAATCATATAAAATATTCCATGTATTCTATGGAAGCCATTATTTTATTTTATTTTTAATTTATGGAATAAAACAAGCATTTCCATAATACAATACAATAAAAAGATGATCACACATGAGATTGCAAATCTACTGTGCACAATTTGCTATTTCTTTCAAATGTACAACAAAATTATCATGTAAATTTTTTTCTTCCTTCCTGCCCCTCCCTCACCCTAAAGATGGTTACTATTAGACACAAATGGCTATATATGTGTAAAATTATTCCATACATAGTTCTATTTCAGTTCTTTTTCTAGATGTTATCATTATTTATTATCTACTTAATCGTGCCTTGAGATTGCAGAGAGCCAGCTCAGAACTCTGCTCCCCATGTCAGTGTCCCAGGGACCTGTTTGAGAGGTAGGAGGAAGAGAAGGTCATTAGGGGATACTTCTTCCTGAAGCCTAAGATGGCCTCTCTTCTCTCTTTAGGGCTCAGTCACTGGCCAAAGGTTCAGCAGCTCTGTGCTAGACAATCGCATGGTGGGCATTCAGGTTGGAACTGAGCCTATTAAGAATTTGTCCGAACCTGTGGAGATCACCTTCTCCCACCAGCAGCAGTACCAGGTAAACCTTCAGCCCCCGTGAGTAGGGGAATGGGACAAACACATATCCTTACAGATATATAGCCATGCATGCATACCATGCATGGTACTAGTAATTTACGAATATACATACTTAAATACATACTTACACACATATACATAGATACATACCATTGCATATATGACAAACATACAAATGGATACAAACACATGCATGTGTGGCTATGTAACAAACACATATCCATACATGTTCACACACATAAATACAGACATAACTATCCATACAAATGCACCCATGTGTAAAATGCAGATTAGTATGGATACACATACATTCATATATGTGTATGTGGAAGAGATTTGAGAACTGACTCATCCCGTGGGACTTACAGTTTAGAAGAACAAACTTTCTCTTTCAATCTTGAAAGGATTTGGACTACTGCAGTCTTTGATCTGGAAGACAGACCTGTATACATGGCAGTTTTAAAAGAGACATACAAAGTAGAGGAGGAGGGGGAGGGAGTAAGTATTCATAAACATTTACTGTGTGCCAGGCACTATGATAAGCACGTTACAGATATGATCTCACTGGATTTGGGAAGTAGCTGGTTTTGTGATCACCATTTTATGCCTGAGGAAACTGAGGCAGATAGAGTTTTTTGGGGGTTCTTTTTGGCAGGGCAATTGGGGTTAAGTGACTTGCCCAAGGTCACACAGCTAGTAGCCAAGTGTCTGAGGCCGGATTTGAACTCAGGTTCTCCTGACTCCAGGGCCGGTGCTCTACTCATTGCGTCACCTAGCTGCCCCAACTGAGGCAGATAGAAGTTACATGGCTTGGCCAAAATTACCCAGTGAGTCAGTGTCAGGGGCTAGATTTGAACTCAGGTCTTCCTGATTCCATCTAGCTGAGAAGAATTAGAGTGGATTATCTGCATTCTGTAGCAGCAGCAATGAGAGGGACTGCATCCCCAGCCACGTATGGGATTTAACAAGCCTCAACAGGTCAAAGGAGAAACAAAAAGGAGACCAAAACTACAGAAAAGAAGGGGAAAACTGAGGACAGGGGTCTCAGTCTACAAGTGTCTTGGAAGCATAAAATTCACAGTGAAACTGCTGGGTGCGATCACTTCTTCAAAAGACTTAGCTAAATTCCCCAAAGTATCCTATTTTACCCAGTATACCCAGATGTGCCCAGTATCAAGCCCTCTAATATACACTGCTTGAATAACTGTGTCATCCTGGGAAAGCGACTTAACCTCTTTCTTCCTCAGTTTCTTCACCTACAAA
Source organism: Phalanger gymnotis (assembly GCA_028646595.1). Lineage (NCBI taxonomy): Eukaryota > Metazoa > Chordata > Mammalia > Diprotodontia > Phalangeridae > Phalanger > Phalanger gymnotis. The sequence continues at coordinate 334,555,422 of CM053625.1, forward strand.
ATGCGAATAATAGAACCTACCTCACTGGGTTGTTTTGAGGATTAAATGAGATAATAGTCAACAACCATTTATTAAGCACCTACTATATGGCAAGCACAGTGCTAGGACTGGGAATACAAGTACAAAAAAGAGACAATCCTAACCTCAAAGATATTCTGATCTGATGGGGAAAGACAAAAAGAAGCTGAAAATGTGGGGTGGGCGGGCAAAGGTACTCAGAAGGTGCCTTGTCCAGCACTATTTACATGCCAGTTGTGATTATTATCATCATTACAGATTATGTTATTGCTATTTCTTTTACCTAAGCATTTCCTTTATCCTGATTTTGCCTCCAGGATAAAGAGGCCAAGGATTAGCTAGAAGTACACAAAATTTAAATTAAGATATTGAGCCAAAAGTATGTCTGCATGTTAGGAGTTTTCCTAAATAAGGGGCTCTGAGCTCTTGTGATTGTATTAATAATTTTTATTTGATATAAATTTCAAAAGAGGAAGGGACCATCTAGATTTGGGGGGCCCTTATATTGACCCTAGGCTAAAAGTTAGCTAAATGTTCTAAGAGTATGGCTGATTAAATCTCTAGCCTACAGGAGGCAGGAGAGAACAGGAAGGATCAGGAACCTTCCACAGCACTACCCAGTGGCATGTTACCCCTGCATGCCATTCACAAACCCATATATGTGCACTTGTATCTTTGCACACATAAACACAAATTCATGCATGCATATACACATATGCTTACACAATACCCACACATGACAATAATAAATGCATGCTCAAACAGATACAAACATACACATATATGCAAACACATACTTACCTGAACAAACACATAGATATATGTGCATGGAACATGTATGCAAGGCAGATGATACACATACAAATGGATATATTCATATGTACACATCACAAAAAAATATACAAATATATTCAACCCACACTCAGAAATAAATCCTTTTTTCTGTGGTTTCAGAAACTCCAGTGTGTTTTCTGGGATGACAATAAAGGTAGGTGAATCTCTGTCATATCACATCATCTCCTCCTGATATCCAGTGTCAGATGCCCGGGGCCTAGGCAAGGTGGAGAGTAGAGAGAGAGTTGGTCCATGGCTTCCCCTTCTGGGATCCTAATAGGTACTTTTGCAGGCACGGCTGGAGACTGGAAACCCACAGGTTGCTCCACAGAGCAAAGGACCAACCAGACCATCTGCCTCTGTGACCACCTGACCTTCTTTGCCCTATTGCTGGTGACATATCTGGGCCCCTGGGGAGGAGAGTGGGATAGCACTTTCCCCTAATGGCCAAGCTCCCTAGTGTTTCTGGGCAATGCATTCAGTGTGAATTGAGTCTCTCTGGTCTGAGGAGGACTTTGAGGTTGTATGCTATCCTTGTCTGATGAAGTTGTGTTGTTTTTTGGGGGGTCACATCTCACAGAAGCCAGTCCTTGATGCTGCCACAGTGAAGGCTCTGATTCAAATCTCTCTGGCTGGCTGTGGCACCTCTCTGTGTTTCCTGTTTCTCACCATAATCTTCTATTTTGCCTTGAGGTAGGTAAACTTCCTATCACCACTTCCATACACACTCAAGTATGCTCTCTCTCTCTCTCTCTCTCTCTCTCTCTCTCTCTCTCTCTCTCTCTCTCTTTCTCTCTCTGTCTCCCCAGTTTCTGAATTAGCCACTTGGTCCAGGGGGATGGTCCGACTCTGTAATTTTGCGTGATCATCAGGGCAGAGATTCTCTCCTAGGGTGCAAGACTCTTTTAATACCCAAGCACATCCTCTACTACCTACCAGCCATTACCTTTGCTAGACAGAAAATCACCTCCCATGTTTTCAAATCTTTTGCTTCCTTCAAAAATTCCTGATCCCTCCTAGCTGTTAGTGTCTTCCTCCTCTCCAGAAAAACCAACCTGTATTTATTTTATGTGGATGCTTTCTCCTTTGATAGAATATAAGCTTGTTAAGGCAAGAACTATTTCATTCTTTTGTCTTTCTATCCCCAGTATTTAGCACAGTTCTTGGCACAAGGTAAGCTTGATAACTATCAATTGATTAATTGATGGAGAAAACATCATTACTCATGATTGATCACAGGCACCAGAGCCAGAAGGAACCCTAGAGATCACCTAGTTCAACCTCCTCATTTTATAGATGAGGAAACTGGGGTTCAAAGAGGTATGATGACTTGCCTAAGGTCATACAAGGGCACAGGACAGCTGCAGAGAGGGTGACAGGAATGTTAAAAGCATAATTAGGAAAACAAAAAGCCTTTTTCAGAGACAGTGAGGATGCCTCTGTAACTAGCCTGTGAAAACTCAGTCACGAGGACTTGTCTGTTGGAGTTTACACTCTGGTCTAAGCAACAATGTCCCCTTGTAAAGATGGTTGAAGAAGAGAAAAACTGAATGGGGGTGGAGGCAGCTGAAGTCATGTCTCAGGATCTGTCCCTGGTGCTGACATCCCTGAGGTTTCCTTTCCTTACACGAGTGTACCTATGGCCACGGCTTCTCTTTCTCTCTAAATTCTTCCTTTTTTAACCTTCCTTCTTAATTCATAAATTATTAGAGCTCATGTTACCCGTAGAGATTATCTAATTCATTCCCCATCCCAATTTTATAGAAGAAGAAACTGAAAGGTAGCAATGGGCTAAGATTTGTCCAAGGTCAAATTGCTAGTTACTGGCAAAGCCAGGATTTGAATCCAGGTGTTCTGACATCCTTTTCAATGCTTTTCTCTCTAAACTAGGAATCTCTCCTTCTTTCCCCAATCCAATAAGGAAATGGTAGATAGATAGCAGGAGCATGTGGAGTACCTCACATCTGTCAGACTGTGGAGACATAACCCTTAGCTAAGGGGTTTCTGGATAAGCATAGGTCCCAAAAAGCTTCCTAAGGATACAGTGCATAGAAAATACCTGGAAATATTCAAACATTCTCTTTCCCTCCACTCCCAATTTGAGGTATTTGGGATAAGGAGTGAAAGGTGGGAGAGAATAAATAAATAAATAAATTAATTAATTAATTAATGAAATAAAATAAATAAATAAATAAGAAACAAGTGCATTCAGTGGGTGCCCAGGTCTCACTTTTATAAATAAACCTTTTCTTTACACTCCCCTAGAAAATTTGCTGCTATAGCAACATCATGCTGCAAAGGCCACATAGTGTAGTAGAAAGCACAGTGAGTTTAGAATCCCAAGGCCTAGGCTCAAACCCCTTTCTACCTAGAGAAGTCCTTTTGCCTCCCTATGCCTCAGTTTCTTTAACTGTAAAATGAGAGGAGATGGACTAGGTAGCCCCCAAGCTACCTTGCAACTAGAAAACTTAATTCTTTTTCCAATTTTATGGGCTAAGAAATTTTGCCTTGGGCCATAGCCCTATCTGGCTCCTCAGCCCAGACTCCATGGACTATTCAGTTCTACTATTTAGATGGCTCTGTGCCAATTTAAAGACCTTCAGAGACATGACTGCATGCCCAGAAGGTGATGAGCTAAGAGCACAGTCTAACAAAGCCCCCTTTCCCACTGCCTGGAAGATCCCCATACTGACTGTGAGATCTTTTTTACTCTTACTATGTGGCTCTAGGCAGTCTGTGTTTCCTTTCTGGACTTTACTTTTCTCATCCGTAAAATAAGAGGTTGAACTAGATAACTTTTAAGGTCCTTTTTTGAGCTTTGCCAAGCTATAAGTCTATAGTGAGAGGCATCAAGGCATAGAAAGGAAGGAAATAAGCATCCATTAAGCACCTATTGTGTGCCAGACCCTTGGGATAGAAGTATAATAAATGAAACAAGCCCCATGTTCAATAATCTCACATCCTAATGGTGGAGGCAAGTACATGATGCCTGTATATGCACATACATTTGCATACATATGTGTATATGTGTATGGTAAATACATATATCTATGCATGTATGAATGTGTATAAATAAGGTAAATACAAGGTGGTTTTGAAGGAAGAGTGCTAGCATTAGGAAACAGAAAGTGGTCATTTTGGGAGATGGTATGAGAAGGGTCAGAAGACCTGGATTTTCATTCCATCTCTAACTCGCTGCGTGACCTTGGACACTCCATGTCTCTGGTTCTGAATTTCCTCCTCTATAAAATGAGGGGATGAGAGCTATCCTGCTTACTTCCCAGGACTATTAGGGGAAGTGCTTTGACTGTACAATGCACTCTGACGAGGATTGCTATTATTTCTCTTCTCTACCTTAAATAAAGTGTCTCCTACTTTGGAGGAACTCATTAGCTTCCTTCTGATTGGTTTTCTTTTTTTCTCCCCCTACCCCTTTACCTCCATTCCTCCTCATGCTCCATTTCTCTGCCTCCTGTCCCTACATCCCCCTTTCAGGTTCACGAAGCAGAGGTTCAAGTCAGAAGATGCCCCCAAAATCCACGTGTCCCTTAGCATCAGCTTGGTCCTTCTGAATATCACTTTCATCATCATCCTGGGGCACAACTCCCCAGAGCAAGGAGCCTCCTGCCGGGCACAGGGAGGGATCTTCCATTACTTCCTGCTCTGTTGTTTCACCTGGATGGGGATCGAGGCTTTCCACCTGTACCTGCTGGCCCTCAAGATCTTCAACACATACATAAGCCACTACTTCCTGAAGCTGTGTCTGGTGGGCTGGGGTAGGTGACTGTCCTCAGTGTGTCTGGTAGGGATGGAGCTTGACCTCAGCTCCAGGTCTGGGCACCAAATGGGAGGAACTCAGGGGAAATTCCATTATTCCTCTTCCTCTTCCTCCTCTCCCTCTGGGGTCCAGGACTTCCCATCTTAGTGGTCTTTATCACTGGAATCATCGGCAGCTACGGGCGCTACACCATCAAAGATGGGGCTAACCATACCACCTTCGAGCTGTGAGTTACCTCAGCTTTCTGCTGCCTCTAAACTTGGGGAAAACAGGGAAGGCAGGAGGGGGAGATTTCTAAAGGAAGGGGTTCCTTTCCCTTCCTTAGAACAGGAAGCACCAAGTCATGGGGCTATTTATCATAGGAATTTGAGTTAAATGGTGCCTTAGAGATAATCTCATTGAGCCCCAACCCTCTCATTTTACAGATGAAAAACTGAGACCTTCGTTTCCTCAGCTGTAAAAATGGAGAACATCCTCTCTCCTGCCCATGTTGCAATGAGACTAAAGTAGGCAGGGCTAGTTCCCAAGGTCACTGCAGGACAACAAAAGTTAGTCAAAGTTGGTTTCAGGAAGCTACCCCAGCTTCAAGGGAGTAAGGGAGCTCTGTATCACTAGAAATTAGATGAAGACTTTGGGGGGAATACTGAAGAGGCCACCCCTGTTCAGGGATGGGTTCATGATGGCCCCTGGGATCCCCATCAACTTTGAGATTCAGGGATTCTATGACAGGTCCAGGGTGAAGAGAAAGGAAACCATAAGGGCAGGGTAAAGGAAAGAGGCTCACTCTTTGTGCTGATCACCTTGGTTGTTGGCCAGGTGCTGGATAGAGGACAAAACAGCCCTGCACATCACAGTCCACGGCTACTTCATTGTCACCTTCCTCTTTGGTGGTGTGGTTCTGGGCCTGGTAGCTTACAAGATTTTCCACCTCTGTGGCTCCAAGGCAGGCAAGGAACAGAGCCAGACCTGGAAGGGGGTCATCACCGTGCTTGGCCTCTCCTGCTTGGTAGGAGGAACGTGGGGGCTGGTCCTCCTCAACCCGATCGGTCTGACCACCATCTATGCCTTCACACTACTCAACTCTCTCCAAGGTAAGAACACTCTCAGACCCTGGTCCTTCTCTAACGTGTCACATACTCTCACCTCTCCCCACCTCCCCTGGGAGGCAAACCAAAGAAAGACCAATCTGTGCTGGGAATGGAGAGGAAAACAAGAACCCCAAATAGTACTAGCAGTAGCAGTAACAGTAGTGGTGGTGATGGTGGTGTTAGTCGTAGTAGTAGCAGTAGTAGTAGTAATAGTAATAGTAGTAGTAGTAGTAATAGTAGTAGTTGTAGTAGTAGTAATAGTAGTAGTAATAGCAATAGTAGTCATAGTAGTTGTAGTAGTACTAATAGTAATAGTAGTCATAGTAGTTGTTGTAGTAGTAATAGTAGTAGTTGTAGTAGTAGTAGTAGTAATAGTAATAGTAATAGTAGTAGTAGTAATAGTAGTAGTTGTAGTAGTAGTAATAGTAGTAGTAATTGTAGTAGTAATAGCAACAGTAGTCATAGTAGTTGTAGTAGTACTAATAGTAATAGTAGTCATAGTAGTTGTTGTAGTAGTAATAGTAGTAGTAGTAGCTGTAGTAGTAGTAATAGTAGTAATTGTAGTAGTAATAGTAGTAGGTGTAGTAGTAGTAATAATTGTAGTAGTAATAGTAGTAGTAGTAGCAGCAGTAGTAGTTGTAGTAGTAGTAATAGTAGTAATTGTGGTAGTAATGGTAGTAGTAGTTGTAGTAGTAGTAATAGTAGTAGTAGTAATAGTAATAGTGGTAGTAGTAGTAATAGTAGTAGTAGTAGTAGCAGTAGTAGTTGTAGTAGTAGTAATAGTAGTAGTAGTAGTAGCAGTAGTAGTTGTAGTAGTAGTAGTAGTAATAGTAGTAGTAGTAGCAGTAGTAGTTGTAGTAGTAGTAATTGTAGTAGTAATAGTAGTAGTAGTAGTAGCAGTAGTAGTTGTAGTAGTAGTAGTAGTAGTAGCAGCAGTAGTAGTAGTAGTAGTAATTGTGGTAGTAATAGTAGTAGCAGTTGTAGTAGTAGTAATGGCAGTAGTAGTAGTAGTAGTAGTAGTAGTAGTAGTAGTAGTAGCAGTAATACTGATAATATTTCTATAGCACTCTAGGATTTACAGAGTACTTTCCATAGTATCTAATTCAATTCTCATAAAATCCCTGCTCAGTAGGAGCTATTGTTCCTGCCATTTTATAGCTAAGGAAACTCTGACTGAAAGTGGCTCTGTGCACAGCTAGCAATAATAATAATAGTTCACACAGCATTTTCAGTTTTGCAAAGCACTCCATGTACATACATTATCTCATTCAAGATCTTCACTACAATCCTGGGAGGCAGGTGCTATTATTACTCCCATTTGACAAATGAAGAAATGTCTGAGAAAGGTTAAGTGACTTGCCTAAGGCGACAACTCGGTAATAATTACAATTGTATAGCTAACATTTGTATGGCGCTTTACATTTATATAAGGCTCTAAGGTTTGCAAAACACTTTACATGGACTGTCTCATTTGAGATCCTAATGGCAGTTTTGTGAGGTAGGTACTATTATTAGCCCCATTTTCTGGGAGAAGAAACTGAAGCTTAGAGAGAAGCTAAGTGACTTTCCCAATGTCACACAGCTAGTCATATTAATAGCTAACATTTACATGGTTTTTGAGGTTTGCAAAGCATCTACTTTGAGATCCTCCTAACAGTTTTTAAGATAAATGCTAGTATTATGCTCATTTTAGAAACGTCTTTCACTCTCCCTATTTAATAGATAAGTTACAGAGAAATAAAATTACTTCTTTAAGGTCACAAAATAGATAGAGGCAAAGCAGAGACTGGAGTGGAGGTCTCTTGATTCATGTCTTCATGGTTTTTTCCAAAGAATCATGTAAGATCAGCTCGTAGGTCAAGGAAGGAGGCAAGGACCCAGATATCCTGTCTTCCAGCTCCATGATGGCTAGAGAGAGGAAAAAGACATGGTGTTTGGCCTGCAGTCAATGCTAAGAAATGCCAACTCTTGGAGTCCACGCCCAATAACTGGTCATGCTGTACATCATGTCCCCTCACAACATACACCCCCACTTCTCAGCCCTGCACTGGCTGGCTTCCACCTCCAAAGTGCAAGGCAACCTCTCCTCATTTACAGGTGTTTTCATGTTCAGCTGGTTTGCCATCCTTTTCTACCCAAGTCTAAAAGAGGAATCGGCCTCCAGTACCGCCAAGACAAGCAATTCTGCATCCCGGGAGTAAGCAGGTCGATGCCTCTTTCAACATTGGTGTCAGGAGGAGCTGACACCAACTTGTGGGTGTAGTGGCTCAGGGGAGACCCAGGAATTGGCAGCAAATACCAACCCCACCCTAGACGTCTTAACTCCAGGTCACTCAAGCCCAGTCTGATTCTCCTCCAAATGGGAAAAGGAGTCTGGCAATGGTGGACTGGCCAACTCCAAAAATGTGAAGGTGATGAGGTTGGTCTTTGGGGCTCTCTTAACCTCTCCTTTTGAAACTGTGCCTGGTATTCTCATCCTATCCCCTCATTATTCCCCACCACCACCACCAAAAGCTGCCAAGCTTGACCAATACCCAGAGTTCCCCCTCAAAGAATCTTAGATCTTAGAGGAACCTTAGTAGTCAAATATTGTTTAAAGGTTCTCAGCCTTTTTGTGTGTCATGGACCCCTTTGGTAGTCCGATGGAACTCTTTCTCAGAATGATGTTATTAAGTGCATAAATAAAATATGTCACAAAGGAAACCAATTATATTGAAATATAGGCATCAATTTTTTTTGAAGTTCATAGACAAAGAACTCCTGATTTAGTCTAACAGCTTCACCTCTACCCTGTTATTTTACCAGAGAGAAAATGAAGGCTCCAAGTTTACATAGTTAAGAACACAACCAGGGTAGAACTGAGGTATCCTGAGCCCCAAACCAGTGGTCTTTCTATCACTACATGGGACTATCCCATATCTTCAGAATTTACCTGTCCTGTTTCCCACACCCATAAGGCCCTGAACTTAGCTAGCTTATAAAGTGAAAAACCATCACAACTAACAATATAGGTGCTCTCTCTCTCGGGGGCACTAATATTTTAAGAGGAGGCTCTTGAAGACTAGAAGGCCTTAATCCAAAGGAATCTAATGTCAAAACTTTAATCAGTGGGGCTAGTAGATGGGTAGGATGTTTGGGGGGAATGGGGTGCAAAATCCTTCAAATCACACCTCCTAATCAGCCTACTATTCTATTAACTATTAAGGCCTACTTGAACACCATGTCAATACTAAAAGTCTGACCAGGCCACACCTGGACTAAAGATTTCCAGGTTTCTTCTCTTTTCTTTCTTTCTTGTGTTGGATTCATCATGACTTGGTGGGAGCTTACACTGATTTGTAGTGAGGAGGAGGAGGGGTTAAGTGGGAAAGTTAAGAGCTCCAGGTTGAAGTCCCTGGACAGCCCTGGCAGGCCATGAAGTTCTGGGGGGGTGGCTCTTGTCCAAGTCATTTTCACAGGGTAAGTCTCTGTCTTACCATCCAAAGCCTGAGGAAGAGCTTCAGATCTTGGCTGCCTTTTCTGCAGAGGTTGAACTTAGCAGACCTTTTCCTGTTCCCGGGGTGCTCAAGGGAAGAGAAGGGACTGTTGCTGCACCCAGAAGAGTAAGGTCAATGCAATACAATACAGTACAGTACAATATAATACAGTAGAGTACAACACAGTACAGTACAATACAGTGCGATACGTTACAGTATAATACAAGATAGTATAATACAGTACAGTATGATGCATTACAATACAGTACAGTATAGTATGGTGCAATACAGTATATATAGTACAGTAGATATAATACAGAACAGTACAATACAGTACAGTACAGTGCAGTACGATACAATACAGTACAACACAGTACAGTAATACAGTACAGTGCAGTACAGTACAATACAGTACAGTGCAGGACCATACACTATAGTACAGTACAGTGCAGTACAGGAGATACAATACAGTACAGTACAACACAATACAGTACAGTACATACAATACAGTACAGTACAATACAATACAGAGTAGTACAACACAATACAGTACATACAATACAGTACAGAGCAGTGCAGTACAGTAATACAATACAGTACAACACAGTACAATATAACACAATACAGTACAGTGCAGTGCAGTACGATACAATACAGTACAGTAAAACACAGTACAATACAATACAGTGCAGTACAGGACCATACACCACAGTACAGTATAGTACAGTAGATACAATACAGTACAATACAATACAGTACAGTACAACATAATACAGTAATACAATACAGTACAGTGCAGTATGATACAGTACAATACAATACGGTAATACAATACAGTACAGTGCGGTATGATACAATACAGTACAATACAGTGCAGTACAACACAATACAGTACATACAATACAGTGCAGTGCAGTACAGTACAGTAATACAATACAGTACAGTACAATGCCGTACGTTACAATACAGTACAGTACAATACAGAACAGTGCAGTACAGGACCATACACCACAGTACATTACAATGCACTACAGTACGATACAATACAGTACAGTAGTGCAGTACAATACAATACAGTATAATACAATACAATACAGTACAACACAATACAGTACAACACAATACAGTACAGTACAATATAGTACAGTATAAAACAATACAGTACAATACATTATAGTACAATGCAGAACAGTACAGTACAATATAGTACAGTGCAGTACAATACAGTACAGTAATACAATACAGTACAGTACAACGCAATACAGTACAGTACAACGCAGTACAATACAATATAGTACAGTGCAATACAATACAGTACAATACAGTATAGTGCAATAATACAGTACAATACAATGCAGTACAGTGCAATATGGTACAGTGCAATAATACAGTACAGTGCAATAATATAGTACAATACAGTGCAATGCGACACAGTACAATACAATGCAGTATAACACAATACAGTACAGTACAGTGCAGTATGATACAACACAGTATAGTACAATACAGTACAGTACAACACAATACAGTACAATATAGTACAGTACAAAACAATACAGTACAGTACAATACAGTACAATGCAGAACAGTACAGTACAATATAGTACAGTACAGTACAATACAATACAGTACAGTGTAATACAGTACACTACGGTACAATAATATGATACAGTACCATGCAATACAATACAGTACAATACAATACAGTACAGTACAGTGTAATACAACATTTATTAAGTGCCTCCTGTGTGTAGAGCCATGGGCTGGGCCCTGAGGGAGATGCCAAGGTTAGAACCACACGGGAATATTGACAATTATTGTCTATGTTGTGTTTATTGCTTTACTAATATAATAAGACAAGACTCTGCTGCAGAAGGCTTACTTTATGCACAGCTTGAGCTCAGCCAAAGAGCTGTATATAAATAAAATCCCACTTTCTCTTTTTTAGATTAATCTCCAGCTGTCTCCTAACTCAAATTCCCTCCTTGGTCAAATAGTTAATGATCAAATAGTTAATAATAAACAATAGCTAACATTTATATGGCACTTTAAGGTTTGCAAAGCACTTTCCATATTATCTCATTTGAACCCTGGGAGGTAGGTATTTGATTACCTTCATTTTACAGATGAGGAAACTGAGGCTGACACAGTTTAAATGACTTGCCCAGGGTCACATAGCTAATAAGTATCTAAGGCAGAATTCAAACTTAGGTCTTTATGATTCCAAGTCTGGTGCTCTTTCACGCTGTACTACCACTTATCTGTAAAAAAATAATTGGACTCCTTGCTTCCAAACTCTTCCCCTTCACACAGCTGTCACAATAATCTTCTTAAAGCATAGATCTGGCCATGTCACTCCCTTGTTCAAGAATGATCTATGGCTCCCTATTGATGCTAGAATAAAACAACTTCTTGGTTTAACATTTAAAACCCTGCGTAGTCTGTCTTTGGCCTATTTTTCCAGACTTAATTCAAATTACTCCTTTTCATACATGCTGTATTCCAGATAAATATAGTTCTCTGAACTTGGCCCTGTACTCTGTGGCCCCCACTCTTTAGTCTGTCCCGCTCCCTAGAATGTATTCCTAATTCTCTTAAGCTTTGTGCCTTAGAAATCTTAGCTCTCTTCAAGGTCCAAATCAGACACTTCTTCCACCAGGAACCCTTTTCTGATCCCAGATTTCTGATCGGTTACTATTCTCTACCACTTCAACCAATGCTGTTTTGTGTCTTCCTTTAAATTTTATGTCCACATCTGCACCAATGAATATAAACTTTTTAAGGGTAAAGACGGGTTGGGGGGGGGGGCAGGGCTAGCTCAAAATAGTGCCTGACATGTAGTAGACACTTAATAAAGGCTCGGATCAAACTGAGATCTCTTGAGAGTAAAATGCTGGGTTTAATCATTTCTAATGGTAGACATTGGATGCTAGGGAGTGCCATAGTACATAGAGCACTGAGCCTGGAGTCAGGAAGACTTCTCTTTCCAAGTCAAATCCAGCCTCAAACATATATTAGCTATTTGACCCTGGGCAAGTCACTTAACCCTGTTTGCCTCATTTTCCTCATCTGTAAAATGGGCTGGAGAAGCAAATGGCAAACCACTGCAGTATCTCTGCCAAGAAAACCCCAAGTAGGGTCACAGAGAGTCAGATGCAGCTAAAAGATTCAACAACAACAAAATGGTAAATAATATATGAATAATGGCAAAATACTCTATATTTGCCAAATTATCTCCTTTTATTGTCACCACAGCTCAAGGAGGTGGCGTGGATCACACATATAATTTGCTTGTGATCACAGAACTTGTTGACAGGAGAGCAAAATCTAGAACCAAGGCCTCCATATTCCTAATACACTGTTTTCTTTATGACCTTTGTTAATTGAGAATTCTCATCCCATAGGATGATAAGACAAAGAGTTGGAATGAAACTTGTAAATCATCTAGGCAATGGTTCTCAAACATTTTTGGTCTCATGATCCCTTTACAATCCTAAAAATGGTCCTGAGGACCCCAAAGTGCTTTTGTTTATAAGACTTACTGGTATCTGTATTTGTTGCTGTTGTTAGGTCATTTCAGTCAAGTTCCACTCTTCATAACCCCATTTGGGGTTTTCATGGCAAAGATACTGGAGTGGTTTGCCATTTCCTTCTCCAGTTCATTTTACAGATGAGGAAATTGAGGCAAACAGGGTTAAGTGACTTGCCCAGGGTCATACAGCTAATAAGTGTCTGAGGTTGGATTTTAACTCACGAAGATGGGTCTTCCTAATTCTAAGCCCAGTGCTCTATCCACTGTGCCACCTATATTTACTTTATTAAAAATTAAAATAAATTATAAGATATATTAATTCATTTAAAAACCTATTGTTTGTCAATAAATAACTTGTTTCTATTAAAACTAACTATATTTTTAAAAATAAAAAAATTTAGTGAGAAGAGTGTCATCATTTTAAATCTTTTTACAAATCTCTAAGTCTGGCTTAAGAGAAGACAACTGGATTCTCATATCTGCTTCCATCTGTTGTGATATGTTGTTTTGGTTGAAGAAGATGAAGAAAATCTGGCCTTATATGGGTAAGGAAAGAGTGTTTAAGGAGGCAAATAATGCCTTAATTTTATTATGAAAACAATTTTGACCTTGAAGATCCCATGAAAGGATCTCCCAGGGTCTGTAGGCTACCCTTTGAGAGTCCCAGATCTTGTCAAACTCTTTCATTTTACATATGAGGAAACTGAGTCCCAGAGAAGTGATGTAGCTTGCCCATGGTCAGGCAGCTAGTAAGAGGCAGAGCTGGTATGCTCTAAATCTAGGGCTCTTTCCACCAAACCTTATTGCCTTCCAACTGGTCTGTTTGGTCCCTTCAGATTTTAGAAGCTAGCATTTAGATAGCTTTACACATCTTCATTTCATCTGACCCTCACACCAACCCTGGGAGGTGGGTGCCATTACTATTCTCATTCTGCAGATCAGGAAACTGGGGCTAAGAGGTTCAGCAAGGTTTTGCTTCCTTAGATATGGGCACACTTATATTCTGAAGAGGAAGGAGGAGCTGGAAGTGAAATGAATACAGTGGAAGAATTTTGCATCTCTGCCTTATCTCTTCCCATGTTCCCTTCTTCTACACCTCCCCAGAAGCCTTGTTCACACCTGCCCCTCCCCAATTTCTTCCTCAACCCAGTGACTGACTGTGAAAACCACTTGAAAGGCTGTGAAGAAATTATCTCCTCTCAAATCTAGGGTCAACTCCCTCC
>CM053625.1:334569870-334596406 GCA_028646595.1 Phalanger gymnotis
AATTCGGCCTTCCTACTACAATATGTCATCATTGTTGTTTATCCTTCACTTTTTCAAAGGGGACCGATGACATTGCAGATGACATCTTGACTTCCTTGTGACTCAGATTTAAGTGAGGCAAAGCTGTGGACCGCTGAGGAATGACTAACTGGGGAAGCTTATGGACCCCATTTCGGAATGTTTTTGCTTACATTCCTGATGGAAGGGAAAGCAAAATTCATTTAGATGTGAAAATAAAGACGTAATTTCCCCCCAAGTTCACAGATCCCTCTGAAATCTGTGGACCTCAGGTTAAGGACTTAAAAGAAACCTTAACAGAGAATGTTCTAGAAGGAACCTTTGAATACAGAATGTCAAATCTGAATACCATAAGATTTAGAGCTGGAAGAGAATGTAAAAAGCACAGAAACACAAAATATTAGGAGGGGAAATGACTTTAAAAGTCAGCTGGTACAACCAACCTACTTATGTCACAGAGGAAACCTAAGACCACAAGAGATGAAGTGATTTGTTCAACTTTACCCAGAAAGTAGTGGCAAGGCTAGGATTAGAATCTAGGACTCCTGATACTCCATCTAGTGTTTTACCATGGCCCTTTCTCATCTCTCCAGCTTTCCATCAGTCGTCCCCATACTCCTATTCTTCTCTGCTCCCTTGCGTGTCAACAGCTCATACCATTCAAAATAGGTCCCCTCGTGGCCGCATCTACTCAATTCTCTGCCTCTACTCTGACCAGATCAATTCAAGTATTTGAACCACGTTCTCTCTTCTTTCCTGCTAAACTGTACTTCTAAATCACATCGCAATGACTTTTCCTTCCAGAAGTTTTTCAGGGTTAACCAAAATGGCCACTTCTCAAAACCAGGCTCTTCAGTCACTCTTGAGGTCACTGAACCAAAATGGACCCAAAGATCAGATCAAGAAACATACCTGCTTCCCCTCAACAGAGACGTAGGGGGATTACTTAGGCAGAATTTCACATGCATTGTCAGATATATTTTTGCTTAGCCAATTTTTCTGAGTTACACTGGAGAGTTCAGTTCCTCCTATGGGGGGATACAAGTGGGGAGCATTTCCAGAAATGTAAAAACCAAAGCATCAGCAAAACTTATTTAAAAAAACACTCTTCGGCTGCCTGTAGAAAAGTCATTCACTCCCTACCCTATGCAGAATGGTGGTGCTTTCTTCTGGAATACCATTGACATGACTGATTTATAAAGAGTTGCCTGGTGGTGTTATTGGAGAGCTGTCAATGGGGAATAGACTCTCCCTCTACAATTCTTTATCTTTCTAGGGGCACTAGCAACTGGAGAGTGACCATTCTATTTATCTGGTCTCTACGATAAGAAGCTCTAGGGTTAGGGTTATCGTGGATGATGAGTCATAAGCCACAAACCACAGCAACCTTAGAGGAAGCCATCTCCCTGTAACACCAAGCTACTTTCACAACAAAAGGGCACTAGGGGAGGATGTGACGTGGTACCTAGCTGTGGTCTTCTCTCCATATCTTGATGAAGCTTAGGTGAATAGAGAAGCCTGATCTGGATGTCTCAGCAGGTTTCGTGTTTCCAAAAAAGGTCCTAGAGATCCTGAAGGTCCGTGAGGAAGAGGAAGATACTCACAATCTGACCATCTCCATCTATGACACCAAAAGGAATGAGAAGAGCAAGGAGCAGCGGGAAGCCCTGGTAGGTGGTGGGCTGAGGGTGCCCAGGTACCCTTCAACTTCCAGTGGAACTGGAAAATGGCCTTCATCGGTCACTTGCTCATTCTAAAGAGCTGCTATTTCAGGAGTGATCAGGGACTGTAAGCCCCTAGTCTTCCAAATGTCCCCAAGGTCTATGCATCTAGCCATGGACCTGATTTGAACCTCAAACAATCATACTTGTACAATCAAAAGGGAACCCATGGGCCATCTTGTTTTTATAGTTGAGGAAAGTGAGGCACAAGGAGATAAAATGATTTTTCCCAGAGTAATTAGCATCCGAGACCTAGGGCCTATGATTATAAAGCCAGCACTCTCTCCACAGTACCACCTGTTCCATAGTGAAAACAGATTCCTTTTCCCAGACATGTTTGTCTTTCAATGACATAGGGATCCTGTTTAAGACCCAACAAATCAACTGGAGCAGACATGGTCAGGCCAAAAAAAAAGGCAATGGGATTACCAGCCTACGTAAACATCCTTAATACTGCCTAGGTTGGCAGAATACCATTCAATTGGCTGAAATCCTATTGGGGCTCTTTGCCTTTCCTTACCTTCAGTCCAGCATTGGCAGTGCCCATCCAGGTCCTCAGGTTAGGACTGGCCTGACTAGCCCCAACTTCTGCAAATTCATCAGGGAGGAAGCAGGTTAGATCTTCAGGTTCTAGGACAATGGAACGAGGGAGGGAAAATGCTGACTCTCTTGGAACTTAGAGATGTCCCCCAAATAGGCTAAGTAGCTCTTGGGCTTGGCTAAGCAGGACAAGTGGACAAAGTCAATGGTTCTGAAATCATTGAGAACCATGGATCCATAGACTAATCTGGTTCTGTACAAACTGAAACGGCAACAGAGCCTACTAAACTGTGTATAAAGATCCCTGCAGGCTATGTATCGACTTAGAAAACCTCGTGTTAACCTTATCTATGTTTGATTGTATTTTTATTTATTTTGTCAAATATTTCTCAGTTATATTTTAACCTGTTTGGGCAGTACTTGGCAATGTTGTGATCACAATCCCCAGGCCATGGACAAGAAAGGATGGAATCCTTTGTGTCACCAGGTCCTATTTGCTGCCCTAATTGGGGTGAGGGGGGAACTACAACACACACAGAGATGCACACACAGACACAGAAACATACATATTCACAAAAATACACTCAGAGAGACATACACTGACATACACCCAGAGAGAGGGGCACAGGAGTCAAATTGATGGAAAGAATGAGCAGCCCAGGTTGACAGTTGTTTGTTATTAAATAACCACAGTGAAGTATCCATACCAGGAACAAAAGCAGAGAAACTACCAATGAATATTGATAGAACCAATCAGCCCAGGGGTAATCTTTGATACCAAGAAATGGAATGGGAATCAAGAGACTTGGAATCCAAGTCCAGCTGTGCCCCTGACTCTCTGGGTGATCATGTACAAGTCACTTCCACTTGTCTGATCCTCAGCTTTTCCATCTATAAAACAAAGTTATTGAAATATTGAAGGGCTGCACAAAACTCAAATACTAGTCAGAAGACCTGAGTTCAAATCCCAGGTTCCTTCATATGCTTCTGTAGCAATTAACTCTGGCCTTATTCTCCCAGACTAAGCCCCACCTCCAAATGCTACTTTTGTGACACTGGACAAGTTACCCAGAGTCTCATCAACTGTAAAATGAGTGAGGTAGAGGAATGTACTAGATTGTGTGTTTTTTCATATATAAAGTTTCAGCATTCTTGATCCTAAGTTTCCATGCTTCTGTATGCTCTCAAAACCACTGGACCAGATATGGAAAGGACAGCTCTTGGCTCTTTCAGGCCATGGGAGTCTTAGATTCCCATCCTGGCAGAGGAGCATCCCCACTTTCCTCCAAGGCATGTTTCCTTCTGGTTGGAACCCAATGGTACATCACCAGATGAATATGTCACCTTTTCTCTCTCACCATCCAGGAGCGGCAAGCCCAGGAGGAGCATATACGCCAGGTGGAGGCTGAGCTGGATTACTTGGCACCCTTCTTGGTCCAGCTTCCTCCTGGAGAGAAGTTGACCCGATGGCAGGCCTTACGCCTGAAAGATGAATGTCTCAATGACTTCAAGCAGCGGCTCATTGACAAGGCCAATCTCATCCAGGCCCGCTTTGAGAAGGTAGGTCCTAATTTTATAGCCTTGGCTGAGTCTCTTCACCTGAGCACTGGACCTAGGGTCAAGAAGACCTGAGGAGAGAGAGAGAGAGAGAGAGAGAGAGAGAGAAAGAGAGAGAGAGAAAGAGAGAGAGAGAGAGAGAGAGAGAGAGAGAGAGAGAGAGAGGGGGGGAATGAGAAAAAGAGGGAGGGATAAGAGAGGGGAGAGAGAGAGAAGAAGAAGAAGAAAGAAGGAGAGAGAAGAAAGAGTGGGGACAGAGAGGGGGGACAGAAAGGGAGAGGAGGGGGTGGAGAGAGGGGAGAGAGAGAAGGAGAGGGAGAACACATTTGTTAAGTGCTTACTATGCTAAGCATGGGGAATACAAATACAAATAAAAAGATGATCTCCATCCTTAAGGAGCTCACCGTATAACGAGAAGATAAAGTATAATAGGGAAAGAGGGCTAAGAAGGAAGACAGGTGCCATAGCTGGAAGATGTCCAGAAAGTTCTGTGGAGACAGATTTTGGAGTCAAGGGAGACAGTGTGACACAAGAGAAAAAGCATTGACTCTGAAGTCAGAGAGCAGAGCCTGTGGTCAAATTCTACCTCCTTCACTTACTACTGGTGTGACCTTGGGCAAGTCCTTTCAAGCCTCAGTTTACTCATCTGTAAAGTGAGGAGTTTGTACTAGAGGACCTTTGGAGTCCCCACAGCTCTAGAGCTTTTGTCCTATCATCCCATCATTTAGCCAGTGGTGGTCAAAATGATTTTTATGAATGAGATGCCAAGGGATATAGTATGAAGAGAAGACAAAATGGGTAAGGGTAGATCCTTGGGGAAGAGGAGGCAAGAAAGGAAGAAAAGGAACAATTAGTCCTCTAGTGAAACTCAACCACCTTGTATCAGGAGCAGAGAAATGGTGGGGTGAGGGTGCCCCCAAAATGAGGATTACACGGGTCAAAAATGCCAGCAGGTCAGGGGAGCAAAGGATTCTGGGGTAATAACTAGTAGAAAGGGGGAGTGGCAAACAGTGATTTTCAGGGATGGCCAGGGGAGCCAGCAAAGCCAGAGTTGGGCAGAAGGATTGGGAGAACAGGGATCGGTCAGAGGACTGAACGTCACCCTAAGGCATTAGTCAAGCAATGGATGGAATGCCAGGAGCTTTTGGCTGGACAGCAAAATTTCAAAGTTCCAAATCTTAGAGATTATGCATTATAAGAAATGGCCATTTCTGAGACATGGTGGGAGTATATGACCGGAGTAGGGTGTGGGAGGACATAGCTAGGATTTAAAATGAGGGATTGTATAGGATTGTATATATCAGAAGGGTTGGTAACATGAATGCTGAAATCCCCAAGGAAAAAGACAAGGGATTGAAGACAGGAAAAAAAACCATGAAGGCAGTACTAAAGGACTCCTTCATTCCTCATCTGTAACTTTTATCCTCTCTCTTTCTCCCTCTCTCTCTCCCTCTGCTCCCTCTTCTCTCTCTCTCTCTCTCTCTCTCTCTCTCTCTCTCTCTCTCTCTCTCTCTCTCTCTCTCTCTCTCTCTCTCTCTCTCCTGTCTCTCCCCACCCCTCTCTCTCTCCTTCCCTCCCTCCCCCACCCAAAGGAGACTCAGGAGCTTCAGAAGAAGCAGCAGTGGTACCAAGAAAACCAAGTAACCATGACAGTGGAGGATGAAGATGCATATCTCACCTACTGCTCCCAAGCCATGTTCCGCATCCGTATTTTGGAGCAGCGACTCAACAGGTGAGGATTGGCTGGCTTGGGCTCATGACCCTCCAGTAAGATCAAAATAGGGAGTCATGGCCATCAGATCCTGCTCTGCCATGAGTTCGATATATGTCCTTGGAAAAATCACTTTTCTCCTCTTCTGCTCTCAGTTTGTCCAGCTGTTAAATGAGATGTTTGAACTAGATCATTTCTAATGTACCTTGTAACTCCATTAGTCTGGGATTCAGCAAATGAGTTGGGATGTTAGTCTTCTGCTTTTCATTATGGTCTCTTGTCCCGAGACTTCCCAATTCTAACTGCTGGATAAAGGACTAATCACTCTAGCCTTTTTTTCTGCTTTCAGACATAAAGAACTCGCCCCACAGAAATATCTGGCCTTGGAGGAAAAACTGTACAGGGATCCACGCCTGATCGAGTATCTGAAAGTGTTTGTCTGACATTTCTTGTGCGTTCAGCATTTCTTCTCCTTCAGAGAAGGGAAGCCCCCCACCTCTAACTCCTCATGTCCAATAAATAGTTCTCCACCGCACTCATTGGCCTCATAATCATTCCACAGAATTTATAATGCCACCTTTAGTCTGCTAGCAGAGCCCATTAGAAATTTCTGTCTACACTAATGATTTTTTGGACATTTTAATAAGGCATTTCTTTTTGTGATTTCTTTCAGCTTCCCTAGAAATAAAAATTTTCTTTATAAGCTTTTTGATCCTTAGGGTCCATGAGTTCCATCTTTAACTCTCTTCTCCCCTTTCCCTTCCTTGCCTGTAGAAATAAGGGTTAGATCCTGTTTTCTTCAAGCTCATGTCTGAGTCCAAACTTCCAAACCTAATACCTCCACCTATGCAAAATGAAGCCCCAGTGTTACCTTGAAAACTACTGGATACATTTCCAGGTTTCCAGACAGATTTCCAGCTTTGATGAGAACAGGCGGAGACTGTGTCTTAATTATTTTTCCTTCCCCTAACAAGAGTGGAGACCTTGTGGCCTCAAGGCCACATATGGCCCTCTAGGTCCTTAAGTGTGGCCCTTTTGACTGAATCCAAGCTTCACCGAACAAATCTCCTTCATAAAAGGACTTGTTCTGTAAAACTTGGACTCGGTCAAAAGGCCACACTCTAAGTGTGGCGTACCTCGCATGATGCCTAGTACATGTTTGATAAACTTCTACTAAATGTATAAGTAAATCAATCAACATTCATTAAGGACCTATTATGTGCCAGACACTGTGCTAAGTGCTGGGGATATAAACAGAGCCAAAAGACAGTCCCTGCCTTCAAAGAGCTCTCAGTCTAGTGGACAAGGCAAAAAGTAAACAAATAAATAAAAACAAACTACATACGCAATAAATAAGAAGTCATTAATAGAAGGAAGACACTAGAATTGGAAAAGTGGGAAGTCTTCCTGTAGAAGATGGGACTTAAGGAAGGGAAACCCCTCCAGGCATGGGTGGACAGCCAGAGAAAATGCTTAGAGCCAAGAGATCGAGCATCTTACCCATGGAATGTCCAGGAGATTGGTGTCACTGCATCAGTAAGTATAGGAAGAGGCATAAGGTGTAAAAAACTAGAAAGATAGGAGGTGAGTTATGAATGAAGGGCTTTGAATGCCAAACAGAAGGTTCTGTTATGATCTTGGAGGCAATGGGAAACCACTGGAATTTATTTGGGGGTGTAGGGGGAGGATGACCTGGTCAGACCTGCACTTTAGGAAAATCACTTTAGTGCCAAAATAGAGGATGGATTGGAGTGGGGAGAGACTTGAAGCAGGCAGACCCACCAGTAGGCTATTACAAAAGTCCAGGTATGAGGTGATGAGGACCAGCATGGGGGTGGGGGCAACAGTTGTCAGGAGAGAAGGGGGCATATATAGGAGACATCACAAAGGTGAAATAGATAGACCTTGGCAACACACTAGGTAGAGAGGGAGAACACAGGATGACTCCTAGGTTGTGAAACTGAGAGACCAGGAGGATGGTGTTGCCCTCTACAGTAATAGGGAAGGGGGGGATGGTGTCTAAGGGGGAAAATGAGTTCTGTTTTAGTTTGAATTTAAGATATCTACTTAATATCCATTTCAAGATGTCAGAAAGGTAATTGGAGATATGAGATTGGAGATCAGCAGAAAGAATGGGGCAGGAAAGATAGATTTGAGAATCATCTGCATTGCTGTTCATTCAGTCATGTGTGGCTCTTTGTGATTCTATAGACAATAACATGCCAGGCCCTTCTGTCCTCCAGTATTTCCAGAAATTCGTCCAAGCTCATGTTAGTTACTTCCATGACACTATCCATCCACCTCATCCTCTGCTGTCCCCTTCTTCTATTGTCTTCAATCTTTCCCAACATCATGATCTTTTTCAATGAAGCCTGTCTTCTCATTATATGGCCAAAGCCTCAGCTTCAGTATTTGACCTTCCAATGAACACCCTGAATTAATTTAAGTATTAACTAATTTTATCTCCTTGTTGTCAGTCTTTTAATTTCATGGCTGCAGTTGCTGTCTGCATTGCTCTTTGAGCTCAAGAATATAAAATCCGATGCTGCTTCCATTTACTGTCCTTCTGTTTGCCAGGAAGTGATGGGACCAGTTGCCAAGATCTTAGTATTTTTGACATTAAGCTTCCAATCAGCTTTTATGCTCTCCTCTTTCACCCTCATCAAGGGGCTTCTTAATTCTTCTTCACTTTCTGCCATCAGAGCGGTATCACCTACCTATCTGAGATTGTTGGTATTTCTCCTGGTAACCTTAATTCCAGCTTTTGATTCATCTATCCTGGAATTTCACATAATGTATTCTGCATATAAGTTAAATGAGAAAGGTGACAATATACAGCCTTGTTGTACTCCTTTTCCAATTTTAAACCAACTTGTTCCTTGTTCAGTTTTAACTATTGCTTCTTGACCCAAATCAAATTCCTCAAAAGAGGAGTAAGATGATTCAGCATTTCCATTTCTTTAAGGACTTGCCACACTTTTTTTTTGTTATCCACACACTCAAAGGCCTTAGTTTAGTCAATGAAGCAGAAGTAGATGTTTTTTCTGGAAATCCCTTGCTTTCTCCATAATCCAGCAAATGTTGGCAATTTGGTCTCTCTTTCCTCTGCCTCTTCAAAAACCAGCCTGCATGTCTGGTAGCTCTTGGTTCACATGTTGCTGAAGCTTAGCTTGTAGAATCTTGAGCATAAACTTACTGGCGTGTGAGATGAACATAATTGTTCAGTAATTTGAACATTCCTTGTCCTTGCCTTTCTTTAGGATTGGGATGCAAACTGATCTTTTCCAGTCCAGTGTCCATTGCTGAGTTTTCCAAATTTGCTCAGATATTGAGTGCAACACTTTGACAGCATCCTCTTTTAGGATTTTCCATAGCTCAACTGGAATTCTGTCACCTCCACCAACCTTATTGTTAGCAATGCTTCCTACATTCCACTCGACTTCATTCTCCAGGATGTCTGGCTCTTGATCAGTAATCACACCATGGTAGTCGGCGATTTTAAGATCTTCCTTGTATAGTTCTTCTGGTTTTCTTACCACCTCTTCTTAATACCTTCTGCTTCCATTAAGTCCCTACCATTTTTGTCTTTTATCATGCCCATTTTTCATGAAATATTTCCTTGATATCTCTAATTTTCTTCATGAAATATCTTGCCTTTCTCTTTCTGTTGTTTTTTTCTATTTGTTTGCATTGTCCATTTAAGAAAACCTCCTTAGCTCTCCTTGCTATTCTCTAGAATTCTGCAGTCAGTTGGATATATCTTTCTCTTTCTCCTTTCCCTTTCACTTTCCTTCTTTCCTCAGCTATTTTTAAAGCCTCATTAGACAGCCATTTTGCTTTCTTACTCTTCTTTTTCTTGGGCATGTTTTTTGTTACTGTGTCCTATACAATATTGTAAATTTCTGTCCATAGTTCTTTGGGTACTTTATCTACCAGATCTAATCCTTTAAATCTATTTATCACTTCTACTTCATATACATAAGGGATGTTATTTAGGTCACATATATATGGTCTGATGGTTTTCCCTACTTTGCTAAATGTAAGTCTGAATTTTGCAATAAGGAGCTCATCATCTGAGTTACAGTCAGCTCCAGGTTTTGTTTTAACTGATTGTGCAGAGCTTCTCCACTTTTGGCTGCAAGGTATATAATCAATCTGATTTTGATATTGATGTTTTATTGAGCTATGCAAATCCCTCTGCCATGACAAGGCAGTGATCCAGGATCATCAGCATAGAGACAGTAATTAAATCCATGGGGGCTGATGAGATCACCAAGTGAAGTGGTATAGAGGGAGAAGAGAATAGGTTCCAGGACAGAACCCTGAGGGATACCTACAGTTAGAAAGTATGATGCGGAGGAATATCCGGCAAAGGACTGAGAAGGGACATTCAGGTAAGGGAAGAACCAGGAGAGAATGATGCTTTGAAAACCTAGAGAGAAGGGAGGGTCAAGGAGGAGAGAGTGAACAACAGTGTCAAAGACTGCAGGAAGGTTAAGAAGAGTGAGGATTGAGAAAAGACCATTAAATTTGTCAAGTAAAAGATGATTGGTAACTTTGGAGTGAGCAGTTCTAATGGAATGATAAGTTCCTTACAGCCAAACTGTAAGGAATTAAGAAGAGATTGAGAGGAACTCAAAGTTTTAAAAGCAGATGTTCAAAAACAAAAAAAAAAGGTTTTTCATGCAACTAGAAAATAAGATACACAGGCAATGGGGCGTAGAAATTTATCTTGCCCTACAAGAAAGGAAGGGAAAAGGGGATGGGAGAGGAGTGGTGTGACAGAAGAGAGGGCTGACTGGGGAGCAGGGCAACCAGAATATATGCCATCTTGGAGTGGGGGGTGGTAGAAATGGGGAGAAAATTTGTAATTCAAACTCTTGTGAAAATCAATGCTGAAAACTAAATATATAAAATAAAATAAAAAAAATCTTAAAAGAAGAGATTGAGAACAGAGAAAGTGGACACACCTATTGAAGATGACCTTTTTGAGGAATTATCCATGAACAGAATAGATAGAGGACTATAGTTAGTGGGAATGGAAGGATCAACCAATTTTTTTGCAAAATGAAAAAGACACGGACATGTTCAAGGACAGTAGGAAAGGAGTAAATAGAGAGGGAGAGACTGAAAATAAATGAGCAAGTGGGGATGACAGAGAGGGTAATCTGTTGGAGGAGAAAGGATGGAATGGGATCACTTGAACAAGTAGAGGAGGTGGCCTTGGTCAGGAGTAAGGCCATTTCATCATGTGAGACAGAAAGAGGAGAGAGGCATCTGAGTGATGGAAGATTAGGAAGAGGTGAGAAAAGGGAGCTCACAGTGAATGGCCTCAAAATGAATGATAAAATGGAATGAAATGAAATTCTAGAACCCCATGGTCTCTTGGCATGTGAGTGACTTGATAGTGACACAACTTCAGACCTTGGAGCAAAACATTTCTGTTTCTTTTATTTCTTATCATGCTGTAGACTGTCAGGTCAATCTGTAAGTTCAGTAATAAGGGGGTGAGGGGAATAGAGACATATTATGGGAAATTATAGTCAATAGCACACCAGGTACAGATACATAGGGAAAATTGATCAAATAACAAGGCTAACCTTCTATTTAGGGCTAAGGCGCTTTGTAGTGTGGGATATTGGGAAACCTCTTTGTCTAAAACAGCTCAATCCTCTTAAAATTCTACAAGTGAAAGATTTATTCCTTTGAGCTAAGTGGCATCTCTCTTGGCTATTTTTGAAAATTTTAATGTTAAAATGATGTGGAAAGTAGGAATGAAGAGGGATGTCACAGAACTCAAATTGCACTACACAACAATAATCATCAAAACTATTTGGTGCTGGTTAAAAAAAAATAAAAGTTGATTGGTGGAATAGAATAGCTAAGGAAGAATCAGAAAAAGTTAAATTCAAGGCACCCAATGTTTGATAAAAGATGATATAGTAGGGGTTTGAGAACTGATTGGCCTCCTGGGACTTGTAGTTTAGATTCCCTCTTAGCCCAGAGAGAAATTTAAGACTACTTCAGTCTTTGAGCTGTAAAGAAGACTTGAGTCCCTCCTAGGAACTGTTAAAGAGACACACACCATCTATGAGACATGGACCAAGAAGGAGTGGGAACTACAGAAACAGCCAGGGGAGATGATGCCCTCAGCTCTACTCAGGATTTGCCGAAATGAGCCAGAAGGAATTGGCAGGCTGAAACTACCTTTTCCAGGACTGAAGGAAATTTAAAAAAGAAAAAGTCTGCCCTTTCCCCAACTTCCCCTTCCCATACCTGTCCAATAACAGACTTTGTAATATGCTCTGCTTGCTCCTTTTACCTAAATGTTTCCTGTATCCTGTTTTGTGCCTCAAGCACAAAGAAACCAGGGGTTAGCTAGAGAGAAACAAAAATTTTAATTAGATTATTCCCCAATTGATAAGTGGTCAAAGGATATGAACAGACGGTTTTTCAATGAAGAAATTAAAATTGTATCTACTCATATCAAAAAATGTGCTAAATCATTGTTGATTAGAGAAATGCAAATTGAAACAATTTTGAGATATCGTCTTACACCTATCAGACTGGCTAAAATGATGGAAGGAGAAAGTGACAAATTTTGGAGAGAGTGTGAAAAAATTGGGACACTAACACATTGTTGGTAGAATTGTGAACTTATCTAACCATTTTGGAGGGCAATCTGGAATTATGGCCAAGGAGTTATGAAACTGTAAACCCCTTTGACCCTGCAATACCACTATCAGGTCTTTTCCCCAAGGTGATTAGGGAAAAAGGAAAAGAACTTATATGTTCTAAAATATTTTTAGCAAGCTCTCTTTGTGGTGGCAAAGAACTGGAAATTGAGGAGATGCCTATCAATTGGGGAATGGCTGAACAAGTTGTGATATATGTTTGTGATGAAATACTACTATGCTGTAAGAAATGATGGGCTGGTTGATTTCAGAAAAACTTTGATAAACTTGCATGAAATAGTGAAAAGTGATATGAGCAGAACCAAGAAAACATTGTATATAGTAACAGCAATATCATTCTAAGAATAATGGTGCATGACTACTTTTTTTAAGTATTATAAATACTCAAGTCAACTAAAGACCTATGAAGGAAGACGCCATCCACATCCAGAAAAAGAACTGAGAAATAGAATTATGCATAGTATAACTTCACATATTATATATGTAGATATACTTATATGTGTATGTTATGTGTATGCACACATACATATACATATCTGTGTCTAATAGTGGCCTTCTCTAGTGCAAGGTGGGAAAGGGCAGAGGAAAAAATAAGAAGTGTACAATAGAAAACAAAAGAAAGTTCAGAAGGAAACACAGAAAAACAGGATAATTTTTAAAATAATATGTAATTTTTACTTCACAGGTTTTTTAAAGTAAACAATGTGAAATGGAAATTCATGGTTTTATATTGAATTCTTTTTTGTGTGTGTCATGCTGAGTACATGGAAATGGTTTGAGTTTTTGTTTTGTGTTTTTGTATTTAAGTTCAAAATGAATTTTTAAAAATTTTTTTAATTAGACCAGAGAGCCAAACCATTATCTGAATGTTAATATTTTTCCTAATTGGGGGCTCCAAGCTATTGTAATTTAATTAACTTTTCTTCTTATGTAAACTCCATAAACTTGAGAAATAGCCCACATGGACTTAAGGGCTATTATTTTGCCCATAGGCTAAGAAAGCAAATTAATTGTAATGACAGAGGGAGGCTGATTAAATCTCCAGAGAAAAATTGGGTAGAGAGGAGAGGGTAGTAACGAGAGAAAAGATCACATCCTATACTTGTGGTGTCCAATTCAACTGAACAGGAGCCACTAAACCATACATAAGGATCCCTGTGGGTAGCATACTGACTTAGGACACAACATATTAACATCATGTTTTGTTGCATTTTTATTTCATTAAACATTTCCCAAATTCATTTTAATCTGATTCAGGAGTGTCATGGGCCACATGTTTGACACCTCCATCCTAAACTATTCCGTAGGGAGAAAACAGGAAAGTCCTGGGAAGGATTTAATTCTTCCTTTATCTCTCAGGGAGGAGGAAGCAAAGTTCCCCCCTCAACTGGAACAACTACCACTGTTACTTAATTTCAGGGATCCAATTGAGAAAATTTAGCATTTTCCCCTTTTATTTTAGACTGCAATTAAACAGCCTTTTTCCCCCAGTGTCTTTCCTTATAAGTCAGACAAGATACACTTGACACACTTACTAGCCGTGGAACCTTGGGCAAGACACTTAACCCCAACGGCCCTGCCTTCCTCCCTCCAAAAAGAAAAAAAAGTCAGACAAGTTTCTTTGAATGTGAGTTCACACTTGAACTCTTAAGTACTAAAATCTGTGATATTACTATACTCATTCATTCAAGATCACCCAACTGCTTCAGTTATTAGAATGCGCATGACTCAAAAGTGTTCATTTTTTTCCTTTTTGTTTTTAATCAACACTGCTTGCCTTATTGAGCTCCAGAGAATGAGCATTGCCCACTGGCCTGGAAACCCCATATTGTTCATTCATAATAATGAAGCCCTTTGGGGAGACCCAAACATATTCCGGGTCTACCTGATTCTGTTTTCTTTCTTTTTAAACTGAGTCTGCTTGTGCTCATGAGGGATGAGTTCAGCCCTCCGACTAGAATTCCCTTACAGGAATACCTAGAGAAATTTGGAGTGCCCTCTGTTGTTTCTGGGATCCAGAGGAATATTATAGGTTTAAACTTGGTCTGTGGGTATGGGCCAGAGCAGGAGCACTGAGATAGTGGGAGAGGGAAAGGCTAATTCTTTAGACCCTCACCCTGGATCCAGTGCAAGCTTGTTGTAGCACTTGGTACCTGCCCAAGTGTTACTCTACAAGGGCTAAACCAAATCCGTCTGGTTTATCATCTGACAGTGAAGATGTGACTTTTAGTCAACCAGAGGGTGTAGATAATTTAAAGTACTTGGAATTCTACCTGCCAAGACAAATCCAGGAATTATATGATCACAATTACAAAACACTTTTCATATAAATAAAGATAGATCTAAACAACTGGAGAAATGTTAATTTCTCATGGGCAGATCAAGCCAATATAATAAAAAATGACAATTCTATCTAAACTAATTTGCTTATTCATTGTCATACCAATCAAACTACCAAAAAATATTTCATAGAGTTAGAAAAAAATATTTTTTTTCAGGAAGAACAAAAGGTGAAGAATATTAAGGAAATTAATAGGGGGGTAGTGAAGGAAGGAAGTGAAGGAAGCCCAGCAGTATAAAATTTCAAACTACATTACAAAGCAGTAATCATGAAAACAATCTGGTGCTTATTAAGAAATAGAATGGTTGGATCAGCAAAAGAGATCGGGAACACAATACACAGTAGTAAATGACCATAGTAATCTTGTGTTTGATAAACCCAAAGATCCAAGCTCTGGGGAGAAGAACCTCACTATCTGACAAAAATGGCTGGGAAAATGGAAAGCAGTTTGGCAGAAACTAGGTATAGACCAATGTTTCACACCATACACCAAAATAAAGTCAAAATGGGTACATGAGTTAGATATAAAAGCTGATATCATAAGCAAATTAGGGGAACATGGAAAATGAATAAGGGAAGAATTTGTAACCTAGCAAAAGATAGAGAGCATTATGTAAAATGCATGTAAAATGGATAATTTTGATTACATTAAATTAAAAAGGTTTTGCACAGACATAACCAATGCAACCAAGATTAGAAGGAAAGCAGGAAATGGGGTGGTGGAAATTTTTAGAGTATGTTTCTATGGTAAAGGCCTCAAAATGTATAGGGAACTGAGTCAAATTTATAAAAATATGAGTCATTCCCTAACTGATAAATAGCCAAAGGATATGAACAGGCTTTCAGAAGAAGAAATCAAAGCAATCTATAGTTTGATGGAAAAATGCTCTAAATCATTATCGATTAAAAGAAGGCAAATTAAAACAACTCCGAGATATCACCTCACACTTCTCAGATTGCCTAACATGACAGAAAAAGGAAATGACAAATGTTGGAGGGGATATAGGAAAACTGAGAAATTAATGCACTGTTGGTGGAGTTGTAAACTGACCCAACTATTCTAGAAAATAATTTGGAACTATGCCCAAAGGGCTATAAAACTGTGCATACCCTTTGATCCAGCAATATCACTACTAGGTCTATATCCAAAGAGATCAAAGAAAAAAAACCTGTAAGTTACTAAAATATTTACAGAAGCTCTTTTTGTGGTGGCAGAGAATTGGAAATTGAAGGTATGCTCATCAATTGGGGATTAGCTGAACTAGCTACGGTATATGATTTGGATAGAATACTATTGTGCTATAAGAAATGATGACCAGGATGCTTTCCGAAAAACCTTGGAAGACTGATGCAAACGAAGCTATAACTATGAACTGATATGAACTGATGAGAGTGAAGCGAGCAGAAGCAGGAGAACATTGTGCACAGTAACAATTTTGCACGGTGATTAACTGAGTGGCTTGACTAGTCTGAACAGTGCAATGATGCAAGGCAGATTAAAGCGTATTTTTTTTTCACTTTCTTGCACCATAGCTAATATGGAAATAAGTTTTGCATGATTTCATGTTTATAATGGATATCATATTTCTTGCCTTCTCAAGGGAGAAAGAGAATTTAGAACTCAATGTTGTCTTTTTTATGAATGTTATAAACAAATGTTTTTTTTTTAAATAAAGACATTGAATGACAGAGGTTTGTATTTTATCCTAGAAATAATAGGGAGCCATGGGAGCTGATTAAACAGACAAGTAATATGATCAGATCTGTGCTTTAGGATTTGGCAGCCATATGGAACGTGTATCAAAGACTTGAAGCCAGGAGACCCATTAGAAGGCCGCTGCAATTACGTAGGCCAGAGGTTGTGAAAGCCTGAAATGTCTTATTGGAATTGAATGATAGACTTGGAGCCAGGAGGACCTAAATTTGAATTCTGTCTAAAATACTTAGTAGTTGTGTAATTCTGGGCATCACTCAACCTCTTTCAGACTCAGTTTCCTCTTCTGTAAGTTAGAGATAACAGAGTACTCACCTCACAGGGTCGTTGTGAATATTAAAATCAAATGAGACAACATCTCTGAAGTACCTTGTGAACTTCAATGCATTCTATAAATGATAGCTACATTTAAAGTATTCTATAAATGATAGCTATATATAAAAGCTACATAGCTTCACATTTTCAATATCCCTCTCTCTACTGGCTCCTCTCCCATTGCCTACAAACAGTCAGGTCTTCCCTGGCCTATCCATAAACAACTTCAGCAGTCTTTTATCTCTCTTCCCTTCCCCAACTATATTCCTAGAAAGAGTAGTCCACACTTCCTGCCTCTAATTTCTCACTACCTTCTCCATCTTTGGCCTTGCCAGGTGGCTTCCAGCGCTATCACTCTACTGAAACTGCTCATCTCAAAATACACGAATGACCTCTGATTAAATGCCATGGTGTTTTCTGGGCTTCTGTCTTTCTTGACATCCCTTCAGCCTTTGACGGTGTTGACCATCTCCTCCTCCTGGGTGTGTTCTCCTCCTTTGGTTTCTATGACACTCACTTCTCCAAGGTTCTTGTCTCCCTGCTCTCTCTCTTTTTCACCCCTATGATAGCTCATTATTCATCCCCTGTCCTGAGGGCTAAGCCCTGAACACATTTCTCTTCTCTCTTTACACTCTCTCCTTCAGTGATCTCATCTGTTCCTATGGTATCAATTAGCTTCTCTACACAGAACCTTTTCTAACCTCTCTCCAATTCCAATCCCATACTTCTAGCCTTCTACAGGAAATCTCTTCTGGGAGGTCAAACAACAGACACTTATTAAGTCTATACTACGCGCTAGTCTCTGTGCTAAGTCCTTCATCCTGTCAAAAACTCAAACTTAGCATGTCCGAAGATAAACTCATGATAGGGTTTAGATCTGGAAGGGAATAGAGGTCACTGAACCCAAACTCCTCATTTTACAGATGAGGAAACTGAGACTGAGAGAAATTAAATGATTCACCCAGGGTCACACAGCTTTTAATCGTCTAGATCTTCCGAAGTCCCAGCCTCCTACCATGCCATCTTTTTTGTTACTTCTGCCACTAAACCTTGTCCTTCCTCCAAAATTCCCTCCTATTAAGACTCTGCCCTTCTCTCAGTCACAGAGGCTCAGAGCCTGTGGGTCACCTCTCCATCACCTATATCTGATAACCTCTCATACTTACTGATTCACCTCCACAATAACTCTCACATCCATTGTCTTCTGTCTACCCACACTGGGCTCAATGCCTCTTGCCTGGACTGTTGTAAAAACCAGCTAAAATCCTACCTTTTGCAAAAAGCATTTCCCGATCTTCCTGAATGCTAGTGTCTTTCCTCTGTTGATTATCTCCAATTTATCTGGAATACATCTTGTTTGTACGTAGCCGTTTGCATGTTGTCTCCCCAATTAGAGCAAGAACTATTTTTAACTTTCTTTGTATCCCCAACACTTACCCAAGATGCCTGGTACCTAGTGGGGCACTTAGTGTTTGCTGACTGGCTAAACTGATTGACTGGTTGACATTACTTCTCCTCACATAGTCTCTATTTCAGCCAAACTGGGCACCTAACTGTTCCCTGAACTCTTGAACTCCCACACTTATGCATTCTCATAAGCTGTGCTCCACGCCAGGAATACACTTCCTCCTAATCTCTGCCTTTCTGAATCCCTATATTCATTCAAAGTTTTAGCTCAAATGCTGCCATCTCTGAGAAACCTTGAGCCACCCATCCCCTACCACCATTCTTAGTGTTCTCTCTTTTTCCTCAATATCCCCAAAGCACTCAGTCTGATCTCTCTTCCAGTTGCACCCTGACTTATACAGGGTGTTCCTAAAGTCTGGACACAGGCAAAAATGCGTATTTTCAAGAAATGAAATGACTGAAATTTTGAACAACATTTTATTTTATTGGAATATTAACAAATAACATCTTCAATTCCATCATTTGTGATGCAAAGGTTGACGTGCTTTGAAAGATTCGCGTGAACTCAATGCAATAACTCCACATTGCCATCAGTTTTAGCACATTCACTCTTTATATGTTCAATCAAGTGTGTTGCATCTGTGATTTTCACTAAGTACACCTTCTCCTTTAGCATATCCCAGAAAAAGAAGTCAAGGGGCCTAAGGTCAGTTAATATTCCAAATATTTCAAAAAATGCATTTTTCCTATGTGTCCAGACTTTAGGGACACCCTGAACAGTATATTCAGCTTTATCTGTGCACACGTTGTTCCTGGATGTCACTAAAATGTAAGCTCTTTTGGAACCAGTACTGTTTTTTAGCCTGTATAATCCCATCTTCTAGCATGATGCCTTCTACATAGTAAGTAGATAATCAGTGTTGTGTATGTTTAATTAAACTGATGGAGAAGGGAGGTTTTGGGAATAATTTTTCATAATTTTTCCTGGTGCTGATCTTGATGAAGGGTTTTGGAAACCCAGTCCAAGTCTTTCCCTCCATCCTATCCTCCTCCCCCTCTCTTCTCTATCTCCTGCACTGGGGTTTGATAAGGCCCAGGGCATTTATCTAGTGTCAAACAGTTGGTTTCCCCTGGTCAATCACTAGCTTCCCACCCTGGTCATATGACCACCATGTGGTCACTGTGATAATCTCTGGACACACTATTGCAACAGATCCAGGAAAACAACTTGCAATGGCTTTTCTGAGAACTCTAGCTATGTCTCCTTGGCCCCACCCTTTCCTAAGTACTCAAATCATGATTTAAGTGTATAGTCTTTTTTTTAATCACTTTAAAGGATCATAGAATATAAGACCATCAGGATCCCCTAAATCTGAGGGCTACTTCATTATCCTGGCTCCATCTTTCCTCCTGATTTTTTCATTAATTAAAACTAAGCCTGAGTATCTGAGGTTACCCCTCCTATCACTAAATATCAGCTGAACAGTGGAGTATGCTTACATATGCTCAACTCTGAATACAGCCCTAAGGGACGTAGAGAATCATGAGCTGAACTAGCCTTGAACACACCAATGACCAGTTTCCAGTACATTATGTAGTGTAGCTTGATGGATGGTGATATATTTAGAATCAAGAAAACTAGAGTTCAAATTCTTTCTCAGATACTTACATAAGTGTGACTGGCCACAGTCAAATTACTCTGAATCTCTGTTTGCTCATCTGGAAAATGAGAGGATTGAACTGATCTTAAGGATTTCTATTTTGGTGTTTAATTGGGTTTTTGATTTATTGATTTTCTAGAGTTTTTTTTAATTGCATGCCTAATTCATTGATTTATTATTTCTCTATTTTGGTGAGGAAAGTGTTTACTGATATGCATTTTCCCCTAAAGACTACTTTGGCTATATCCCACAAATTTTGATCCATATATGTTATTTATATTCATTGTCTATGGTGCCTTTTCTGCATTATTTAGTTTATCTTTTTTAATCAGGGTAATTTTTGCCATTGTCTTGTCTCAGATCACGAATCTGCTTTTTTTGAGTTCAGTTGAAGTATAATAGTTTGTGTTGTTGTTTTGGCTCCCTATTTTAATTCTGTGTATTTCTTAAAAACAACATACTTTTAGATGATGTTTCTAATAAGTCCTGTTATTTTCTTCCCTTTTATGGATTTTATCCCATTTATATTAACAGTTGTGATTAATTTTCCAATTCCTGACAACTTTTTATGTTTTCTTTTTTCCCTCCTCCCCTCTTTCCTCACCTCTATCTTTACAAAAAAAGAGAATGATTAAAACGGGAGTGTATTCAGCACGAGTACTTCGACCGACTTCATCCTTGTGTGGTTCCTTCTTATTGCTCATTGAATCTATTTTTTTATATTTTTCTCTTAACTTGTGTTTGTATTTCAAAGTTTCTATTCAGCTCTGATCTTTTTATTAGAAATACTCAGAAATCTTCTGTTTCATTAAAGGTTAATTTTTTTCTCTTCAGGATTATACTCAAGTTTTGCTGGGTAAGTTATTTTCAGTTGTAAGCCTATATCTTTTGCCTCTGAGAATATTGTATATTACTACCTTTATAGTGGTAGCTTATAAATCTAGCACAAACTTGACTATGGCTCCTTGGTATTTGAATTCATTCTTTCTGGCAGCCTGCAATATTTTTTGTTTGACCCAGGAGTTCTGGATTTTGTCTATGACATTCCTGGGAGCTTTCATTTTGGGATTTTTTTCAGGAGATGACCAGTAGATTCTTTCTACTTTCACTTTGCCTTCTAGTTTGAAAAGATCTAGGCAACTTACTTTCCTGTTTTCTTGAAATGTGATATACAGGAGTTTTTTGTTAGTTTTTTAGGGTTTGGGGTTTTTGAGTTTTATTTTTTTTTTAGTCCTAGTTGTCAGGTAATCCAGTGGCTTATTTTCCTCACTAGTTTGTTAATTTATATTTTCTTCTTTTTTTCAGGCTTTTGACTCTGTTTTGATACTTCTGGTTGTGTCATTAACTTCTGTTTGATAAAATTCTAATTTTTAGAGAATCTTATACTTGAGTAAAGTTTTGTATTTCTTGTACTAAACTTTAAATTCTCCTTCTAAGTCTTTTCTCTAGTGCTTTTTTTTCCCAACTTTGTTTTCCTCTAAAATAATTTCATTCATAATTTGAACTCTTTCTAAAAAATCTCTTGCTTTATCCATTGGCGTTAGTAAACATTTCCATCATTCAGCAACCTCTCCCCCATTGAAGTTCATGCTATCCAAACTTATCCATATCCAAGTGGCTATTTTACTAATCTCTACCATATCCTTCCTCCTTTCACAATGAGTTCAGTGTATGGTTCACAGTTTATTTGTACTTGTATCCTCAGTGCCTAATACAGTGCCTGCCACATAATGTTTAATAAATACTTGACTGATTGATAAGGTACTTGTTGAAGTCAAACAGCCTCAAATAGCCTGATCTCCCATTTCTCCACTCTGATCAATTCCCATGACCTTAACTCTATCTCAGTGACCCACAAAGATTGTCAAAATCTTTGATCTTTCCACTACCCATAAGGGTTCTGTTTCCATGATTGAGAACTCAGAAATTTCTTTATCTGATCACAATCTCCTGTCATCATATCTTTCCCTATGTGTCATATTCTTTTCCTGTACATGACATGTAATCTCTCTCCCCTTTTGTATCACAGAAACACAAAACTTGATAATTGAGACAGTCCTCAGTGACCTTCTAATCCAACCTGTTCACAAAAGGAATGCCCACTGTAACATACCAGACAAGTGGTCATATTTTGCTAGGCCATCACTCCTACTTTGGCTGCTTTCTCCTTCTGTCTCAATCTCAACCTTTTAAGGATCCTGTTGGACTCTAAACTATCTTGTACTCTTGAGTCCCTTACTTCCTTTTACATTCAAAGATTGGGTCTTGCCAAAACCTGACCTTGGATTTATTTCCTTGAACCATTTCCTCCGCTCCTGCTCAGGTGCTGCAAGCTGGAGAAAGTCATGCAACTGTACTGACTAGGGCTACTACCAATCTATATTATCAAATCTCAACTGTATAATCACCGAAAAGCAATCCTTTTAATCCTTCATAATCCTCTATCCCATTCAGCCCATATGGCTGTTCCAAACTTTTTTTTTCTCTAGGCTTCCAAAGGACCTACTTCCCCTAGTCTCTTAGCTGAGCCCCTCAAGTACTGAAAAAAATCAAAACCATTCACCAAGAGCTCCCTACTTTCCCTCTTCCCCACCTACCAACCCCTCCTCACCTCCCAACTCCTTTACTTCATACCTCATCATATCCTCTTTTATTCCGGTCTCTGTTAAAAAGGTGGCCCTTTTCACCAAGGCCCTTTCTACAAGTGCCCTGGATCCCATCCCATAGACCTTATCCATTAGATTGCTCCCACTACCCTCATCATCACTCTATTCTTCAATCTCTATCTATTGGTTCCTTTCCTGCTGACCACAAACACGCCCAAGTCACCCTGATCCTTAAAAACAAAAAAACTCACTAGATCGTCATCCCTGCTATCATTACTTGTCTCTACTCTCTTTCTTAGGAAATCTTAAGAAGGCAGTATTTATACAGCGCCTCTACTTTCTTTCACTCTTTTCACAGTGCGCTGCAATATGGTTTCTGATCTCTTCATTCAACTGACCCTGCTCTCTCCCAAGTTACCAATGATCTCTCATTTGATAAATCAAATTACCTCTTCTCTGTCCTCATTCTTTTTGACCTACGATATTTGACACTGTTGATCATCTCCTGGATATTCTTTCCTCTCTGGGTGTTTGAGATACTTCTCTCTCTTGGTTCTCCTTCCATCTAATCCTTCCTCAAGCCTCCTTTCAGATTCATCATGCATGTCATGTCCACTACTGTAAATCCCAAGGCTCTGTCCCAAACTCTCTTTTCTCTATACACCCTCTTAATTGTGCACTTCATCAGCTCCCATAGGTTCAATTGCTACATCTGTGCAGATTTTTCCATTCAGTCCTAGTCTCTCCGCTGAGTTCCGGTACTGGATCTTCAGCTGCCTATTGGACACTTGTAACAGGCTACCTCCACTTTAACATGTCTAAAACAGAACTCACTGCTTGTGTCATCCCTTCTCCACATCCACTTCTCTCTCAAACTTCACTATTATTGTCAAGATTGCTATCATCCTTCCAGTTACCCAAGTTCACACTTGGTGTCATCACACATATCCAATTATATTGTCAAATCTTGACATTTCTATATTCACATTTTCACCAACACAGTCACCATCCTAATTCGGGTCTTCATTACCGGAGTATTGCAATACCTCCTATGTAGTCTTCCTGCTTTGAGTATCTCCCCACTTTCACCAAAGTGATTTTCCTGAAGTGCAGATCTGATCATACCATTCCCCTAAATAAACTCCTCTGTTGTTGTTGCTGTTCATTTTCAGTCATGTCTGACTCTTCATGACCCCTTTTGGGGTTTTCTTGGCAGAGACACTGGAGTAGTTTGAGATTTCCTTCTTCAGCTCCTTTTACAGATGAGGAAACTGAGGCCAACAGGGTAAAGTGACTTGCCTAGGGTCACACAGCTAGTGTCTGAGACCATATTTGAACTCAGGTGCTCCAGACTCCAGGCCCCACAAGTTATCTACTGCCCCACCTAGCTGTCCCTCCTATCACCTCTGGGATCAAATATTTATGTTATTTAAATCTTTTTACAACCTGGCCTCAGCCTACTTTTCTAGTCTTCCTAAACTTTAGTCCCCTCCTAGAATTTCTTGATCCAGCCATATTGACCTACTCTGTTTTGTACACATATTAGTTCATCTTGTCTCTGTGCTTTTGAAGTGGCCATCTTCCATGTCTGAAATGTGCTTCCTCATTATTTCTGCCTTTAGAATGCCTAGGTTCCTTAAAAACAAACGAACCAAAAAACCCCTGAAGTTTCCTTCAAAACTCAGCATATCAAGTCTACAAGAAACCTTTCCTGATCCCTAACCCCTTCCTCTTCTTTCTAGTTCACTCCCTTATATACATTATGATATATTTTATATATAGTATAATATAGTATATGTAGCATATATAATAAATGACCTAGAATATAGCATATTAACATAAATACATTAACTTATATTGTTTATATTATAAATATAAACATAATAAATTATTATATTGTGATGTATGCAAAGGAAT
The DNA here is from genome assembly GCA_028646595.1 of Phalanger gymnotis. Lineage (NCBI taxonomy): Eukaryota > Metazoa > Chordata > Mammalia > Diprotodontia > Phalangeridae > Phalanger > Phalanger gymnotis. The sequence goes on from CM053625.1 coordinate 334,594,074, forward strand.
ACACTAGCGTATTCATACATATATATGCATGTATGTTTTATATATGTATATACATATGCATACACATACTTATACATGTACATGTTGTCTTACTAGAATACAAGCCTCTTGAAGGCAGGGATTTTTTTGTCTTTGTATCCCATAGACTTTTTTCTCATTTTTGTCTTTGTATCCCCAGTTTTTAGCAAAGTTTCTGACTGTGTTGTTAAGCAAAATTGTCTCCTTAGTATGGCTTTTGTTTCTTTTGAGTGGAAGTACTTTCAGCTGTTAAGTGCTAAGCCCCAGGCCCAAAGCCCTATCAGGTGTGAAACCTGTGTGGGTGTAGATTAATGACTTAAGAGGGGCCAACTTGGGAACCAATGGTCTCTGGTCGTTGAGGCAGGGCTTGAGAACGCCAGAGGCTTGGCTGCGAGGAAAGGTGAGCCAAGAGACAGTTTTCAGCAGAAGCGGAAGCTGCAGAAGCCAGAAGCTGCGGAAGCCAGAAGCTGCAGAGGCAGGAAGCTGCGGAAGCAGGAAGCTGCGGAAGCAGGAAGCTGTGGAAGCAGGGCTTACTCGTGTGTAGACCCAGGAGCGCAAGCAGGAACTTGAGGCCAGTAAAAATGATTTGGCTAAATACTATCTTGTTTTTCTGTGGCTTCCTGGTTACTCTTGTGAGGTGGGCTTTCTGGGCCTGGAGTCTTTTTGTCAAGATGTGGGAATGGGGAGGCTGGTTCACGGGCCTAAATAAATTTCTTGTTGTTTTCTCCTTAGAGAACCTCTCATACCTTGCGATTTCGAACCATTCAAACATATACATGATTATATTTGAGATTATAAATTCAGCCTTCCTACTACACTGACACATAGTAAGAGCCTAATAAATGCTTGTTAACTGATAAAATCTGAAACAGGTCAATAAAGTTAGTCTCCTGGGAATTACAATATTCTTTAAAATGTTTTATTGTCTTTTTTTTACACCATTATTTTCCAAAGACTCTCTTACTCTCCACCACCCCTTCCAAAAATGACCCTCTCTTACAACAAAGCATGATTAAGCAAAACAAAGCAACAAGCCACATCCAAGAGCCACACCTATAGGCAGTCCACCACCTCTCTGCTGAGAAGTCAAAGGCAGCCTTGGCCTGTTCTACCTCTGAAGTCACCAGGATTCATTGCATTGATTGGAGTTCTATAACATTGTAATATTCCAGTTTGGGTCACTGCACTCTGCGTCAGTATATATATATATGTCTTCTCAGGTTTCTCTGAACTCTTCATCCCGGTATTTCTTAAGAAGCCGTAAGATTCATCCCATAGACTAAAATTGCTTCCGCCATTTTGCTAATCAGTGGGTTCCCACTTTCCTTCCAGTTCTTTGCTAGCCCACTAAGGGCTGCTATCGGAGTGTCCTCTGTCTTTAACCTCATCGCGGCCTTCCTGGCCTTGGGATCTCATCTGCCAGCTCCACAATCGTACAACCTATGAACCAGCACCCACTGAATGACTCCCTGGAGACCTGGACTTTGAACACTTGGCTACGTGGACTCAATATACTGGCCACACTCGAGCTCCAGGGCTGGAGTAGAGGAAGGAGTCAAATCTGGAAAGTGACTTTTCCCCCTTTGGACACTAAGATATCAGGGATATCAGGGAATGGGGGAGGAGAAATGTTCCCGCCTCAGACTTGAACAAAACCACTATGACAGCCCAGCTACTTCGTGGTTCTCCCCTGGATTCTTTCTATTGGCTGATGAGCGACTGGCCTCCCAACAATGAGAGCTGTGATTGGTTGGAATCTGGATGGTTGCTAAGGGGATTGGTGCGGACGCCGTTGGAGGCGTGCCGCAGACTTTCAAACGTAAATGAGAATGGGGGAGGATGGTGGCGGGGGGAGGGATCTGGGTGGATGAAGCTCCGAGGTAGAGGCGGGACTTAAGAAATCGCAGGAGCACATTGGTTCACCATAGACCGGGGGGAGGACCTCGAACACCCTTTCATTGTGATTAGTCGAAATAAGGAAAGAGGGGCTGTGATGAGGTAGAGCGGCGCCAGAGCCTATCTTGATTGGTGAAGATTTCCCGGAGGTGTGACATCCGAGGCGGCTGATTGGCCTGAGGGCGAAGGTAGGCGGGGACGGAGGCCGGAGGTTTTGTTGTGAGGGTCGGTTGTCAAGCAGCGACCAATCAGGTCGGAGGATGGAGTCAGGTGGGGGCCGCGCTGGGAGCTGATCCTCCACCGTCCGAGCAGCCGCCCTGCAGCCGCCGCAGGTGTAGGAGGGGGCGAGGGCTGGGGGCTGAGGGGCCGCAAGGGTAGGGAGCGTCCCGGTCCGTACCTCCTTGAGCCGCGGAGCCGGG
>CM053625.1:334596506-334635100 GCA_028646595.1 Phalanger gymnotis
GAGGAAGAGGGGCAAAAGGGTGGGGATATTGGGACAGAATGAAGATGGGCAGATGGGAGAGGACCATGAGGGAATAGACTGAAGAGAGAAAAGATAGAGAGCATTGGTAGGACAGAATGGAGGAGAGAGGAGGAAGGGGATGATTGGGGGACAGAATGGAGGAGAGAAGGAAGGAGATGATTGGGGGACAGGATGGAGGAGAGAGGAGGAAGGGGATGATTGGAGGACAGAATGGAGGAGAGGAGGAAGGGGATGATTGGGGGACAGAATAGAGGAGAGAGAAGGAAGGGGATGATTGGGGGACAGAATGGAGGGGAGAATGAAGAGGGACAGCACAATGAGAAGTATAAGAGAGGGACAGAAGACAGAGATAATCGAGGTCAGAATGGAGGGGACAGTGGGTGGATGGATTGAAGAAGGAGAGGATGGGAGGCATAATGGGGAGGGAAAGGAGGATGAAGACAATGTGTGGACAACGAAGAGGGACAGAAAGGTGACAGTGAAGAGAGAAGAAGACAGTGGGGTAGGGACAGAAAGGTGAGGATAGTGGGGGAAGGGAGGATGGGAGGCAGAATGAAGAGATACAGAATGGAGACATTGGGATAGACTGAAAGAAGAAATGAGGAAATGGGAGGCTCGGGACACAATAGAACTGGACAGGAGGAAGGGAAGGAGGCCAAATGGAAGAGAACAGGAGGAAGGAAGCCCTTAACCAGGACTGAGTAAGGGCAAAAGGAAGGTAGAGGAGAATAGTGGGATCGAGAGAAAAGAAGACAGCACAAGAGTGGCCCAGAGCAGAGACAGAAGGGAGGGAATAACATGGAGGAGGAGGGAAAGGGGACTGGAGGAACTCAAAGGAGAGTGAAGGAATAGTGAGATGTGGTGGGGAGTGTATGCAGACTGCTAGAGAGACCTTGTGTCCAAGGTGCGAAGTTCGGGTTCTCAGCCCTTTATTCCAAGTCAACCCCTCTGGCTACTGCCCTGGGGAGTAAAGTAGGTGATTTGGGAGAATGGGACTTAGTTCTGTTATAAAGAGATATTCTCTTTAGGATTAAATTTTGGTTCCCTCTGGGACCTGTGAGGCAGGGGATCCCCCGGGCCCTCTCACTTCCATCATATCTCACTTTGAAACAGCTCCCTGAAAAAGGTCTTTCTGCTCTAACCACCGAGTGTTGGGTGGGCTGGCACGGTTTGTCAGTCCTCTTTGGAGGCATTGCTTGATTTGCAAGGGAGGAATAGGGTGGTACCTCTCTAGTGATTTGCATTTTGTCCTTGTAAAAATCAAGCCTTTCCCTGAATTTGTTTCATGTCAGGAAACAATCCTTGCATAGCCGTCTGGATAGCCATATTGAAGGCTTCACAAGAATGCCCTTTTTCTGTTGCTGATGAAGATTATCCTATTTAAGAGAATCCACTGTCTAGGTGCTGCTACTGAGAACATTTGACATACCTCCTCATTCCTTCCAAAGCCAAAGTTTTTATTAAAGGGACTGGATACCCATACTGGTTGTTTGTTTATTTTTTAGTTCAAGAGCTCATGTCCCTGCTCATGTTATGTCAGGTTAATTTAAATGAATTTTTGTTTCCCTTTCAGATCAACATAACTCTACAATGGACGAAAACTGATTCTCCATGGTCTGGGATATATACTAGCAGGCAGACTGCTTGCTTGGATGTTATAAAACTGGACTTAACAAAGGGCCACAAAAGAGGGAATTGTCTCTGCCTGGATGTGTCGAAACTACGCTCCAACTTGAGATTTGAGTCTGGGGGGGTTCTTCCCCCACCCCACTGGGAAAGTGGAGAGCTTCCCTTGCAATCCTTTCTGGTTGGTTTGGAGGTGCACACCAACTGAAAGGAACGGCTGCAAAAATGGCCACCCCTGTTGTTACCAAGACCGCATGGAAGCTACGTGAGTGTCCTGCCTCTCTTTTTCTCCTGCTGTCTGCTTGATAATCTTGTTAGCCACCTATTGTCCCCTGGAGAATGGAATGTTCCAGAGGGGACTGCTCATGTTAGCCCCCTGGTGTCCTTTCTTATTGGTCCAAGGATTTTGAGTTAGGCTGATGGGTTGGACAGAGTAGACTAAAGAACATGCCCTCCATATTTTGCTTCCACCTTTAGGGGAATTTTATAGTAAAAAATAATGTTTGTTTTCCTGGGTTAAGCTGAGCCCTTATCAGGGTGACACCTTTGCAAAGGGTCACTGACTAGAGATGGAAGACAAGGTCTGACTTCCCTCTGAATCATTCTGCCAGACAGTTGGGCCACCCCCGCCATAGCTGAGCCCCCTTTTCCTGCCGTGGCCAAGCTCCTAGGATGGTGGCAAGAGAGAGTTGAATTTGATGACGAGGACCAGAGATTGGAGGTCAGGATGCTGCTTACTGCCTGTGTGAGCTTAGGCAGGTCAACCCCTTCCAGCTCTTGGCCAGCGATCCTGGCCACCTCAAGTCCTCGTTGAATATCCCATGTAGCCATGAGCCGGCACGCATGTCAACTGTCCGAGGGACTTCTTGGTGGGGCAGGGGCTGTCATGGGGTGGCTGCTTCTGAGAAATTTCTCCACAGACCTGATGTGGGCTCTGATCCTTCAGAGACCAGAGGCCAAGGCAGGAGTGGTGATCTAAGCCTAGGACTCCCCCTTTCCCACTCATGTGTGGGTTGCTGCAAGACCTAGTTTCTCTGGTCTGGAAACAGTTCCTGCCTGACTTTTGCTTGTCAGATGTGGTCCAGGACTGTGGTCCAGAGGTCAGGCCATTCCCCAGCGGCCAGGATGCAGCTGGCGCTGTCAGCCCTGGCCACCCTGCAGATGCGATGAGATTTTCAGGAGGGCCCAAGGCTGGGGGCTGATCTGGAGGCTGGCCTGCGGCAGATGGCAGCAGGCGGGCGTTGCTTTGCTTTGGGCTTGCAGCCTGTTTTCTCTTCTTGGCACCCGTGGATGATATCATTGCTATTTTCAACAAGCACCTAAGCCATCATTTTTCTGGTTGATTATGTGCCTCTTGCCCCTGGCCCTTCCAGATCAGAAGCGCTTCTCTGGTCCCTGCTCAGTTTTCTCCCCTGCAGCTGCCCATTGGTCATTCCAGGGCCCAGATGCTCTTCTTCCTGATGACCATCTAATCTCAGTGCAGCACTCACCACTCTCCCCCTCCCCCACTCCTGCAGAGTCACTGCCTTAGCCTCCAGGAAGTGTGCTCAGCAGCAGCAGGAGAAGAGGCTCTAAAAATCCAGCCAGTAGCTCCATTTTACAGGAGGGAACACTGAGGCCAGGGGTGGGAAGTGACTTGCCCAAGATCACTTAATAATAGTGTCACAGCCTAGACCAGGTCCCCAGGGAGGGAGAAAGAATACATGTTGCTAGAAAGAGGTGAACAGACTGCACAGCTGCTGCCTAGTCCAACGAGGGTTTGTTGTGAGGCTGCTACTTTAAGTATACCCTCAGCACTCCTCCAGAGAGCAGAGCCCTGCCGTCCTCAGGGGCTGAGGGCACTCACACAGGAAGAAGCCCCATGGCCAAGGAGAAGGCCAAAGTGCCTGCTCAGAGCAAGGGCCCCAGTGACCTCCCTGCCTCTCCCCCGCCCCCCCACTCTGCCCTCTGGCCTTCAGGTTTGTTTTCAGTAAGGCGTTTGTAGTTAGATCCTCGTTGAGGCCATTCTGCAGGGCTAATGCAGGATTAGAAGTACTTTGAGATCCTCTGGAGGAAGGGTCGTCCTCACAGGTGCAGGCTACCTTGGAGACACCCACTATTGTCAGCGGCAGTTGTAGAGGCCCTTTGGGGCCTCTGCCCCAGGGGCTCCTCAGAGCTCAGGAGAGTGAAGCCCAGCCTGTTTCCAGGACAGAGTCAGCACTCCTGCCTCCCCTCCACCCCCATGATGCCCAAGCCCCGTTGTGAAAGCAGAAAACTTGGCACCCGGTTGCTGTGCCACCTGGGAAAGGGCGGAGCCATGTACTGGGACCCAAGAAAGCCCAGAGCAGTCCCTGCTGCAGTAAGGCCTTGGCATAGCTCAGTTCAGCCATGCTGTTTCTGCCCCAGAGGATCTCACACTCACTCCCATGACACTTGAGACGTGAAGACTAAGTTCTTCTTCTTGGGTCCATGCTCTGCTCCATGCCCGGCCTTCCAGGACTGTGTAGTTGCCATGTGGGAAGCCTTTGCCTGCTGCAGGCCAGGGATGGCCCAGTGCCCCCACCGCCTCTCCCCCTCCTCCTGCCCTACGTTCCCCAGTTCAGGTGGCTGAACACGGTGTGTGCTTCTGTCTCCATACTGTCAGAAAGGAGGCCTGGAGCAGCCTCCGGGGTCCTCCCCCTACACAGATTCACCCCTTCTTAGGTCCCCTTACACCCCACCACCTCAGTCACGGAGGCGGCTCAGGCTCTGGCCCAGGTGGGCTCAGACGTCAGCTCAGGTGCTGCCCAGTCATGTGCCTGCGCTGGAGCATCTCACCTCCCTGGACCTTCTCTGTAGACTGAGGGGTCAGATGTCCAGGCCTTGGAGCTCCCTGAACCTCTGGGCCTTGAAAGGCTGCCCCAGGGCTGGTCAGTTACCATTTGGGGCCCGCCTTCCTCTTCAATAAAGTGAAAGTCATAAGGATTTCTCTGCCCAGTGTATAGGAGCAGTGTGATGATCAGTAATGAGGTCATTGTTCTAAACCCGGAGACCCCCTAGTCCAACCCCTTTATATTACAAAGGGGAAAACTGAGGCCAGGGGGATCAGCAGCTGGCCATTCCCCTTCCGTCATGGATGTGAGAGCCCTCTGTGGTCTGGGAAGGGGATCCCGATGGCCACTTCCTCCTCTGGGCTCCTCACGCTCCCTGTTTTGGCCGCAGACTGTGCATAGCCTCATGGCAGTCGCTCTCCTATTGTCTAGGACGGGGATTTCAGCCTTTTCCCAGCCTCAAACTATGGCTTGGAGTTGTCCCCACTAAGCATTTCAGGTGCTAGAAGGGAGCCGTAGAGTGGGAGCTGGAGGCTGAGGCTGCCAGGGCCTTCAGGCTCTGAGTCGATCCTGATCAGGGCAGTGTGGGGGGACCCAGCTCCTCAGCCTCTGGGTGCAAGCAGCCGGGGCTCCCAGTGACCGCGTGTCTCTGTTCCATTCTGTTCCTTTTTATAGAGGAAATTGTGGCCCACGCCAGCAATGTGTCTTCCTTGGTGCTGGGCAAAGGCTCAGGACGGCTCTTAGCAACAGGAGGAGATGATTGTCGGGTCAACCTGTGGTCAGTTAACAAGCCCAATTGCATCATGGTAAGAAGCACCAGAGTGGGGGGTGGGCAGGTTCTGTGAGGAGATGATGGAGAAGCAGGCACTGACCCCAGGCCTGAGACGCTGGGTCATCTTTCCCTCACATCCATTCACATTTTTCTACCAAGTGAGTCCAAGGAGCTCGGGAGAGATGCTCCCTCTAACCTGACAGCCTACCCACCAAGGCCTATGGAGCTAGAGCCCCCAAAACCACTCAGGACAGGGGAGGAGTGCTGGATTTGAGTCTGAGGACCTGGGTGTGAATCGTGGCTCTGCTGCTTACAACCTGTGCTACCTTGGAAAAGTCATTTAGCCTCTCAGGGCCTCAGTTTCCTCATCTGTAGAGTGAGAGTGTTGGGCCAAATGGCTTCTAGGGTTCCTTCCTGCTCTCAAATCTCTGATCTTAAGAAAGATATTGTAAGAGTAGAGGGCAGAATAGACAAGCTGAAGCCAATGGGCAGGAATAGTGTCTGTGTTTGGGAAGGGCCCGATGAGCAAAGGATGTGGCTGCTGTGGAACCTTCTCTCATCCTGGGGAATAGACCCATTTCTCAGCTGGTAGACTCAGGTGGACATGGCCCATGGTTCCATTTGGGACAGGCCCACTTGGGAGATGATGCTCTTAATGAGAACTAAGTCACTGGGGTCCATGCATCCAGCCAGATGAGGAGGGGCCTGCTGTTCCATGTTTACCCTTCAGGTGAATTAGCCAAGAATGTGGGCATCCTTCAGATGTGAGCCCCTGCAGGGACAAAGTGCATAGTCAGTTTTCAGGGGCAGTTCTGATCACTCATCTCCTAGTCTGATGAGAGTGAGACCAAAGTGGCAGGAGACAATGATTATTCCTGTCAGCCCAGTGCTGGGGAGTGAGAGAGGGCTGCCCTCTGCCCTGCCAGGACCTCTGCCCTTCTAAGTTCAAGCCCAGCCCCCTTGATCTCTCCAGGGGTCTTTATTGCAATGGCTCTGGCCTGCTCTGACCTATGTGAGAATCTCCTCATCTCCCAAGCAGGACCTTCTCACAATCTCTCTGTGCTAAGCTGAGCCCCTGGGGAGCATGGCAGAGCTGGACGCTGCAGTTAGCATCCCAGGGACCAGGTAATATCAAAGGGGCCTGCATGTGGCAGCAGCATCCATCCCTCTCCGTAGGCGTGTCAGCTCTGGGCATGTGCCATGTGCTGGAAATCTGTACTTGGGCTCTGAGTGTTGTCTTGGGAGGGAGTGTGTGCGTGTGTGTATGTGTGTGCGCGTGTGAGTGTGCAAGTGTGTGCATGTGTGTGTGTGCGTGCGCACGTGTGTGTGTGTATGTGTGTGTGTGTGCGAGTGGAGCATGGAGAAGGCAGAGTGTCTGCCTTTGCTGATTTTGGCTAAAAGGGTCACATGGGAGGAGAAGAATGGTAGGCCAGGGCAACGGCATCAAATCCTCTAAAATGACCCCATCAGCTTTTTAGAGTTGGGGAACCTGAGGCAAAGAAAAGTGATCTCCCCAGAAGTTAGCAACAAAGCCTGAGTTAGAGCTTAAGCCCCCCAGTCTCAGTCCAACACTGTTTCTGCACAGCTTTTGTATTTTCTCTAAGAAAAAGAGGCTCTGGCCCTTCTCTGAAAAGTGCTGCTTCTCTAGGCCGGTTGTCTCTTGTCCACAGAGCTTGACTGGCCACACATCACCCGTGGAGAGCGTTCGACTCAACACCCCCGAGGAGCTCATCGTGGCTGGGTCCCAGTCAGGCTCCATTCGCGTATGGGACCTGGAAGCTGCCAAAAGTAGGTTTGGTTTCTTGCTTCTCCATCTTTTTTTGTCTTCATGTTCCCATTGGAGGTCTGGTGGCCTTATGGAGCTGGAAGAGGAGAGGCTCCTCCCAGAAACCTTTCATCTTGTCATTTGTGAAAGATGGCTTAAGGACAGGGTCCTCTACCATCTGCAGGTTTGGCCTTCTCTGCCATGACGAGGAGAACGAACTATCAGATCCCCCAATGGAGGCCAGGGAGCCAAAGATGGCTTGCAGACGGCTCTGAGCAGCACGTGGGCTGGGGCCCGGCCCAGCCATTGTGCTAGCGAGGTGCTAGAGGCACGGCAGTTGACGTCATTCTCGTTATTACTACTCTCATTAATTATATTGTCCCCTCTGCCCGTCTGTGCCTGCCAAAATCCCGACCGAGGCCCAGCCCAGATGCCACTTCCTCCTTGTAGTCCTTGGTAATCCCCTTTCCTCCCCAGCCAGAAGGGATCTCTCTTTCCCTGCCCTCTTAGAATACTTGATTTGTAATGCTTATATGTCTTCCTATGCCGTGCCGTGGTTCCTCATGTCCTACTGACTGTAAGTGCTGCAGGGACCTTGTCTTGTTCATCTTTGTGAACCCCATAGTACAGCCCAGTGCTTTGCACGAGGGGAAGAGAGGGAGGAGTAAGAAAGGGAAGAAGAGAAAGATGTCTTGTGGGGGGGAATGCAAAGTGTCATGAGTAATTACCACGTGTTCCCCAAGTGGGGGGAAAAGTCCATGAGATAGCTTGTGATAGCTAATTGATGATAATTAAGAGCTAATAAATGGCCTTTGAGCCTGGTCAGCTTGCTGGACATGCTCTATAGTCTATTCTAAATGATTTGGACCTTAGTCAGAAAGTATGTAGGTCTTTGCTTAGCCCCTAGAAGTAAGGGCAGGGAGAGGGCCTTGAGAGTGGTGTTGCCCATGGAAGGAGAATTTGGCAACACTCAGTCTCGTGTTGTCTGTGTTTCTAGTTAATCAGCATTTCTGTGGAATGTTGACCAAAATATTCTTCCAGCCAGTAACCCAGTGGGCTCTGGGTAAGGAGCCGGGACACAGGCTTCAGACACAGGCTTCCATTCTAGCTGTCCGCCTCCTCTCAAGCCTCCCTGCCCACGGCAAAGTTGCCTGCTGCATGCCTTTGGCCGAGTTCCCCCTTCCATCTCTGCCATGGCAGCAGCAGTGATTGTGGACCGCAGGGCAGCTAACTATGTCGTGTCACATTTGGAAAACCTGCTCTTGCTCAAGAATAAAGAACTGTGTGGAAGGCTTAATTCCCAACCCTTTTTGAGAAACACCCATCAGATGGCAAGAACAAACAGTGATTGTGAAGTGCAACACCTCAACTAACTGGTCGTGCGGCTCTGCACCAAGCCATTGCATCAGGAGTGATGGCGCATGGCTCTCACTGGAATCTCCTTAGTCAGACTGCTGAGCTCACAGAGATGGAAGCCCAGTTTCTGAGATGCCCTGTTAAGAAAGAGGAGCCGCGGAGGTGGTACATTGGCGAAGTGAAGGATGGGGAACATTGTGTGCCCCACTCATCCTTCACCAACTGCACAGGCCTGTAACAGTCAGGGAGCACTGAACACAAGGCCAGAGCACAGCACCGGACAGGGGGTCCCCTAGGGGTGGGGGATGTGGGGATGGGGAGGAGATAAAAGAAAAAGAGGGGGCCCAAGGCCCAGAGCAGGGTTGCTGGGCTTGTCCCAGAGCTAGACAGCCTGGGGAGAGAGGACGGGGCAGGGGAGGCCTGCCGTCGAGCTCTGCTTCTTCCTGACTCCTTAGATGGCCTTCGTCTTTCTTAGTCTCAGCCTCTTCATCCACAAAATGGGGATAATAGCCTCTGTGCTTCTACCTTCTATGAGGTATCAAGGCTATGATAAGAATGAGAGGAGATGATGCGTACAGAAATTCTCTGAAAAGGTGGAATGAGAGGATTCTAAGGACGATTTGTTCTGAGTGAGTGAAGTGAAGCTGGACAAATGAGCCCTTCGGATTCTGCTCCCATCCTAGACCCCCCCAGGACTAAATTCACTGCGGACACACACATTCTGTGCTGTGGGAACAAGTTCTTTGGAAACTTGTGGGCAAGTTAGCAAGTCGGTTAAACAATCATTTACTGAAGGCTTTCTGTGTGCCAGGCACTGTGCCAAGTCCTGGGGGTACAAAGAAAGGCAAAAACTCAGACTCTGCCCCAAGGAGCTTGTGTCCTAATGGAGGCAGATGCTGGCAAACAGCTATGTGTGGACAAGGCATAGACAGAATGATTGGGGCATAACCTCAGAGTGAAAGCTCTAGTGGCAGGGCGTGGGGGTGGGGGACAGTGGGGACCAGGACCTTCGACAGGAGAAGGGAAACAAGTGGATCCTTGTACAGTAAGACCCCAGGGCCCTGTCAGAGCTGGGCCCAGCCCAAACCACAAGCAGATGCGCTGGTTCAGCAGAAGCTAACAGATATCTGAAGCTTCCCTCTTGGTGTGAAGTCAGAGGGCTTATAGCAGATACTTGGAAAACCAAGGCAGAAGTTGTATAAACATGTTCAACTTGAATTCATGATCCCCAGAGCAGTGCTTTCTTAGGCCACAGTTCTCATGCCTCATTTGCCAAGCAAACTTTCTCCTCTTAGAAGCAGAGAAGGCCAAAGCTGAAGGTGGAAGGGATTCTCCCTGTCCTCAAGCCTGCAATTGCCATGGCAGCCTTGGCGACCGAGATGCCTCTTGGAAACTCAGGACTGGATCAGATGTTCTAGTGAGCCCCTTCTGACTGGCAGTGGAGTGGCCGTCTTGTTCTGGCTGGGCCCTGCAGGAGAATAAAGGGTAAAAACGGCAACCAGGAGGAAAGAAGGATGCCGATGTGCCAGCTCATCCCCTCCCCGCTGACGGAAGGCTCCCTAATCTGGCTGCAGTCTTAGAGAGTCTGAACAGATACCTCAGGAAACCCCACACAGGGATGGGCACCTGCCACTCCTTATCAGCTGATGAAGGATTCAGAAAGCCGTCCTTCCTGCCTGAGGCCAGAGGATCCCTAGGGAGTGGGCAGCAGCTCATTGGTTAAAGGTGCGCCTGTGTTTTTGGCGCAGTGACACCCTTCAAAAAACTGTGGTTTTATTATATGCCAGCAAGGCACATAGTGAAGACGGCAATGTGATAAGACTTTATATAACCAAAGTGTGATGGGAAGAGAAGAAAATCTGGGCTAGCGTCAGAGGCAGACTGGTTTCCCTGCAGAACGCTGAATGTTAATTCTTAAAAAGAAAAATACAATTGAGAAGATTAAAGATTGTAGAGAGAGTCCAGGGTATCAAGAATTTAATAAAATGACTGTCGCCTGACTTGTCTGTGATGCACAGATCATATGTTTAAAACAGAATCAAGTTTCTTTAAAGTTGTAAAAAAAAAAATCTCTGGAAAATTGGTTACTTCTCTTTGAGTAATCAGGGAAGCAGGACCTTTGAGAGGGCTGCCCAGGCGGAGAGTCCCAAGGCTTCTGGCCTCTCTCTTCTCCCCGAAAGCCTCGAATAGGAACTTTAACCCTGAGAAACGTAAGCCTCAGAAGGGATCCTCTTTACTGCAGAGTGGGGATGTGTGACAGGTGAGCACGGCGAGTGAGCATTCCCTGGAGATCTCGGTGATACGTGGAGGTGACGGGACCAGCCTGCACACACTGGTTTCCCTGGTGTGCCTTTCATTTGTCAGTGACTTGTGTTATGGCAGAAGTGGCCGGCCTTGTGTCAAACAACAACAAAACCCAAATCCCGATTCTCTTGTCTTCTCCCCTGGCAGTTCTTCGAACCTTAATGGGACACAAAGCCAACATCTGCAGCCTGGACTTCCATCCCTATGGGGAGTTTGTAGCCTCTGGTTCTCAGGATACAAACATTAAGGTAAGGCCACTCCAAAATATGGTCCGAGCACTACAGGGACTGACTGAGACACCCAGCACGCTTTTGTGTGACACTCAGCAATGGGGAAGTGGTGAAGAAGGAATGTTTCCCAGGTGAGGGACTCCTGCCCATTTCTGGCCCATACTCACTGTGGCATCTCCCTAACTTCTAGGACTAACTGGCCAGGGCCTGTGCTGGGGGTCCAGACAGTCGGCTCTCTGGATGCTGATTATGTAGGGATAGGGCAGGTCCAGACTTCAGAGCTAGGAGCCAAACTCAGTCCCTTTCCAGGTGTTGTTACTGCTGAGCTTCCCACTGTGCCGGCATGGCTTTTCCCGCCCCGCTGACCTCTCCTCTGGTTCTGTTCTCCACAGCTCTGGGACATACGGAGGAAAGGCTGTGTGTTCCGGTATAAGGTAAGAAGTTGTCGTTGGTTGATACAACAGGGACAGGATTGTGCTGTGTCTGGTGGAGGGCGGAGTGGCCCTTGAGGCTTTCTTTGACCGTTACTCTTTCACCGGCTTTACTTCCTCCCTCCCCACTCTTCCCTCGTTCTCAGATCTCTCTGCTTGTCCTGTCCATGCTCATCCCTTGCCAGACCCCAACCCTGGATGCTTCTCAGCGTCTGCCTCCTCCTCCTCATCGCATCTGCTGAATGGAGCTGGAGGATGCCACTCTGCCCTGTTGGCTGAGGACAGGCGATCTGTACTTTACCAGGGCCTCCCTCAGCTCGGCAGTCCTTTTATTCCTCTCATGCTGATTCCCAGCCTCACTCCCCAAAGAGACTCTTCCAGGCTCTTCCTCTCTCCAGGCCTCTCCCACTCCCATCTGCTCCCACTCTCAGCTGAGAAATGGGAGGCTTCTCCTCTTCCCTTCATCCCATTGACATCACCTTCTTTCTTCTTACTTTCCCCCCTCTAATAATAAGGCAAACCTTCTGCTCTCCCAGGCCGATCCTTCCACGTGCCCTTGATCCCTTCCTGTGCTGGCTTCTCTGGTAGATCTCCTGCCCACCGGTCATGCCTACCCCTTGTCTAAGCTTTGGCCTTTCTGACTCTTGATTTCTTTCCTCCTGCCTTCACACATGCCCAGGTTCCACCATCCTTAGAAACCTTTCACTGAATCCTCCCACCCCACTAAGCCTTTATCTCATATTTCTCAGCCAGCCTCTAAGATACAGCTATTTGTCCTCGCCACCTCTCCATCCCTCTCAGCCCGGCTGCTGACTGCTGGGACTTCCAGAGGTACCTTCTCTTTGAGGCTCAGTCTGGGTACCTTTTCTCCGTCCTCATCATTCTTGACTTCTGCTGCATCTGACCCTACTAATTGCCCTCTCCTGGATATTTTCTCCTCTGTCTTCTCTCCTGGTTCTTTTCCTACATGTCTTACTTTTCCTAGTCAGGCTTCTTTTCTCTGTCCTACTGCCCCCATCTCCCAGGCCCGCCCTCAGGCTTCTTCTCCCCCTGCACTGACTTGGTGACTTTCGTTATCTTGATGACTCATGGATGGGTCTGTCCAGATCCCAGCATCCCTCCAGAGCTTCAGTCCTGCGTCACCAGCTGTAAAAAGTCCAAGAGTGGACTCTTCAACCCAGATGTCCCAGCAGCATCCCAGACAGGGTCAAAGTGGAACTGGTTAGCCCTCTCCCCAACCCAGCCTTGTTCAGACTCCCCTCATTTCTGCCAAAGACACGGCCATCTTGCCAGTTTTCTGATCTCTTAGTTTGGTAACCTCCACGTCATCCTTTACTTCAGTCCACACATCCAGTCACTTGCCAGATCTTACCATTTCTGTCTTCCCAACATCTCAGATGTGGAAAACAAATGGGAAACGAGAATCCCACATTTGTCTACTGCTGTGGATGTCCGTCCTTGCCTGAGCCCTTGAATGGGCAGGCCTGGTATAGTCCATAAAGATGGCTGAACTGTGTGCCATTTGTCTTTCAGGGACATACTCAGGCTGTCAGATGTCTTCGTTTTAGCCCCGATGGGAAATGGTTAGCATCTGCTGCAGATGACCACAGCGTGAAGGTAGAGTCCTGGCCAGGCTGGGTCTTGGCCCTCAGGGAGGCTGCACCTTCTTTTCCTGCATGGAATCAGTATTGGGAATGGTGCCCAGTGGAGCCTGTGTGTTCTGTGTCTGGTGGACTTAGAGGTTGGGAGGGAATAAAGCAGAAGTGGTGTTTCTGTGGGACCCATTATCTACAAGAGCTAAAGTTTCTGTGCTCTGCCCTCGGGCCTCATCCCAGCCTGAAAACAATAAGAAAGTAGCTGAAAACCCCCACTGGTGAGCTCTGCACTCAAGACTGGCTCTCTCACCTCCCCAGCTTTGGGATCTGACTGCTGGGAAGATGATGTCCGAGTTCCTGGGACACACAGGGCCTGTCAGTGTGGTAGAGTTTCACCCAAATGAGTACCTCCTGGCTTCTGGCAGCTCTGACAGGTAAGCAGAGGGAGGGGCAGGGAGAGCCGGTGAGCTAGCCCCACCCCAGGTCTGTGCTGGGGCTACACCTGGGGGTCTTGTGTGGACTGGCCCAAGTTCTCCTTGTCTATCCTCCTTCTGCCCAGCCTTGGGAAGTGCATACCCCCTCTTACTGAGAATTCAGGGTGCGCTTTGGAACCAGAGAGCAGGAGCATCCCCCCAAGGGCCAAGGCATTTCTGGGTGTTTGTTGTCCAGAGGAGTCCAAACGAAAGAGCATCTGGCCAGCCTGGGTCCAACATGGCTGTTAGTTGGGTCTTTGAGCAGAACTTGATCATGTTAGAGAAGATTGACCCATCTCATTTCTTACCTTTTCTATATATTCTATCCCCTGTGCTCCTTATGTATTTTTGAACCTTTGAGCCCTTAATAAATGCTTTTACATTCATTCTTTCACTTGTTCATCCAGGCAAGAAGAAAAAAATCTCTTGTCTCTCTAGGTGTGGCTGGGTCCAGGGCCCATATTCTGCTATCTTTGGTTATGTCCTTGGACAGATATTCTGGGATAGTCTGGGTCCTCATGATTTGCTCCCATTTAGGAGTTCTTTAGGAGATGGGACCACCATGTGGAGTGGGGAGGAAGGGATAGGCCTACCTATCTCCCTGGGGTCATTTCCTCTTGCAGAACCATCCGCTTCTGGGATCTGGAGAAGTTCCAAGTGGTCAGCTGCATTGAAGGGGAACCTGGGCCTGTCAGGTACATGGGTGTGCCCTTAGCCTGTCCTCTGCTTCAGGCATTCGGGAGGTCCTGATCCCTGGGTCCGGCATCTTCACAGTAGCTTTAGTCTCCTCTGCGCCCGTGTTCTGGGTCTGGTAAGATGGACGCTTGGGTCTCAGGCTGACCACAGCAGAGCTTGTTCCAAAACCATCCCGGGTCTCTGAGCACCTTCTGGGAGTGACCTCCGGCCAGGCCAGGACTTCCCTCGGGTGGCGGGAGCCTTCCTGAAGGCTCCTGGGGGAATCCCTTCTCAACTCAGTGCCCGTTCCCAGGAGTATCCTCTTCAACCCCGATGGCTGCTGCTTGTACAGCGGGTGCCAAGACTCCCTTCGAGTGTATGGCTGGGAGCCTGAGCGCTGTTTCGATGTGGTCCTGGTGAACTGGGGCAAGGTGGCTGACCTGACCACCTGCAACAACCAGCTGGTGAGTGCGGCCTGTGGGCCGGCCTCTCTGAGGCCCCCGCCCCGCCCCTCTGGGCCCAGCAACAGAGTGTAACTGATGGCTGCCATCTCTGGACATCATCAGCTTCAGCCCCTCCCCCATTATAGTTGTTGGCTTTATTTATTTGTTTGTTTGTTTGTTTATTTTTAGTTTACAGCCTTCACTTCCACAAGCTTTTGAGTTCCAGATTTTCTCTCTTCCCAAGACGGCCGCGATCGATGTAGGCTCTACATATACATTCACATTAAACATATTTTCACACTGGTCATGTTGCAAAGAAGAATTATAACCAGTGGAATGAACCACAAGAAAGAAGAAACAAAACAAAAAAGAGAGCAAACAGTGTGATTCAGTCTGCTTTCAGACTCCATATTTCTTTCTCTGGATGTGGATGGCATTTTCCATCATGCGTCCTTTGGAATTGTTTTAGGTCCTTGCGTTGCTGAGATGGGCTAAGTCTATCACAATTAGTCCTCGCACAGTGTGGCTGTTACTGTGTACAGTGTTCTGGTTCTGCTCCCCTCACTCAGCATCAGTTTGTATAAGTCTTTCCAGGTTTTTCTGAAGTCCATCTGCTCAGCATTTCTTATAGCACAATAGTATCCATTACATTCATATACCACAACTTGTTCAGCCATTCCCCACTTGATGGGCATCCCCTCGATTTCCAGTTCTTGGTCACCACAAAAAGAACTGCTATAAATATTTTTGTACATGTGGGTCCTCTTCCCATTTTTATGATCTCTTTGGGATACAGACTTAGAAGTGGTATTGCTGAGTTAAAGGGTATGCACATTTTTATAGCCCTGTGGGCAGAGTTCCAAATTGTTCTCCAGAATGGTTGGATCAGTTCACAACTCCACCAACAATGAATTAGTGTTCCAACTTTCTTACATTTTTTCCAACTTTTATCATTTTCCTGTTTTGTCATGTTAGCCAATCTGACAGGTATTATGTGGCACCCAAAAGTTGTTTTAATTTGCATTTCTCTAATCAATAGTGATTTAGAGCATTTTTTCTTATGACTAGATAGCTTTAATTTCTTCCTCTGAAAACTGCCTGTTCATATCCTTTGACCATTTATCAATTGGGGAATGACTTGTATTCTTATAAATTTGACTCAGTTCTCTATATATTATAGAAATGAGGCCTTTATCAGAGACACTGGTTGTAAAAATCCCCCATTTTCTGCTTCCCTCCGAATCTTGATTGCATTAGCTTTGTTTGTACAAAAACTTTTCAATTTAATGTAATCAAAATTATCCATTTTGCATTTCATAATGTTCTCTATCTCTTGTTTGATCATAAATTCTTTCTCCATAAATCTGACAGGTAAATTATTCCTTGCTCTCCTAATTTGCTTATACTATCAGCCTTTTTACCTAAATCGTGTGCCCATTTGGACTTTATTTTGGTATACAGTGTAAAATATCGGTCTGTGCCTAGTTTCTGTGGTACTGTTTTCTAGTTTTCCCAGCAGTTTTTGTCAAAAAGCAAGTTCTTATCCTGGAAGCTGGGCTCGTTGGGCTTATCAAACAGTAGATTACTGTAGTCATTGACTGCTGTGTCTTGTGTACCCAAACTATTCCACCGATCCACCACTGTTTCTTAGCCAGTACCAAGTAGTTTTGATGACTGCTGCTTTATAGTACAGTTTAAGATCTGGTACAGCTAGGCCACCTTCCCTAGCATTTCTTTTTATTAATTCCCTTGATATTCTGGACCTTTTGTTCTTCCAGATGAATAGAAAATAATTTTTGGTAGTTTGATTGGTATGGCACTGAGTAAGTAAATTAATTTAGGTAGAATTGTCATTTTTATTGTATTAACTTGGCCTACTCACGAGCAGCTGGTGTTTTCCACTTATTTAGGTCTGACTCTTTGTTTGAAAAGTTTTTTGTAATTGTGTTCATATAGTTCCTGGGTTTCTTTTAGCAGGTAGATTCCCAGGTATTTTATAATGTTTACAGTAACTTTAAATATATTTGTTTTTTAAAGACTAAATGTAATTTTAAAAAAATAATAAAAATCTATTTTCTCTCCTTCCTACCTGCTCCCCTTGTTGGGGAAAAACAAAACAAAACAAAAAAACTCCTTGTAGCGAATCTGCCCAGTTGAGCAGTATAAGCTCCTGTGTTTTCTGTGTCTAGACACCTGTTTCGTCAGGGGCCTCCACTGCCACACTGATCAGCGTTCTGAAGGTTTTAAGTCGCACTTGTTCAGTGTTGTGATGAGATGAGTCTAAATGGGGCAGCCTTCCAGGCTGCTTTCCAGATTGGCCTGACCAGCTGTGACTGAGCCCTAATGGGCCAGCTTTGCCAGTCTGCCAGATGAGCAGAGCCTCAGTGGGCTTTAATTTGAAGTTCTCCATTTGTCTGCCCTGCTGCGCTACCCCCTCCCCCACCCAGTCAGGGGCTTCCTCCCCTCTGGTTTCCTCTCCTGTGCAATGAGGGTGAAGGGCTTGGACTGGACGGTCTCCACAGGCCCTGCCGCTGCTAACATTCTGGTTTCTTTGAGCCTAGATCGGTGTATCCTATGCCCAGAGCAATGTTTCCTCTTACGTGGTGGATCTGAACCGGGTCACAAGGTCTGGGACTGTTGTGCATGACCCAGTACAGGACAGCAGGCCTGTGGCTCAGCCCACACCCACTGGTTCCTCCATCCGCCGAGGCTACGAGAGGCCAGCAACGGCCTGCAGCAAGCCCCAGAGGTGAGCCGGGGAGCCCAGGGCTGGCTCTGCAGAGCGGGGATTCACTCTGTTGGAGAGGCTTGGCCAGGCGCAGAGGCTCAAAGCCTGGCCTTGGAGAAGCATCCCGCCTGGCCATCGACTTTACCTGACAGCTTCCCTTTCCCCTCCTTTCCCCTCCTTTCCCCTCCCCTCTCCCCTCCTCTCCCTCGTTCTTTCCTGATGGATGCTTCTTGCATCCTGGGCTTGGGCACATCAGGGTGAAGCAGAACTCTGAGAGCGAGAGGCGCAGCCCTAGCAGTGAGGACGACCGTGACGAGCGTGAGTCCAGGGCTGAGATCCAGAACGCTGAGGACTACAAGGAGATCTTCCAGCCCAAGAACAGCATCAGTGAGTCCTAGGCCACAGGCAGGACAGGGCTGAGAGGACAGATGAGGAAAGAGAGGCCCAGAAAAGCTGGGAGAGCTGAGGCCAGACTGGACCAGGGCTTCTGCCTCCAGGCCGTGCTGGCCGTGCGGGGAGGGGGCGGCCCTATCACCTCATGCCCTTTTCACTTTACCTGGCAGGTCGGACTCCACCCCAGAGGAGTGAGCCATTCCCTGCCCCTCCAGAGGATGGTAAGTCATATGGGAGAGGGTGGCAGGGCACAGCCCCCAGGACCTATGGCCCCTTGACCTGAACCTCCTCGCCCCCCGCGCGGCACTCTCTTACTCTGGGAGCCAGGGTCTGAGCCCAGCAAATCTTTGTCCTTTTCCTCAGACGTGGCCATAGCAAAGGAGGCCTCCAAGCCTAGCCAGGCCATGGACATCCAGCTTCCGATGCCAAACAGAGGAAACGTATGTCCGGGGCCTTGAGACCCAGGGGTGCTGGATTGGGGCGTGGGCTGTGCCCAGGGCACTGTGGGGAGGAGAGCACAGAGATCAAACTCATCTTGGACTGAGCCCGCCATGGCATCCAGAGCAGGGACGGGGGTGGCTGCTGTCAGGCCCTGTACCAGTGTCTCCTCTTTCTCCCTCTAGTCTGACTTTGTGCCCAGGCTTCCCGTTGCCACCTCCACCCCGATGCCCAAAGCTGAGCCTGCTGTCATTCCTGCTGCCAGAAATGAGCCCATTGGGCTCAAAGCCTCTGACTTCCTGCCTGTAAGGAAAATGGGAGGGAGGCTGTGCTATCAGGGCCGGGGGGACAGGCCACATTCACCTTGCGTCAGATGGGCCCTCTTGGGCAGCCTTACGCATCCTGGGCTGGAGGGAAAGAGAACAGCCCTGGGCCTAGCTTTTCCTTCTGTTCTGTGGGCCTGCCATCAGCTTTACTGGCAACCGTTCCCAGCCCAACAACCCAACCTTTTGCCCCTGTGCCCAGGCTGTGAAGATGCCCAACCAGTCAGAAATGGTCGATGAAGATGCCATGTCCCAGATCCGAAAGGGCCATGATACCATGTGTGTGGTTTTGACCAGCCGTCACAAGAACCTGGATACGGTGCGGGCTGTCTGGACCACGGGAGACATCAAGGCAAGAAGGAGTCCCCCAACCTCCCCAAGGCTGTTCTCTTGAGCTGTGGGTTCTTCTGAGTCGGCCCAGACTGGAGAGAGGAGCAGGCACCACGGTGGGGGAACCCTGGGCTGGCAGAGACAAGAGATGACCCCAGCCCTGTCTTAGAGGCTCCTCAGGCCCATACATAGATGGGGGCAGCCAGGGACATGGATGGAAAAACCTCCTCTTTTCATTGGCCTTTCGTCCCTTTGTCCTCATCCACTGTGCATTGAAAATCCTGATTCTGAGGGTGAGGGTCCCCTGGCTTCACCAGGGTTCTGGCTTTCGGGGCACAGTGGCTGGGGCAGTTCTCACTCCACTGTGTACCTCAGTGCAGCTGCAGAGGTGGGTCAGGGCAGCTTCTAACTCTAGGGCCATGCCTCTGTCTCCTCAGACATCCGTGGACTCGGCTGTTGCCATAAACGACCTATCCGTGGTGGTCGACCTCCTCAACATAGTGAATCAGAAAGCGTGAGTACTTTGGGCCTGGCCCAGGGTGGGTGGAAGCTCGTCCTGGGCAGGGTCTCAGACTGGCCACTCTCCTCTCGTCCCACAGGTCTCTTTGGAAACTGGACCTCTGTACCACTGTCCTCCCCCAGATCGAGAAGCTGCTTCAAAGCAAATATGAAAGGTGAAGAAGGCCATGCCTGCATGCGCACACACACATATGTGCACACATGTAAATATGCACACATGTACATGCCTGCTGACATGAGCACGGTCGCCCCACCCTGCCTGACAGACACATTACCAGTCGTGTGACCCTGCAGCCTCCTGCCCACTGAGGTCACCAGCTTTCCCTGACGGCCTCAGGCTGACCCTCCCTCTTCTTCTAGGACAGGTGCTGGACATGACGTGTAAGGAGCTCCTGGGTGAGAGCAGGCCAGCCCCTTCTCTGCCTAGAGCACCAATAAGTTAAATGATTTACCCCCACAGAGCCAGAGGCGGGATTTGAACTGGGGTCCTCCTGACTGCAGGGCTAGCAGCTCTGGCCACTGGGCCTCTCACTTTAGAGCTTTTGTGAGAGCCCAGCGGGAGCCTGGCCCCTGGGGCCTGATGAGGCGTTGGCAGAGCCCCACCCTCGCCTGGGACGACGCCATCCTCAGCCACAGCTGGCTCCATTTACCCATGGCCCCTGCTTAAGGCACACTCTCTGCCACCCTGCCAGCAACTTAACTACAGTGGTGGGTATTAAGTCACGTCCAGCTCTCCATGACCCCATCTGGGGTTTTCTTGGCAGATTCTAGAGTGGTCTGGCATTTCCTTCTCCAGCTCATTTGACAGATAAGGAAACAGGCAAATGGGCTTAAGTGACTTGCCCAGGGTCACAGAGCTGGGAAGTGTCTGAGGCTGGATTTGAGCTCAGATCTTCCTGACTCCAGGCCTAACACTATCCACTGTGCCACTAAGCTGTCCTGAAATAAGGTTAGGATGCCTCTCCCCCTGTTCTGTAAAACCAAGGGGCTATTTGCGAGCTGTCACCCATGGCCAGAAAAGCTGGCTTGGCCACAGCTTTAGACCCTCTCTTCCTCTGCCCCTCAAAGCGCCCAGGGCCTGGGAAGTCAGTCGTGCCCAAATCTCTGATTTTGTGACTGAAAGGAAGCCTCCACACAGGGTGGTCCTGAAGCCTTGACCAAGTGAGTTCGTCTGATTTAGGCGAATTTCCCTGGAAGCCCAGCTGGGCCCAGGCCCGCTTACCACTGTGCACATCTTTCTCCAGCTACGTGCAAACGGGATGCACCTCCTTAAAGCTGATTTTGCAGCGGTTTCTGCCCCTGATCACAGATATCCTGGCCGCTCCGCCCTCTGTGGGGGTAGACATCAGCCGAGAGGAGAGGTGAGGGAGCCCCCTCCAGGCTAGGGCCTGGGCAGAAGAAGGGAGGACAAGGGAGAGGACTAGGCTAGGCCGAGGATGGGGAGCTTTAATAACGGGGAGGTGGGGTGTTGAGGGGAGCCCACTCTGCCCAGCCCCAGCCTCGCTCCCTACTGTTCAGGGGGACCACCCCCATATCAGGGGAAAAGCAGCCGGTGGCCGGAAGCAAGGAGCCCTGCGTTAGAGGCCCAGAAAGCCCGCGAGAGGGGGCCGAAGCCCACGTGCTGCCTCCTTCCAAGGGCTCCAAGGAGGGACGCCGTGGGGGCCGGGATGGCGGGGCCTGGCCCTTCCTCACGCCCAGCCTCCGTCTGTCCCCAGACTCCATAAGTGCAGGCTGTGCCACAAGCAGCTAAAGAACATCAGCCACCTCATCAGGACCAAGTCGGGCCTCAGTGGCCGCCATGGCAGTGCCTTCCGGGAGCTGCACCTGCTCATGGCCCCCTTGGACTGAACGACCAGCGCGTCCCCGTGCACGCACCCACGCACGCACAGCCTCTGCTCGGGTCCCTGCCCAGCCCAGCCCCAGGACCTCCACACAGGGAGGAGGACCACCCCCCTTCTGCCCCTCGCCCCCCTCCCTCCTCTCACCACCCCCAGGCTTTGTGGTTCTGTCCTCCCGTAGCTCCCAGGCTGCAGCGCGGCCCGAAGCCCGGCTCTCCCACCCACCTCGCCTTTCTCTCCATTCTCCCCGTCCTGGACCCGCTTTGGGGCTCAGCCAGATCTGGCAGGTTGGGACTTGTGTGGACTTTGTCCTGAGAGACTCGAACCTCCGCCCCAGTGACCACACGGCGCTCAGACGCTCCTTGCCAGTGGCGGGCAGGCACGTGGCTGCCACCCGGGGTCACAGCTCTGTGCATCTGCCGGACAGGGAAGAGGAGCATGGGCCACCTCGGGGCTCCTGCTGATGACTTTGTTCTACAATAAACAGCTGTCCAACTTGGCCCCCTCTCGCTTCTTTGGGTGGCGATCTGGAGGCTGTCATGTAGGAGGTGCATTTTATCAAATATGTAACTCTTTCCTGGTCTCCTTTGGGGAGGGAGTGGTCCACAAGCTTCTCTTTGAGCACCCCTTCTGAGAGCACTGAGCGGAGGACCCCCGAGCAGGGTCCCTCCCATCCTGATGGGGGTGGCGGGGCAGGCACAGAACCATGCTGATCCTGGTGTCTGCCACAGCTGACCCCTACACTGGATGTCAGTAACGGCAGCTCTGGGACCCTCCCCCTCGGATCTGGAACATTGGCATGGAGCTTGGTGTGAAGCCTGGGCAGCTCCCTGGCAGAACCAGCCCCCAGGAGCCTCTGAGCCAAGTCAGTACAGGACTGCACTCTGACCACCAGAGGGAGGTCGAGGCCATTCTGGCCCAAGGAGGTGGCCTGGCTCATGTGGCTTCCCTCAAGAAAGTGGTTCTGCTGCCAGTGATCACTAGTGTGAAGGGGCAGAGGAGCTGTGGGGGAAGAGGTGTCCCAAAGTTGTTCATTCACCTATGTGGGGGTGGGGCACACACGCATACACTGGGTGACCCAAAAGTCCCAGTTCAGCCTTCAGTTTTCATAGCTTAAAACTTCACTAACCCTCAGAACCCCCTGCATATTCATAAACATTCACTTGTAGCTGCAGGTGAACCTGGGGGCAGATAAAGAAAATGGAGCTTCCCCTTAGAAAAGGTAAACTGGTGTTGGGCACCACTAATCTGTCCCCTTGGTCTCAGGAAGCTGACTGAGCTGAAGCAGACCCAGAGAAGTCTCAGCTCAGCAGAACACCAACCAACCGGGGTCTGAGTGACCCGCAGCTGGAGTCAGGGCGTCCGAGAGTCCGCTGGCTCACAGTGGCCTTGGTGCTTAAATATTGGGCATCAGCCAGAGAAGGACGTGGGCTGGGCATGGCCCAGTGGGCCCAGGTGTAGCACAGATTTTAGGAAAAGCCTGGGCCTTCAGCCTAACCATGGGCCTTGAAAGGGCAGCAGCGTTGTTGGGGGGGGGGGGGCGTCAAAGTTCCACTGCCTTCCGTCCCCGGCATGTCAGTCCTGGGCTATTGGAAGGGACAGCTGTTCTCATGGTGACCATTTAACCTCAGACTTTGAGGTTGGTCCCACCCCACAGCTCAAGCTGTTTTAGGAACAAATGGAGACTCCACAGAGGTTGTTGGACAAACCTGGAGAGGAAAGGAGGGGAGGGATGGCACATGGGCATTTCATCCTGCAGAGGGATGCAATGGGAGAGCCCTGGGGGCCATCCAGAGCCACCGCTGGACATTGCAGCTCTGATGGGGCCAGGTCCCTGCTGCTCACTGGGGGAGAAAGGCAATGATATTATGGCTTTCTGCTGTGTGGGGCCCCACCCTGCTGGTCCTTTCCTCGCCCCATTCACCAGTATAATCAGTCTTCAGTGGGGCATTTGGGATATACCAACTCAAACAGAGACGGCCCACTTCCTCTTGTGAGCAGAGATGTGAGGGTTTACCGGACACGTCTTCATCATTAGAGAACTATCCAGCCTGTGGCTGTTTGCTGAATGGACAATAGGGGGAGGTGTTGGGTCTCAGCTAGACACCGAGAATCTATGAGTACCTACAGAGATTAGTGACACTTACCCCTGCCCTTGAGGAATGTTCCCAAGAAAGGGTGATTAGACACCAATGATAGAACTTTAATGCAAGGCCATAGAGCCACGGCCTACGTGGGGATCGGTCTCATAACTTGGCCTCCTTTGCGTGGGGCTCCAGCCAACAGAGACAAGCAACCAGAGATAGGTGACTGATAAAATACTTAGAGAAATGCACGATGGAATGAATGAATGAATGAATGAATGGTCACTAGCAAGGTGCCATATGGAGTTGGAGTTTTTGAGACAAGGAAAGAGTAGTGATTTGGCTGTCAAATCCATTCACGCCATCTTAGACTGTGGCATTTATAGAACAGCAGAGAATGGGCCTGTTAGATCACCCCTCAGCTCTCGGACGCTACATTTTAAGAGGGAGTGCGAAGAAAAGCAACACAAGATCCTGCCCTGTGAGACTCTATTGAGAAAACGTAGACTATTTAAACTAGAGGAGACTCTGGTTGGGAGAACGTGACAGTCCTCAAGTCCATATATGGAAAAGGGGCAAGAGGCAGAAGCTACAAAGTGGCAGATCTCAGCTCAGCTTCAGAGATTTCTAATGCTTAGGGCCATCCAACAACAAAATAGACTGTCTTGTGAAATAGTGAGCTCCCTGTAACAAAGTGTTCATGTCAAGACTAGAGAGATTATGGAGAGAATTCCTTCACTGGATGAGAGGGCAGACTGGTGGTCTCTCTGGTTCTTTCCAGTTCTCCAGTAGGGCTTTTGGTCCAATCTTGGCGATATGGCCACTTTAATTCTTGGCTCCAGAAAGCCTACCCTATGTGGCCAGAGATGCTTTGGGCTGCAAGGGAGGTGGTGAGCAGCAGGACTTCAGAGGTCCCCTTGTAACACCCCTCTCCAGAGGCACCATCCATTCAATCTCTCCTACCCGCTACTCACCCTGCAGCTGTCTGACCTCTCGTTCCCAGGAAGAGGAGGATCCGATTCCCACACCTGTTCCCAATCTGGACATGGCTAATTCCTTGCCCTTCTGCTCAAGCAGACAGGAGCCAGTGAGGGGCGGGGAAGCAGGCCAGGGAGACAGACAGGTGGCCAGAGCACCTGCCCCAAACCCCGCTGTGTTGTTTCCAACAAAGTACAACTCCTTTATCTCCTTGGCTGCAGGGTGTATTAGAGATGAAACAAATGTGGCTACTTAATTATGAAGATAAATGAAAAGATATCCTTTGAAGAAAAGTGACTTAGATACATGCTGGTTTCGCTCTCTCCTGAGGGTGAAGAGATTCAGTGTCTTCTCCCACAGAATCTACTCTGTTGTTTTGTGGGAGTCTCACTTTCACTAAACCTGGTGACTCAGCCTTTAAAATTTTTTTTCAATTAACATTGTCTCTCCCTCCTCCTCCCTGACCCAGGGTGAGGAGGGAACCCTTGGGACAAATGAGCATAATCAAGCAAAGAAGATTCTCTCATGGGCCATGTCCAAACGTGTCTTGTTTTGCATCAGTCCATCCTCTCTCGGTCAGGAGGTAGGTGGTGGTATTCTTCATTACTGGTCCCCTGGTGGTATGGCTGCTCAGAGCTCTAACATCACATACACACACACACACACACACACACACACACACAGAGTCCCCTTCTATAAGGAAGGGAGGGGATGTCTGTGCTTAAGAGTAAGTTCTCGTGTGATTTGTGCAAAAGAGCTCTCTTTATTAAAATCAGTAAAAACAGCTCATATTCCAAAAGATCTTGGTTAGGAATTATGAGAGAAACATTAAAAAGGGCTGTAGTGGGAAAAGAGAAATCAGTGCATCTGAGACGATTGGATATAAAGTGTCCGAGGCCTCTCAGCATCATGTCAGGCCCCCGGCCATCCCTCACAAGGACCTCTTGGCCTCCAAGAGGGTCAGGTCACAAACAACAATCAAACTTCACAAAAAATGAGCCTGAGGGCACTGAGCTCTGGGAGATATAAATATGCGTCCAGCAACAGCCTGGGTGGGGGTGGGGAGGCCACTGAGAGAAGAAAAACTTAAAATATATCTCCGCCGATTAGATTAACTCTCCAGCGGTGTCTATGTACACCTATATACAGGTATATACAAATTAACTTTTCACACTTTTGCTTCCCACCTGGAGGGAGTTAGCTAGTTGCCCCACTCCCTTTGTGTTTTGTGTTTCCAGACCCTTTCCCTCCCTTGGGTTTACCAAATATGAACCTAAGGGAACTGAGAAGGGTAGAGGAAGTGAGAAGGAAGCTAGGGTTTCAGGACTGAAACCCCTTCCTGGGGTAAGATGATCCCCTCCCTGGGATCTCTGCACAGGTGAGGGCTTAGGGGACAGAGCTCCCTGCAGCTGTGGGCAGACTGCCCCCTGGCTGCCTGCCCACCAGCCACCTGCATTTTAAAAGCCAGTTTTCCCCCATCTCCCATGTTGTTTTGAACCAGTGTGTCCCAGGAGTCTTCACCTCTTCCCTCCAAGATGATTGGATGGGGTAGTCTGTTGACTTTTTCCATAAAGTGCATCATTCCCTTGGGAAGCAGAAAGAACAGGGCTTGAGAGGATGTTATGCCAGGAGATGGAAGGGAGCCAACCACCTTTCCCTAGCCCCACAGAGTTCTTAGATGGAGGTCTTAGCCTGGGCATTCCTAGCCTCCCTCCTCTGCATGGCAAGGACGAGAGGTTAGAGCAGCCTCTTGGGTTCTACAGGCTAATGGTTTTCCAGAAAACCAAGTCAGGCGGAAGGATGGAAATGGAGGAAGGAGGAGGGTAGCTCCATGGAATAAGGAAGACAGTGGGCTTAGAATAAGGAGAGTCACTGTGGAAAGGGGGTGAACTGGAGAAACCATGAAGAAAGCCAGTGTCTTCTGTCCCCTTCCTTCTCAGACAGGTCCCTCCTCTCTAGCCTTCAGTTGCAGCCATAAGGAGCCCACAGTGTGGCAGCCCACATAACTGAATGAAGATAATTTCTTGATGCCATCATGTTCTCACAGGGAAATCACAAGGACATCTAAGTTTCCTCTTTGCTCATTGGCTTTAAGGGGACATTTGAACCAAAAACCCACAAGGAGCAAAATCCAGACCAATCCCACAAAACAAGTTGAGTTCCAGTCCCTAGGGCCCCCATAGGTGGGGGATCTGGCAGCAGGCCTCAGGCTAAGAGATGGGCCCTGGGAGGGCCCAGGGATGTGAGAAACAATAGGTAGACAAAGCCCAGGTTCTTCAGATGTACCACTCCGAGGTTCTGAGGGATGCCCACCTCTGTCCACGATTAGGTCTGAGTCAGAAGCACAGAACGTACTGTATGTCAGCACCCAGAAAGGTGGGCACCTGCTCCCAGGGCCAGGCCCAGCTCTCACCATCTGGACTAACACAAGCCTCAGATGAGCCAACTTGAGGCCCAAAGACCAAGGTGCCTCCTTGCAACCTAAAACGCTTGCAGCCCACAGGTAGGGCGAGGAGGCCAGTCCTGCTGGCTGGGATGCGCGTATGGTCCAGCCAGGCCCATCGGCCACCAACACACCAACACACACAATCTGTGCTCGCTGAAGTCTAGGCTGGGGAAAAGATTCATTTCCTTCAAAACTAATTTCACATCTGTTGGGGATAGGGCTGGGGAGAAGCAGAGAGTCCAGGGCAGAAAGGAGAAGCCCTTTCCTTCCTGGGCCTAAGAACAGTCTTTGCACATTTAGGGTCCTTAATTCTGGGTAGAAAGGGAGGAGGTAAGCAGTACGCGATGTCCTTCCCCCAACCTCGCCCCCTCAGATTTCCTGGGCACTGGACACCCAGATGTTGGCTCCTGGTGTATCACACTGGCACTGGTTTCGTCTTTCCTACAGTAGAAAGGAGAGAGAAAAAAGCATCAGAGAAGAGGACAAGCCACTGGCTGCCTTGCACACACTCCTTGTCCACCCAAAGCAGGCCTGCCAGCACTTGGGAAGGGAAAGCGCAGGACCCCCTTTAAAGAAAAGCAAGAAAGAAACTCTGAGGTTGCATCCTAGCAGTGAGACCCAGGGCCTTCCAGCATCCACTCTCCAGCAGAAATGAAAGCAGACTTTCACCACAGAGGCCAGAGGCTCTCCCCATCCCTCCCCAAACACTCACCGAGGGACATGCCAAGACAGACCCCTGAATTCAGGCTGAAATCAAAGCCAACAAAACAGTTTCACTGGAAAGCCTGGAAGCATATTCCCTTCTTCTTCCTCAAAGACAAAAGGCATCTGACTTCCTGGTCTAGGGAAAAGAGCCCTGGACCAGAAAAACCCTTAGTCTTCATTCTGCCACTAACTTTGGGTGATCTGGGACAAGCCTTTCTCTGGGCCTTGGTTTCCTCATCTGTAAAATGAGATCATTGCACTAAAGCATTTCCAAGGAAGGAAGGTCCTTTTCACCTCTGACATGCTATGGTTTTACTTCCCAAGGATAAAAACAAAAAATACTGAAATGGGAAGGACACAAGGCCAGGACTGTCCGTTCTTCTGGACCAGGCAGACCCTACTCCTATAGATGCCTTTTTCTTGGCATGGTACAAGGGTATTGAAGCCAGGAAGACCTGTATAAATTCTGCTTCTGACACAGAGGCCCAAGTCAGCTCACATCTCTGGGTCTGTTTCCTCCTGGGGATAATGAAGGCTTCTGAGGTCCCTTTCAGCTCTAAGGCTATTGAGACTCAAAGAGAGGGATGCTGGGCTTGTCCCACAGCTGGACTTCCTTGGAAAGAGCCCTGGAAGCAAAAGAAACCTGGCTTGCTCTGGCCCTTTAACTAGCTCACTGAGTGAACTCAGTACTTCTAAGTCTTGGCCCAGTCTTTGCCCATCTGCAAAATAGGAAAACAATCTCTGCTCAAAGGAGATGACAGATTGAAAAATGCCTTGAAAAAATTTTAAAAGTATGATTCTAATAATAAAAATAATTTGTCCAGGGGAGAAGAGCTGGAAAAAGATGGGCCATTTGTATTCTCCCAGGATTAAAGTGTCACTGACTGACAAGCACATTCCACAGTGTGGGGAACAATTTCCCTGGGGGTTCAAGGGTAAATCACAGTGAAGTGAATGCGGCTCCTTTTTCCCAATGAGAACTGGGGTTCTATCCCAGGTCTGTGCCTACTTCAATTCCCCCAGACCAGCCCAGTTGGAGAGCATCTCTGTGAGCTCCCAAATGATTGAGAGGCCATTGTTCCTGGCTGAGGAGAGGCTGGCTCCCATGACCTGGGAAGACCGGCCAATGAACAGGTGAGAGGAGGGAGGATGCTCTCTCCCTGCCCACTCATCCTTCCTCCCTCACTACCCCCAGGCACACAGCCTTGATTATAGGAAAGTTCTTCTAACTCCTCCTGCTCTTCCATGGACTCACCTGAGGTCTGCAGCTTCCTCCGGATTGAGCTGGACCGGCTAATGGGAGCCCCAGAACTAGAAGAATAGGATCTGGTGGAAGATGGAGTCTGGACTGAGCCTCCCTCAAACTAGAGAGAGAGAAAAGGGAAAGCTGGCATCAGCCCAGAGTGAGGGCCAGGGAGGTGGAAGCTGTCCCAGGGTACCATGAAACCCACAGAGACAAAGAAATGGAAGAGGATGAAGTCTGATCCCAGAGGAAGGCAAGAAAACCCAGCCCCAAGAGGGCAGTCACAGAGCCATTTCTTACCTCCAAGTGCTCTTGACTAGACCATGACATCAGCTCAGCCCTCCGGGACCCTGGGCCCAACTCCACAGACCTTACTCTCTCAGCAAACTTCAGAGAACACAGGGTCTCGCTGGTGTTCTTTTCCACAGGAGAGACCTACAGGTGACACAAGGTCTTTGTTCCCTCTGCCCTTTCAGCCAGGTTGGCCCAGTTCCCAGGCCTGAAGACCCCAAATTTATCCACAGAACTCATGAATTAGAAGGGACCTCAGTGGTGAGCCAAGCCACTCAATTTCTTCAGCCTCCACACGGTGAGTGGCATTCCAGAAAGGGTGAGAGGCTGCAAGGAAGCCTTTGGCTTTGAAGAGGCGCCCCCTCCTCCATCAAAGTAGCAACAGAATCGAAAAGAAGAAAAACTACCACAAATCCTCATAAGAGAATAAAAAAAAAACCAATGAGGAAACCTAACAAGAGCACAAAAGATAATTTTTAAAAAAGGAAATTAAGAAGCAAAGGCAAAGATCAGAAGGCAGATAGATATACAGAAACAATAGCAACAGTTAACCGTAGCAAACAGGGCAGGAATGTCCTTGAAACAGACACGCTCTGGGAAATTACAAGAAGAAATTAACTCATCAAGGGGGGAAAAAATCACCAGAGGAATTAAGAGAGGCACTGAGGATGGTCAAGTAAAGTCTTTAAATTAAGCCAATGGTTTGTCTGCTGTGCTTCATAGGGATCTCAGACTTAGAGCTAAGGAGAAACCAAGTCCAGCCCTCCCATTTACAGGTGAAGGAACTGAGGCAGGGTCACGTGGTTATTAATAAGTATCTGAAATGGGATTTAAACTCAGGTCCTTCTGACCTCAGGTTTAGCACATTTTCCACTATAATACCTAGGCAATGAATCTAACCTCTGGGAATAAGCGTAAGTGGCTGATTCACCAGCTACAAAGGGACCAATGATCCAGAAATGGAAAATGAATGGTGTTAGGGAAACAAGGACCTGAAAAAATCTGGCCCAGTCCCCCAACACCAGCATCATCCAAGGAACCAAACTCAGTTGTTTGGCTCATGTATTTTGGTACTGTGGGGAGAGGCACACCTCATGGTGGAGTACTATGGAGAAGGCCTTGGGCCTGAGAGTTCTTGGGAGTCCTGGGTTCTAGTGTCAGCGTGGTGACCTTAGACAAGTCATTTTCCTTCTCTGAGTCTCCAAGTAGCAAAATAAGAGGCTCTAATGTCTGGAGGCTAGGTCAAAGAGCATATGAGAAAAGATATGGAAGGGCTTTGAAAAAGATGACGGTCTCTGACCAATGCTTTGTTTGCTTGTTGTCTTCCTCATTGGACTGTGAGTTGCTTGACAGCAGGAACTGTCTTTTGCCTTTCTTTATAACCCCAGAGCTTAGCACAGTGCCTGGCACATAGCGGGTGCTTAATAAATATCTGTTGATTTGACTAAAATATTAAATATGAAATTAGGTATTATCAAAGATATTCATTAAAAAAGCAACTTTCCAGTACGAAAATTAAATTAATTAAACCTCTTTTACTCCCAAACAACCCTGATACCATCTTTATCCTGACATAGTCTCTGCCCCAAAGTCTGAGACAGCAAGATGATGAGGTAGCTTGAGGGCCAAATAGATACTTCGAGTGAGGAAGTGAGGAAGAGCTGTGTTCAAATCCTGCCTCGGACACTTTTTAGTTATGTGATCCTGATTAACTTTTCTGGGTCTCAGTTTCCTCATTAGTATAGTAAGGGCATTGGACTAAGTGGTCTCCAAGGTCTTTTCCAGCTCTAAATGTACTTTCTTATTGATAGATCGATGAGGTGCATTTATGGATTCCAGGTTCTGTCCGGTTTTCCAGCTCTAAAGTATTCTGCAGACAAATTGGTCTGGGCAACACTGGTATAACCGGATTGGTAGCATGACAGGATACTTTATTATGGGGGTTTTACTGGAGCGAAGGCAGGAGAAATTCCTCCCTTACTGAACATGAGTAATTTTCTCTGCAGAGACAGCAGAGGGAGTTGGGGAGGGCAGGCACAGGCACTGTGCGGCTAGCTTTCCTAACACCTCCTATGGGCATCTCAGGCCCTTGGGCCCAACAGATGCTGCCATCAGTACCCTGCTGTGCCTGGCTCTGGCCAATGGACAAAGAGTCATGGCAGGGGGCCTTACCCCATGGATTCTGTTTCCTGGCTGAATCTCTCAGTCTGGACACAAGAGTGCAAAGAAGTCTAGCTCTCTGCACCCTAGAGCCCAACTTTTTTTTTTTTTGTATCATGGACTTCTCTGGTTGACAGTCTGACGAAGCCTAGTGGCCCCTTGTCACAATCATGTTTTAAAAATAACATAGGAAACCAATGATATTGAAATGCCATCATCCAAGCAGTGTCCCCATGGGTCAGCTCTCTTCCTCTGAAGGAAGCTCTTGAATCATCGTGATTGTACTCCTTGGTGTCGGGACCAAGCTTACAGACTCCCCTACCTCTGGAAAGAGCCTGGAGATGAAAAGAGCTTTTCTAAGTGAAGGAAATGTTGCACCTGGTACCATTATGGCATATTTTTGGTCTGAGAGGGTCTTTATCTAAAATGCTCTTGTTGGGGACAAGTATCTGATGAACGACCCTCTGGGTCAGCTGACATCTATTCTTTCCCAAAAGGAAGTCTCCTATGCCCTAGAGCTCATAAGAAAAAAAAGGCACCTATCTT
Source organism: Phalanger gymnotis (assembly GCA_028646595.1). Taxonomy (NCBI): domain Eukaryota; kingdom Metazoa; phylum Chordata; class Mammalia; order Diprotodontia; family Phalangeridae; genus Phalanger; species Phalanger gymnotis. The sequence goes on from CM053625.1 coordinate 334,628,009, forward strand.
GTACTGTGTTAAGGAAGAGATAAGAGCAGCTTAAAAAGGAGCAGGAAACCTCTAACTGACCAATCACCTATGATTCCACCTCTTCTGGGACTCCCTCTAACATTGCCCTTTGCCAACAAAGAATCACAGCTTGGAAGGATCTCAGAGGTCATCTAGGCCAACCTGTCTCTGACCATGGATTCCTTCTTCAACATTCTCAATTGAGAACAAGTGCCAGCCTGTGGGCCTGCAGGGATTGGGGGTGGAGGGCAGGGAGCAGCTATGAGCTGCAGAGACATAAACTGAGATACAGTAAAATGACAGGATGAATGCCACAGAAAAGAACTAGAAAGAGGTTCAGGTCAGGGGTTCTTAATCTGGGGGTCCCTGAGCTTGGTTTGTTAAAAATATTTGGATAACTATTTCAATGTGATTCGTTTCTTTTGCAATCCTATGTAATTGATTTTATGCATTTAGAAGCATGATTCTATTGTGCTGTAAGAAATGACAAACAGGATGGTTTCAAAAAAAAAAACTTGGGAAGACTTATATGAACTGATGAAAAGTGAAATGAGCAGAACCAACAGAACGTTGTACACATTGTAACAACAATATTGTACAATGATCAACTGTGAAAGATGGAGCTATTCTGATCAAGACAATGATTCAAGACAATTCCAAACGAGCCATGACAAAAAATGTTATCCCCATCCAGAGACACTGATGAACTCTGAGTGTAGACTGAAGCATACTTTTTTCACCTTCTTTATTTTTCTTGGGTTTTTTAAAATGTGTTTTCTTTTATAATATGACTAATGTGGAAATGTTTGCATAACTTCTCACGTATAACTGATATATTACTTGCCTTCTCAGTGGGGGGAGGGGCCAGAAGGAAGGAGAGAATTTGGAACTCAAATTTTTAAAAAATTAATGTTAAAAATGTTTAGTGTAATTGGGAAATAGTTAATGAAAAGATTAACAGGTAATTTAAAAAATTAAATTAAAACATGATTCTGAGCATGTGTTCAGGGACTTCCTCAGACTGTTGCCAAAGGAATCCATGATACAAAAAAGGGTTAGGAACCCCTGATGTAGATGAACTACTGCATGGGAGATCTCAAATGGTCTATGCAGGGACACGTACTTGAGGGCACATACCTAACCTTCGGAGATGACATCATGGAGGACAACCATGATGTGCCAAGAGAAAAAAGAAACACTGTAGACCAGATCCACGGGGACCCTGGTAAATCCACAATGAAGAGGATTTGAAGGGCTGTTCATTCCATAAGAGTGCCTCCCCTCCCTCTGCAGTGGTGGGGGGAGCTGGAAAATGAGGGGGTCGGACCAGAGCAAGGGGTTCTTAACTTCTGTGTGTCTGGGCAGTGATGAAGCCTAAAGGCCCCTTCTCAGAATCATAGTTTTGAATGAAAAAAAAATATACATAGGATTACAAAGGAAACCAATTATATGAAAATAATGGTGTAATTTTTTTCCCCATCCAAGATCATAGACCCCCTGAAATCTATTTGTGGACCTTTTGGGGGTCTATAGACCCCAAGTTAAGAAACTCTGATCTAAAGAGCCCCTAGTTCTAAAGCTGATGACTTATGAATGTCCTCCACCTCTAAGAATAAATCAGGTATAGAAAGCACATCCCCAAGGCACCCAGAGGACATTCATTTGGTCTGTGTACACTTGGTTAATCTTGCTTCCTGTGCTCTAAGCCTCAGGAAGCTTCTCCGTCACAGAAGGGAGTAGCCTCTAATTGCTACCCACAGGTGAGGCAGGCAGGGCAGAGCTGCTGGGTTTTTTCCAACCACACCCTTGCTTCCCCTGGACCGATGGACAGCCTTGTCCTCTCTCTCTCTCTAGCCTCTCCCACCGGGTCTCACCTGCACCAGCATGAGGGTTTTGCTGTCCCCACTGAGGGAGTCCTGGAGTAGGTAGGTGAGTTTGGAGTTACGGAATGGCACGTGGCCCTGGCGGGACCGAAGAGCAGAGATCACATCTCCCAGGGCCGACAGAGACTTGTTGATGTACTGGGCCTCACGGAGCCGACTGCCCTCTGCTCCAGACTTGCCCACACGTTCTGACCCAGCCAGATCCACCAGGTTCAGCTTCCCTGGAAAAGAAGGTCAGATGAGGATTCCAGACCCCACAAGCAGACTGATTTATAAATCAGCCCATGGCAAGGTAGCTTATGGCCTCGCCAGACTCATCATCTCAAGGCACTAGATAGAGACTAGATAGAGACCAGAATCCTGAGCTGGATGGGCTGCAGGACTAACCAAACAGACCACACTCTGTTATTCTGTATGGTGTTCCCTTGCAAATCTGCAGAAGAAAACTCCCAGGAGATCCAATTTGAGGTTCATTTTTGCAACTGGGACCACTGGGTTACTGGGGCCCCAGGAGTCAAAACTCCCAGAGGCATAACCAAGGGCCTAGAAACAGCCCAGATGCTGACCAGGCTGGCTACTCCCTAGCACAAACACAAGGGAAGCAGAGTCCCAGAGAGAAGGAAATAATTCCTCTGGGGTCAAAACTCTCCATCCTCAGCTTGCCTTTGTGTCCTATGGGTGCAGTGAATTGAGAATGGCATGGATAATACCGCTCAGAGCCAGGAAAGTGCTGCCAAGTTATCTGCTTCCCTATGCTCACACGGGTCTCCAGACACAGAAGTCTCAGCACCAACTTCTCCTGTGTCTCTCCTGATTCCCTTTTCCCAGGGATTCAAACCTTCAATCTCTCCACTCTTCTCTCTTCCCACCCCCACCCTCCATCCAGCACCTGAGATGCTTGCTCACCAGTGGTCCGGAGCCCCGTGCTATAGTCAGTGCCCTGGACAGTGATGATTAAAAGGGCATGGGACCGAGAGCTGTGCTCGTTGAGGTTGGTGTATTCAGTGGTCCTGTTGGTGTGACCAAATTCAAATACCTGAAAGGGGGCAGAAGCAAAAGGCTGGTAGGCATTGGTTCTGTGAGTCACCAAGTGACTCTGATACCCAACACAGGACACTTGATGTGGGTAACAAAGATTCCTCCTTTCCCCTTCACTCCCATCCCTCCATCCCTCTTCTCAAGGATACACACCACGATTCCTTCTCCTAAATAATTTTTTGTGTGTGTTGTGTGTGAGAAAAAGGAAAAGAGTGAAGGGTAAGGAGCTCCCGTTCCCTAGGACCATGGGCTCCATTCCCAAAGCTACCTTACTAATCATTTAATTTCTCAAGAGGAAGCCAATGGTCCAATGAGCCAGTTTTGAATCAAGGGGCAGATACGATTCATTGGAGTTTCAATGCTTCCTAAGCTTCCTCTGCGCTTTCCCTCTCCCCTATGGAGGAAGTTGAGTTTCTTTACCCCTCGTTTAAAACTTTAATGAAGCTGGCTAGCCATGGAGGTATTACTGAACCTTGAAGGTTCAGCGCTGGGAGGGACGTTGTAGGACAGCTAACCTCTTATTTTACAGGCAGGAGCACCGAGGCGACTTCTTCCAGAGCACCCAGGGGAAGTGAAGGACAGCTGTCCCAAGTGACTAAGTATCAGAGGCCAGATTGCAACCCGGGTCTCCTGATAAAATGCTCATTATGCCTCAGAGCCTTTCCACTTCTGGTGTGGGCCTGTCTAGGGAGCACCAGCTCACATGCCTTCACACACTCTTTTGCTCTACTGATTACCTCCGGTTTATCCTGTCTATAGCTCTCCCATATATAGCTATTTGCCAGTTGTCTTTCCTCATCAGACTGGGAGCTCCTTAAGAGCTGGGAGCATTTGCTACCTTTCTTTGTATCCCCAGCACCTAGCATGGTACCTGGCATACAGTAGGTGCTTAATGAATGCAGTCCAGGGGGGAACAAGTGAATTCAAAGGGGGTGAGCCTGTCCCTAGGATTTAGCCAATAAAGCTGGAGTTTCTGTCCTGGGACAAAGGTCCTCCCCCAAGTCCTATCCCCAGTCAGTGAATGGGCCTCCTATTCCTACATCCCTACGAACCCTGTTGATGTCTTCCACACTCTGCACTCTGAACTCTGTCAGCCCCGGGACATACAGCTGGCCACTGCCATCAGGACACAGCTTAATCTCCAGCTTCTCTTGGGGCTCCTTTCCCAGCAAATCCCTGGAGGAATGAGGAGCAAAGGCAGTCAAGGACATGGCTCCGCAGTGAGCCACCTCAGCTGAAAAAGCACGAACTCAATCCATTTTTCAAATACCAGAATCACAGAATTACAGACCAGCCTATAACTTATTGTCTAAAGCAGGAATTTCCCCCCTTTGCTGCCCCTACTGGGCATCGGGCATTCTTGCCTCCATTGTGCTGGAGGGAGAGTCCGAGCAAGGCTTAAGTGAGTCTAGAGACCCCCACTAGGGTTTGGGGTCTGGGTCCTAGGGGACCCTCCTCCTCACCCCCATCTCACTGCCCCATTGGCCGGACACACTAAAATTGATACCACAGTCCCAAGAGAGGCCATTTTGTTACACCAAGGGGACTCTAAGCTTCCTCTGCGCTTTCCCTCTCCCCTATGGAGGAAGTTGAGTTTCTTTACCCCTCGTTTAAAACTTTAATGAAGCTGGCTAGCCATGGAGGTATTACTGGGACTCTTCTCAGAGAAGCCAGTTCTGAAAGCTCCCCAACCCACCCCACACCCAACATTCAGCTACAGGTTTCCCCATTAGCCCAATTAAAGCCTGGGAGAGTTTGTCTCTTCACCTGCAATCCAATTCAAAAAGCATTTATTAAGTGTCTGGTCCAGGTGAGACACCGTGCTGGGCACTGGGACACAGCAGTGAAACAATGGCCCTGTCTCCACCCTTAAGGGGCTGAGAGTCTAATAAATGGGGACAGGAGCCAATGATACATGGCAAAATGTGTGCGATGGGGCCCAAGGAGAGCCATGCAAAGGACTGTAAGAAATTCAAAGAAGCTTAGAGCATTCTGAACCACCAAACAGGAGTATTAGGGAGTCTGGCATTTTAAAGTACATTTACGAATATTATCTCATTTCATCCTGATGAGAACCCTGTGAGGTTGGTACTGCTATTGCCCCCATTTTACAGATAGAAAAAAAATGAGGCAGAGTGGTTAAGTGACTTGTCCAGGGTCACATAGCTTTTTAAGAGCTGGGGAATGAGAAGGCCCAAGGGAACCAGAGCTGTTTAACATTGATTATTTCCTTTAGAATCCCCACGTCAGCTCAGGACTCAGTAACATACCTGCCTCACATTCTTTCTGTAGTGAAGGCCATAGAGCAGACCACACCGATCACAGATTCTCAGAGCTGGAAGGGTCTTCAGTGGCCATTTAATCCAAATGGTACCCAAAGAACCATCCCCTTCTCGGCTCCCAACTGAATGGGGGCCGTCTCCAGTCATCCTGATCTATATGGTCACTGGACTCAGATGGCTCCAGAGGAGAAAGTGAGGCTGGTGACCTAGCACAGCCCTCCCTCACTTAAATCCAATTTACTTGCAACTCATGACATCATCTCCCTGATATCATTGGTCCTCTTTGAGAATGAAGGACAAACAACAACCCACCTGAATACCTCTGGGATAGGAGCCTTCTACCTTTCCGCCACTTTGCCCCTGGAGAGCTCTGGCTGGTAGGAAATCTGTTACTTGTGTCCAGCCCAGCTCTGGCTCCCTCATTGCTCCCACCTCCCACAGCGAGAGGGCCATCCATCCCAAAGGAGGTGTGGGGGACACCGAGGCCTTCCCTCCCCTTCCCACCTCTCCCCCCCTACCTGAGGGCTTCATTGTAAATCTCTGCCACACTGACTGTGATGGTATACTCCCAATCTGATGCCTTCTCCTGCACCTCTGAGAAGAGCAGCTGAAGGGCCCGCTGATTAATCCCGGGGTTTTCAAGTGTTCCCTGGAGGGAGAGAGGGCAACTCCCCAGGTGAGATTGATGTAGAAATCTCATCAGATCCAAATTCTTAGACTGACATTCAAGGCTTTCCACTAACTGGGCTGACCTAGTTAGATGAGCTTCATCCCTAATACAGATTCTCTGTTCTAAAATCAGGATTTAGGAGACCAAGGCTCAAACCCTCCCCCTCTGTCACTCACTACCTATGGGACCTCGGGGAAGCCACTTAGCCTTTCCAAGCCTCGGTTTCTTCTCTGGAAAATGAGAGGGTTGGGCTAGGTATCTCTAAGGTCCTTTCTGGGTCCAAGTCCAATTCTACCTTTCCTACAAAATGCCATTCTCATTCCTGCCGTTGTGTTTTTGCTCATGTGGTTCCTACCACTCAGATGCCCTCTGCTGCCCCCTTCTACACCCACCCTGAAAGGCCTTCTGGGGAGCCTTCTCTCTCATTTCTGACTTCCTAGGGCCATTACTGTTTGTACAACACAGCCGAGCACTTGGTGACATACTGCCTTGTATTCAATCGATCACTCAGTCAACACAAATTTATCAGGCATCTTCTATATGGCTTTTCCCTGTGCTAAGATATCTCTTGAGGGATAAAACCAGCACAGCATAAAGTCCCTGTGCTCAAGGATCTTGGCGCCTGTTTGAGGACCCGAGATGAATTAGAGGGATACGAAACAAACAGAGAACCAATCAATGATAATGTACAGTTGAGTACTACGGTGTGTTTTTTTTTGAGTACAGAGAACTCTGGGGGCCTGCCAGCTACTCCCAAGGCCTAATACAGTATCTTGCACACAGTAGGTGCATAATAAATGCTTAGTGAACTGAACTGAGTCAATCAGCAATATTGGGTTGCATATTCAGAGCGGAATGGGACCTTGGGGATGATCCAGTCCAATCCACTCATCTCACAAAGCAGAAAACGAAGGCCTCAGAGACTTGCCCAAGGTCATACAGATGCTAAGGTTGAGGCCCAGCTCTTCTGAGCCTGAATCCAGAGGGCCAGAGTAGCTGAAGAAGACATGACTCTTCTTTGGTTTTCTCTGTGTGAGTTCTGCCTTTTCAATTGGACTTAAAACTCCCTGAAGGCAGGGACCAGATCTCCTTCCCTCTCCCCCAGGGGGGCCCTTGCACAGAGCTGGTGCTTTGGAGGGCCTCTTCGCTGGACTGGAATGAGGAGGAGAGCAAGATTTACTCCCCTCCATGCTCTTTTCCTATGCCTTGACTCAGCCTG
>CM053625.1:334635200-334647007 GCA_028646595.1 Phalanger gymnotis
TTTGATCCCCCAAAGCTTTGGAGTATCTTCTCCACTGTGATTCTCCACCTACCCCGTCCTTGGACCGTGGAGCCCAGACAGAGGCCCAGGCTCTTAGGGAGATTCCAAACAATCTCCCAGTCAGTAGGATAGCCCTATTCATTCCTATGGAGAGAACCAGGGTTGTGCTAGCTTTCAGAAATACAACCTTCCATGGTGGCATCATTTCCCAGAATGGACATCCCCAGTGGGGACTAACCTTCGTGGACTGGCCAATGGGACAGGCACTTACTTCCCTCAATGTTCCCAGACAAAGGCCTAGTTGCCTCATACAGACACAAGGGGCACACAGTCTGCCCCTCAGCTACCCAACTGTCCTGGGCTGAGTCATTTTCAAAGGATCCTAGATCATGACAGTGTTATTCACATTATCAGCTTTCCAGAATATGAAGGGACCTGGCACCCACTACAGTACCCTGCATACAGAAGGCACATAGTAAATGTTTGGTGAACTGAGTCAATCAGTCAAATAAACAGACTTTTACAGAGTGGGCGACATGCAAACTGTCCTGGGCTTATCATTACATCTGCCTTTGCCAAAGACAGCAAGCATTCGTAGGTTGCTTAAAGTTTCACAAAGCACTTGCTATGTGTTACCTTATTGGATCCTCACAACAACTCTGGGAGGTAGATGCTAGTATTATCTGCATTTTCTAAATGAGAAACCTAGGGCCAAGAGAAGCTGTCTTACCCAGGCCCACACAGCGAGTCAGTGACTCGGAGCAGGATTTGAACTCGGGACCTCTTGACCCCAGGACAGGTGCTCTCTCTCCACTTGACAGAATCTCAGCACTTCAGAGTAATTCCAGGTGGTAAGAGAATAGGAAATATCTCTACAGCATCAAGGACAAATGTCAATGCAGCCTCTGCCTGGGGATGTCTAGTGACCAACTTACCACATCCTGGGGCAGATCGCCCCACTTTTTGATAACCCTAATCCCAGCGGATAGGGCACTGGCCTGGAGTCAGGAGGACATCAGTTCAAATCCAGCCTCTGACATTTCTAACTGTGTGGCCCTCAGCGAGTCACTTAACCCTGCTTGCCTCAGTTTCCTCGTCTGTCAAATGAGCTAGAGAAGGACATGGCAAACCACTCTAGCATCTTTGCCAAGAAAACCCCAAATGAGGTCACAGAGTTGGACACGACTGAAATGACTGACTTTACATTGAACCAAAAGTCTGCCTTTTGGCAACTTCTACCCACAGATCCAAGCTCTCCCTGGAGGGGCTGAGCAGACTAGGGGGATCCCTTGTCCACATGACAGCCATGACAGCCTCTGAAGCTAACTCTTCTAGACTTTCTAGACCACCCCACGGGAATGCGGGCCGACGTCTCCCCCCTCTCAGTTCCTTATCTTCTTCTGCTCCTAAATGGAGAGGAAGGGGAAAGGGGAGGGCCCAGATATGATGATGTCTGAGCTCCATGGTCTGGCGCAAAACAGAAGGAACTCTGAATCTGGAGTCAGATCGTGTGACCTGAAGCAAGTGTTTCACTTTGCTGAGACTCAGTTTCCTCATTTGCCGAAGGAAGGGGGAAGGTTAGATGATTTCTAGATTCTCTTCCAGCTCCGAATATCGAGGATGCTGTAATCTATGATCCAAAGCGTTTTATTATCCTCCGAGCTACACGTGCTAGATTCATTGGGCAAATCCTTGGATGACGCAGCCTCTAGTGCCCTTGATGTCTTGGTCCCCCTACTCTGGCTACAGTGCAGTCTGTCCATGTCCCTCCTAAATGATGCTGCTCAGAACTGTATACAGTGCTCTGGAGGTGGTCTGATCAAGGAGGAAGAGGATTGTGTCTTCCCTTCCTCACTCAGGTCACTCTATCTCTTAATGCAGCCTAAAATCACCTGAGCTCTGGGCACCATCATGCCCCACTACTGAAATCTATTATACTTGCAGTCCACTCAGATATCTAGATAATTTTCCTTATGAAGACTCAATTGAGGTCCCGGTCCTATCCCTCTTCGGGCTAATTCCAAATAGTGAATTAGAATGAATTTGTCTTTTTAAATGTTGGCCACTAACCCGAGAAGTCCTTTAATAGTGAATGTCTGAATTCTGACTCTCCTAGGCCAAGCATCGCAATCTCCCTTTGGACATCACTGAGAAAATGTCTAACGAGGCAACCGTGCACCAGAAGCCAGAGCCAGCATACAAGGAAGTCCTCTAAGAGCCTACCTCCATCGTGTACGTTTTGCCAGCACCCGTCTGTCCGTAGGCAAAGATGCAGACGTTGTAGCCATCGATGCACGAAGTGATCAAAGCCTGGACTTCTTGGAACACCTGCCAAGGAGGATGGGAGAGAAGAGGGAAGGTGAGACAGGCATCTGGCTGGCAGGGTTGCAGTTTGTCTTCTCTTCTGCAAATAATGCCCCCATCAGCAAGGAGAAGAGAACTGAGATGGGCTCAGACTCAAGCCATCTAGGAGCTGAATGGTTTTATTTCACAAAAGTAGGAGAGACTTTGGGGAAAGTTCTATTCATTCATTCATTCATTCAACCAATAAATTCTCTATTAACAAAATACAACGACGTATTGTTATTACTGAATGAATAAATGAACAGAGCCTTCCTAAATAGAACTTTCTTGGTTAATAATGTCATTATGTAGTTAAATAGATGAATAATAATACATTTCTTATTGTCAAATGAAAGGGATTCTCCTAAACTTATGAAATTAAGAGTGCTTCCCCTTGCTTCCCCTAACTCCTTCCTCAGGCTTTACGCTGGAAAAGGGAAGAGAATAAGCATTTATATAGTACCTACTGTGTGCCACCTATTGTGCTAAGCCCTTTACAAATATCTATTTGCTCCTCGGAACCACCCTAACAGTTCAAATCTGGTTTCAGACACTTAATTACTGTGTGACCTTGGGTGAGTCATTTAGCCTGTTTGCCTCAGTTTCCTCATCTGTAAAATGGGGATAATAATGGCACCTAGCTTGTGGGGTTGTTGTGAAGATCAAATGAGTTTATGTGTAAGATGCTTAGCACAGTGCCCGGTGCATAGTAGGTACCATATAAATTCTATTATTGTTATCATTACCATTATTACTATGTGAGCTTGGACAATTGACCTGACCTCTACAGACATCAGTCTTCCCATCTGTAATAAGAACATCCCATGATGTCACCAGCACAATGGAAGTGACTTGCTTAAGGCAGGACTCTGTAGGTGATAGAAAGCTGTGGAGTGCGGAAGAGGAGGAGGAGGAGGAGAAAGAGGAAGAAGAGTAGGAGGGGAGGGGGAAGAGGAGGAGGAAGGGGAGGAGGGGAGATGGGGGAGGGGAGGAGGAGGAAGGGGAGGTGGGGAAGAGGAGGAGGAGGAGGAGGAGGTATTTGATGGTATCAGCTCTCTATGATCTGATTCCTTAGCTCACAGAACCTCACAGACACACAAAGATAGGATGCCTTGATCTTGCCCTTCAGCAGGTCACTGAACTCTCTGGAGGAATCCTTGCCATGGGAGCCCAGAGGTGATGTGTCTAGGTCCTCACAGACTCAACCTCCTGGGTCCTTTTTGTCTCTTCTCCAAATCTGGAGTGAAGAGGGATTGGCAGAAGGGATGCCAGTCACAGCCACAGCCTCTTTTCCCTGCTCTCCCAGCTGCTTCACAATTACTCTCCTCCACTGTGTATGTACACCTTGCATAGACCAAGTTACTTGCACACTGTCTCCCCTGTGAGCTCCCTGAGGGCAGGGACCACATTTTTTTTTTTTGCCTTTCTTTATATCACCATCACCTAGCACAGGGCCCGGCACACAGCAGGTGCTTAATAAATGGTTGTTGACTGGCTTTCTCTGGCAAGGGGAACATCACTCACATCTTGTTGGGTCGCGTGTGGAGGGAACACCTTGTCCAGCTCAAAAGACACGGGCTTTCCCTTATGTAGCAGGTGGATGACAGCATCATCATCGGAATCAAAGGTCACTGCGTTGCTAGCCTCAGGCCCGTCTCCATCCTCTTTGGTGATGGGCCGGACCCGACCAATCACACGGATGTTTCCTTCATTATGGGGTGCAAAGAAGAAAGGTTAAAAATAAAGATGAGTGCAAACTGGAAATTGTAATCTTGTGAAAAATTCTCACGATCGCACTTCAAAAAACATTCAATCAAGAAATACTGTGCTGGACCGTGCACCTATTGGCTACAAGGTTGTTGGTTTTCTCTCAGTAGTGGATACATATAGCACATAATACATGATAGTAAGTTTATGAATAATATAGGATTTGTGCAAAACAAAGTAGGAAGAGACGAAGCATTTTAAGAGCCTGCTCTGTGCCAGGTGCCACACTAGGCATTTTACAAATATTTGATCATTTGATCCTCATAACAACCCTAGGAGTTAGGCGCTATTAGTGTCCTTGTTTTATAGTTGAGAAATCTGAGGCAGACCGAGGTTAAGTGACTTGCCCAGGGTCACACAGCTATTTAAGTGTTTGAGGCTGGATGTCTTTCTGATTTCAAGCCCAGCTTCCAGGAAGGAATTTTATTAGGAGCAGTAAGGACAGAACTGTCACTAAAACTTTAGGGCCCATGATGGTTGACAGCAAATACAGAAACCACCTCCAATGAGGTTTCTGAGTTAAATCTCAGAAATTATTAAGTACTATTCTGATGAATGCAATGATCCAAGAATTTGAAAGGACCCATGATGAAAAACGCTATCCACTCCCAGAGAGTGAACTGATGAACTCTGAGTACAGAGTGAAGCATCTTTTTTCACTTTCTTCAATTGGGGGGCAGGGATCTTTTGCTACATGTGTTGCATGACTTTACATGTATAATCGATATCATATTACTTGCTTTCTCAAGGGGACGGGAAGGGGTAGAAGGGAGGAAGAAAATTTGGAACTCAAAAATTTTTTAAATGTTAAATTTTTTATATATAATTGGGAAATATTTAGTGGAATAAATAAAAATAAATATTGACATTTGTTTCATTATAAAAAAATTACATGTAATTGGGAAACATTTAACTAAATAAATATATATTTTTAAAAATTATTAAGCACTTTTATTAAGTACTTACTATATACATGGCAGGTACAATGTTAAGTGCTGAGAGCACAGAGAAAAACGAAAACAAAAAAGGTCCCTGCCCTTAAGGAGATTACATAATTATGAGACTTACACAAAGTGGAAAGATGATTTTCTCAGAATAATGTTTGACAAAGGACACCAGTGGCAACCATAGGCATACTAGCCCATTGCTCAGTGTGAGAGTAAGCATTTATTAAGCATCTTCTGTGTGCCAGGAGCTGCACTAAGCACCTTACAAATATCTCAATTGATCCTACAAAACCAGGGGTCCTATTCCTTTGCTGAAAGATAACATTTATTCAGTTTCAGAAACTTTCTGAAAATGTTTTCCTCTCATTCGACATGTCCCAGAATTGTAGCACTCATTTGAATCCTGATGGCTCCTCCATTCTCTTCCCTCCTCCCACCAAACCCGAGCCCAACCTTACCCTCCTCCTTTCTTCCTCACCTTTCAGCCTCACTAGCTCGTTGTGGCACTTTTTGCGGAGCTGTAGCTCCCGGCGGTATTTCCTGAGCAGCTCTCGGTTTGTGCTGTTCACCTCTTCGATGGCTTGGCCAATCTGATGGAAGGAAGACTGAGGAGGTGACCAGGAGGTCCTTCTCTTCTACGTAGTCCTCCTCTTCCCCCCCCAGCATGGAATGAGAAGCCAGAAAGCCCACAGGGCTTTCCTTTCCCCATACTGAAGCTTGGGAGATAGTGGTTCATGATGGACAGAGCACTGGACTGGGACCTGCCTAGGCTTTGACATCAAATTGCTGTGTGTTCCTGGTTGTCATTTGCCCCCTCTCGGCTTTAGTTTTCTTATCTATAAATTAAATTAAGGGCTGGAAGAAATCCAGATCCAAGATTCAGAAGGAGATAGCCAAGAGGCCTCTAAGCTCACTAAGGAAGGCTGGGAATAGGGCTGAGGAGTGTGGATAAGGATCATGCCTTTGGTGTGGGTAGATAAGAGGCCCACACTGGCCCCTTCACAATGCCCACCTCTGCTCTGGCACTCCTCAGGGCTTCCTGCAGCAGGAGAGGGAAATCTCGAACCTGCCTCTTCAGGCCATTGTAGTCATTGGTGAGGGTCCGAAGGGCTGGCTGTAGAGTCAGGAGGTTGGTCCTGACACCTGGAAATGAGAGGAAATGGAAACTGAGTGATTTCCACCAGAGACAGCCAATGGTTAGCGATCCCTTTTGGCAGAGCCCAAAGGCAGGATAGATATCACCAGAAAGTGAGGCCCAGCCAATCGGGGGAAAGGGACGGTGGTAGGAGAGAAGGGCTCCTCCCCCACTCTCACCTGCCAGGTTTTCATGCACAGCCTTCATTTCTACTTGGGCCCTCGCAAAAGCTTCCTCAATGGCCCGGTTCTTATCCTCTTCCATAGTCTGCATCTCCTCCAGCATCTGCCCATGAGCCCGCTCCAACTCCGACTCATACATCATGATCTGGAGGTGGGGGAGGAGAGAGCATGGAGAAGCTGCATCCCTGAGCAACCAGTGACAGCCTGGCCAAGAAGCCCTCCAGACAAGGTGCATCAAACCCCCACCGCCCTACACTCCCACTTCAGGTGATGGCAAAAACCCTGAACAATCAGGGAGGAGACACGGAGGATATGTTTTCTAGTCTTAGTTTTGTCACTAACTCCCTGGGTGACTCCTACCCCTCTCTAGGTCTCAGAGATCTAACATTGATCCTATGAGTCAATTCAGCATTCACTTATTCATTCATCAAACATTCACTGAATGCCTACCGTGTGCAAGACACTGTGGTTCAATGATTATCTGCTTGCTTCAGCTGCCCAGAACGCTGAAACTCAGAAGCAACCGGTGTCCAGCTAATACATAAGCATTGATTACAAAGTGCACAGTGAGTCTTCAGTAAATGGTTATGAAACTGAGTGGGTCACCTGCTGGGTGGCATTCAAAGCGCTTCACAGTCTGGCCCCTTCCTTCCTCTTCATCGGTGGTGAATTCACCCTTTTCATTTTTGATGTAGGTGATTTGGTTTTCTTCTTTCTTTTTTGAATCAAATTAACCAAAGTTTTATCTGTTTTATTACCTTTTTTCATAAAACTAGCTCTTAGTTTTATTAGTTCAATAGTTTTCTTAATTTCAGTTTTATTAATCTTACCTTTGGTTTCAGTATTTCTAACTTGCTATTTAATTGGGGATTTTTAATTTGTGCTTTTCAGTTGCATGCCTAATTCACTGATGTATTCATGTAAGCATCAGAGATATAAACCTTCCCCTAAGAACTGCTTTCGCTGCATCCCATAAGTTCTAGTATGTTGTCTCATTATTGAACATCCATATCTTCAATGAAGTTCTTCTTTCTATGATTTGTTGTTTAACCCACTCATTCTTTAGGATTATTTAGTTTCCAATACTTTTTAGTCTATCTTTCCATGGCCTCTTACTATATATAATTTTTATTGCATCATGACCTGAAAAATCATGCATTTAATATTTCTGCCTTTCTGCATTGAATTGTGAAGTTTTTATGCCCTAGTATATGGTCAATTTTTGTGTAAGTGCTATATACCACTGAGAAAAAAGTATATTCCTTCCTATTCTCATTCAATCTTCTCCCAAGATCTACCATAGCTAACTTTTCTAAAATTCTATTCACCTCCTTAACTTCTTTCTCGTTTATTTTGAGGTTAGATTTATCTGCTTCTGAGAGGGGGAGGTTGAGGTCTCCCACTAGGATAGTTTTGCTGTCTATTTCTTCCTGTAACTCATTTATCTTCTCCTCTAAGAATCTGGATGCTATACCACTTGGTATATATATATTTAATATTGATATTGCTTCGTTGTCTATAGTGCCTTTTAGCAGACACCTTATCTCCTTTAATTAGATCTACTTTTTGCTTTTGTTTTATCTGACACCAGAATTGCTACTCCTGCTTTTTTTTTTTACTTCCACTAAAGCATAACATATTCTTTTCTGGCCTTTTACCTTTACCCCGTGTGTTTCAGATGTATTTCTTATAAACAACATATTGTAGGATTATGGTTTTTAATCTACTCTGCTATCCACTTCCATTTTATGGGAGAGTTCATCCCATTTATATTCACAGTTATGATTACTGTCTGTGTGTTTCTCTCCATCCTATCCCCCCCCCCATTTATGCTTTTATTTCTCCCTTCTCCATTTCCCTCCTCGAAAGAGTTTTCCTTTTCAATCTTCCCTCCCTTCTATCAGCCCCCCTCCCTTTTCTTCTCTCTTTTCCAAACACCCCCTCCCTTTTCTTACCCTTCTCCCCTCCTACTGCCTGTAGGGCAAGTTAGATTTCTATATTTAACTGAGTATGTTAGCCTGGCCCCTTCCTACCTTTCTACCGTTCTTAAATTCTGCAATCAGTTAGCTGATAAAGACAAAGTCATCTAGCCACACTTGCTGTTTCCCAACAGAACATTCCCATCGCTGGAACTTTGCACCAGCTGTGCCTCACTCCTGGAATGTCTCCCTCCCCATCTCTGCCTCTGTTTTCCCAGCTTCCTTCAAGGCCCAGCTTAATCCATATCCTCTGCAGGAGGCTTTCCCTAATCCTCAAAGCTGCCAGTGCCTTCTATATCCTCTGCACATTCTTCTATGTATCCCGTTCTCTGCACATGATTAGAATGGGAGCTCCCTGAAGGCAAGAGCAGGGGTTTTGCTTCCTTGGATCCCCAGTGATTAGCACTGAACCCAGCATAAGGGTGAGTGCTGAATAGACATTTGCCAACTGGCTGATGGACTTTCTTGAGTTCTCTTATCTTTTCACAGGATCAATGGAACCTTTGATTTATACTAGCGTTCTACCCTGAGGCTTCACTGTGGAAGGAGGAGACCTTAGGGTCCCAAGGCCATGCAAGGATTCCAGGGCCCTGCCACACTGGAAAGGCTTCAAGGACAGCCTGGCCACTGAGAGTGTCTGCCTTTCCAGGACAAGCCTTGTTATCAATCCACATTTATTAAGCGCCAACTGCATGCCAGGCACTGGGCTAAGCACAGAGGATACAAACAGGCAAAGCCAGTCCCTGCCTCAAGGAGCTCACAATCTAATAGGAGAGGCAACATGCAAACAAATAGGCCCAAACATGCTACATACAGGATGAACTGGAGATGACTAACTGAAGGAAGGCACTGGAAATAAGAGGGGTTAGGGAAGGCTTCCAGTAAAAGATGGGATCTTAAAAGGAAGCTGGAGATGGCAGCAGTCAGAGTGGAGGAAGGAGAGTGTTCCAGGAATGGGGGATGGCCAGAGAAAATGCTGGGGGCAAGAGATAGAGGGCCTTGTTCCTGGCACTCCTGGGAGGCTAAATCCAGGAAGGCTCATTAATCACCAGGCTGGCCACTGGTGATAAATTCTGGCTATAGAAACTCACCAAGTTTTCCCCTACGATACCCATTAAAAGGCTGCAATCTGCCTTGGTAGAGGGAAGGCAGACACTGATAAAATGAGGGCTCCTTGTGTGCTTGCCTCTTGCCCCCTAGCTAGAGTGGAAGCTCCCTGAGGGAAAGTATTATGTCTTATCGAAGCTTCTCACATCCCTCCCAGCATCCACTGCAGGGTTCTATATATCACAGGCATTTAATAAGTTTGTTGGACAAACCAATTTCTCTCTCTCTCTCTCTCTCTCTCTCTCTCTCTCTCTCTCTTTCTCTTTCTCTTTCTCTCTCTCCCCCTTCCTCCCTCCCTCTCCCCCCACCTCTCTCCCCCTCCCTC
Source organism: Phalanger gymnotis (assembly GCA_028646595.1). Classification (NCBI taxonomy): domain Eukaryota; kingdom Metazoa; phylum Chordata; class Mammalia; order Diprotodontia; family Phalangeridae; genus Phalanger; species Phalanger gymnotis. The sequence goes on from CM053625.1 coordinate 334,644,986, forward strand.
CCTCCATTTTGCTTATACAAACAAGGATATGAGAGCTCTCCCAGGGACTGCACCTGAGCCTTGAGTTGGGCTGCAGTCTTCTGAGAATTCTGAAGCTGCTGTTCCATTTCCTTCAGCACCTGTCTCTGCATCCCCACCTGCTCTTGTAAATACTGGTTCCGGGCTTGGGTTTCACACAAGGCCTGCTTGGTCTTGGATGAATCTACTTCCACCGTCTTGATGATGTACTAAAGGAGACACATGTGCATGAACACAGGCACACACAGAGAAATGTTATTATCTCAACTGGAGCCAGAGCTGGGGGGGGGGGGAGGAAAGAGATAAAAGAAAGAGAGAAAAGAAAAAGAGGGAGGAGAAAAAAGAGAGAAGAGAGAGAAGGTGGAGAGAGTAGAAAGAGAAGAGAGAAGAGAATGAGGAGAGAAAAGAGAGCAGAGAAAGAGGAGAGAGACAAGAGAGACAGAGAGAGAGAGAAGAGCAAGAAGAGAGGAGCATGCAGACCAGACTGGCAGAGCCCGTCTCCCAGCATCCTTCCTTGTCTCTCCTAAGGTCTCCCTGCAGCATCCTGACCCCACAGAGGACAGAATGACCAGCTGAGCCAAGACTAAGGCATCCGAGCCTGGACTTCATGGGCTCCAATCCTGGCTCTGTGACTTAACCCCTCTCATGAGCCATCCGATGTCTCTGGGACCCAGTTTGTTTCCCCGTCAAGTGGCAGGCTAGGCATAGATGATCTCTAAGTGTCCTTACAAGATGCTGGACTCAAGTCAGGAAGACCAGGGTTTGAGCCTCATCTCCCACGCTAGTTGCGCGACCCTGGGAGAATCAATCTCCCTAAGCCTTAGCTTTCTCATCTGTAAAATGGGTGAAGAAGGGGAGAGATTGCCTCTGAGGTCCTGAGATCTGAGCTTCTAAACAGACATCAATGAATCGGCTCACATTGGTTAAGCACCTACTATGTGCCAGGCACTGAGCTCAGTGCCAAGAAGACAAAGAAAAGCCAAAACAGCATCTGCCCTCGAGGAGTTAGTCTAACGGGAGAGACAACTTGGACATCACTCGGTATACACAAGATGCTCCGGAGCAGGGGTGAGATCATCTCGGAGAGAGGTCCCTCACACTCTCTGAGACTCAGTTTCCTCAACTGTAAAGAGAAAGGGGCAGACTAACTGGTTTCCTCTGTCTCTCCTAAGGCCATTTTCTTGACGTTATCCAACGTGAAACAGTGTTGCCTGATGCAGAGGGGGCCGTGGGCATGTCATTTGCCTCTCACTGTTCTGGGGAGCTTTCCACGTTGCCGGGAAGGCGCCCATCTACACCAGGGGAATTATTATTCTCAGTTGGGACTGGCTATCTGCAGTGGTAGAGAGTCCCCTCCCCTGGGAGTTCCCTGCGCCAACGAAATCCCTCCTCCGGCGACGAGTCTGCCCCGGCCAGGGGCGGGTCTGACTCACCTTAATTGGCTGAGGCTGAGCCTTCAAGGCGGCGATGGTCTCCTGGCTGTCCCGGAGGCGCCTGCTCAGCCTCTCCTCCTCCTCGGCCTTCTCGGCCAGGGAGTCCTTGAGGCGCAGCTCGACCTCGGCCAGACGGTTGGTCTTCTGCTGCACCTCCAGGTCCAGCTCGGCCAGCCGGCCCTTGTTCTCCTCCGTCTCCACCCGCAGCTGGGCCAGCTTCTCCCGCAGCTGGGCACTCTCCTGGTGGAGCGGGAGAGCGTGGAGGTCGGTCCAGGCCCCCCCCCCCCCCCGCCCCGCGCTCCCAGGGTCTCTGCCCGGACCCCGCCTGGCGAGCTGCCCGGTCCACGCGCACCTTGCTATGCTCACAGTCCGGGCACGGGGGAGGCCTCGCTCTCAGCTCCCGCAGCTCGGCCTCACATCGCTTCATGTCCTGCCGCAGGCACTCATTCTCCACCATCAGGAGATCCCGATGTTTCTCCAAGTCTGTGCCTCCCTGGAAAGAAAGGCCGCGGGCATAGGCAGGGGCAGGGGCAAGGACAGAGAGAGCCTGCCGGCCAGATGCTGGGCACAC
>CM053625.1:334647507-334686108 GCA_028646595.1 Phalanger gymnotis
TTAGGTTGTGTAGTAGATAGAGAGCTGGAGTCTGGAAGATCCTGTTACAAAATATGTCTTGTTGTTTTTGAGCCTGGGTGTCCTCATCCTGCCTGGGCTAGAAGCACGGGGGCCACTCAATGGCCCAGCCACACAGCTGATCAGTGTGGAAGCTTTGACCTGCTGGGCTTCCTGCCTCACGTTTTATAGCCAGGCGGCCCCCTGCTCCCAGGGGCTCACTAGATTAGTGTCAGACTTAGCACGGACACCTGAGAACTCCCGAGCTCATGCAGTCCACCAACCTGCACCTCTTCAGTCTTGTCAGCCACTGTGGTCTGCCTTAGACACTTATTAGCTTTGTCCCTCTAGGTAAGACACATAAATGGTCTCAGCCTCTGTTTCCTCATCTGTGAAATGGAGCTAATAATGCTATCCACACACACACACACCCCTCACACAGTTGTCATGAAGATCAGGTACGAGAACATACGGAAAGCACTTTGTGAACCTTGAAGTGTTATATAAGTGCTAACCGCTATGTTGAATGTATACATTTTTGTGTTTTTCTATACTTATCCTTATATAGTTACACATGAATCTATGACTATAGACAAGGGTGGCGAACCTTTGCAGCCTCAAGGCCGTAAGTTCCCCACCCCTGGACTAGAGACACAGACAGAGACAAATTGACCAACAAGAGGAAAGAAAGACAGAAAGGAAAGAAAGGGAGGGAGGGAATGTGTTGGTAAGCAAAATGGGCTCCTTAGCACTTAGTGCCCTTGAAGAATTTGGCTTTTGTTTGAGTAATTCAGTGTATTTCATTGAACCTTACTAGGTGCTAAGCCCCAGGCCCAAACCCCTATTAAGTGTGGAACCTACGTGGGTGTGGATTGATGAATGGGGTGGGGCCCAAGGTGGGGCTGGCTAAGGGGAGCTGCTAACTCCAGAGCCATGCCTTATTATGTGTTAACCTAACCTATGTGGATGTGAACCCCCCAGGGTCCTAAGGGGAGGGGCTAACTCAAGAACCAATCATAGCAGCCTAAATTCTGGTCATTCAGATGACGTTTGATGACGTCTGAAGCCCTGTAAGAAAGGAGGACAGAGCCATTTGTGCGGGGCTCTTGAGATGGTGTTGCTGAGGAGACTCCAGGAAGCTGTAGCTAAAGAGCCCTCCAGCTTGTAAACCTGGATGTTGAGACTTTGTTAAACCCTGGTAACTATGTATTGGGATTTGAATCAGACAAGGTCTGTCTGTTGATGTTTGTAATTTGTTTGTATTTTGCTCTGAAGTTCAGGGTGCTGGATTTTTCCCCTGAACTAAGTGAATGATATTTGTGTGCTGAATTAAAGTAAGCTTGCCAACCCCTTAACCTTGCTTTCCTTACTAAGGCAGATCAAAAGAACCTGTGCTTTGGCGGGTGCTGGCAGCTTTCTGGGTGCTGGTTGTTGGTGGATCTTGCACCCCCACAGAAGCTGCTAGCCAGATTGTGGAAACAGGGAAGAAGGAAGGAAGGAAGGAAGGAAGGAAGGAAGGAAGGAAGGAAGGAAAAGATGGAGTGTAAGGACTAGCCAATATGGGACATGCTTTAAGGCCCGGAGCTGGCGATGGAGTTGGAAGCGCAGGTAGTCATGTAGTGAGCAGCGTTAGGCAACACTCAAGGTCTCACCACATCAGTTTCCCTAAGTATATGTCAAAGGAGGCTCACCAGCTCTGAACGGAGTCTGTTCACTTCCTGGACCTGACCAATGAGTTTCTCCTTCAGATTTTCCACCTGTCAACACAAAACCAAAGTTATGATAAGTTAGTCCTCCAACCTCATGGCATGCCCCCTGTGTGACCTTGGGTGGGTGACCTCTTTAAGCCTCAGTATCTTTTTTTAGGGGGAGGGGGATGGCCTCAGTATCTTTTCCTGTAAAACGACTTTATAATCTCCACTTGGGGTTTGCCTTCTGACTCAGTCCTTCCTAGAGGCAGGATGATGGCCTGGTTGACCTCCCTCTAGATTCTCCCCAAACAATGATCTCCTCTTTGTCTTACAATTCTCTGGACCAAACAGATGGCCTGTCAGGGCCAACAGTGAATACGCTGTGCTTTTTTATTTTTCCTCCTGAATGTTTCATTCATTAGGTTCTCTCTCCAAGGGAGATGAGACCCATATACTCCAGCTCTATAAGTCTACTTTGGAGTATAGGAGCAGAGCCAAGGACAGGGGGAAGTCCCATGAATGTGTTCTGAAGGGTCAAGAGAGTATGAAGAAGAAATACCCTATATTGTCCTACTCATGCTTCTACCCCCACCCCCACCTCCTTGGCTGATTTTCCAGCTGGCCCATGCCTGTCAAAAGAAACTGGGTGAGGGAATTTTGCTAATTGTGAATGAAGGCCTTTTGGATCCTGGTATTTGGATCCCAAGACTAATATCCACCTTGTAGGATAACTGTCTTCTATCAGGAATATTTATAATATATAGTTATGTGGGGGGGGCGGGGATGTGAAGTAGGACATAACTTGAATGTATGCAGAAGTACGTAACAGTGAGTTGCATAACAAGGTCCACATGGCCCTCCTACTCAATAAATTCCAGGGCTTCTCTCTTATTTCTTATATAGATTTACCTTCCTAAAAAAGAAAATTCTGAAATAAGCTTGGTTCCTTTCAGACAATTTTTGTTACATCTCTTAGCTAGCACAGCCATATTAATGGGACACAAAATGTGGTCTCCCTACACCTACTTCCCTAACACCAAGAATCTTCCCTAGAAATTGTGATGACCTTTTTTTTTTTTTTAAATACAGTTCTTAGAGTCAGGAAACCTGGGTTTAAATCTGGACTCTGTCCCTAAGTACTACATAACCATGGACGAAGCAATTTTAGGAGATTTAAGCCCCTTCTCTAATCCATCCACCCCACTGCTTCCAAAGTGATATTCCTGAAGTATAAGTCACCCCCCTCTCCAATAAAGTCCAGTAGCTCCCTATTACCTTGAGGATCAGGTAGCAATTCCTCCATTTGGCATTTGAAGCCTTCACAACCTGGTCCCAGTCTACCACTCTGGCCTAATGACTGTACATTACAGCCTTTACATACCCACCACGGTCAAAACAAATTTCTTACTGTTTCTCATACCTCACAATCTATTTCCCACTTCTGCATCATCATTGTACTGGCTCTCCCCATATCTAGAATATTCCTTTCTCCCCTGCCTTTCAGAAGTCCCTAATTTTCTTTTGAGGTACCTTCTATATGAAGTCTTTCCAGATCCCCCAAGCTACTAATGTTTCCCCCCCCAAAATCACCTTATCTATGAATATGTGTATGTATATACACACACATATCTATGTGTGTAGGCATATACACGTGTATGTGTGTGTGTGTGTGTATGTGTGTATGTATATACATATTGTCTTACCTAGCTAGAATGTAAGTTCCTAGAGGTCAGGGATTTTTTTCACCTTTGTCTTTGTCTCCCCAGCACCTGGTATAGTGCTTGACAAATAATAGGTGTTTTATAAATGCTGGCACACAATAGGCACTTAATAAGTGCTGGCACATAATGGCCACTTAAGTGCTGGCACATAATAGGTGCTTAATAAGTGCTGGCACATAATAGGCTCTTAAGTGCTGGCACACAATAGGCACTTAATAAGTGCTGGCACACAATAGGCTCTTAAGTGAGGCACATAATAGGCACTTAATAAATGCTTATTGATTAATCAACATAAAATCCTCTGTTTAGCTTTTAAGGTCCTTCATCACCTGGCCCCTTCCTACCTTTCCAGTCTTCTTCCTCCCATCCAATGACACCACCCTATTTGCTGTTCCTCCAACAAGACCCTCCATATCCTGAACTCTGGGCATTTCCACTGCCTGTGTCCCCTGCCTGAGATTCTCTCCTTCCCCAGCTCCCCTTTCTGGCTTCCCTGCCTTCCTTTAGGTCTCAGTTAAAAGTCCTCCCGGTGTCTGCAAGCAGCCTTTTCTGATCCTCTACAACCTTGATGCCTTCCCTCTGAGTCAGCCCCTCAATTTTCCTGTCTTGACATCCTGTTTGTACATTTATTTGCTGTGACTGTGAGCTCTTTAAGAAATTGTTTTTGCTTTTCTTTGAATGCCCAAGGCTTAGCACAGTGCCTGGTATATAGTAGGCAGTTAATAAATGTTTGCTAACTTGACTTCTCTCTTTAAAATGGTTGAAACACCGGGCTGGGACATGGAATAAATTCTGAGAACGAGGTTTCCCAAGAACGTCTGCCCAAGCTCGACTCCTCTTCTCCGGTGTCACAACAGGAATGCTTGTGGAATTTCCTCATTGGCAAGACAGCAAAAAAGCCAATGTGGTGGTGGTGGGGTGGGGGGGCCTCACCCCCTTCAAGAAAAAAAAAAGCCTCGTTGCCAAAGACATAAACATTAAGTCATCTCCAAATATGCCTCTCGTACAGGGTACAGGAGGAAAAGAGATACCTGTTCATCCGCTCAGGCTACATACACAGAAATGGGAGCCCAATTATTCAGCAGTTAAGTATCAACCTAGTGTTTGGAGTTTACTGTCTACCCCGAGGGCTCCTCTCTGAGCCTGACAGACAACCTAATGCAGATGTAAAATACACGGTAAAGGTGAGCACATCTATTCTGGTTTTAAAAAAAAAAGCAAATGTCTCCTTTCACTGAGCAGAAATGCTCACCCCCTTCCTCAGTGGTTGGCTTCTGGAGAGGATGGTCAGAAGAGTAGACATTGCTCCCACAATTTGGAGAAGATGAGGGAAGGAGAGGAAACATTTGATATAGGAAAGGAACAAGGTGGAAATCAAGGAAGCAGGAGCCAAGATTGAGGAAAGTCAATCAATCAATTAAAAAAATTAACTAAAAAAAAAGGGAAAGGAGATAGAAGGGGGGAGAAATAAGAATATGGAGTCATGAAGATGCATGACGTCCAAGGGAGAGAGAGATAAACACCTTGCATCTGATCTGGAAGCAAGAGTGGGCTAGTGGAAGTCAGGAAATACTATCATCCAAATCGTAAGGCAGAAAGGTATGCTCAACCTCCCCCCGGTAGAGATGGCTGAACAACAGGAAGGATCGAAGAGGAGAAGGTCAAAGTTAGGCCTAGGTGAAGGTGTAGAGACCATCAAAACAATGAGTCTATGGATAGGATATAAAACTGGAAGAAATTTTTGCAATCTAAGATGGCACCAAGAAGAGAGTTGGTCTTGGGAGTAAATACCAAAATGGAAGATCCTAGAAATAAGAAGGAGCCAATGCAATTTATCAGGTAGGGATGGGAAGACTTGAGTTCAGATCCTGCCTCAGACAGCTGGGGGACACTGGGAAAAGTTGCTTAACTTTGATGGGTCTCAGTTTCCTTCTCTGTAAAATGACAGGGTTAGATTTAATGTTTTTTTTTTATTAGGTTCCTTCCTGCCCTAAATCTGTGATCTAGAAGAGCCTTTTCATGTTAGAAATAAAGTGGTTGAGGGCAAGAGAGATGAAGACATTTGCTAAAGGTGACACAAGGAAAAGGTCTAGATTTGAACCCAGATCCTTTGTGAAGTTGCTGCCACACCGCGGTGCCTCTTAAAAAATTGTGCTCCAACTCAAGGCTCTCCCAAAACCAAACCATGAAGCTGAATTTTCCCAATTCTCAATGCAGAGACTGTTTCACAGTTTTAAAGAAAAGAAAAGATTCATTTCCTCCAAATCTTACCTCAAAATTCAGATGCGATCTAACTGCTGATAGCATTGTGTCATGTCACCGTGGCCTTGGACAAGAGACAGCTATGCATGGCTGTGCATTTGAGAGGTACTGTTTAGTGGAAGGCATTGGCAGCCTAGATTTGGCTCTGAGGATGACTCGGGGGAAGGGAAGCTGAAAGAATGCATGAGGGAGTGACCTTTGTAGGTGAAAGCTAGACGCCGGCTCCAAGATGGAGAGGGAGCCCCTGAGGAGCATAAGACTTCATTCAATGGAGCTGGACAGGACAGGATAAGACATGTGGAAATGGCCTTAAGATAAATATGAGGCCTGAACTCAAGCCAGGAAGCTCAGGCCCACAGCTGAATTGAATTGACTTATGCAAGGTCACACAGCTGGTATGTGGTTGAACAAGATGGGCTGAATTCCCAGACCAGGGCTCTCTGTCCAAGATAGCCCAGCCTTTCTAAGTGCAACTCAAATTCTTATGGGTGACACCGAGTCGAGGCAGCCAGGCATGACCCCAGACTGACCTTGTCCCAGGAGGAGCTCTCTCTGGATGGCAGTCATCAATTATCCCAAAAAGAGCTCAGCCCGAAGCCCGGGTTGAGGCGGAGGGGAGCATTTGGGGTCATGGGGAGCATCGTCCTGTCTTATCGGGATGATTGTGAAGGCTGTATATTTCACTGTAACATCTGCTTGTGGGTGACATATATTCTGGAGATCTCTTAACATCCCATGCTCCTCTTTCCCAGGCTCTGAAACAGTCAGAGAAACTGAGTCATCCATTAGACCTCCTCACCTCACTGCCCTACCCATCTCCTGGGGAAAATGGGAAGTCTGAGCCTGTCCCTGATGCGATTCTCAGCATCACCCTCAGCAGAGACATTAGATTGGTTTGTTTTTTTTTTTAAAAAGGTTAAGAAAAAGCCACCTGCCCTTCTCAGGTATGTATTTTCCCAGCCCTAAGGTGTGGCCATTTTACTTATCACTTTTTCAACACGTTAATTATCTTCTTTCCTTGGCCTATATGCTAATGAACTGGTTATTTTCTAAATCGAGGTGCTCAGCCTTTGGTATCCTGGCGTCCCCTTGGGCAGTGTGGTGAGCCCTTCTCAGAGCTAGGGTTTAAAAATACATTTAAAAAAAAACACATAGAATTACAGAGGAAACCAATTGTAGTGAAATATAGTTATTAAAATGTGGGAAAAAAAAACAAGCAGACCCCAGTCTGAGAACCCCTTCCTCTGAATGAAGCTGTATCAAGGCCCACCACTCCACCCAAGGTTTTAAACTAAGCAAGCTGGAGGCCAAGTTCAAAGACAGCCGAGCTCAAAGACAACCGAGCTCATAGGTCCCTGTCTTGGGAAACAGAAGTCGCTTGCATGCACATGATTTCTTTTAGTTACGAATAAACCAAGACTTGGAAATGACAAATGCGTTTCCCAAAGTCACAAAGCTAATAAGTTTGAGTCTGAACTTGACTCTGGGTCTCAAACCTCCAGGCTGAGGTTCTTCTTCTCCACTGTCTTAAATGGCACAAAGATGTGAAAAATCTTTGCTGCTTGAGAAGTAGGAAATTATGAGAAGGGGTAAAGTAGGGTGAGCCTGGAGAAGAAAGGACTCCAGAAAGACGGTCTTCTTAATGGCTTCTATCTGAAGGGCTAGAGTTAATGCTTTATGCTTGTTCTTCTTGGCCCCAGAGGGTTAAATGAGGAACAGGGAAGGAAATTAGAACTCAACGACAGAGATCAGAAAAACTTCCTAGGAAAAAACGAGGGGGTCCCAAAAGTGAGATCCCCAGACATGGGGTTCTGAGCCTGAGGCTTATGAACTCAGTTTTTTTTTAAAATGTATTTTGATGATTGCATTTCATCCTAATTGGTTTTCTTTGAAATCTTATGTGTTTTATTTTATGTATTTAACAATCTGATTCTGAGGAATCCATAAGCTTCAGCAGCTATCACCCAATGGATCCATGACACGTACCCACAAAAAAGGCTGAGGCCCCTGCTGCAGAGGGAGTGGCCTTACCTCACTAGGGGTGTTCCAGCCAAGACTGGATGACCATTTGTCAGGGACTCTAGATACAAGGATGGTTCTTTCTCAGGAACCTCCTGGTCTTGATGGCATCGGGGGGATCTTCCAACTCTGAGATTTTGTCAAGCCTTTGAAGGTCGGAGAGAAGGAGAAGCTAAAGGTGGTAGAAGGAGACTGGCCTGGAATCATGTCCAATGCAGCTCAGGTACTTAGCTGAGTGGCCCTAGGTAAGTCACTTAACCTCTGTCTGTCTCAGTTTCATCATCTGTAAAATGGGGTTGTTGTGTGGATCAAATGAGATCATATTTGCAAAGCATCCTCAAACCTTAAAGTACTCTATAAATGCTGCTTGTTATCATTGTTGTCATTATTCAGACCATCTGTGCTGTTGAGACCAAGAGCATGGAGAACAAGAAATAAGAAAAAGAAGCCTAGATTCTTGGTTCCTGTCAAGAGCTTTAAACTGAGCCACATAACAGAGATAAAATGTGAGAACATTCACACCTGGAACGGGGGGTGCAGCAGAAGTGGGTCCCTTTCTATATGATAATTACACTACTGATCCAACATCCATGTGTGTTGGTTTTTTGGGGGGAGGTTGTTCTTCCATCAGCCGGAATGTGTTGCATTGAATACCCTCCCTTGGTACACAGTGCCTGACACATAGTAGATGCTTAATAATGTTTATTGACTATCCTGGTCCATCTTACCCACACCAGAGGGGCACAAGCCAGTGCCAAAAATTTCAGAATGCTAGAGCAGGAAGAGACCTTTGAAATCAGCCAGTCCAAGAGTTTTTCAACCTTGTTGTGTGTCCTGAACCCCTTTGGTGACATGCTGGAGAACCAGCATGGACCGTTTCTTGGAAGTATATTCTCAAATTTTAAAAATACATAAGATTACAACAGGAACAAGAGGTTAATGAAAACAGAGAGGTCCCATTTTTCCATCCAAATTCACAGACCCCCTGAAATCTCATGGACTCAAGGTTAATGAACCTGTAAATGCAGTCCAAGTACCTCCATGATTAAAATGCCTCTGACCAGTAGTCCTGGCCTCTGCCTGAATACCCCCAGTAACAAGGGGGTCACTACTTCAGAGACAGCTCCTCCCATTACTAGATGGCTCCCTTTGGTAAGAAGTTCTTCCTTCTGTCGAGCCTCAAACCTCAGAATCCAGATGATAAATTCCAAGATCTCAGAAACCTTTGGGATCGGTAGAGAGGTGGGGAAGATAGTATATACTAAGTATGTGCACACTCGCTCCAAGGTTCAGAAATTAGTACAAGACCAGAAAAAGTGGGGAGAGGCAGCTTGGCCCAATGGATAGGCCTCTACTACACTTGAGACTCAGGAAGGCTTAGGTTCAAATCCCTACACTCACAAGCTGTGTGACCTTGGGCAAGTCACTGCTACCTCTCCGGCCCCCAATTTCCCTCTCTGTAAAATGAGGGATGGCCTCTATGGTTCCTTCCAGATCTGAATCCATGAGCCTATGGCAGAGAAGTTTCCAGCTCCAACCCACCTTCCCAGCCTTATTTCACACCCTCTGGCCCTTCCCAGATCTTGTCCCATCCCCAGGAAAAAGAGACCCTTCCTCCCTCCATCTCTCCAGCCACTGTTTCCATACCTTCTAACTTGTTTTATGGACAGAACTAAAGGCAAGGCTCACTTCAGACTATAACCTCTTTGGGAAAGGCAAGGGTATTGTTTTTCATCTTTCTAGCCCCAGCCCCAAGCATGGCACCTTTTAATTCCATCTATTCCATAGATATCTGTTTAGCGCCAGAGACTATCCAAAGGGAGATAAGACCCAGGGCTCACTGATAGAACAGTGAGGCTGGGGGGAAGAACACTAAATCTGGAGAGAGAAAGCCTGGATTGGGATGCTGGGTATGCCCCTCATCAGCCTTGGGAACCTGGGCAAATCACTTTACATCTAGGAACCCAATCTCCTCCTCTGTCAATTGCGAGGATTGGATTCGATGATGCTGATAACAATAACCACCACTCACATGGCATTTTTAAGGTTTGCAAAGCACATCACAGATGTTTCCTCACTTGAGATCCTCACAGCAACCCCATGAGAGGTGTGGTATTATTATTTTCATTTTACAGATGAGAAAAACTGAGGCATATTCACCCAGAGTGTGAGGCAGAATTTGAACCCGGGTCTTCCTGACACCAAATCCCCAACACTTTAACCCACTGTACCCCCTAGTTGCCAAGATCCCTTCCTGTTCTAATAAGCTATGCTCCTATGAATTTATAGTCCAATCAGAGGCAGAATAAGCATACAAGTAATTATGATACAAGCATAATGCCATGCATACAGTAGGTGCTTACTAATTGTCAGCTCGAAATGGATTAAAGGAAAAGAAGAGATTCTGAAGCTGGAATTTATTCTAGATCTCCTAACAGCCAAAGAAACAGCAGGCATGGGCTTCTTGGGGTGGGTTCACAAAGCTGCCCAAACCTCTGATTTCTGTGACAATGAGAAGCTTCCTTGGATGAGTGCTAGAAAAACCAAGAGATGAGGCTATGTAGCTGTTCTTAAAAGGAAGCAATTTTCTAATTCAGAAGACAGATTGAAACCACCTGAGTCTGCATCAGCACCTAGCAGGCACTCCATAAATACTGACTGAATTAACTGTGACTCTTAGAATAAATCAGTAAAGAAGTATTTATTAAGCACCGACTGTGTCCCATTAGATTGTAATCTCCTTGAGGGCAGGGACTGTCTTTTGCCTCTTTCTGTATTCCCAGCACTTAGTGTAATGCCTGGCACATAGTAGGTGCTTAATAAATGTTGGTTGTTTGATTGATCGGTCAATTGCCTAGAGGAGAGGAAATTGAGGTGTGATGTCATTAGAAAAGCTCACCTTCAATTCGGATTGCTGTTGAGGGTTTTTTTTCTTATTTTTTTTAATTAAGTAAAGAAAATGTGATAGCTTAGGGATGTTTTAGGAAAGGTGAACACAAGCTGGAGAAGACACAGTAGAAGCCTAGTTAAACCTCAAACCGATACCTGGCCTGCATCCTCAGAACTGGTTTGGGACATTGGAAGAAAGTTATGCATTAAATCAGAAACAGTGAATAGAACAGTGAAACGTTAGACAAGTGACCGAATTGGTGCTTATGTTCAGTAAGAAGAAGGGGAAGGGGAGTTACCCAAGAAATGACAAAGCTCCCCCAGACAAATACCGATTTCTTTTTAAAAGGTCATAAAATCAATATGTTGACCCCTCGCACCAAATCCAAGGTCACAACCAGTATGACCTCACAATGAATGGGGCCAGTTGGACTTATCCCATCTTTTTCTACAACAAAGATTGTCTTTGTCTTAATCTGGCAGGCAGATCTGGAAGGCACGATAAGATTTCACCCCATAACATGCTTTTCTGTAAAGTAGGAAAATACACATGGTTATCGAGTGGGTGGAAGGTCAGAGCCCCATGGAGCGATGGTGCAGAGAGGCGGGGAGCTGGGAACAACAGGGCCTGACCTTGGGCCCAGAGCTGCTGTGTATTTTCTTCAGCAAATGACCTAGATGGTGAAACAGAATGTGCTCATTAGCTAATTCAGTGTGTGGATGACACCAGGCCAGGGGAGGCAACCGACACCTTCAAACACAAACTCCACTGTTCCATTTTGGTAAACTGAAGAAACGGTCAGACAACTGGAGAAACGGTCAGACGAGACCAGAATGAATTAATCTGCTGAAGACAGATGCAGGGCATTCTAAGTAGACAAAATGTCCAAGTACGGGCTGGGAAAGGAGAGGTTTCATCACAGTACACCAGGACAGGATCGAGGCAACAGTGGGTATTGAGAGGCAGGAAAGGGCAGTGGCAAGAATAGCTATTGTCTCTGGAGTGAAAGCACCCGGGTTAGAATTCTGGAGTGGCCCTCATTACCTAGGGGACTGACAAAGGGCTAACAAGTCACTTCTCTTTAGGGCTCACCTTCCTCCAGGGCTAATCTAAGTGACCCCAAAGGCCCCTTTCCAGCTTTTAATCCTATGATCCAAGATACTTCCTAACAGAACACTGGGAGGGAAAACTATGGCCCAAAAAACTTCTTTACTCCTGGTTTGTAGGAAGCATGAAAATATTTCCCTTTGTCAGCTTTCTCTTTTGTTTTTACAGAGGAAGGGAGGGAGGGAGGGAGGGAGGAAGGAAGAGGTAGTGAGAGGAAGGAAAGAAGGAAGGAAGGAAGGAAGGGAAGGAGGGGAGGAAGAGAAGGAGGGGAGGAAGGGAAGGAAGGGAGATAGAGAGAGAGGAAGAAAGGAGGAGGGAAGGAGGAAGAAAGGGAGGAAAGGAGGAGGAAAAAAAGGAGGAAGGGAGGGAAGGAAGGAAGGAAGGAAGGAAGGAAGGAAGGAAGGAAGGAAACAAGGAAGCAAGGAAGGAAACAAGGAAGCAAGGAAGGAAGGAAGAGAGGGGGAGAAGGAAATCTCCAAGCTTTTAAACATAAGATCAAACAAACCATGCCTCTTTCAGTTAAAAGCTGAACCTTATCCACCAAGGCTGCAATCCCTTGCTCTGGAGAGACTGAGTCACTTGTCTCTAGCTGGCATTTCCACTACATTTCAAGAGTCTTATGAGTTTTGTAAATGAAGCTACACAACCTTCCAGAAAGACAGGTATTAACCCCTTGGGGGAAGCGTGCTGCTCAGGGTGTGAGCGGGAAAATTAGAAGAACAAGCTTAGGAATCTTGATTCTTGCTGCAACTACTTGGCCTCCTAAGTCTGCTACCAAGCCCAAAGGAAGCAAACAACCTCTTCTTTGGGAGGCCCTGACACAGAAGGCATTCAATAATTGGTCTTGGTACAACAGATGGTACAACAGTAGGAGAAATTTCTCATACTCCAGAGATCTCATGGGATTTCTAGCTGGGAAAAATCTTAGAAAACATTTTGTCCAGACCTCTTATTTTACGGAGAAGGAAAACGAAGCCCAGAGGTGGACAATGACTTATCCAAGGTCATACGGCAAGTAGCCAGCTTAAACCAAGGTCTCCCGACTCCAAACCCAGTGCTTGTTCTTTGGAGTGAAACGACGTCCCACCTCTGGTTGGGACACAAACTCCCCGGCCCCATCTTTAATCTCTCCTCGGGCGTCCGTCGATGGCAAGAGCCAGTACCTGAGCTTGCAGCTGAGTGGACACAGCTTGCTGGTCATTCTCCCGAAGGGCCAGCTTTTTCTGCAACGCCATTAATTGCTCCTGCAGTCGGCCCTTCTCTTCCTGGAGCTGGGACATGGACTCCACCATCTTCTGGATCATGGGTAACTGGCGGGCCCCAGGTAGGCCTGAGCACTTCCCGCTGCCGAAGAGCCTCCCACCTGTAACCAAAAGGAGCATTAATGGGGCCCCCCCCACCTCACAGGGCTCCCTGGGGCAGGTAAAGGGCAAGGGTGGCTGGGCAAGCGTCAGGGGGGTTCAGGCAATGGCTCAGCATTATCACAAGCTTTCCTGGGCAGCTCAAGTGACTGGCCACAAGATCGATGGAAACAGAAATGAGGATGTCAAGGGAGAGACCTAACAGAGAGCCAGAATGCCTGCCCCGGGAGCCAATTCAGAATGGAAGCCACACAAGGGACACCAGCTCCCGATGAACTCAGGGAGGAAGCATGGGAGCCAGGGCGGGGAACCTGCCTAAAAGAAAACTGCTTCAGTGGATGGCTTACAGTTCCCTCATTCCCTAGTTCAGTGTGATGAGGGGCACAAGGTGGAAGGAGAAGGAAGCAAGGCCTCAGTGATTCTCTAGGCATCGGAGATGTACTAAAATGGTTCTTAGAGGGGACCTTGGAAAGCGTCTGGTTGTTTTACATCTAGCAATCCTGCCACTTTACAGATGGAGAAACTGAGTCTCAGACAGAGGAAATGGATTGCCCAAAATCTCACAGCAAATTAGTGCCAGAGACAAGACTCAAACTTAAGTCATTTTGAGCCCCCAGCCTGGCATCTTCTTCACTCATTACGCCTTTCCCTTGAGTAAGAAATGTCTTTATTGTACTCTGAGCATCTTAGGAGCTGGTTATTTTCCTAGGAAATAAAGGAAACCGGAAGAATGGGGGCTGCTGATGTACCTTCATCACTGCATGGGAGACCGGGTGTTCAAGCCTCAAAAAAGATTCTTCTTGGTGACCGAAAAACCTTCCCAAAAATACACAGAGAGAAAGGAAGGTCCAAATGTTCCTAGCCACTGAGACGAGCCAGGCTCACCTGCATTTATGGAGCCTCGAGGGAAGTGGCAGCCTGCATGGGAGGGGACCAAGTGGAAGTGGGTGTGTAGGCCATGTATACTCGTATGCCACAGCAACAAAGAGAAAGAAGGACAGAATGAGAGGCTGAGACAGAGGAGGGACACATTATGCCAGGCTTGAAACAACCACACCCTCCCCATGATGCTCACTCCCCACGCACCAGAGCCCAGTGGAATGTACAGAGTGACCACACAAGCATGTGAAGGTTATAAATACCGAGCTGCCCCTGTGCCTCGGGCCGAGGAGGAGAGCCTCTCCCACCGCCTCCCGAATTCCTGTCACCAGGAGCAAGAAAAGAGAGAGAAAGACAGACAGACACAGAAACAAGGCCCATGATACGTCGAGAGGATTTGGGATTTTCTCCCTTCCCTCCTCCCACGATCCAAATAAGTCTAGGGTGTGCTGAGAATGGAGAACGAGAACCCCTCTGCCCCAGGATCGGCAGCAAATGGGACAGCTGAGCGTGGCAGATGCGGAGAGACAGGCAATGTGAGAACAATGAGGCTGTCACTTTGCACAGAGGTCTGCCACATGAGACAGAAGCAGCCAAAATCCAAGAATGCAATAATGAAGTGTCAAAGAGAAGTGGCTTAGAGCTGAGGGAAGCGCTTCCCCATCTCTGAGCCCCTCTTCTCCCTCCCCTTCCTCCTCTTCTTCCTCTTCCTCCTTTCTCCTTAGCTGCTCCTTGAGTTCACTCACAAGATCTGCAAGCTGGCAAAGGGTGGTTCCAGGCTTTTGTGAACAAAACCTTCTCTTAAGACCAAAACCACATTCCTCTACGGAAACTCCAAACCAAATGTTAGCTTCCATATCATTGCTGAAAAGCCTCAGCTTAGAGAAGGGGAAGGGAAGGAGGGCAGATTGCTCATGGAGGAGAAATAAAGGCAAGGAGGAAGTTTTCAGGAAAAATATACTGTAAACTCAGAAGGACTAAGTCCAAGGACAGAGAGGAGAGACAGAGAGACAGAGATGATAGAAAACATAGATTATAAAAAGAGATATAAGCAATAGGTGATAGATAGGATAGGGAAGTAGAGGAAGATAGAGCAATAGATTAACAGATGAAAGAGACAAATAATAGATATAGGTATGAGATATGATAGAGGGATAGATGACAGACTGATAGATATAGATATGAGACATGGATGGATAGATAAATAGATAGGTAGACAGATGGATAGATGGATGGGTGGACAGATAGATGGATGGATGGATAGAGAGAGAGAGAAAGAGAGAGAGATATGGATGGATGGATAGATGGACAGATAAATGGATAGATGAAAGAATAGATGAATAGATAGATAAATAAATAGATAGATGGCTGGATGGAGGGATGGAGGGATGGATAGATGGATAAAACATCAGCTAAGCGCTTACTATGTGCCAGGCACTGCGCTAAGCTCTCAAAGAAAAATCAAGCTAGGCAATTCCTGCTCTCAAGGAACTTACATTCTAAAGGAGGTAGACCACATATAAGGTAAGCCTGGAAAGGGAGCAGAGGGCACCCAGGCAGGGCCATGTCAAGGAGATGTAGGAAGCTGGGTGGAGGCCTGGGCCCTGGCAAGATAGGACAGGCAGAGGAAGAGTGTGGGGGCCAAGTCCTTTGTGAAAACATTGCCCAGTTTAAATTCTCTGTAGCAGCATTTCTCTCACATCAAACCTTGGTGAAAGTTAAGACCTCGGTCCCATCTGAGGGCAGAGATGAGGCTACAATTTGAACATTTGTCTTTTCTCCTTCACAACAGGGTTTGCCCACTGAAGCAATGTGTTTCCAGCAAACATTCCCTGGATGGGTAAAGGTGGGCATGATGAGGTGGTCAATGTAACCACTTGGCTGGGAGTTTCTGAATGTCTCACACACACACAGAGTTCAAAGACAAAACTCCTACTAGCTCCTACTAGAAGAAATGATGATCTGGAACTTCCGTGCAAAGCTCTAGGCAAGAGATCCATTTCTAAGCACCAGACAACCTGTGGGACCCCCTTCCCACTCCTCCTTAATCCCCCTGCCCAGGACTTTGCCAGGGCTCCTATTACATGAGTATTGCATGAGGTGTTGAAACTTCCTACTGATCATGAAACTGAGGCCATGCATCCAGGACAGATCATTCCACAGGCAATCTTGGCCCAAGCTCTTTGTATTTTGTTCTAAGGATTTGGTTTGGCCTCTGTATGTTACACCTGGCCAGCCACTGGGCAAGGGGGTGAGGAAATGACAGAGTCAGCCAGGGACAGCAGCAGCAGCAGAAGCAAAAACAACCTTGGGTACACTTGTGAGCATAAGAGGGTTTGAGGGATAGATGAGCAAAGCTTTAGCAATGAGGAAGATCATGAGATCAGATCCGGACCAGGATCAAAAGCAAAAGGGAAGAAGGTGGGGGAAGCACATAGTGACCCAGTGGCAAGGTCCCTGCCCTTTAGAGAAGCCTCCCTTCCATCAGGGACCAGATTCAGGAGCCCGCTTCCCAGACTCTGATCTCTAAGTAAAGTCTGCGTGGGAGGAGGGAAGGGAGGAAATCCCAAATCCTCTTAACAGGCCACCCCAGGCTGTCACCTCCAGTCCCAGCTGTAACTTCCTTATTCCTTTACCAATTTAATTTTTTTTCCTTTCCTCATCTGGATCTCACTCCTTTCCTAAAGCCCTCCATCTCTAGCTCCTCCCCTCACCAGCAGAACGCCCCAAGTCAGCAATCACAGGAGACAGCCAGCCCAGAGGAAGCCGATACAGTGTGAGGGGAAACCGAGCCACCTCGGAACCTGGGGAGTGGTTCCAGTCACCATACCCGGGCAAGTTCAGACATACAGTTAACCTTGGCAGAAAGGAGAAGGGAAGTAATGCACAGAGCCCTAACTTTTCTTTTTGAACACCTTCTGCCCAATATCTTCTGTTGGGGAGGATGCTCCTTCATATGCAAACACCCTGGGCTCCCTACATTCCTCCTCTCTGCCCTGAGATAAGAAGTCAACAGAAGAAAGTGCAGCCAAGGAGGCTGGACAGTCATCATAGTTTACCTATCATCATTACCTCCAAAAAGGGGAGGTGGACAAAGACCTTTCTCTGCACTCACAGGGCAGCAAACAAGTCGTGGGATCATAGATTTAGGGCTGTAAGGGACCTCAGACACCATGCCTATTCAACCCTCTCATTTTTACAGATGGAGAAAATGCATCCCCTCTCCACAAGGTGAGTGACTTACCTAAGGTCACGCAGCTAATAAATAGTATAGCCAGGATTTGAACACAAAGCCTCAGATTCTAGACCCAGCATTCCTTCTACGGCGGCAACAGGCTTTGTCTCTTTTATCTGACTGGCCCAGAGATCTTTCACACAGTGCCAGAATCAGAGGAGGGGGAGGAGACACCTCTCCACAACCAAGAAACCGTATCTTTGGGGCTACCATTCTTTCCTCTTCCCTACAAGAACCCAAGGCAAGACAAAAAAACAAAAAACACTGAAACTCAACCCCAGGGCTCAGTCACTGAAGCTGGTGATCACCTGGTTACAGGTGGGGAAGGAGAGTGGGTGGGGGCAGGGAGGGAAAGGTTATATAGCACAGGCAAAGAGTTTCTGAAAAGTGAGGGACCAGGAGCATTAGACTTACAATGAAGGGGTTAATTAGAGATGTCAGGAGTTTCAGCTCACCACTGACATAGATTCTTTCGGGGATGCACACCTGGTCTCAAAAATCCAGATGAAACCTAAGCCAGGCCTGGACTGTGCAAAGACCGGGAGAGGAGTAGACTTTGGGGCTGATCGCAGCATGACCTCCCTGCTCCCTATGGGCAGCTGAGCCAGCTACTGGCTGTTTTCCAAGCTGCCCCTACCGCCTGGCTAGAAGCTTGCCCCTTCCACTCTTTACCTGGTTTCTCAACATTCATGGTGTGGGATTCCTTTGCCTGGGCCGAGTCTCGGGCCCGCTTGGGGGCCAGTGGCGGCCTCTTCTGCTGTTTCTCCTCCTTCTTCTCCTGACTCTTGCATGCACACACCTTGTCCTGGAGTGCCTGCGGCCAAGACACAACCACAACTCCTGTAAAGGGCATTGCCACACTGGGAACAGAGATGCAGCAGCCTCGTGTCCTCAGTGCCAAAGGGAGGAGGAGGAGGAGGAGAAAGAGGAAGAGGAGGAACAGGAACCTCAGGGTCATCGAGTCACCCAGGAAGATGGTCAGGTGTCTGAAAATTCTCAGGTTACCCAACACCTCACAGTGAGCATGTCAAAGTTGAAAGGGACCTTGAGACAATCTGCTCCAACCTATGCCCTTATCTTGATGTGAGAGGGCACAGACAAGAGCCACCTGGAATGGGCAGGTATGGAGGGGGCTCAGCCTTTATTTGTGTGGTCAGCACGCACTGAAGTCCTACCGAAAGCTGGGCAGGAACCTCAGAGGTCATCGGGTCCAACCCCTTCATTCTACAAATGAGAAAACTGAGGAAATGGTGATTGCCAGCTAGTAAGGATCTAAATAGAATTGGAATTCTTGTTAACTGTTCAGTAGCTTTTCAATGACTCTTCGTGACCCCTTTTAGGGTTTTCTTGGCAAAGATACTGGAGTGGTTTGTCATTTCCTTCTCCAGCTCATTTTACAGCCGAGGAAACTGAGGCAAACAAGGGGAAGGGAATTGCCCAGGGTCACACAGCTAGGAAGTGTCTGAGACTGGATTTTAACTCGGGAAGCTGAGTCTTCCTGACTCCAAGCCCAGCACTCCAGACATTATGGTGCCCCTTAGCTGCCCTAAAAAACAGGATCTGAACCCAAGTCCTCAGTGCCTCTCCATTAAGCCATGTACCAGCAGTCTCTTCTTGGGGCTCATGACAACCCTATGACTAAGGCTCTTAAGATAATCTTATTTCCGTTTTATGGATAATTTGCATGAAGTCTGAGAGGTCAGTTGACTTTCTCTGGGTCTCAGCTAATACAGTATCAGACGTGGGATTGAAAATGAGGCCTTCCTGCCTCCACGGCTCACACCACATCCACTGCGCGTGGCTTCTTTTTACAGTGGCCCAGAGAAAGGAGGCCACGTTACTAGGATGTGGCAAAGCCAGGATGCCTGATGTCTTCCCACCAGACAATGCTCCCCTATGCTCTTTCCACTCTCTCCGAAGACCCCTCGCAGCTTAGGTCTCTCTGTGTAGAGCCTATAATCTCCATTCATAGGAAAGAAATCTTTGGGTGATTTCGGCTCAAACTGACAGCACCTGGGCCTTCCCCCACCCCCCCCCATGACATAGTGTCACTTCCCTTTAGCGGTCATCGATTCCCACAAACTCACTTTATAAAGGACGAGTCAGGGAGTTACGATGACAGAGCTAGGACCATTCACCGACAGCCCAACCTGCTGCTCCCACCACAACCCACCACCCGAGCTCAACGTGACACTCCCAAGACTGAAGAGAGATCAGTCAAATACCATGGTCCGGTGAGCCCCCAAGCCCTCAGGACCCTGACTCATCAAAGCCACTTCGGAAAGGCAGCCACAGTGAAGGACAGCCATGGAAGGAGGCATGGAAGAAAGAAAGGAAAGAAGAGATGATGAACTTCAGTGGGCAGCGGGGACCCCCTCGCAAAGGGACATTTTCCTGTCCAGAAACAGGCAAATGTAGAGAATGGGTGCGTGGTGAAGGTAGACAAGAAAGAAGAATTTTAGGGCATGAAAAAGCATGTACTCGGAAAAGTGGTGGCACTCTATTAATAATTAATAATTACGTAGCACTTCAAAGTTTGCAAGTTTGCACACACACACACACACACACATATATATATATATATAGAGAGAGAGAGAGAGAGTTTATCTCATTTGTTATGACTCATATTTTACAGATGAGGAAACTGAGGCAGAGGTTAAGTGACTTGTCCAAAGTCATACAACCAGTAAATAACTGAGGTAGGGCTCAAACTCAGCTGTGCCCGCTGTGCCACCTGGCAAGTTCCACTGCGGCATTATCGGAGCTATTCAGTCCGTTTCTAGTGGCCCTCCAAAGTTGATCTCTGTCACCTTGGGTCTGCCAGAATGGCAGCTATTCACCCTCTTGTCTCAGATTCCCAAGAATGACCAGGCTCTCACAGGAAGACACCTCTGATCCCAATGCAGCCCCCTGTCCTTGGCAACCTGTCCAGTTTCTATCTCTCTTGTGATGATGAGGTAATGAGTCTTAGTTCTCCAGCCGAAACTCTCATCCACCATCTCAAAGCACATGAAAACATAAGAAGTTTTCCCAGGAGCTAAAGAGGAAGTGGATTTTTCCAGACCCACTTTGTATCAGGAGAGAAGCCCGGAGGTTAAAAGCTCAGAGTTACCCAGCAACTCAGAAATGGAAATTGGAAACAGATTTTGCTGACTTCCAAGTCTTCCCTTCCAACCACAACACAACCTTCTCTGTAATCAAAATTCAAGAAAACAACTGTCCCAGAACTGCAAGGCTGGAGCAAGGAGGTTACCAGGCAGTTCCTGCCCGCCCCCCTCCTTCGCTGCAGCAACGCCAGGCAAAGAGAGAAGCACCAAAAGCATTGCTCTAACCTTGTGCTTGTCCAGACCAGTCTCTCCCCAGATGTTACATAAAACAGGACAGGTTTGCCGCCGTTGCTGTTGTTGCTGTCGCACAAGAACACCAACCCCCACCCCAATACCCCACTTTAGGCACAATGGATTTCAAAAAAGAGACGCTTAGCTGCAAAAACTACTTGAACAAACTTCAGAAATGGTACCTTGGAACCAACAGAAGCTTCCTACCCTCAATGAACCGCTCAGCGCTTACATTGGAAAGGAGGAAACTATGCTTCACTCCTGGACTCGTGCCCCCATGCCATCCTATCTGGTTTATTATTATTAATAATGATGATGGTGGTGATGGTGGTGATGGTGATGGCTAGCATTTAAGGTTTGCCAAGTCCTTTACAAATATCACTTCATTTATCATTACTGCAGTCCTCTGAGGAAGATGCTCTTGTCATCCCCATTATTCAGATGAGGAACCTAAGGCTGAAAGTGGTTCAGAGACTTACCCAGGGTTGTAGTTATAATAACAGCTCTCACTCAGGGAGTGCATTAAGGCTTGCAAAGCACTTAAATATATATTATTATAGTAAGTAAAGTGTTTCACTTGAGATCCTCACAATAGTCCTGTGAGGCTGGTGGATGGGGACATAGGAGGGATGCTCCTATTTTTGCCATTTTATAGATAAAGAGACTGAGGCAGAGAGGCTAACCACAGAGTCACAAGAGCTGGTAAGTACTTGAAGCAGGATTCAAAGTCAGGCCTTCCTGACTCTGGGTCCCAACACTCAATGGTACGAGCACAGGGTAACTAACGTAAGTCTTTGCCTGGGTTTAAGCACACATGCCAGCCTCCCTGTGTATTTAAACCAGGTAGGGATAAAAAGGGAAAGATCAGAAGGGGTCTTAGGCATCTCCCAGTCCAAAGCTTTCATTTTATAGAGGAAGAAACCAATCACAGGGCTAGCAGGTGGCAGAGCCAGGGACTCTTGACTCCCATTATCAATAATAATGAGCATTTATACAGCGTCTTAAGTTTGCAAAGCTCTCTGCCAATATTACCTCACTTAATCCTTACAGCAAGCCTGTCAAGCAGGTGCACTTATTTTCCTCATATAAGAAACGATGATATAAATAGTTAACATTTACACAGCACTTATTTCAATCAAATTTTACACATGGGGAAACCAAGGCCAATGGTTAAGTGACTTTCCCAGGTCACATGGCTAGGAAGTAGCTGAAGCTGGATTCAAACTCGGGTCTTCCCCACTCCCAAATCTAGCACTTTTTCTCTGAACCATGACCCCTCCACACACTGGCTCTCATAGCAAATCTCTGTGCTTGCAAGGGAAGGGAGCCCAATGGGCCGAGAAGGCCGCCTCCAGATCTGCCATCTTCTGTCAGGAAGAGCTGTGTCTTGGTAGGAATTCTCACTGGCCTACAACACATGAAACCCTTTTCTACCTGTTTTTGCAGCAATTTGTGCAAGTTTTAGAACCATGAAAGGGAGTGTGAATGGACCCCGATGCCACTGGCCAGGTTACCCAATGCCACCTGTCCTCCGTGAGGTGTGCCTGTGGAACTCAGCAGAAATGACTGACAGTCCCATCTTATTGTGTTCAACACCTTTGTCAGGGAGAGGTGGAGAACCTTCTGTCATCTCTTGTTAGATCTTTATAAGATATCTTAATAAGGCAAATTGCTTCACCGGCGCAGGCTCCCAGGGAGGATGTGTGCTTACCCAGGGTCATGGTCCTGCCACATAGAGGATATGGCAGGAAGATAGATTTCAATCTCTCCCCTGATAACCCTTTCCCCTGAGACACTTACAGTGGACAGAGCCCAGCATGCCAGGAGAGCAGCCATCCTCCTCCCCCTTCCTTCTGAAGACCCGAGGATTTCATCTCCCCCGGAGGTGAGTCCTTACCTGGACGGTCAGGTAGAGTCTCCGAGGGCTCCCAGGACCAGACCAGTCCACGCTGAGGGCTTGGCGCTGAGCCAGGGTCGGTCGGGTCGAGGTCTGGCCAGAATTCTCCTCACTGCCACCGACAGTATCTTTACCGAGCCCTTCCAGAAAAATAAAACCCAGGTTAAAGAGATTTCACCAATAGATCAATAGGCATTATTTTTAAGTGCCTACTCTGTGCTAGGCACCGAGTATGTAAGTACAAAGAAGGAAACAGACCCTGTGAATGACCTCCTTCAGAGTCTGGAAGCTGACATTGGATGTAACCTTACTGGGACCTCTTTCTTGGCCCATGCCCTGGTTCCTAGCCCCACCATCAGCCAGGTAGGCAAGGCTCAGTCATTTATCTTAGTGCTGCAGGGCCAGAAGAAGAATCAACTGAACGTAAAGGAGTGACTCTCTTTTTGGAAAACTTTCTCAGCAGGCCATGCCAGGCTTCCTCATTTTCCTCCATGCCACGGTTTCCTAGAGCTTGGCTATTCCCTTTGTGGGTTGTCTAGCCATTTCCTCACCTCCCCTTCTTGCTTTCTTATATTCAGCCCAGTTCAGTTGCTTGGTAGGATCCTAGTGAGTGTGAAAGTGGGTAAGGCAACACCAGGCCCCTTCTGCCACTTGTTAGCAGGTCTGTTCAAAAGGAGAGGTTAAAACTCACGGGTAAGTTGATTAACTGTGGGTTTTAGTTTCAATTATCTCGGCTACCCCCACCCCCTAAGTGCACTGATAACACTGTGTGGAACATCTCTCAGATGGAAATTTCACGCCTGATTCCTAAGACCTCTCTGGACACTCATTAAAACAAATTCTTGCTGTGAGGTTTCACTCAGCTGTCTTAAAAAAAAAAAAGCTCTCTCTAACAGTCTAAAAAAAGACTTCACATGCTTTTTCAAGTCTCACCTCTTTGTTCCCTTGGCCTAAGGTTTGCTGAGAAGGGGCTGTCTCTTTGCAATGAGAGTCGGGTGGTACAACTGACTATGCCTTCTAGGCCGAGAAACATGTCAGCTCAGCCCGTAGGAGGCCTGGCCTGGCCCTGAGATGATCAAATGGGTTAATGTACGTCAGGTGCTTTGTGAATTTTAAAGCATGATATAAAATACAAGCTGTCATCATCATCACCATGGCTATTATTTTTTTTCTAGGACGAAAGGAGACCAGGTCGACTTCCAAGCCACACTAGGGATTAGGGCCAGCCCTAAAGCAAATAAAACCAATGAGCTCTTAATTAGTCAATCTGACGGCCTTTTCTCATTCCTCATCCTGTCTTAATCCTGTTGGTCTTTACAGAGTGGACGAAAACAGTCCATGTTGCCCCATAATGAACGGGGACCTCCTTCTTGGGAAAGTGGGAAACCTCTTTTTTATCTCCGGGACCTGAAGGAAAATGGAAACAGATACAGAGGAGCTAGCCTTTGAGGCATCTAGCATTCAAGGAAACCTCCCGGGGAACCTTTCTGTGGCCAGCCGACTAGCACGTCAAGGACCACTCTTGATGCCCACTTGAGATGTTCAAAATGAAAGGGTCGATTCCCAACCACCTCAAAACAACAACAAGCAACAAAAAGCCGGCCCTTCTCCTTTGTTCTGTGGCCAAAAATAAATAAATAAACCGAATGCCAGGAGAGTCACCTAAGCCGGGCAGGAGAGCAGAATCACATGTAGCTCCTGATTCCGGACAATGCTGCCTTTAAAACTCCACCAGACTATTTAGCTCACATCTCGATGGCCCTTAGTCAAGTCCCCCAACATCGGTGAAAGGGGAACAGGGAGGCTGGCGTGGCCCAGATAGATAGATCAAATGAGCTGCCTAAGGAGTCTGAGCTTCGGCAGCAGATGAGGTGAGCCACATTGGGACTTCCCTGGTGCCCGTCCTTCAGGCTCCTTCCCAGGAAGCCCATTCCAGTACCTGGAACTAAGTACCCCGGAGAGAGCCGAGCACGAGGACCCCCTAGCGACCCCAAAACAACAGTGGGATGCCCTGGACCATTCCCCGTCCTCTCTGAACACGACCCACAAACAGAGCCCCGAGCAGGATCAAATGTCACAAGCCTGAGAAGAAGACGTTAACCAGACACTTCACTTACCTTGTTTACGAGTCCAAGGGAGAAATAAAAGTAGCAAAACCAAAAACTTCCAGATGAAGAAGAAAGGGAAACCAGCCTAGGGCCACCTGCACAGCTGAGACATCACACCTTTTTTTTTTCTTTTCTTTTCTTTTTTTTTTTTTTTTTGGCTACGGATTGTTAACGTTTAACTTTCCTTTCAAGACTGCTCTGCAGTCAGAAAAAGAAAGGAGGATACCCAGATTCCCGGGGAGCCTCAGCTAGAGCTTTTGAGCAGCTCCTTGGTTACCCTGTAATTACCTGCCTGCTTATGACTGGGTTTAGGATTCAGTGGGAGACTTTAGTCTCATCTCTGGTATCTGGAGGAAAAAAAAAAAACATTTTAAAAATGCGGACTCACCAGTTCTCCACCTCCCCTGGCTGGCGTGTGGGAAAGGGCGGGAGCACGGAGAGGCGGGGCTGGCCATCACAGGATCCCCACTGTCCTGGGCACAGCTTCCTTTCCACGGGGCCCTGGCAGAGGGAGCGGTGCCCGGATTCCAAGTCTTTAGAGATGTAATCATGGCACGGGGTTTAATGGCCCATAGGCTCCTGGGGACCTGAGGAGAAGGAGGAGAAAGCATGAAGAGAGGGTGGGCAGCCTGGCTGTCCCCGAGGCAGCTCCGTCCAAGAGGCTGGCTTCAGAACTTTAAAAATGTGCCCACAGAAGAACCTTCTGAGTGAGGGTCTGGGGATGTGTCACCTGATCTGGGAACAGACAACAGCTGAAGCAGTCTCCCCCTCAGCCACTAGCTGGGTCCCTCCCTGAGTGACCAGACGCAACCAAACAAGAAGGTGGGGGGCGGGGGGCCTGGGATTTAATCCAGGCTCTTGTCCCTGAGGAAGGGGCCTTTCTTCAGTCACTGCCTGTTCTTTGGCCCTCATTTACTCAGCTACAAAATGAAGAGGTCAGACTAGATGGTCCCTCCAAGAGGGCCCAGAGGCAATGGGGGAAAACAGTCAGTTGAGTGAATTAACATGAAACAATCTTCATTATCCTGCTTAAAATGGAATCATCCTAGCGTGATTGTTTGAGAAAAAAGAAAACCCGTTAGATAGTATGCCCTGTCAGTCTCTGACTTTCCTGTGCCTCAGTTTCTCCACCATGATGCCTGGCAGTGTGAGGGCATGCTTAAATATTCACAGACATATTCCTGAAAAAAACATAACAACAACTAACATTTCTACAGAGCGTTAAGTTGACTCAGACATTCAGTCAACAAGCATTTATTAGGCACCTACTAGGCGCCAGGCATTCTATGAAGTGTTGGGAATACAAAAAAGAAAAGCTCACCGATGAGCTCACAACCTAATGGAGAGCAATAAACCTGACCTTGATGGGAAGGAGTCCCAAGAACGTGGGCCTGGCAGCCCAAGCCAGATGGGGCAGTGGGCCAGCAGTCAGGTGGTTAGCACGGGGTTTGGAGTGGTGAGAAGCCCATTCACCAAAGGGAAGATACTGGAACCTGGGGCACAGCCCCTTTTGTCTTATGTAGGTTCTCACACTACTCTTTTCTCATCCTTCTTCCATTTCTTCAGCCCTTCAATAAGTTTCAACATGAGTACTCCCTCCATTGGTGCAAATTACAACCCACCGACCTTTCTTCATTCTGGGTGATTCTTGCCCACATGCCCCCCTGCCCCCACTATGAATCATCCTCAAAGAGATTTACCCAGAATGCTGAGCACCTTCCTCCAGGTCTCTTCAAATCACTCAGGTACCAACACAGCCAGCAATCTGCCAAGGCATTATCCCTGGCCTATGCCACATGACTCCTTTCCTAATGAGATGCTTTGCAGCTTTGCTTTGCAACCTTTCGCATTGCTTCCTGCACTCGAGTAATCAATGGGAATATGCACGGGCCAGTTCTGCTTCCCCTGCCCCCATCTCCCCATTCCCTTCTGGGTAACCACAAGCTTGATTCTTCAGAGACTGGGCCATTCTGTGATCCACAGAATCCAGCGCTGGAAGACCAGCAAGGTTTATAAGATATGTTTTTGTTTTAGGGAGAAGCTGAGGAATCAATACAAGAACTGGACAGTTTTACAAATGCAATCTGGCCCGTTCTCCTCATCCCATTCAATTCTGTGCCTAACTCACCAAGCTGTGTTCCTCTACAGTCTAATCCAATCCAACAAACATATATGAATTACTGGATAAATACAGAACCCTGAGCTGGGGAAGCAAACACTCAACCAAAACCAAACCCCTTCCTTGATGGATCAAACACTCAACAAAAACCAAACCCCTGCCTCGATGGATCAAACACTCAACCAAAACCAAACCCCTTCCTTGATGGATCAAACACTCAACCAAAACCAAACCCCTTCCTTGATGGATCAAACACTCAACAAAAACCAAACCCCTTCCTTGATGGATCAAACACTCAACCAAAACCAAACCCCTGCCTTGCAGGATCAAACACTCAACAAAAACCAAACCCCTTCCTTGATGGATCAAACACTCAACCAAAACCAAACCCCTGCCTCAATGGATCAAACACTCAACCAAAACCAAACCCCTTCCTTGATGGATCAAACACTCGACCAAAACCAAACCCCTTCCTTGATGGATCAAACACTCAACCAAAACCAAACCCCTGCCTCGATGGATCAAACACTCAACAAAAACCAAACCCCTGCCTCGATGGATCAAACACTCAACCAAAACCAAACCCCTGCCTCGATGGATCAAACACTCAATCAAAACCCAAACCCCTGCCTCGATGGATCTTTATAAAATACATATTCAAATGATCCAGTTCAATAGGGTGCATATCACAGGCTGAATAATAAGAATCCTTCACTTGGTTGGGTTTTTTTTTCCATATGGATCATTATTCTGAACCCTTTTGAATTACTGTGAATCCTATTTAGGGGGCTTAAAAATGTTGTGGGTTTGATGCAAACACCCCATCTGAACACCTCCCTGTCAAGAGCAGGCCTTCTTAACCTGGGCCCCATTCATTCATACTTTTACTTATGCCTATAGAGTATTGTTTGCAGAGGCTTACACAGTCTCTTCACGTATTTTCATTAAAGATAATCTCGATACATATGTAAATTATTCCCATAAAGATTTTATAGAGAGACAACAAAGTAGGCATATGGGCTGGTAGTGATTAATGCCCACTTGGCAGCCTTTTTCAGTCATGATTCAGTGGGGTTTTTTCCCCCAAAATGTTTGGTATCTTCCCCTCTTTTGCATGGATATAGTTTCTTGCACCATCTTTCCTTCTTTCATGTAATTTCTGCTTCTCAGGTGGCACACTGGGAAGCCATGATATTGGGGCCCAACTGGATCTGGTCACTCCTCTCACTGATGGAGAAACTGGTATGTTCCAACCTCAACATGGGTTTTGTTCTTCATTTGTTTGTTGTCCTCTTTCTAGCATCACCTTTAAATGCTCTTGAGATGACCAGACTTCATTGAGTCTCATATCCAGCTTTCTGCAAATTCAATTTTCCCCCTCCATTTTTTCTCTTCTCTATTTCATGGGGTGGTGCTGCTCAGGACATTCTATCATTGGCCTCTGGAAGAATCACTAATCTTTGTCCACACAGCAACAAAAATCATCTTCTTCCGAGGTTACTGCTCAATCGGAAACCTTCGATGGCTGCCTGTTATTGCTTCTAAGACGTGTTGGTTGTAAGGATCAAATGAGATAACATTTGTAAAGAGCTTAGCACAGTACCTGGCACATAGTAGGTCCTTTATAGATGCTAGCTACTATTACTGTTACTATTATCATTAACCTGTCAGACTAATGGAATGGGGTTTCCATACCATGGAGCATACCCAGATTTGCCTTGCTGGCTTTTGGACAGTCATAGATGCTGTTTGAGGGCTGAAGACTTTGGAATGACAAATCAACCTGCTCATTGGCTATAGGAAGGGCTGCTGTATTTTTGGTTGTGTGTGATTCTTCATGCCCCTGTGGACCATGCGGTCCAGTGGATGTTCTTCACAAGGATACCAGAGTGGTTTGCTATTTCCTTCTCCAGTAGATTAAGTGACTTGCCCATGGTCGCACAGCTAGTGTCTGAGGCTGGATTGGAACTTAAGTCTTCCTGATTCCAGGCCCAGCACTCATTCACTGTACCACCTAGCTACCTGCTGGATAAAGGGGATGACCAGCCCTCACTTTTTCTCTTCCTTTTTCTTCTGTAGACCATGTCAGGACTATTCAAAATTCTCCTAAGAAAGGTAGAAGAGAGTGGCTACCCTTCCCCCAATGAAGCGGCATGTAGGAAGCTTCCATATGGTAGCGAGCATAGGCTAAGTCAGCTAAGCCTGAGACTTGGGGACCCTAGCTACATTTGTCCCCATGGGCTTCCTTCCCTAAGCATACATGAGAGAACAGTAATTCCAAGATGGAGGTGTCCAGCCTTGGAGACAAGCTGGTAAATTCAAGAGTTCTAGAGATAACTGGGTATCTTGGCTGACATTGACTGTCATCAGGGGAGTTTCTTCAACAGAAAGAATGAATTCTAAGGGGAGGAGCTCAACCTCTGGCCTGACTTGCCAGATGACATAGACTTGGAACCAACTGTTTGGACAGTGCAAAACCAAGGTGAAATGTAGAATGCCTACTCACCAGTCCTGCAAACTGCAACATGCCTTAGTATTCTATGTATCACTTTCCCAAGAGAGTGTGAGTAGTCATAAATCACTATATCCTGTTTTAAGTCTCTGTCAAGGCGCACCTATGAGTCTCTGTTTTTAGCATTTCTTTAGTGTGGAATAAATAAGTAGCTGTCCCATATCTGATTCATATTGTACACCAAGTACCTCTTTCTATACCTCCCTTTTAGGGGGAGACCCTCAACACAAGCCAAACCTAAGCTTTAAGTCATTTTCAGTGGACTCTGGGATGGATCCATAAAGAACCAACAAATATGAGAAAGAGCCTAACCACTGTCATTACAGACCAAGGAACTCCAGGACTGAACCCAGTCTTCATCTGCCTGGGACCTGAGCTGAAAGGGGCCCTTATAGGGGAGAGAAAGTACAGCATCCCACATCCCTGGGCCCAGAAGCACTTATGGTATTACTGTTGGATGAGAATTTAAGGCCCTCCATATTCTGGCTCTGTCTTGCCTTTCTAGCCTTATTTCACATCAATACCCTTCTCACATTCCCTATTTCATCCAAATTAGACTACGTGCTGCTCACCAAATTTGTCGTTTCACCCTCTGCCTCTATGCCAAGCCTTCCCCATACCTGGTATAAGCCATTATGTCAGCCCCACAAGTGATGCCAGCATTCATCAGCCTGTCTCCCAGAAGCCCATTCATGCTCCACCTCAAGGACACTTGGGCGCTCTGGGGAGTATTTCCCAGGTCAAATCCAAGGTCCCTAGGACCCTAGGAGTTGTGGGAAGTCTTCCTAACCACCAGGGAGTTGCTTTCTGAATTCTGAGTTTCCATGGCAATGCTTGTGGCAAGGTGGGTTACATTGTGATGCCTCACTTCAGAATTCTTAGCTTCCAGGGCAGCTAGGTGGCACAGTGGGTACAGCACCAGCCCTAGAGTCAGGAGGATCCACATTAAAATCCAAAACTTCACCCTCACTAGCTGTGTGACCCTGGGCAAGTCACTTAACCTTGATTGCCTTGGAAATAATTCTTAGCTTCCTTTTTAAGGCTCAGCTCAGGTGCAGCCTCCACATCCAAGAAGCCTTCTCTGATTCTCTCAGTTGTACTCTCTTCCCTCCTCAAATAAATTTGTATTAACACTATATTTATCATCACCTTAGTAGAATGCAAACTCTTTGAGGAAAGGGGCCATGTTATTTTTGCCTTTACATCAGACAAAAAGTTGGAGTTTAATAAATGTTGGCTTACACAAAGTTGGAGCTCAGTAAGTGTTGAATTGACTCAAACCATGTGAAAGGAATAGCCGGGGAGCCAAGGGAAGGGAGAGAAGGAGGGGACCTGTTGGGATAGCTCAGGTAAAGAGATCTATAAAGTGAGACGGTTGGACCAGGACAGCAGTGTCAAACCCAGACAGAATGAAGGCCACTAACCTGTACATTTGGGTCCCTATGGGCACAGATTGACTCAGAAAACCACAGATTAACATTATCTATGTTTTATTTTATTTTATTTTTTTGGTTAAGTATCTCCCAATTACATTTTAATCTGGTTTGGCTGCACTTGAGCTTTCACAGCCAGTATGACCTGGGCCATTTGTTTGACACCTGAGATTCCTTCCAGGTCTAGAGCTGTGATCCCAGGTCACCTAATGGCCACACACCTATTAAATATCAGATTCTCCGCTCCATAACAAGCTAAGTAGAAAGGACTGAGGGAAGGGGAGGGAACTGGCATTTATTAAGCACCTACTGTGTGCTAGGCACTGTGCTAGGTGCTTTACAGATGCTCTCATTTGATCCTCACAACAACCCTTCCAGGCGGCTGCTTTTTATATCCCCATTTTACATTTGGGGAAACTGAGGCAGACAAAGTTGTGACTTGGCCAGGGTCACCGAGCTAGTAAATGTCTGAGGCTGGATTTGAACTATGGTCTTCCTGTCTCTAGACCCAGTGCTCAATCCATGTAGCTGCCTGGGGCTAAAGGTGTTCACCTTATAATCATCTGGTTGTGTGACATTGGGGAAGTCATTCCTCCTCCATAAAATTAGATTAACAGTTGGAATAATAATTCCCGGGCTGCTACAAGGCTCCAATGAGTTCATCTATGGGAATGTGCTTTGAAAAGCTCAGGATACTACTGAAGTATGTCATTTTGATTAAGAGGAGAAGGATACTAACACTCATACATACACGCATACACAAAGCCCAAGAACCAGGATCTGAGTTCCAATTCTACTTTTCCTAGCTATATGTCAAGGGGTAAGTCAATTCACCTAGAATGAGGCAGGGCTGAACTTAAAAGTCAGGAAACCTTGAGTTCGAATCCTGACTCAAGACACATTCTGGTTGTGTGGGTATGGGCAAGTCACTCAGCTCTCAGACTCATTTTCCTTATCTGTACAATGGGGGTGATAACGACAGTACCAACCACACAGGGTTCAATCTACCAGCACTGAATGAGAGAGCACATGGGAAGCACTTTGCAAACCCTAAAGGGACCCATGGAAATGCTAGCTGTCATGATTATTACCTGATCCCCGGTTTTCTCAACAGTAAAATCGGGCTAAGATTACACAGTTTAGCTCTCACAGAGACCCTGAAATGCTTAAAGAAAAGTAGACTTGTGAGTTACTCTACTGTCATTGGCTGGCCTTTTGAGGTCACAGTTGGGCACCTGCCTCCAATACCACAGCCAGTCAGAGATTCCAAAGGAACCCCTTGATTCCAGTGCTTGGGGGGGGCAGATGACCGGTGGTCTGCCCAAGGGGAGATGGGGAAGGCTGCAGTCAGGGGTTGGGGAAAAACAGCCCAGGCCTGGGTCAGGGAAACCTCCGGGAAGGAAGGCACAGAGAGGAAGGGGTGGCTCTGAGCGATACCAGACAGGAAGAAACAGCAAAATTTAGCAACGGCTGGATGGGAGAGGTCAAGAACCTCAAAGAATCAGGAATAAGTTCAAAGTTTTGAGCCAATAGAAAAAGACTGTCCCTTACCCAACAACCATGATGACCGGAGCAACCTTCAGTCTGAGACAAGTAATGGGCCAGGAACCTACCCAGCAGGGGTGTGAATGTTTCCCTAAACACAGGCGGATCCCAAGAGTCTGGTTGGAGGAGAAAGGACTACAGAGATTCCTATCAGAAGCAGCCCAAGGCAGCCATCACTCCGTGTTCAATATGAGGGCCCAGGCACGGTGGAGGCCGGGGTAGAGTGGCCAAGCCATAGAGCCAACCCACTGCCTTGTTTCCAATTGGCCCCAGAGGCCACTGGCCTGGCCTATTTCAAGGACACAATAAAAGCCGGAGCTACTGACTGGCCGGTTGCAGGAGTATGTACTCCCTGGCTTAAGGCACTGATAAGCTGGGCCTTGGGGGAAGGGTTGGGGGAGGGTGCAGAATGTACTTTGGTCTAATGCTCTAGTCTTTGGAAGCCCGGATCTGAAATATGGACTTCAATAGGCTAACTCTGTCTCTCCTGGTCAAGGAAAAAGTCTAGAGGAGCGTTCAAAAAACACTCTTGGCAAACAATTCTACAAACGAGATGTGTGACCCTGGGCGAGTCACTTTTGTGCCGGTTTCCACATCTACAAAATGTGTTACAATAATAGCACCTACCTTACAGTGTTGTTGTGAGGATCAAGCATGATAACATAAGTACAGCACTTTGCAAAACCTTAACAAACCATATTATTATCGTTGTTACATAGCACATTATTATTAGTCGGCATGCTAGACACCAAAATACAAAGATGGACAAAATACGGGACCTGCTTTGCTGGTTATAATTGAATGAGCAGAAAATCTGCAGAAATGAAAAGCAGTGACAAAGAACAGTATGTTAAGTACTTGTCCTGGCTAGACCACAGTTGTGGTGTTCGGTTCAGTTCTGGGTGCCAGATTTTGGTACGGACATTGGTAATCAGAAAGGCATTCAGAGGGGGCCTTGAGTAGATGCCCTATAAGGATCAGCTGAAGGAACTGGGTGTGTTTAGGCTGGAGAACTCAAAGGCAAAGCAATAGCTGTTTTTCAAGTATTTGAAGGCCTGCTATGAAAAGGATTGAACTTGGCCTTGACACCAGAGGGCAAAAATGGGGGCATGGTGTGTGGAAAGAGGCAGATTTAGGTTCTATATTAGGACAAACTTCCTAGTTAGGGCTATCCAAGAATGGGATGGGCTGGGAAGGGTTGGGTGGGAGCAGGTTCTCCCCGATGGACATGTTTGGGCCTTAAAGGCCATGGAAGACGTTTTGCTGAAGCAAGTATTCTCAGGTACATGGTGAACTCAGTGGATGGCCTCTGAGCTTCCTTCTATCTCTAAACTCCTCTGATTCTGCACAGGGGGAAACAGAGGCCCAAGCATGAGAAACTTGAGGAGAAAGAGATCCCTTTCACTGGGTTGGGGTTGGGTGAGGAAGGCTTCCTGGAAGAGGTGACACAGGGTGGGTCCTTGAAGAAAGAAATGGAATTCGAAAGATGGACATGAGAGGAGGAAGAGTCCAGATATGGGGATGGTGAAAGGAAAGGAACAGAAATGCGAGAAAAGGAGGATTATAGAGACCTAGAGAAATTCAATTCGACTGGAACACAGTATATGAATGGGGTATAAAGATCAATCAACATTCGTTTAAGATAAAGCTGGAAGCATAACTTGGAGCCAGATTATGAGGGCCTTGAATGCCAAGGTAAGGAATTTATACTCTGATAGCCACTGAAGTTTTTTGAGTAGAGAAACTACTATGGGCAAAGGCACATATTAGGTGGGCAGTGGTATCAGTAGAACAGTTCGGAGACTAGAAGAAGGGAGGGACGTCGGGAGACTATTATAATAATTTAGGGCAGAAGTAATAAGGGGCTAATTGGGGTGGTTTCGGTGGGAGCGGAAAGGAGGAGATGGAGATATTGTAGAGGAAATGAGGTCTTACAAAAGACTGAAATGACTGGAGAGAAAGGAGATATCCCCCCCACCAAATCCGGAGGCTCTGCATGCACAAATTCCAAGATTCCCTCCTTTGAAAATACCCTCACAGACGGCCCTTCACTTGGCCCTCTTCCATTTAAACCTTAATAGCCAGCCTCTGTTCTGGTAGCTGCCCAAGGAAACCGAAATACGTTGTGTGCCTAGGACCCCGCGTCCCCAGAATGGACAGGCAGCTGAGAAATGCTGAGCCCCCCAGCTCAGCACCAGCATTTCTCAATGTCCACAAGGGCTTCATCTTGAGATGTGCAGCCCCCACCCCGCAGAGAGAGGCTGCCTCACTCCTCCACTCAGACCACCCGGGAGGAGTCTCGGTTATCGACCCCTACCTCTCCCCACCCCCAAGGTACACAGAGACCTGGCTAGCCTGCCCCGGCTCAATCCAGTAAGGGAATTTAACAGGGGAAATCTCCCTAGAGAAGGCTTTAAAGCAGAAATTAGCCCCGCCCCTCTCTCCCCAACTGCAGCCTTAAGCCTGCAGGGATGAAAATCCTGGGGGGTGGAGTGGGGGGACTTATCTTGGGGGTCCTTTTCAAAGCGCATCCCGCCTTCCCTTTTCCGCAGCCCCTCCACTCTCGGGGCCGCTGCAGCTACCTCCAGTGCCCGGGTTTGCCCGACCGGGTTCCCCTCGGGGGATCCCCGGCAGCCAGAAGTGGGGTGTTCTGGGGACGCAAAGCTGGGAAAGGTAAATGGCCCCGAAGAGAAAGCTAAGCTGGAGCTGTGCTGGAGACTGGAAAACCCTGAAGGTGGGCTTCCAGATGGAGTTGGGGGGGGGGCACTTCCCACTCCCCTCCCCCCTGCAAAGGTGGAGGCATCAGGGCCAGTGACTCACCTGGTCCCCGCTGCCCAGCCCGGGGTCCCTCCGGGGTGGCAGCTCCCCTGCCCCTGGGGGAGGAGTTACAGGGCATTGCCTGCTCTGGCATCCCCGTGGCCGCCCGGCCGCCCGGTATGAAGCAAGAATGTCACACTGCCGTCTCTGACCTCCCCCCCCCCACCCCACCCCCTTACACTTTCCACAGGAAATGATTAACTCGAACGGCTGCTGGTTCCCATGGTAACCGGCTCTCAACACTTGGAGACATTCTTCAGTGCTGGAGGCGGGCAAGCAGCCAGAGGCTG
This sequence comes from Phalanger gymnotis, assembly GCA_028646595.1. Lineage (NCBI taxonomy): Eukaryota > Metazoa > Chordata > Mammalia > Diprotodontia > Phalangeridae > Phalanger > Phalanger gymnotis. The sequence continues at coordinate 334,682,729 of CM053625.1, forward strand.
GGGAGAAGAGCTAGAGAGAGGAGCTGGTGGGGCTCCCTGGGCCGGCCAGCCCCCCACCTCCAGATGCAGGGCCGGGGTAGCGGGCACACACGTGCCTGCACGCGCGCACACGCATGCACATGCATACACACTCATGCACACTCGTCCGGACCCGTGCACACCCTCACCGCGCAGGGCTGATTCTCAGATTCTCCCTTCTTCCCAATCCCCCCACCTACCCACCCAACCGCCAAACCAAACTCGTGCCGAGTCAGTCAGAGCAGGTAACGAAGAAAGACGCAAACTCCTTTGACCTCTAAGGGGTGGGGGGAAAGGGAGGACTGACCGCTACCAATTCGTGGATCAGCCAAGGGGTCCCAGACCAGACCCAAGAATAGCTATTCCCCCATATCAAGCCCCCAGACTAAATCTGCTGCAGAAGGAAGGGATTAGGAGGACCTTAAACCCAGGAGACAAGAATGACAGCTGACCTTAGGAGCCCCAACTCAGGGAGCCATTGTTCTTTGTCTCCAAAACAGTGCCTGCATTTTATTCTGGAAAAAAGCAGCAATATTTCCCCTCTGGGGTGTGGAAGGAGGAGAAGAAAGAGACTTCACATGCAGCCTGAATGATGATTCTGCGGGAGATAGAGTGGGGGTGGGGAGATGGGCCCAGTGTACCCTCTTCGCCTGCCAGGTGAAAAAGACAGAATGAAGACCTAGAAGATGCTGAGAGAGTCACCCACTTAAAGCCTGGTTTTGTCCTCTGCTGCTGCTGCTTTGTAGAAGAGAGAATTGCCTGGATTTGGGCCCTGGGCTGAAAGTCAAGAATCTTGATCAAAGCAAAGTCCTGCCTAGACTGCAAATGATTTTAGTCATCAGAGCCTCTGTTTTCTCAAATGGAAAACAATTTATCTATTTAGAAAATAAGGTAAATATAAAGACACTTGGGGAGGAGGCATCAATATATTTGGAAAATGTCATCAACAATGTCCAACATTTGCAGGTTCATCAGTATTCCGCCTCCTGACAGATTGCACCCCCTGTAGGACTTAGATCTTTGAGAGTTTCAAAGACCAAAAAATGCTTCAGCCTACCTCCTGCCTGGAGAAGGGCTCTCCAAATTTAGCTAGGTTGCTCCTCAGACACAAGAGGCAGACAGTCTCCAATTTTTAAGAGTATTTTTTATCTATTTATTTTCACAAGCAACTAATATCTCCCCTTCCCACTGTATCCTCCCCCCACCCCAAACTGGACAATTAAAAAGGAAAAATAAAACTCATCATAAATATACAGAATCTGCCAAAACAAATCCCCATGGTAGCCAAGTCCAAAAAGATACAGCTCACTGTATATTTTAAATGGTCCACTCTGTAACACAATGGGTAGAGTGGCAGGCCTGACGTCAGGAAGACTCCTCTTTGTGAGTTCAAATCTGACCTCAGACACTTCCTGGCTGTGTGACCCTGGGCAAGCTACTTAACCCTGTTTGCCTCTGTTTCCTCATCTGTAAAATGAACTGGAGGAGGAAATGGAAAACGACTCCAGCATCTTTGTCAAGAAAACCCTCAATGGGGTCCCAAAGAGTCAGACATGATTCAACACCAAGAAACACATTTTAAATCCATCCCCGATCTGGCAGGCGGTAAGTGGCCCATAATATTTTCAGTCCTTTGGGCTCCCATTCAAAGTCTTTCTCAAATGGTAGCACCTGCTCAGGCATCTGTAGTCTTTGGGCACTCCTTCGCTTCCATACCACCGCGAAGCATTTGAGCTGGTGTTCGGTAGAGATTGTATGGAAGTAGATTCAAATCACTTATTGGTGAGGCTCCTCCACAAAAATTCTCCCACCAGGCCTGATCATGACCCACAGATGTCTTTGGCTTCTCAAAGACAATGACAAGGAATTACCCAATAGCTCTTGGAAGTCCACTAAAGGTAGAAATGGTACAAGTACGGCCCTAACAATGGACTGTGTAATTATTATCTGAGGACCCGGCTAGCTAAATTCTCTGAGGATGGCCACTGAGTGATGGATTTTTAAGCCACAATTACTGATAACTGAAATGTTGCAAGGAGCCTGACACATTTCCTTTAAAAAAATTGTTTTTCCTTTGTAATCCTATTTATTTTATTTTATGTATTTAAAAACCTTACTCTGAGAGTCCATAGGGGTCCATCTCTCTCTCTCTCTGTCTCTGTCTCTCTCTCTCTGTCTCTCTCTGTCTCTCTCTGTCTCTCTCTGTCTCTCTCTGTCTCTCTCTCTCTCTCTCTCTCTCACACACACACACACACACACACACACACACACACACACACACACACACACACACCTTTAAGAACTCCTGGTCTAGAGGGTTCAAATTAAGTGAGATCTTGCCACGTATTTGTTGTAGAAGGATTCCCTGATGGAGAATTCCTCTACCCATGCAGGTGCTCACTTTCTTAACAGTTGACAGCTACCCAGAGCACTGAAGAGCTAAGAGACTTGTCCTGGGCCCCTAAGTCAGAATATCTTCGGGTATCTGAGGCCATCTCCATCCATTGCTCCGTGACACCTCTCCTTTTCATTCAAGTATTATTTTTATTAGGTTCCATACTTTTTGAGACTAAAGCTCTATGGAAGGAGACCTTGACTGGTATGATTGAAAGAACTGGACCTGGTACTTTAAACACCAACGCTAAAGACCTCACTGTATTTGGGAGGTTTGCATTTATTCTGATAGCATTTCTACTATCATTAGTATCAAAGAGATTTTAAGAAGCCAAGTAGAAAGGAAAAGAGAAAAAAGAAAGGGGGAGAGATCAGCATTTTCTGAATCCAAATTAAGAAGAAATCTGGCTGGAAATACTGAAAAGAAACATTATGCAATTTTTTTAATTTTTTGTCTGAATCTTTTTTTTGTAGGTTAGCCACACTCAAAAGTACAACCTAATGGCCATCACTACACCAGTTATCTCACCAATGGACTTACCGAGGATGATGGTGGAATCGGTCAACTTTCGTATGGCTACCTTGCAAGAACATTGCAAATTCCCAGGGATATGTTGCTAGGGCCAAGAATTCTACTTGGGACAGTGCAGAAGACCTAGTTCACAGGATGCCGATGCTCATTTTTTTTCATTGCTACCCCTCACTCCATTCATATACATGGTGCCCTCAAGTTGTCAATAGATAAGTTGAACCCTAAGTGGGAAAGGTCTGAGGCTCAGCAGTTGATCACGTAGTGCTTCTAGGTGGCACAGTAGGTGGCACTGGGCATAGAGTCAGGAAGACCTGAATATTTGTGTATATATGTGTAAACACTAAGGCAAAGTGGAGAATTGAGGTCCTGTTCCAAATAATTTATGTCCAGAAACTTGACCACTTTCACTTGAAATACATCAAGCTCATTGCCTCAT
>CM053625.1:334686608-334737358 GCA_028646595.1 Phalanger gymnotis
CCTTCCTTCCTTCCTTCCTTCCTTCCTTCCTTCCTTCCTTTCTTCCTTCCTTCCTTCCTTTGTTTTGTTCAAGGTTTATTTTTCCCACAAAATGACTAATATGGAAATGTTTTACATGATTATACATGTATAACCTATATCAGATTGCTTACCATCTTGGGGAGTAAGGAGGGGAGGGATAGAATTTGGAACTCAAAGTGTGAAAGCAAACATTAAAAATTGTTTTTTCATGTAATTGGAGAAAAATAAAATATTCTTTAAAAAGAAAGAAATGCTCTGCTTGTTTAAAAAAAAAAAGTGTGACTGCATCTACTCAGTCTGATGGCCTTTCGTCATAGACTCCTCCTCCATTCTTATCTCTCATACAAATATAACAAACAGGGTATCACACCACCCACCGACAACCTTCCTGGCTTCTAAGACAGTTGGTCACTTCATTTTCAATTACCCTCCTCATGGGGTGGTCCTTGTTTGCCAACAGCAGCCAGAAACTTAAGCTCTGCCAGCTACCAAAAACTCCTACAACTTTGGGACTTACTCATAGCTACAAGTCTCAACCTTCCCCCTGCCCTGCCAACGTCACCACCTCCTAAGTGAACCAAGTAGAAACCTAGGAAGTCCACACACACACATACACACACACACACACACACACACACACACACACACATACGCACACACCAGGATGTCTCCATTCTCATCTTCCTGGAATTGGTACCCTGCCTGCCTCATTTCCCAAATGTACTAGTATAAATTTTGCCCATACACACTGTAGGAGGCAAATGAGAGAGAAAGGATTATTTCAACTCATATCTGCATGAAAGTATTGGAGGCTTTGATATTTATGGCCTTTCGAAATAGAGAGATACATACATCCAATAACCACTACCAAAGCTGGGAAACCTTAATGACTTGAGCTTTGGGAGTAGTACAATCAGACACCCCTTATTATTCACCCTAGCACCCTCACTTAAGGGGATATTAGAGTAAGTTGAGTAATTGAGGTAACTAGACAGACTCATCTTGGGGATCCATTGCATATGAAATCATTGGCTTCCTCTGCATTGCTTCCTTCGTGCCAAAGAAGCTGTGAATCAAATCCAGACATATTCGTAGAGCTTTGGGGAGTGAGGGAGAGGGAGGGAGAGAATAGTGAGAAAATTGATTAAAGCAGGGGCCTAGGGAGAGCAGAAGGAGGAGACAGCAGCAAATCAGTCCCCACTTATTGTGGCCAATCTGCCGAAAAGAGGCCTTAAACAAAGGCTCCAGGATGAGAAAATAGTACTATTCACTCTCCATTCGCTGTCCTCTCAGTATCCAGACATCTCCTGCACTGAGTGAAATCATGATTAAAAATTAAATAAGGGGGGAAGGGAGTGAGCATTTGTATAGCACCTACTGTGCGGAGGGCATCACATACCAAGTGCTTTACAAATATCTCATTTAATCGGGAGTGTGTCACACCTGGCATAGGGAAAACACCCAGACGGGGCCAGCCTCCAAAGGTTAAATTGGGAACAAACTGTGAAAACAGGGGTATTGGGAGAGAACAAAGATGAGAAATATCACCAGGAAAAGGCATGACCTAATTCAGACCCAGCTGTTAAGATAACTTATCATTTAAACAAGACAGGCTAGGCTGGTCTTCAGTGAACAATCCCTATGGTCTAAAAGAAGACAAATCTGTAAAGGCACGGAACAAAAACACATATTGTGGTACCTGCCTTATTAGACATACCTTCCTCTGGTTTGTCTCACTAAAAAAAAAATGAGTGGGAGACCACCACCCATTTCCTGCCTCATTAGACATACCTCCCTCTGGTTTGTCTCACTAAAAAAAAATGAGTGGGAGACCACCACCCATTTCCTGCCTTATTAGACATACCTTCTTCTGGTTTGCCTCCCTAAAAAAAATGAGTGGGAGACCACCACCCATTTCCAAGAGGGTAAACAAAAGATGAAGAGCATTTGGGAAATCACATCTTATTATTGCATTCCGTAGAATCCCAGCTTTCCAGTCAGATCCACACTAGCCCCCGCCTCTTTATCAGCTGCAAATCAATAATTAAATTTTATTACCAGCTCTGCAGCAATATTCAGACAAGGCTACACATCTCCTTACAGCAGCAAGCCGGCTTCATACTTTAATACCCATCGCTGAATGTAAATTCGTCCCTGTTATATACGGCTCACCTAGAGCCAGAATCTTATTTCCTGAGAACCTCCTTTAGCAGAAATGCTTTTTGAGATTAATGGCGATAGGCAGGCTGAGACCCTCTGGGAAGAAGGGGAAATAAGGAAAGTAATTAGTTCAGAGTGATTATTATACTAATCCACCCGTTTGGGAGTAAACCATGCTCTTTGGCATCAGAGTCAGTGTGGGTACAAGGCGTAGCTGGAATAAAAGGCATGGGGGATACCTCTTTTCCTTTCTTTAATGACCCTGCTTCCCTCCCCCCATTCCCCCCAGGGACTATAGGTCAGCGGGCTGTAAGATATTTGTAGAGAGCCTGGCAAACCCTAGCTAGCACTTATTATCTACCACATTGCTCGCCACCCAACCTAGCTCACACGAGCCTAGAAAAAAAGTTCAATAATCCCAAGAATACAGTCCCAGAGTGAAATGATCCTATTTTAGGGAAGGGGAGAAGCGAATGTGCTATCTGGACTCAAGAAATACATTTCTTCCAATTAAGCCAAAACGAACAGGAAGAGTTCAAAGCTGCCAGGGGAGGGGGGAATACATTCAAATTGAATTAAGTGATTCATGACGTTCGATGGGTAAATAAAATGAGAATCCCCACAAAGTTTTCTCCTTCTGTATTACAAAACCACAGCACACCACTGCCTCACAACAACTTGACCTTCTTAGACTCCTTGAATAGTGTTGTAAGACAAGTTTATGAGGCATCAACAAACCTGTACTGAGGACACATACCTCGTTGGATTACCTCATTCAGAATGATGTCAGAGAGACAACACCAAAGTGGATATTGCCCAAGCAGCCCCTGGCGGGTTTGAGACCAGAAATCTTCCTAAGGGAAGCTGTAGGAGTAAATTATCTGCTGACTTGGGGTTTGGTTAATACCAACCAATATTCCGAAGACACCCAGGCTAGCTCAATCATCTAAACTTGTAAAGATTGTGTCTCCTATCTGGTGGGTTTTGGTTTTGGTTGGTTTATTTGTTTTAATGTACTCTCCACGAGAGCAGGGACTGCTTTTTACTAAATGCTAGTTTTGCTTTTTTCTTTGTATCCTCAGAACTTAGCAAAGTCCCTGGTACATAGTAGGGACTTAATGAATAAATGTTTGTTGAGTGACTTTCTCAGAGATGCCGCTACTCAGAGACCGCTAGAAACAGAGCAGACCTGCCCCAAGACCTGCTGCTTAAGCAGCTGTTGGTGAACAGTAAATCAATCAGGAAGAATTTAGGACTTATCTGGTCCTCCCTCATCTGGGTTCTTGGGAGTCTTAAGTGATGGAGGAACATTTAAATGGGAATGTCCAAGAGCTACTGGAGATCTTAGACCAAAGCCTGGGGAGAAGCCAGGACTGAGATAGAGAATGGCCAGTCATCGGTGGGGAAATAGTAACTGACCACCGCTCACACTAATAAGACTTTTCAGGTTGACAGAGGTCTTTCCTTTCCTCCCAACAATCCTGTGAGGTAGGAAGGGTAAGGACTATTGTCCTTATTAGACAGAAAAGGAGACTGAGAAACAGTCTTAGTGAGGTGGTGCCATAGATAGAGTGCCTGGTCTGGAGGTCAGGAAGACCTGAGTTCAAATCGGGGCTCAGACACTTACTAGCTGTGTGACCTTGGACAAGTCATTTAACCCTGTTTGCCTCAGTTTCCTCATCTGTAAAATGAGCTGGAGAAGGAAATGACAAACCCCTCCAGTATCTTTGCCAAGAAAACACCATCCGGGGTCACAAAGAGTCAGACACAAGTGAACAACAACCAACACTCCTCGTCTGAGTTAGTAGATATCATTAGAGGCAGCCTTATAGATAGAGCACCGGACCTGGAGTCAGGAAGACCTAGATCTGGATCCTTCCCCAAGCACTTACTGTGTGACCCTGGGAGAGTCACTTAATCACTTTCAGACTCAGTTTCCTCATCTATAAAATGGGGAGAACAAAAGCACCTCCCTCCCAGGATTATTGTGCTGATCAAATGAGATAATATATGCAAAATGCTCTGCAAACCTTTCAGTCTATACAAGTCCTAGTTATTATTAAGCTCTCCGGAGCCAAGATGGGGAGGATTTGGATACTCACATCAAATCATCTCATGATAGGGGGAAGATGGTTTTCAAACCTTAAAAGGTCAGCTTATATTCTTATGTCCAGCCCCCACTTGCTAAAGATTTTATTCACCTTATTGAGGGTTAATTACATCGGCGTTTTGGCTCCTCTTGCAAAAAAAATACAAAAGTCTGCCCTTGTATCTCTGATGAGATACACAGAGTACTTGCCTTTTAGGGAGGCTGGAGGTCGGTTTATTTTATAATTAATAAAAAGCCAGCAAGCCTGTTCCAAGATGTTAGCCGATCTTACATTTCTAGGTATGGCACTGACCAGAGCCAGAATGGATGAGGCTCAGCGCCAACCAGCATTTTCCTTTTTTGTTTTTAAAAATTTATTTATTTTCATTCTGAAGTTAAACACTAAACAAAATGGGTATTTCCATGTACAGAATAGAATAGAGACGATTGTGTCCATTATGGACTTTTTAAATATGCGATAAATTCAACATGGGACTTTGGAAGTGTCTTTTCATTAGAAAATTAATTTATTTTTATTTTGAACTTGACACACGCAAAAAACAGTACATCTATATACATAATAGAACAAAATGAGAGGAGCGCATGGGATATTACAGGTCTCTCTATTACGTGCGGCTGGCTTTTCTTTTTAAGTACATAATAAGGGCAACCACGGCTTTCAAAGTTGCACTGTTTGTGTGTTTTTCTAACTGGCCTGTCCTCTGTTCTGATCTGTGAAGTCAACATTTTGAGGCATGGCTAAACAAATTGTGATAGGTGAGCAAATGATCCTGAGCAACAAGAAATGATGGAGTGAACAATTCCAGAGGAAGCTGGAAAGACCTTTATGGACTGATGCAGAGTGAAGTAAGCGGAAGGCAGACACAATCCATGTGGTAAATTAACAACATCATAGAGAAAAACAATAAAAGCCTTTAGGGCTCTGGTCGCATTGCATTGATAGCAGCAAAAAGACGAAGATGAAGCAAACTATTCGTAGCCTGAGAGACAAGAGACAGAGAGAGACACAGAGACAGAGACAGAGGGAGACAGGAAGAGAGACAGAGAGACAGACAAAATATTGAACTGAAAAGGCAGAAAGAACCAGTCATTTTCAGACATAGCTAATGTAGGGACTTGCTTTGCTGGACATATATAGACATGTATTGAAGAATTTTTTTAAAATTTGATTTACTGTGACATAGTAGTGAGCATCACAGGCCTAGAGTCAAGAAGACCCGAGTTCAAATTTAACCTCAGACACTTACTTAGCTGTGTGATCCTGGGCAAGTCACTTAACCTTGTTTACTTCAGTTTCCTCATCTGTCAAATGAGTTGAAGAAGGAAATGGCAAACCACCCCAGTATCTTTGCCAAGAAAACTCCAAATGGGGTCGCAAAGAGTTAGACATGACCGAAACGACTAAACAACAAAATATATATTAATATAGAAAGTTAAGATGAAGCCAAATATCTACAATGGGTAGCCATTAATTAGCTTTTCGATCTTCAGGAAAACAGTTAATCTATTTCTGAACCAAAGAGTTCTGAGATGTCGACTGTAGAAAACACCCAAACATAAATAAAGCCCGTCATCCAAGGAGTGCAGCTGCAAGTCTGTTCACAGCCCCATTCTCAACAGAAAGCTCGAGGCTGGTGAAATGTGTCTAAGGAGAATCATGCCATTGAGGCGGCTTTGGAGATTCCCTTTTTCACAGGAGGAACAGGAGCCTGGGCCAGGCTGCTCCTGGAATCTCTGATCCCAAATGACTCCCTGCCAAGCTTTGCATCCCTACCTTCTGTCTCCTGATCTATTTGTAAAATGAGATTACCCATTACCAGTCACCTCCCCCAGAGGAGTTTGGGAAGATAAACATACCTCACTCGCTCATTGGCTTTGAACTCTAGAAATAAAAGCCTCAAAATACTATGATTACAATGATGCAAGCTTCTGGGTGGCAGACACTTTGGCTGTTAAATAGCGTTAACAAGAGGAAGCCACTTAACTTTATTTTCGGTGACTAATACGACCCACTCTTAGGGAAGGATATTAACTAGGTCTTTTCAGTCAGGCAGCAAGCATTTACTAAACATACTATGTGCCAGGGGATACATAGGAAGGAAAATCTACCCTGATCTCTGGTTTCTTCTAAAGTAAGGGGTTCTTAGCTTGGGGTCCATGAACTCCAATGACTCCGTGGGCCCGTGATCTCGGACTTGTTGGGTTTGGGTTCTTTTTTTTGTCCTCTCTTTACATCCATAACACTTAGCGTAGTGCCGAGCATATGACAGGCACTTAATAAATGCTTTTCTCCTTACTCAAGTCCGGAAAAAAATTTACATCTTTATTTTCACTAACCTCTAACTGAAATGTGGCATTTCTTTCAATCCTGAACGTAGGCAACAAATATTATTCTGAGAAAGGGTTCGTAGGCTTCACCAGGCTTCCAGAAAAGGTCAGGACGTAAGAAAGTTTAAGAACCCCCGGGCTAGAGGATGGTTAATTTAGGGTATAATTGCCTGCCTGACCAATACAAATGAGCGGCCTTTACATTCTTAATTCTTCCACTCACAAATCTCTCCCTGGCTTTGTTTATTTTGAGAAAGGGCCTGTTTCTTCAGAAAGAAAAATGCTCTCAACAAATTGTAGTTACACATTAAATCCATGATTTCTTCTACTAAATCCTACCCAAAGCAATTGTTTTATCGAATCGGTTTAAATGCAAACCACTCTTGGAGGCTATATGACAATCATGCTTCTAATGTCCAAAGTCAGGCTCTTTATTATTCCAGGTTCATCTTTGGACTGGGTGAAAGGTACATACCTTTGACTTTGCTCATACTTCTCGGCCTTATTCCCAGGGAATACACCAGGGAAGTACTGACCTTTCGTGTTTGGTCTCCACTCTCTCCAAGGCATATTAAAATGACTGGGCACTGGAGATCCTGTTTCCTACCCTTTCTTTAAGGTGGCCTTGGAGCAGGGAAACTAGACACTGCCTGGAGGAAGGATCAGTCATTGTTCCCACACCGTTAGCTATTAATATTTTATGCCATTAGCCAATAAGGGTCTGGGCTCATAAAACTCTTCAGTAACTGCTAGCTTTGTGGAAAAGAACAGAGCAGGGGAGGCCTGGCCTTTCATTCAGGTCCACGAACACTTATCTTAGATCGAAAGTAGCAACAATGAGTCTGTTCTGGATTTTCAACTGAGAGCAAAATTCTATTGATAAAAGTCTGTTGCTCAGCTAATCAAAGACAGAAATGCCATTTCACAATCTGGTATACGGGAATATCAGGCTCCTTTAGCCCACCTGTCCCCAGATTCTTTCTCTCTCTCTCTCTCTCTCTCTCTCCTCTCTCTCTCCCTCTCTCTTTCTTTTGGCTTCTAGTTGGTAGCGGGGCACTTATCAAAAAGCAGAGAGGATTTTAAGGTTCAAGGCCGTCTTCTTCGTACTGGGAAGGAATGGTAATATATTGGAAAGATGAAGAGCTAGAGGACATGGGTCTGAATCCCATTTCTGCCTATTACTATTATTATTGGTTGCCAACTTTATATAGTTCTTACTACGTGCCATTATGGTGCTAAGCGCTTTACAGTTATTATTTCATTCGATCCTCACCACCACCCTGGGAGGTAGGTGCTATTATACCCATTTTATGAATGAGAACTGAGGCAAACAGAGGTATGACCTTGGACAAGTCATTTAATCTTTATGGGTCTCAGTTTTTCATCTACAAAAGGAGGGAGTTGGTTTAGATCAGGTTTAGAACCTGCGGCCTCAAGGTCATGTGTGGCCTTCTGGGTCCTTGGATGAGACCTTTGGACTGAGTCCAAGTTTTACAGAACAAATCCTTTTATTAAGGGGATTTGTTCGGGGAAGTCGGTATTCAAAAGGTCAGACTTGAGGACCTAGAGAGCCACACGTGGCCTCGAGGCCACAGGTTCCTCATCCCTGATTTGGATGGTCTCTAAGGACCCTCAGCTCTAAAGCTATGATTCTATGATCCTAGAGCTGACCTCCTTCAAAATAATAAGAGCATTTATAAAAACGTTTTAAATTTTGCAATGCGCTTTACAAATATTTTCTCACTTGATCCTCACTTCAACCTTGACAGGTAGGTGATATTATCACCATTTTACAGATGGAGAAACTGAGGCAGGCAGCACCTACGTGATCTGCCCAGGTTCACATAGCTAGTAAGCGTCTGAGGGTAGATTTGACATCGAGTCTTCCTTGACTTCAGGCCCAGGGCTCCATCCACTGAGCCATCTAGCTGTCCCACATATAAATAGTTTTGAGAAGTCCACAAATGTACTGTCCTGGAATTAGAGCATTATTTGAGACAGACCTCCTCCCCACAAACACCCAAACCTAACATTGGTCCACAAACTACTAAGAATAAAGTCTTTAGGAGGAGTTTTTTTTAATCTTTCTTTGTATCTTGGCCAAGCACAGACTCAGTACATATTTTATTGTTGAATTGTTTCATTCGTGTCCAACTCTTCATGACCCCGTTTGGGGCGTTCTTGACAAAGATACTAGAGTGATTTGCCATTTTTTTCTCCAGCTCCTTTTACAGATGAGGAAACTGAAGCAAACAGAATGAAGTGATTTGCCCAGAGTCCAACAGCTAGTAAGTGTCCAAGCCTGGATTTGAACTCATAAAGAAAAGTCTTCCTGACTCCAAGCCCAGTGCTCTATCCACTGCACCACCTAGCTGCCCCAGGCACATTAATATATGCTTGTCGAACTGACTTGTATCTCAACAATTTCCTCTGAGATTACCTCCTCTTTACACTGTGTATATATTGCAGATATATAGTTGTGTGCATGTTGTCTCCCCCATAAGACAATGAGGCAGGGGTCTGTATTTTTACCTTTCTTTGTATTCCCAGAACATAACACCGTGACTCCCAGATTGTAAGTGCTTAATAAATGCTTGTTGATTGACTGACTTGTGTTCATTTGCCAGAATTGATTATTCGATCCACTCTCACAATAATTTGTTGAACATAGCCTCTAATGCGCTCTCTCTTAAAGTTGCCTTGTATTTACTTTGTATGGATTTGGTATGTGTTTATTCATGTCTGACTTGCCTTCCCTGCTAGAATTCAAGCATCTTGAGGGCAGGGACAGCTTCATTCTTGTCTTTGTATTCCCAGGGCATCACACCACCCCAACCCATAATAGTGGCTTAATAAATTTTTATTGTTCGTTGGTGGTAACTTATTCTAAGACAAATTCAATCTCTCTGAATACCATCAAATATAAAAATGACAAGAAAGAATCAATTATTATGATAACAACGATGCTGAAATATTAGCCAATTGGGTGCTAGCAATTTTACCAAACAGGTTAGATCCCTGGCTAGTAATGGTTCCTGTGAAGCTAAGAAATTGTTTGGGTAGAAGAGGCTTGGAGCTGGCCTTACATAACCATCATGAGGATCCATTTGACGCAGAGGATAATGGAGAGAGTGGTATTCCTTTATGTTCTGGATGCCATTAGGAGGTAAGACACATGAAATAAATGCAAAATACCCATGCCATAACTACCAGAGGGGCTCCAGTATGGATGGCTCCAATCGCTAAAACAGGCAAACCACACATGCACATGAATTTGACTGAAGCTTTGTCTGCTTTTATTTTGCACCAATGTATTTCAAAGAGAACCAGAAATTGTTCTTACTAGTTGCTGGCAAGTATTCTTCCTACTGCTTTTTTTCAACAATAGCCTCAGTTGCAATTGCTTCAATGACATGTTACAAATCAAATCAGGGCAATCATTAGAAATAACATCATTCCTAAACCCAGATTAGATGAAATAAGATTAAAAAATTAAGGTCATTGAAAGCTGGAGAGAGAAAGGCTAAAGAACTTGAAGGAGCTAAAAATCTACCCTTAACACAAATTCCAGATGACCCACCTAATCAAAAAAGAGATAGCAAAAACAAACAAACAAAAAATATTGTCTCAAACAATTTTGAAAAGGAGATGGGCATACTTGGAGTGGAATTTTTAAATCTTTTGCGTGTGTGTGTTTTAGAGGCACAAATTCAACTAATCGGCCAGCTGAATTGAAATAGAACAATGCGGAAAAAAAAAAGCTAGTGTCTACTCTAAGTATCATGAACAAAAGATTGTCCCACAATATTTGTCAAAAGTGTAAAAACATTTCAAGAACAGAACAGAACAGTACATGCTGCAGCTATTGCCAGAAGAAGATGAAAAGATCTGAGAGTAAGAGCAGGAGTCAAATACCACCATGACAGAAATAAATTGAGAAAAAAAGACATTGGAAGATTTCATTAGTTTCTACCAAGACACACAGTAGAAAACTTGAACACCAAATCACCTGATTAAAGGCAATGAAAAAGAAACACATGGAACAGAATCCAGAAAAAAATAGAAAAGAAATTTTGATACATTAATCAGTAATTTAAAACAAATGCCAAATGGTTAAGAGAGCCAAAGCAGCACAAGGAGCAAAATAAATAATTCAACATCAATAAAATCTATTAAAAATAGATTTGAGAAGCAAAAACGAGAGGAAAAAGAGATCCTCTGAAGAAGAATATGAACCATTTCTGGTCATCAGTAAGGTTAAAGGAAGTCCAACTCATTCATAGCATAAGTTGGAAAAAAATATGAAACAGAAAGCTTACATACTATTAATAAAATCAGTCACAAAATAGTTATGTCAGGGGAAGAGATTATAACTCTAGCATCTCTTATCTTCAAATGAGACAATGTATGGAAAGTGAATTTGTTGTTAAGTCATGTCCAACTTTGTGACTCCATTTGGGGTTTTCTTGGTAGAGATACTGGAGTGGTTTTGTATTTTCCTCTCCAGCTCTTTTATAGATGAGGACCCGAGGCAAACAGAGTTAGGTGACTTGCCCAGGGTCATATAGCTTATAAGCATCTGAGGCCGGATTTACACTCAGGAAGATGAATCTTTCCAAAGAGGCCTATTGCTCTATCCACTGTGCCACCTACCTGCCCTGAAAAGTGAATTGTAAAACCTAAATCACTATTTAAATGCTAGCTATTATTATGCCAGCTAGATGTTGTCTGTGATGCCAACAGACATATCCAGAAAATATACATAATTACTGATTCCTGTGCTTCATAGTCGCACATAAATTACTAGCAAAGCACTTTATCAGGTTTCTCTCTGATGCAAGCCCTAATGCCATCTTTAATAATGGAAGATATCACATATTTATTACCAAAAGATGAGAATTCCAGGGAACCCTCCAAATCGAGGCCAACTTTATCTCCTCTATTCAAAGCATTCCCAGCTTATATCATTCATGAAATCTATAACCATTTACAAGAATGATAGTTCTAGAGCTGGAGGAGGCTTCAGAGGCCATCTAGTCCAGTTTCCTTATTTTAAAGAAGATGAGGCCCTTGGGAGCCACATGACTTGTCCAGGGTCACACAGCTAGTAAGTGTCTGAGGTAAGAAGAGACTCCAAGGCTATCTGACACTCTATGCACTACAGTATGCTGACTCTTCAAAAACTAACAAAAAAGATAAGCCAGAAGGTCCTAGGGGCAGAAAGAACAGCTTGTTATTTATTTGGTGGTTAGTGAACAAGCCATCCCAAAGCTCCATAACATTGACACAGCTTCATTGATTAACACAAAGCCTTTGACTCAGTTCCATACTCATGGCTTAGTCATGGATTGCAAATACATAAAAGAGGTCCACACTCAGTGAGAATGCAAGAATGTTCCCATGGACAACTGTTCTCTTTTTAAAACATGCCACCAGCACAATAACATCAGGAACAATTGATATTGGTCTCAGTGATGACAATTGGTATTGTTTCCCTCGAGAAAAAGTGATCCAATGGAAGGAACATTAGGTTTGGAGCAAGAGGAACTGGGTTCAAATCCTGTCTCTTACTACTTGGGTGACTCCCAGAGAAAGAGCTAGGTCCAAATCCTGTCTCTTACTACTTTGATGATCCCCAGTGAAGGGTTCAAATCCTTTCTCTTACCACTTGGGTAACCTCCCAGAGAGTCACTTGATCTTAATTTCCTTATCTGCAAAAGGAAAGGATTTGGGTTAGATGCATCCCTTCCAGGTCTAAAACTATACTCCTATGGTATGAAATATTACCTTTTCCAGAGATAGAGGTTGAGCCTGCTATGACTCTGCCTAGCCTTCAATTTGTTATCATAACCCCTGAAGAGACCAGAGTGTGACTTTCAAGTTAAAGAATCACGTCAGAATATCATATTGGTCACTTACAGTATATAAATGATATTAAGTAATATTAAATAGCTATTTTGTCTCATGGAGACTTCCTCCAATGATACCAAAAGGTCATGTGGACTTCCTATGTGTGGGAGTACCACAGAAAAAATAGACACCCAAGGCTTTGAGTTTGAATACAGAAGCCAAATTGAAGCAATGGATGAATGCAGTATTTATAATATAGTTTGGTATGAGGGAAAGAGAACTGGAAGTCACAAAACTTTGATCTTTGTCACTGGCTAGGCACATGACCTTGAGAAATTCACTTGACTCTTCTGGGATCCAGTTTTCCCATCTATGAAATAAAAGATGGGTGAGACAATCTTTGATATTTTCCAATACCCTTCGGGAGCACAGAGAATAGGGTGCTGGACCTGGAGTCAAGAAGACTTAATTCAAATCTGACTTCTGACACTTAATAGCTCTGTGACTCTGAGCAAGTCACATCCTGTGCTTGCTTGAGTTTCCTCATCTGCAAAATGGGGATAATAATAGTACCTACCTCTCAGGCTTGTTGAGAGGATCCAATGAGATGATATTTATAAAGTGCTTTCTAAATCTTAAAGCACTACATAATGATAGATGTCGTTGTTATTACTGGTATTATTCCAACTCCAGAATTCCACGTACACATGATTCTTTGGAGCCCAGTGTTCAAGAGGGTGATAGGAAACTTACCCAGCCCGTTTAGAAGGCTGAGCAGCCCAAAGACTCCAGCAAAGCTACTAATCAAAGCACAGAACTTAGTACAGTGCCTGGCTCATAGCAGATGTTTAATTAATGCTTGTTAACTTGATGATACAGAAATCACAAATTAAAATTTTCATTTAATTTCATGTAAGCTATATCTATGGAAGACCCTGAAAAGAAAGTTCTTGGCACCAAAGTCTTTAGCATTGTCGAAAGGTTTAACATCAGAAATTGATATGATTTTGTCAGTGGAAATGACATTCCAGGAGAATTTGCTTTACTGCTGTACTCTAAGAACCGTGGGACCTTTCCTTCTATTATCTCCTTCATTAAAACATGTATTCAGGGACTACCCTGTCTATTTGTATCCTCAGAACTTAGCACAGTTGACACATTGTTGTTCAGTTGTATCTGACTCCACGTGAGTCTTTGTCCATGTGGTTCTCTTGGCAAAGACACTGGAGTGGGTTTGCCATTCCCTTTTCTCTGAGGTGAAATTTTAATTCAGATCTTCCTGCCTCCAAGCCTGGTGCTCTATCCATGGCACCACCGAGCTGCTCCACAGTTGGCACATGGTAAATACTTAATACTTTACTCATTCATTCATTTGGTCATTCTTTAGATTAGTCTCTCCAGAGCTAATAAGACCTTTCCCTGAATAAGGCATTCCCAGCAAGAGTAGATATATATAATATATATATACAATATATCTATATAATATCTATATATAATATATATGTATGCATACATACATATAATATATATTGTATAGTATATATATAATATATATTATATGCATATATATATATTCCACCTTTTAAACCATAGTTTAAATTCTAGTTCTATTCCACAGAACCCAGTGCCAGGATTATGCCTTTCTTATTTTGATTTCAAAAGCTCCCATCCACATCAAGGCGGAAAAGACAGCCACGATGATGACTGTTCCATAACATCCAATTAATCATTGCTTTGGTTACCCTTTTTTGATGTGTTGACGACTAACCAACACCTGAAGCCAGGCTTTGCCAAGCTACAATTCCTCGATTCTACATTTCAAAGGTGAAGCTGGAGAGCCACATTGCACAAAGGTGGAGTCATCGAGGGTAGAAGATGAAAAACAATCCTCGTCTTAGGAATTGGCTGCTACTGAGTTTGAGGAATGCAAGGGATGAACAGCCAGGCTCACTTGAATCACGCCCCCTGTTTCAATAAAAGTTTCAGTAAAAAACATTCAACCACAAGTTGAGTTTTCCCTGAGCCCTGTGAGGTGGGGAGGGGATGATGAGAGGAAGACTCCTGGAATGAGGATCTTGAGAACTAGGTTTTGGAGCTGGTTTTACCCCTAGTTCTCTGTGAAAACTTGGAACAAGTTGCTCCCTCTGCAGTTGGAGACTCAGTTTCTTCATCTGCAAAATGAGGGGTCAAGATGGACTAGAATATCCCAAAGGCCCCTTGGAGCTCAGACATTCTGAGTTCTGTCCCTACTAGCACAAATAAGGAAAGAATGCTGTCTTTTAAGGACATAAGTAACCAGAAACATATTTATTTCTTTGGAGAAAGATCTCAATCATCCTAAAACAGGATAAGGAGCTTGAGAAAATGGTATTGGGCAACATTTTGGTCAAGGATTGGGGAGGGCAGCCTCTCTAACAAAAATAAAACGTGTGTAACTTTATTTGGCTTCTAGACTTTGAGGTTAGGTAAAGAAGGTGGCGTTTGGAAGGAGAGGTTACAATTTCCCCATTTTAATGAATGAGCACTTGCCCAACCAATCCAAGTATAATGAGGAAAGGAAATTCATAAAATTTGGCTCTTTCCTTCATACTTCACAATTGCAAACCTAGGATTACACAATTGAAAATAGAAACTATGAAACTAGAGCATCCAGCTGAGTCATGAATAAGCCCGGGGATTTCCCTGAAGTTAAAAGCCATTGTTGCTTCAGGACTCTGATCACAGGGCTATGGTTTGATTACTGAGTATTGTTGTGAGACAATACAATGAGACAACATTAGTTAGCATCGATGTCTCCTAATGGCCAAGATGACAGCCATAGGTAACTTCGAAGTTTTTTCAAAAGATCGCATATAGTCTTAGCAGTCAGCACCCTCCTAAGGACACACCATATTGTATTCATGGCACCTCAGCTCCTCATCTTTTCTGTGGTCTAGCTGAGGTGGGGGAGCTAAGCAGCAGAGTGGAGGACCCTGGAGTCAGGAAGACCTGAGTTCCAATCTGGCCTCAGATACGTCCTGGCTGTGTGACCTTGGGCAAGTCGCTTAACCCTATTTGCCTCAGTTTCCTCATCTGTAAAATGAGCTGGAGAAGGAAATGGCAAAACATTCCAGGATCTTTGCCAAGAAAACCCCAAATGGGGTCATGGAGAGTTGAACGTAAATGAAGTGACAGAACAACAATAACAAAGTTGAGGTGATGATCTGATTCTATCTTTGTGGGTGCAAATCAAAATATCTATCTCTGGCATTCTTGGAACAGGAACTTTTAATCTGGGGCCCATGAATTTTTGTTAGTAATTTGATTACTATATTTAAATATAATTGGTTTCCTTTGTAATCTTGTGAATTTTCCTTTATGCATTTAAAAACACTATTCTATTAATATTATTATTAATATTAATACTAAGCTATTAACATAGCTTCCCCAGACTGCCAGAGGGGTCCATAACTCAGAAAAGGTTAAGAATCCATCAGAAGGATTGTTTTCTGTCTCAGGGAAGCAGGGAGGGAAGAGAGGAAGGGATAGAACTTGGAACTCAAAATTTTTTTTTAAAATGTCAAAAATTGTTTTTATGTGAAATTAGGGGAAAAAAATTTAAAATTTTAAAAAGAACCCATTAGAGGAGCACCTTAGAGACTTACCTGAGGCTCGGAGGGGTTTAAATGACTTCCCCAGGGTCACCCACAACTATTGTCACTTGCCTTCCTGACTCCAAGTCTAATATTCTAACCATTGGCTCCATTTACTCATCTGTAAAATGGGTCCAATTATAGCACTTTCCTCCCGGAGTTTTTGTGAAGATAATATTTATAAAGCGATTTGCAAACCACAAAGTTCTGTGAAT
Source organism: Phalanger gymnotis (assembly GCA_028646595.1). NCBI lineage: Eukaryota > Metazoa > Chordata > Mammalia > Diprotodontia > Phalangeridae > Phalanger > Phalanger gymnotis. Next base: position 334,702,925 of record CM053625.1, read on the forward strand.
GCTAGCTGCCAGTGTTGTTATTATTATATCACCACTGGGGATGGTAGTGGACTTCATTAAAAGCAGTCAAAGCAGCATTGGTACTTTAAAATGCAGCACCATTATCCTATCATGACCCATAATGCCATAATTTGCAGATTGGGCAAAAAGATCTATTGCTACAAACTTTTAAGTTTCTTATGATCCACTTTTAAGAAGGTCAAACTCTGAGGTTTCATTAAATCACAAGTAACTGTTTTAAGGGTTAACTAGAAGTATCTTTGCTATTGATTTGTTGCCAATGACAATTGACTTTGCACAGGTAGATACTAATTAGTAATTAATAAGTGATCACAGTGAGATGAGTATGTTGTCCTTTCAATTAAGGAAATAGACCTAGGAAAGCATGGAAGATGTCTAGATCTGATAATAAGCTTTAGAAGAAAAAAAATCAAGAAAAGTATTTCCTTCTCATGTTTTCCTGTTTGCCAAGATTAATTTGGAGACTCCAGGGCCCCTACACCCTATGAGTAAGATCTGGGAGACATTCCTTCAAAGAGCATCGTCATGGGAGAAATGCCATGTGTCTCCCTATGACACTTCAGCACCTATGGTTGAGTCAGTGATTTCTTCAGAAGGCTTTGCCAACAGGGCAAGCTTTAAAAAAAAAAAAAAAAAAGAAAAAGGAAAAAAAGCTTATTCATCAGAAGGTAAGGAAGAACGGATCTGGTTTTTACTGTATTCCAACTTATTCTGAAAGGTGATCGAAAATGTACCTTTTTTTAAAAAAAAATGTGCCGTTTAAAAAAGCAATTTAAAGTGCAAAGAAAATGTAAAATAAAAAAAATTAAATGAAAGCTGAATTAAAACTAATTCACATATTCCCAAAAACACAAAGCCATTAAAAAAAAAGAGATTCCCCTTTTAAGTTTTTCCTAAGCCCGCCAGAGAGCATTTAACAATGGCAACAATCTCACTCTTATAGATTCCAGACCCATTAGCAAGTGCTAACAGGAGGACACACTAATACCTTGTGTTTATCACACCCTTCTTTGAGGAACTTACAACATTTTTGCAGACTTCATCCAACTAATCTTTTGCTAGATCCCTGCGAGCAATTAGGAACTGACAGATACGATCTTCCTCATAATTGTAGAGATGAATAAATTTGAGTCATGAAGAACATAAATGTTTATCAGAAGCACGAAGATAGTGGAGTGGATATTCTGCTACACTTGGAATTAGGTAGACCTGAATTCAAATCGTGCCTCAGATGCTTACTAGCTGTCTGACCCTCAGCATGTCATTTAACCTCTGTCTGCCTCTGTTTCATCATCTATATTGGGCAGCTAGGTGGTGCAGTGGATAGCATACTGGGCCTGGAGTCAGGAGAGCCTGAGTTCAAATCTGACCTCTGAGACTTACTAGCTGTGTGACTCTGGGCAAGTCACATAACCTTATTTGCCTCAGTTTCCCTATCTGTGAAATGAGCTGGAGAAGGAAATGGCAGACCATTCCAGTATCTCTGCCATTTGTTACAGTGTTCAGTTCATTCAGCTGTGTCTGACTCTCTGTGACTCCATTCAGGGTTTTCTTGGCAAAGAATAACACATACATTACTAAAAGTTCCAGACCTGTTTGAGAGAAGTTTTCAAATTATGGAACAGAGTTTGAAGGGGCTTTAGAATATAGAATAACAGACTCTCAAATTTGGAAAGGATGTTAAAGCCATTTATCTAGAAGGCCCCATCCTCTCTGTAACCTACCTGACAGGTGGTCGGTCACCTGGCCTTTGCCTGGAAACCTGGGAAGATCTTCAGAAATGGAAATATATGTAGACCACATTATCTTTGAATACAGAAGACCATGATGGATGAGACCTCAGATCTTAGAATGGAAGGTGCCTTAAAATTACAGAAGGCAGAATGCCAAAAGCTGGACAGGCCCTTTGAATCATAGAACACAAAATGCCAGAGCCAGAAGGACATTTAGAGATCAATTTCATTTTATAGATTAAAAACTGAAGGAAACTCTCCCACCATAGAGGGAAAGAGGCACACTAGATATGGACAGAGGGGGAGTGAGCGTCAAGATGGCCAAGTAGCAGGAAGCAGATCAGTGAGCTCTACTCTCCCCAGCTCATCCAGACAGACCAAGAAAAGGTGTCAGACTGAATCCTGATGGGAAAAATCCAAGGCAAAGAAAGTCACAGTGAGTCATTTTTCTAGCCTAGAGAGGTTTAGACAGACAGATTTGTGGACAGTGGGGTAGAGGTCTGGCCAGGAGGGCTGTGTACAAGGCAATTGTGAATTGGTACGTTTGTCGTCCACTATCCAGTTCTGGGTCACAAATTCAGGCTAGGTTGAGGATGGGATATGCCTCCTCCCCCAGCACAGGCCCTGGGCTGTGTACCAAGAGTAGAAAAGATTTAGAAGCAAGCAGCAGTGTTATGGCTCAGACCCCAGAAGCAGAGCAAAGTCTTGGCTCTTCCTTCCAGGCCAGTCTGAAGCCTTCACAGGCATAACCAGGGCAGGAATTTCAGCCAAAAGCCAGATCTGTTACCAACAGAGCCTCCTAGCTGACTACCTCGTGCTGAGTCTATCCGCAGTCTACTTTTGCTCAGACCCAAACTCAGGTCAAAAACTAGAAGAGCTCAGACCAAGGGGGCAGTGATCAGACCTTGCCCAGGATCGTGTCATTTTGGGAGCACTGAGAGCTTGAGGTACTCAGCACAAACTCTCCATGAGATCCTGGAATAACAAAACATACAAGACTCCAAGAAAGCAGCAACTGGACAAACCCAGACCTTCCCTCCAGAAGTTCATAGAATCTGGCCCTAACATTATCTCTAAAATCAGGAAGCAGACTAGAAGAATTAACAAACAAAAAAGATTCCCAACATTAAAAGCTATTATGGTGGCAGAGAAGCTGAAGGCACAAAATCAGAAGAAGAGAATGATTCTAAAACATCCACAAGCAAAGACTCAGGTCAAAATGCAACTTGGGCACAAATTCAACTAGAATTCTTAAAAAAAAAAAAAAAGATGAAGCAAGAGGATCTTTTGAGAGTTAAAAATGATTTTATCAATGAAATGGGATTATTAGAGGGAAAAATTGGGGGAAAAGGAAAACTATAGAGAAAAGAATTTGAAAGAAAATTAAGAGCTTGGCATAAGAGGTAGAAAATCTTGCCCCAGTACCAAACTCCCTGAAAATAAGAATGGAACAAATGGAACCAATGACTCCAGCAGACAAATGTTAAAACAAAGTCTCGAGACTGAAAAAAAAAATCTAAAGCATCTCATAGCAAAAACAACAGACCTGGAAATAAAGGAATTTATATTTTAAGAACGATGATACTTGGAAGCCATGATTTTAAAAAAAGACCCTAGACATAGTATTTCTGGAACTCTCAAAAGAAAACTACCCAGATCTCCTAGAATCAGACGGGAAAGAGGAAATAGAAGGAATCCACTGCTCAGTTCCTGAAAGAAACCCCAATATGCTAACTCCCAGAAACATTGTAGCCAAAATCCAGAACATGAAAGAAAAAATACTACAAGCAGCCAGAAAGAATTCAAAAGAAGCCACAGTCAGAATCACACATGATTTAACAGCCACCACTATAAAGGAGTAGAGAGCTTATAATATAATATTCCAGAAGATAAAGCATATAGGCTTATAGCCAAGAATAATTTACCCAGAAAAAATGGAATATAATCCTATAATGGGGGTGAGGGAGGTGGAGAGGGAGGAATGGACCTTTAATAAAATTGAAAGGTTTTTCAAGCTTTTCTGATGAAAAGATCAGAGCTACAAAGAAACTGTGAAGTTAAAACTCAGGAGTTAAGAAAAATATGAAATGGTAAACTTTCAACATGCTTACATTCAAATATAGGAGATGATACATCAGGAATCATAGAGGGAGTCTAATTAGACAAGGCCTGTTAGTGGTTTTGTTATATCTTGAGAAACATAAGAGAAAAATGGAAAGAGAGGGAAAGAAGAATACACCGGGGGTTAGAGGGAGAGGGGAAAGTAAAGGAAGATTAAGGGAAATTGCCACACATAGTCCAGGTGCCCAAGTAGACAGCTATACAAACAAGTAGGAGGGGGTGAGGAGGAATGGTTGACTTTTGAACCTCATCCTCATCTGAACGAGAGAAGAAAACACACACACACACATACACACACACACACACATACACACACACACACACACACACACGAGTTGAGCACGAAAATGCATTTTATTCAACAGGGAAATAGGAGGGAAAGGGGAGAAGGGTAAAGAGGGTGTTAGATTAAGGGAGGGATTAGTCCTAAGCAAAACAAACTTTAGAATGTCCAAAACTATTTATAGCTCTTTTGAGGTGGTGAAGAATGGGAATCTAAGGGGGCACTCATAAATTAGGGAATGGGCGAACAAGTTACAGTATTTGAATGTGATGAAACACTATTGTGCTGGAAGAAATAATAGAGAAGGCCATTTCAGAGAAACTTGGGGAAACTTATATGAATTGATACAGAGTTAAGTGAATAGAAGCAGGAGAACAATTTATACAATGACCACAATATAGGAAAAATCCAAACAGTTTTGACAACATTAGGAGCTCTTATCAGGTAATCGCCAATCACCTACTTCTTGAGACAGTATAGAATAGGACACAGTTTTGTTTTATTTTTTGGACATGGCCAACATGGAAATGTTTTGCTTGACTATAAATGTTTGTAATAGGAGTTTTGGTTTTCTTTTGTTCTTAAATGGAGGAGGAGGTAAGAAGAAGGAAGAAGGAAGATTTTTGCTGGTTTCAAATAGATAACATAAATGTAAGATAGTATGTATAATAATTTGTGATATATAAAACAAATTATATATTATACAATAATACATGTGTATGTAATATAATTTATATTACCTATAAATCATGTTTATATAACATCTGTTATGTACATTAATAAAAGATTATACTCTATAGTTATTTGATTGTACAACATAATTTATATTATATATAAGATATATTTTTATAGTGTATATAACCAATATAATTTATATTATATGTATATATAATTAGCAAATTATATATAATTATTCCCTGTCTCCTCCCAATTAAGAATGAAAGAAAAACAACACCCCTGTTACAAATATGTAACAAGCAAAACAAGTATCGTATATTACATACATAATTTATTATATATTATTATATGTTATATATTACACACATAAATATTTAAATTTTTAAAAAGATAACAGCAAGGAATTGTTGCTGTTTGGTCATTTCAGATTTTTGTGACTCCATTTGGGGTTTTCTTGGCAAAGATACTGGAGTAGTTTCCTTCTCCAGCTCATGTGAGGTAACTGAGGGAAATAAGGTTAAGTGACTTGCCCAGGGTCACACAGCCAGGAAGTGTATGAGACCAGATTAGAACTCAGAAAGATGAGTCTTCCTGACTCCAGGCCCAGGACTCTGTGCACTATGGCGCCACCTACATGCCCCAATTGCCCTCAGCAAGTATTTGCTGAGCCTTTAACAGAACCAGCTTCCAGGCTAGTGTTCTTGCCACAATACCACACTGAGAAAGCATAGAACAGCAATAATTGAAAGAGAAATAAAATGGAGTGAGTAATAGAATATAACAAGCCCTGACCAAAAAAAAAAAAATGTGGATGATGAAGTGAGCAGCTGTCCTGCTTCTTCTTCCAAAAAATAAACATTTTCAGGGTGAGAGTACTCGTCGCCATACAATTTACAGCTGGTGGAGAAAGAACTGGGAAAACAGAAATACAAGAAAAAATGGGAAAGACATCATGTAGAATACATTAATATCTATAGCCCTTGATATCAGTGAAAGCAGCTGATATTTACAGCTCCTTCCCCCACCTCCACCCTGGTTCCTTGTGTTTCTGGCAGTGTAATACACAAATCGGCATCCTCCTCCCACATGGACAATGTAGGAAATGTAGAGTGACACATGAACCCATATAGAAGAAATGCACAGCAATGCAGTACCCCACAGGTAAATTTCACTGCAGTTTCAATTGCTTTAAAGGGCTAAGCACACTGAATATTAAACAAATCCTGGAATCCTGATGCTGCCGCTGAGGGAATGAATCACTTTGCTTGCAGTCACCATGATTTTTTTAAGCCATATATCTTTTCTAAAATAAAATTAAATTTTTTAATTGCATGTAAAAAATTTCAATATTTAAAAAAAATTTTGAGTTCCTAAATTTTCTCCCTGCCTCCTTCCACAGCCCTAGCTCTTGAGAAGAGAAGCAATTTGATATAGAGTATACATATGAAGTCATGCAAAATATATTTCCATATCAGCTATGTTGCAAAAGAAAACACAGACAAAAGAACAAGAAAAATAAAATTTTTAAAAAGTATGGTTCAATCTGCATTCAGACTCCTTCAGTCCTTTCTCTAGAGGTGGATAGCATCTTTCATCTTAAGTCCTGTCTTGGATCATTGTATTGCTAAGAATAGCTAAGTCATTCATAGTTGATCATTGTACAAAGTTTCTGTTACTGTGTACAATGTTCTTCAGGTTCTGCTTATTTCCCTTTGCATCAGTTCATTTAAGTCTTCCCAGATCTTTCTGAAACCATTCTTAATAGCATAATAGTATTCCATCATAACCATATACCACAACCTGTTCAACCATTCCCCAATTGATGGGCATTCCCTCAATTTCTAATTCTTTGCCACCACAAAAAGAGCTGCTATAAATATTTTTGTAAGTATAGGTCATTTTCTTTTTTCTTTGATCTCTTTGGGATACAGGCCTGCTAGTGGTATTGCTGGGTCAAAGGGTATGCATAGTTTTATAGTTAAGGCTATATACTTTTTACTGAGTATGTGTTAAAGCTAGCCCAGGGAGAGAACAGTGCTCAGGAAATGTAACTCAATATCAGTAAATGTAAGCAATCCTCAAAGTAATCAGTCAGAAAAAGGAAAATATTATCTTTATACATTATTACCATCTTTAAGCTGATCTCTTTTCCCAATATCTCTACAAGAAAAATGTGTTCTGATGATTCGGAGGCTGCCACCTCCATTTTTCCAATATGCAAGTCTTCCCTCAAGGCCACTAGTCTAAATCAAGATTGCACCATAAGTATATTAATCACATCAGAATTTTTCTTCATCATCTGTTTCCATTCTACTCACCACTGATTTTTTTATAGGTGCTATAAATCTCACCATGCTGGAGCATGTAAAATGTATGGCATCTGTGTTTGTGAAAACAAAACCCATAACAACATGAGTGTGCTATAAAGGAAAATGGCTTTTGAGGGACAGAAAACTGGTAGGCACCTAAATCACAGAGTATAGAAGAAGAAAGATATTTCTTTATCATCAGAATAAAACAATTTCTTGTATTCAACACTCACTTTGGCACGGGTTCCTACAACATAAGTTTCCTTGAACTAATGCCTGGATATAATTGTTTGCACTTGGATGGTAGAAAAATCATTTAGATCATTAACAAAAATAGCCACAAAATACAAGTTGTTCCTACTTTTGTATATCCCTCTTTAAAACAAAATTTCCTTTTAATCATGTCAACAGATCTGTGAATAGATTTCAGAGGGTCAGCAAACTTGGATGGGGAAAAAATTACATCTTTACATTCACTAACATTTGGTTTCCTTTGCAAATCTGTGTATATTATTTTATACATTTAAAAACAATAAACTGAGAAGGGGTTTCACCACATTGACAAAAGGGGCCATGAAACCCACCTTAACTCTAACACCCAACACTTCTCCTTCTCAAAAGCACTATGCCAATCTTGAAACCAAATCATCTGGTCAAAATTTTTTTTAAAAAGTTGTTCCACGGACAGACTCACCAAAATAGGATATTTCTAAAGGAAATACCTCAGTATGTCCAATTCCAAAAAGCCTGCCATTTTCAAGCCCAGCAAATTTCATTAAAATTTGAACAACCTGATGGAATCCAAACCACCCCCATTGTATGTTATGCTCAGGCTCAACCTTGGTACTTAGAATCACAGTTTTTGAGTTTAACAGGATCTTAGAAGTCATTGAGTCCAACTCCCCCATTTTATAGATGAGGAAACTGAGGCTCGATGAGTCTAAGTGACTTATCCTGGGACATATAGCTAGTAAAGGTCAGAGGTGAGATTTGAGCCTAGTTCTCCTTGGCTTCTAAAAGTAGCTTAAAGTCACCAACCACTAGCTACTAAACCACACCGTCTCTCCTTGGGTTAAGGTTATACAATCTTCTAAGACTCCTACAAGCACAGAATTTGAGAGTTAAAAGAGACCTGAGCTGCCACATGGTCCAGCTCACACATCAAAGGCACCCCAACAATAACATACCTGCCAAATCATCACCCAGCCTCTGCTCCAAGATCTCCAAGGAGAGGGATCCCACAACTCCTCGAGGCAGCCCATTGTGGACCACTCTAAGGTAGGAAGTTTTTCCTGACATCAAGGCTAAAGTGACCTCTTTGTAGTTTCCATTCATTACTTCTGGCTCTGTCCTCTGAGACCAAACAGAACAATTGCCATCCCTCCTCCACATATGGGAAGATGCTCTCATGACCCCCAGCCTTCTAATGTTACAATGAAGGGAATTTTGAAATTCCTCCATTTGGCAACAAAGTGTCATGGTATTCAAACTGGCATCAAGTCTCGCTTTCCTTCTCTGCTGGGAAAGTAAAGCCCAAGCAGTGTGTCACGTAGCATTGCCTTCATTCCCCATGTTATTGGCATCCCCTCTCACACTCTTCTTTCCCTTTACCTGTATATAAGACAGTGCCAATGATGAGACCGAGCTCCTCCTTTCCCAGTGATGTCCATGCCCTCTGCAAGTGTGGAGGTGAAGGCACCCAGCTTTCTTAGGGGCACAGCTACCTCCCCAGACCTCCTGGGTGGTTTCCCTAGTATCAGCAGACACTCCGTTTCTTCCTCTTACCAGGGCCAAACCATTCACGGTAAGGGTCACCAGAGAGCCCACTGGGTACATGACAAGCCCAGGCTCAATGACTTACTCAGATAAGTTATGGAGACCAAAAAAAAACCCAAAACAAAACCATGTGTTCTCCCTTGCTTTCAGGTCATCTGTGCAGCTTTGGCACCTCCAGCAGCAGCCTGGCTCTGGCCTGATGCCCCAGTTGGTAGTTTAACACTGCAGCAGATTCTGAAGTCAAATGAGTAAGGCAAGCTCACTTCAAGCAGCACATGGGGGCTCAGGGTCTCCTCTTGGGAGAGACCGCATTCAACTAGTGTTCTCAGGGTAACACTGGGGAACCTTCTGGAGTCCTGCCAATACTCTGATCATCACAGGATGCTCTTTTGCTGGACCTTCTTGCAAGGGAGTTCAGCTACTCAGAGACTGGACATTGAGAGCTTAAAACAGGGTGATAAAGGAACACTCGGCCACAAGTGAGTAGCAGCTATTGCCACTTAACAGCTGACAGGTAGCAACGTCCACTGGCCCTCACAGTTCGATCAGTTTATACCGAGTTTTTTCCTTAAATGAGAAGCATGTCTTATGCGGTAGGTCTCCTTATGTAATGCAATTCCACAGTACCCACTGGGTAATTATCTCTCCTTGCTTGCTGACTCCAAAGCGCATCTAATCTGCCACTCCAACAAACATTCACAATCAGGCTTCTAGTCAATGCTTAACTCTTATCCAAAAGTCAGAGAGGTCCAGTCCATTGGTAGCTGTTCCCCCAAGTTCTCCAAGGTACATTCCAATGATATATCATGGCAGGATCTAGAACCCGGGCGTCATCCGAGCCCTATGCCCAAAGTGGCCAATAGACTCAAACACGCCCATGGAGAACTGAGGGGCACACACATCATAAGCTCCTGTTGGAAAAGAAAACCAGACCTGCAGGTATGGCATTATCAGGCCAGAAACGTCCGCAAAGAATCTCAGCTTGTTTCATTCCTACCTTGGAGGTGCAATGGCACTGATCTGTTGATGGCCAGAGCAGGGTGCTGCCCTCCCTCCCCTCTTTTCCTCCCTCTCCAAATGTCTGTGTCTTCAAATAAAGAAAAGCAGATCGAAAATGTTCCAGACTATGCAACCACTCAAGCAACATTCCAACAGGTACAATTTCCTTCCTATGCAAGCAAACAGGTATTGGGTTTTGGGAAATTGTACTTAATGAATGTAGGCCTTTTGATTCATCCGAGGTGTTTTTCTTTTGTCCTTAAAACAATAAAATGAACCCAAAAGGGGGAGGGACATTTTCAGTTCCCTTTGTCATTGCAAATTCTGTCTCTTATAATCCACTTATTCTATTCAAGCTCCACTTCAGTATCTCACTTTGGAATAGAGGTTACCAGGGGTTCTTGAAGGCTATACCAGTGGATCACCCAGCCCTTAGCGCAGCACCTGGCAAATAGCAGGTGTTTAATAAATGCTTATCAATTAATTTGAATGACTGCTCCTGGAAACTTGCCAAAGCTTCAAGTAGGATTGCAGATTGACTGTCTATCTGTCTCTATGTCATTCAAGGACCAGCTTGCCTATGTTCAGCTCATCCACAGAAGGCTAGCCACCAGGTGAAGAATTTGCCTTTGACAATACATCGATGGAAAGTTTATGACTTGAACAAGAGGAAATCACCTATCTCCAGAAATGCCGAAATCTAATCCATTTGGATGCATCCCAGGCCACCCCACCGATTGAGAGGATGGCCCAAGAGTATTTTTATGTAGATGAAAGAAAACAACTGAGTTGGCAATCATAACAGTAACACATTTATAAAAATGCTTTCCTGAAAACATCCCCATAAAGTAAGTAGCATTAGGATTATCAACTCCATATTACAGATGACAAAAATGAGGTTTATCTTTCTTGTTTTTTAATAGTATTTTATTTTCCCCTAATTATATGTAAAGGCATTTTTTAGCGTTTGTTTTTATAAGATTTTGAGTTCCAAATTTCTCTCCTTCCTTCCCTTCCTTCCTCTCTTCCTAAAATGGTAAGCAATTTGATCTAGGTTACATATGTGGAATCATATAAAACAAATTTCCATGTTAGTTGTAGTTGTGAAAGAAGAAACAAACCAAAAGAAAAAAACAAAAAAAAAAAAGTGCAAAAAGTATGCTTCTATCTGCATTCAGAGTGCATCAGTTCTTCATCTGGATGTGGTCAGCATTTTCCATCACAAATTCTTTGTAAGTGTCTTGGATCGTTGTATTGCTGGGAAGAGCTGAGTCACTCATAGATGATTATCACACAATGTTGCTGTTACCATATACAATGTTTTTTCCTGGTTCTCCTCATTTCACTTTGCATCAGATAACGAAGTTCAAAGAGATAATTAAATGACTTGCCCAAAGTCACAGTCACTCCCCTCCCTGTACTTTCCATTGGCTTTCTCGTTCCTCATACACAGGACATGGCCTCTCCTAATTCCATGTCTTTTCATTAGACATTCCTCATGTCTGCAATAAGCTCCTTTCTCCCCATCATCTCCTAGCTTCCTTAGATTTCTTGCAAACTCATCTCAAATCCTACCTTCTGTAAGAAGCCTTTCCTCATCTCTTCAAGATGTTAGTATCTTTCCTCTCAGATCACCTCCAATTTACCATCTACCTATCCATCTCATCTATCTATCTGTCAACACATATATGTGTACGTATATGTCGTATGGAGATACAATTACCCAAAGTACAAATACTTTGTACAAATTTCAAATTTGTACTTTTGTACAAAAGTATAATTTCCTAAACTATGCAATACACACAATGTAAATATGACACATGACACAGTTTTTTGCATGTTGTCTCTCCCATTGGACAATGAGTTTCTCAAGGGCAGGGACTGTGGTTTTGCCTTACTTATATGTAGCTAGTTAGCATTTATGTAACACTGTGAGATTTTCAAAGCATATATATACATACACATACACACACACACACACACACACACATATAATCTCATTTGATCCTCACAGGAATCCTGGGAGGTAGGTGCTATTATCATTCCCATTTTGTAGATGAGGAAACAAGTTAAGTGACTTGCCCAGGGTCACCCAGCTAGTAAGCGTGCGAGGCTAAATTTGAACTGAAGTCATCCTGACTTTAGGCCAAGCCTTCTGTCCACTTTTGCTACCTAAAAAAATGTTTTTATTTAAACCCCAAGCCACTGCACTACCCACACTTAGCACAGTGCCTGTCGCATAGCAAGCATTTAGTAAATGCTTGTTAATTGTCTGCATAACTGAAATGTCAGGGCTGGGATCTGAACCTTGGTCTGCTGAGTCCTGGCCCAGGCTTCTGTCCATCCTGCCATGCTATCTCTGGACAGCTGAGAAAAGGGACAGGCTTTTCTTCACCACAGAGTAGACAAAATTAATTCTTCAAATGGATATAATAATATTAATAAATGACATTTTATCGTGTGTTTAAGATTTATAGAAGTCTTTACATTTAGTATCTCATCTGACTCTCACAATAACCCAGGGAAATAAGAATCCCAAGCATTATTGTCTCCATTTTTACAGATGAAGAAACTGAGACTCACAGAGATCATGTGATTTGCCCAGGGCCACACAGCTAGTAAGAGACATACAACTCAAACTCAGGTCTTAGGAGTCTTAGGAGACTCCAAGTTCACAACTTTCTCAAATGCAACTGGGGGCTCTTCCTTTCAGATTTCAACCCAGATCCCCAAAGACACTCCATAAATAAGCACATTCAATGGTGCTAAGGTCTCACTGGTTTTGTTGTTGTTAAATAAAAATATTTCTCATGGAGAAACCAAATGCATGCTAGTTATTCATATTTTTTATTGTCAATTATTTTATCATACCTTGAAATCTCCATAGATTTTTAGAACTGCTCCTAGAGATTTTTATTTTATGCTGGTTAGGATTTCTTCATTCATTTTCGTAACGCTTTCAGGAAATAAGTCTTGTAACGTTATTGTTATTATTTGTTTTTCTTAGCATAAAGCTAAGCAAAAAGAGAGAATGATTTTTCCATGACTAACTACGCCCACCCACACAGAGTGGCTCCATTTCAGAGCCAGAATTAAGATATTTAAGAATCCATTTCTCATTGCTGTGTGCAGACTCCTGAACTGTCTCTATTGTTCCAACAGCCACATTAAGAACGAATGCATTGCTTTTAATTAAAAGATTCACAGCGTGCCAAGACTTTCTGTCTTCGATCCCTTGAAGCAGTGAGGCATTGGAACTATAAAGGTTTTTCCTATTTTTATCAAGGTTGCTCAATATCTCTGAATAAAAAAGTGGAGACTGTAATTTGCCTGAAAGTATTTACCTTCATATTCCGTTTTGTTGGGAAAAGGAAAAAAAATATCCTTACGTGATTAAAAATGTGGGGTTAAGAATTGCTGAGATAGTTATAGATTCTACAAAGAGAATCAGAACTCTAGAATCTTTGCAACATTTGTTTGTTTACCCTGGAGAAAAACAGCATTTTTTTGGTGTTTCAAAAAGTCTTTAGAGTAACCTGGGTTAATTAAATGCTGCAGAGCATTAATAATAAGGATAGTAATAAACTATGGAGATTTATACCTGCAGGTCCACTAATTGGTCTAATTCTGGGCCCTGTTGCTAGTGCCTAAAAGCCTGCTATTCACTGAAAGCTGACCATTCCAAGAAATTGTCAAAACAATAACAAATAGCGTGTCCCTTCTGGATAATGGCAGGAGAAGGAGTCAATTTGGAATAGCCATGGGGATGCACTCTTCAATGTATTCCCTAGTGAGGCTAATGACTTTGAACAGCTCTGCCTCACTTAAATCCAATTTGTAGGCAAGTCAAGACATCGCCCTTGTGATGACACTGGTCCTCTTTGAGAAGGAAGGATGAACAACAAACAACAACAGAAATACACACACCAGTTTAATGGAGATAAACTAATCTATCTGTCTAAAAAAATCTGCTTACTAATCACCTAGTATATTGGTGTCTTAAAATACTTTTTAGGGGCTCATAGTGAAGAAGACCTTTACCAAACATCTAAAATTCATGACCTTTTCAAACTCTAAATTGGCTTTTGTGAACATGAATTCCAATTCTCAAATTTCAATGGAGCTGAACCTTTTGAAGGATTTCTAAGATTTTCTGTAATAATAAGGAAAGTAAAAAATTGCTGGCTTTGAAGGAGAAAATGCACAACCCCAAAATGCATAGAACAGTGCTACAATGTTAGATTTTTCAAAATAATAAGAATTAAAGGATTGTCCCATTGTTTATGGAGAGAGAAAAAATTTTAAGGAAAACTTGTGGAAATCATTTAAAATATTTCTGAATGAGTTATGTTTCCTCCCCTGAATCCTTACCTCTTCTGTACTAAGTAAAAGACACACTGGAATTGCCAGGCAACACCTGAGATTTCAAAGGATCTGAATGAATTAATAAACCTGTTCCTCCCACTCCCTCTTCTGTTTTGAAGGACAGGAGACTTCCAGTGATAGAATGCCAGGCAATGCTACCGAGGATTTGATCCACAGCTGTAGAATTCATGCACTGACAAATCTTGCATGTACTTCTATCTTATGTGGTTTGTCTGATCTTTGCAATCTGTTCAATGGGAAAACAAATGAAGAGTCCTTGAGAGGCTGGGCTTTTTTCACAGGCTGAAAAAGGTCAGTTTGCTAGCCCAGCAAAAAAAGAAAGTGAATCAAAAAATTAATGAGAATTAAGGCATGATCATTCCTGTTTGTGCAGTTCCCTGAATTTGAAGGAGCCTGAAGCACTATCTCACTTCTGACACTGATTTAACTATGGGACCACAGGTAAGTCTCGAATCTATGACTCAGTTTCCTTATCTGAAAATGGCCATAATAGTATTTGCAAAGCCTATCTCACAGAGTTGTCACTAGGACTTTGTAAACAATAGAACATTGTATAAATGTCAGTTCCTAAGACTGCTGATTGAGTATCTGGAAAGGTTCATGATAGAGACTGGGATAGGAACTGCATCTGTGATTTCATTAATATAGGAATCTCCCTCTATCAATGGAGATCTGAAACTTCTGTGCAACTTACAGTCTTAGAGCTGACTTGGGAGAGTAAATGACTTGTCCAGGGTCATATAGTCAGTAGATGGCAGAGGCAAGACTTGAACTCAGGTCTTTCTAGTTTCAAGAACAATTCTTTATCAACCGCCCCACGGTTTCCACTGAGTAATCATGAGGCCTTTGGAGGGTTCCCTTCAATAGTCAACGAGGTTTGTGGCAAAAATTCTTTAATGGTTCCTTCAACAGTGATAGCTACTAAGAATACTATGAGTAGTATATTAAATTACCTAGGAGTTCACGACACATTTTTATTTTTATTTTTGAAAGGAATTTTTGAGGAACAAAAAAACATTGAGGACCACTATGGACCACTCTATGCTGCCAAATTTGTCACTTTACAGATGTGAAAACTCAGAAGCTAAATGACTTGTCCAAGGTCACAAGATTGTTCTATTTATTTATGTATGTATTTATTTATGCAGTCATTCTTTTACTATTGATACACCTTGAAGCATTGCATAACACGACACTATTATAAAGAACTTTCCTCACAACTCTGTGAGATAGGGAGTGACAAATATTATCACCTCAAATATTGCCATATATCACTTTATGGATGTGAAAGCTGGAGTTCAGAAATGTAAAGGAAATCACCCAAGGTCACAAGCTTTTAAGAATCAGAGAAGGGGCAGCTAGGTGGCGCAGTGAGTAGAGCATAGGCCCTGGAGTCAGGAGGACTTGAGTTCAAATCCGATCTGAGACACTTGACACACATACTAGCTGTATGACCTTGGGCAAGTCACTTAACCCCAATTGCCCTGCAAAAAAAAAAAAAAAGAGAGCCATGCCTTGGACCCACGCCTCCTGACCCTATTAGGGATGGGGAACCTGCAGCCTCAAGGCTACATCGAGGATGATTTTTGCAGCTCAGCAGCTCTTGAGGACCTAGAGGGCCACATGTGTTCAGTCAAAGGCCCACTCTTGAGGACCTAGAGGGCCACGTGTGGCCTCGAGGCTGCAGGTTCCCCACCCCTGCTTAGATCATCTCCTCTTTCCATCACACCACAGAGCCTTGAAATGACTTTGCCCTGTCTGGTTTGACTTGTGGACATTTTAGCTCAAGACTTCTTTCTAAAATTTGTGGAAAACTAAAATGAATCCAGTAGATGGACTTATTGAGGTTATCCTCTGAATATTTGTCCCAATAAGGACATCGATCTCTCTATTGAGGAAGTCTCAATACGCTGATATACCCAACATCAAGAAACCATGGCATCTACTCTTTTGTTGCTTATTTGTCTAATATTCAAAGATGACCTGATCTGTGATACCTCTATTTCCTTAGACAATGGATTTACCCAAATTTAAAAGAAAAGAAAAGTCAACATAAACCCTTAAGATAACAGAATGGTGACCTCAGTGAACAGCTCCCCATAATGGAGCCTACAATAACAAAGAGGGCCTCTTGATAATTACTGCAGTCCATTTTCAAGTATTAAGTCACTTCACTTCATTCCCAGGTTTATAATTAAATACCATTTAGCCAGATTTTCTGCATACCATGCAATTATTTTCTATCCCTAAGGATCTATTCCAGACACTTGTTTTTGCTAGCCTCCCCTCCTTTAAATGTAATTTAAATAAAACGCTTTAATTGAAATCTCTAACTAATTTCAATGGTACATGTATCAAAGCAGTAAAGTGTTTACCCCCAACTGAGACTTACTATAAACTTATATTGAGTTTTTATGAAAACACAAATTGACAATATTCCCTTCCCAAAATAGAAGAAATTCAGTTTTTAGAGTGAGTATATTAAGTAGGAAGGAAGAAAATGGTTTCCTTTTTTTTTTTTTTTTGAGCACTTGCAAGATGCTGTGCTAAGCACTTTATAAATAGGGGTTTGATCCTCACGATAGCCCTGGAAGTTTTTTTTTTTTCATCACCATTTTATAGTTGGGAAAACAGAGGCAGAGAGAGGTTAAGTGATATGCTCACACAGCTAGTGTCTGGGGTCACATTTGAACTTAGGTCTTCCCAACTCCAGGCCCAGAGCTCTATCAACTTTGCTACCTAAACAAATATATTTTTATTTAAACCCTTTATGGTCCTAGAATGGTTGTGAGAACAATGTTGATAGAGTCTTAGAATAGTAGAGTTCATATGTCCAAGAGGCTATAAAACTGTGCCTAGGTTTTGACCCAGCAATACCACTACTAGGTCTGTATCCCAAAAAGAATAAAGGAAAAGGATCTATTTGTACAAAAATACCTACAGTAGCTCTTTTTGTGGTGGTAAAAAATTGGAAATTGAAGAGATGCCCATTAATTGAGGAATGGCTGAACAAATTGTGGTATACAATTGCGATGGAATATTATTGTGCTGTAAGAAATGATGAGCAGGTGAATTTCAGAAAAACCTGGGAAGACTTATATGAACTGATGTTGAGTGACAGTGAGCAGAACCAGAACATGATACACAGTAACAGCAATATTGCAAGATAATCAACTGCGAATGACTTAGCTCTTCTCAGCAGTACAACGATTCAAGATAATCCCAAGGGACTCATGAGGAAAAATGCTACCCCGCCTCCCAGAGAAAGAACTAACAAAGCCTGAATGTAGATCAAAACATACTATTTTTCATTTTCTGATTTTTTTTGTGTTTCCCTTCTCTGCATCTCTGTCTTTCACAACATAACTGATATGGTATTATGTTTTGCATGGTTGAACATGTATAACCTATAACAAATTGCTCAGTGTCTCAGGGAAGGGGGAGATGAGGAAGGAAGAGAGAAAATTTAGAACTCAAAAATTTTTAAAAATGAATGTTAAAAGTGTCTTTACATGCAACTGGGGAAAAAATAAATAGTATTTTAAAAATAGCAGAGTTCAAAAAGATGTCAGAGGTCCTTTAGTCCAAATGAAAAAAAAAATCATCTCAGTATGTGGACCCATTCTAAAATAGCTCTAAGAAGATGTAACTCATGGCCTCCTGGAGTAGCCTCACTAGGAAGTTTTCCTTATACAGAATTAAAAAACTTATTCTCTGAAGTATCCACCTATTTGGTGCTAGCTTTGTCCTCTGGGGCCAAAGTAAACAAAAGGAATGCTTCCTTTCCCTTGAAATACCCCCCAAATCTTGAACAGCTATCAATGTCCACTGAGTCCTCTCTCCAAGGCTAAATATGCCCAGTTCTTTCAACCAATCATTTGGATTGGTTTCACCATTCTGGTGCAAGGTTGACGACTTTGAGTAACTCTGCCTCACTTAAATCCAGTTCACTCACAGTTCAAGACATCACCTGTGATGTCATTGGTCCTCTTTGAAAACAAAGGACAAACAACAATGCCTCCCTTCTGTACACTTTCCATCTTGTCAATGTCCTTTATAAAATGAGTGCTCAGAACTTAACCCAACTGTCTATTCAGTGTCTACCCAGAACAGAGTAAGGAATGGCTATAATCTCCCTTTATTGGACATGCTAAGTAGAGGACAAGACTTAAAGTTTTATTGATATAAAGAACTCTCAGGTAAGAAAATACCCTCTACTAAGACAAGATGGCACCTTCCCTGTAGTTTATAGTCTTAGAGTTATCTAGAGTAGAGGTGTCAGACTCATGGCCTACAGAACTTCCCAGTAAGGCCTAAACCAAGTTAAAGTATAATTGCAAAAGTTTAACAAAATAAATAATGAATACAACAAAACACAGATAATGTTAATTTGTGGTTTTCTAAGTCTACATGCAGCACACAGGGATCCTTATGTAAGGATTAGCAGCCCTTTTTATATCAATTTTGACACCCCTGGTCTGGAGAAGAAAAGTTAAATGACCTGCCCAGGGTCACACAACCAGCACATGTCAGAGTCAAGGCTTGAACCCAGATCTTCCTGGCTCCAAGGGTTTTTTTCTATATCAAGCTATCTATGTTCATATTCTTTTTTTTTTTTTTTTGCTGACATAACACCTTGACTCATACTGAGTTTCCAGGCAACTAAAACCTCTGGGGGCCTTTTTTACACAAACTGTTATCCAGCTGTGCCTTACCTTATTCTTTCCCTATATAGGATCCTTTGAAATCTGAGCATTTGACTTCATGTTTATCCCTATTAAATATTATCTTATGTATTTGACCCATCCTTCTAGTTTGTCAAGATTGCTCAGGATTCTGCCTTTATCATCTAGCCAGTTAAGATAAACTAGCTTTCTACCCCTCCTAGCTCTCGAAGATGTGATGCATGCACTTATACCTTCACCCCGTGACTTAAGGAAAGACTGAAGTTGTTTACATCGGGGAACCCAATGATGAAGTTAGGGTGCCGCTATCAATTCGAGGCTTTCTTACCTCTAATCAGTAGCAGAAAACGGAGATGATGGTGGCAGTTAAGAGGTAAAATGGATAGGGTTTTGGTCTTGGAGTCAGGAATAATAATTATTAATTAATAATAATTCAGTTAATAACAGAGCATTAATAATTAACAATAACTAATAATAATTTATTAATAATGAAGTGAAACACTTAGCACAGAGCCTGCCATGTAGTAAGAGTTGTATAGATGCTAACTCTTGTTAGAAGGTCTGCAAAGAGCTTTACAAATATTATCTCATTTGATTCTTGCAACAACCCTGGGAGGTAGATATTATTATTATTATTTCCATTTTATATATGAAGAAACTGAGGCAGATGGAGGTTAAGTGACTTGGCCAGGGTTGTGCAGCTAATAAGTGTCCAAGGCTGAATTTGAACTCTGAGCTGTCTATCTCTAGGTCCAGGACTCTGGGTACTACAGTGCCATCTGCCTGTGCCAGGCCTACTTTAGCCTTGTGTGACCCTACGCAAGTAATTTCACTTCTTCCAGCTTCAATTTCCTTATGTGTAAAATGCAGATAACAATAGCATCTCACAAGGTCGTTGCAAGGCTCAAATGAGAAAATAGACAATTGCTCTGCAGACCTTAGAGGCTAGGGTATAGTGGAAAAAAGCACGGGGTCTAAAGTCAAAAGATCTGGGTGCAAATCCTGCTCTGCTGCTTACCACCTGTGTGCCTTTGGACAAGGCCCTGAAGGCCTGCTGGACTTTAATTTGCTCATGTGTAAAATAACGAGGCTTAGATGACCTCCGAGGTCTCTTTCACCAGCCCGAAATCTATGATCATGTGAGAGACCTAATGAGAAATGGCACCCACAAAGCTTTTTCTCAAATATCTCCATTGATGACACATGCTTCACCAAAATTAAGAACACTTATCCCAATTTTTCCAACTTTCAGCATTCCTTCCTTGTCTCCAATCCCAAATGGGAGGCAGTTTCTATTATTCCACTTCCCTCTTCTTGTCTCCTCCCTGAAAGGCCATTTTGCTAGCCATCAATAGGAATGTCTTACAGTAGTTTAGGAAACCCAAATAATAGCTTTCTGAGAGTCACATAAAGCAAGCTTATAGAGTTATTAATGGCAGTTAGCTATTTCAGAAGCTGGGAGATGTGGGAGATTATCTCCCCAGATGGGAGCTGCTACAAACCTGGTCAGCAGGCTTACCTGGTCGGCAGAGACAGTATTTTGCAATTTGCCCACATGATTCTGAAACAGGGGCAACAATGCAGATTATTTAGGAATCAATCAATCCACAAGAATTTTTAAGCACCTACTATGTGCTTAGGGCAGTGGGCATACAAGTACAAACAATGGAACAAACACTCGAGCAGCTCACGTTCTAATGGGTGAGAAAATAAAGGCACATGAAACACATAGCACAAATATAAAGTTAATAAGAAACAAAATCGTCAAATAAACATAGTTAAGGAGGGAGGGCTCTAGCAGTTGAGGGTATCAGGAAAGACTTCGTGCAGAATTTGGTGCTTGAGCTGCATCTTAAAAGAAGAGAAGGGCAGGGAATATATTCCAGCAATGAGAGAAGGCCAAGAAAAAGCCAAGGAGAGGGATGGTGGAGTGCTGTGTGCTAGGAATAGAGATGCTCGGCTTGGCTGGATCATGGAGCATGGGAAGGGAAACAACATCCGGAAAGATTGGACCAACAGTATCCCGTAGAACCAAGTAAACCATTTTGACCAATATCCAAAGTTCCTCGATTCATCGTTGGGAAATAGTTGTAAAGCAACTGAAGTTTAGCAAATTAGTCATTTAAATGGAATGCATATGGTAAATGTACTATTCCTCACAATGATTCGGCACCATTTTCACTTTCCTACTATGTGTCACTGACTACCATGTGTCAGGTCCTGTAAATGAGATGCCATCGACCTGGGCAAAGGAAACTTCAAGGAAATACTGAGTGTTGTAGAAAAGAGACTAGTCTTCATAGCCACTACTGCTTCCCCCACTGGTCTATACTGAATTAACTCTTGACACTTCACCAAGATGGGGTCCTGTGTTGCTGGAGTAATTTCTTTCTAAAAGTAAAATACTATAAAATTCACACAAGTCACATTAGAATTTTGAGCCCACTCAAAGAGAAGAGAAAATTGAAACTGACAAAACAAATATTTTATGGACTAATTATTCACATTGTGAAAAAATTCTCCGCTTTTGGAGAGGATTCATTACAGGGTAGCTCTTAAGGATGCAGGACCACTTGAGTCCTCGAGGTAGAAACTGGGTACTACGCCCATCCTGAGTCAGATCCAGGGGCTCATAAAATTATCCACATCCCCCTCCTACTCATTGACCTCAATACTACTGCAGCATTGGCTTCTAGAGAGGGCTTCGAGCCCCCACGTCCGCTCCCACCATCTAGGAAGCTTCCTGGAGTGGAGCTGGGGCTGATCTTGTAGCACTACATACTTAGGAGCAGGGCAATGAGGCCAGTAGCAGAGTCTGGGAAGTGGTACTAAGCCTTGGATGGATTCTTCAGCTTTCATCTAAAGCAGGGGTGGGGAAATGTGGCCTTCTAGGTCCTTGGGTGTGGTCTTTTGACTGAGTCCAAGTTTTACAGAACAAATCCTTTTATGAAGGGGATTCTTTAGCAGAAGTCGTACTTGACCGAGAGTCAGAAAGACCTGTATTTAATTCCTATCAGCTGAATAATGCTGGGCAAGTCACTTAGCCCCAGCTTGCCTCAGTTTCCCCATCTGTCAAATGGGGAGAATGATAGAACTTACCTCACAGGGTTATTGTGAGGCTCAAACAAGATAGTATATGCAAAGTGCTTTGCAAACCTTGAAATGCTATAGCACTTTGGATGTTATTAAGAGCTCTAGACTCAAGGGGGGGAGGATCCCACTGTTTAAACACCTATGTATAAAATCATTCTCCAACTAGGGAAAGAGTGCTTAAACCTCAAGGATTGATACAATGAGGTGGTGTAGATGAAGTGCTTTATGAATCTCAATGCACTATATAAATAACAGACAGCATTTATATAGTGCTTGAAGGTTTGCAAAGCACTTTATAAATATTATACATATATGATATATACTAGCTCTTACGGCAAGAGCAAAATGCAAAAGAAGAAGAAGGAATGGGGCAGAAAAGAGAGGAGGAGGAAAGCTATAGTCAAAACAAGACTCAAAAGATGACACGGCCGACGGTACACCAATAGAGGCCAACAATGGCGGCTGTGAGAAACTGACGTGCCTCACTCCAGGCAGCCTGAAATCTCTTTTAAGTTCATGAGATCGCTGTATAAAATAGCTTAGGAGTTCCCCAAGTTTGGAACGTGACGTAGCAGCAAGTACAGTAGGCTGGAAAGTCATGGCCAATGGGCACCATTTCAAGCTCTTCCATGCGATCTTCCTCAAGTCCCTTCATTGCTACAGGCCTTGGCTTCATCTAAAAAATGAACGTCAAGTGAGATAATGTGCATAAAGTGCTTTGAGAAACTTAAGGAGCTATATAATTAAATTTGAGCTATTATAAAATGAAGGCACCGGCCTAGATAATTACCAAGACTTTAAAATTCCAAGAATCTATGCCAACTCGACTCTAGCTGCTTGTTTCGATACTCTTGGGTTGATCCATAGCGCCATCTAGTGAAGAACAAGTATAATAGCAGGGAGGAAAAGATGGAAACCCAAGCTTCATTATGTTCTGCTAAGGAATAGGTCTGGTTTCCGTTGACTCTTAGTCCTTTATCTCTTGATGAAATAACTAATCAAGTGTAGTACATGTAATGAATTAGCCAATTAAGGACTTTCGGAGCATGCAAGTAACACACAAATATTAACCCATATGTACTATGGATCTCTTGTTCTTGAATCAATTTACTTCTTGTTAATTTAATTAAATATTTTTCTTTGCAGCAAATCTGTTTCTAAAGAAGCTTTGACCGGTGACTCAATGGAACCATTAATTAAGCTAGTCATCAATGGTAGCTCTGTAAAGAACCTCTCCGTCACAAATAGATTCTTTGACCAAATTAGGTCAGAACCTAATAAAAAATTAAAAATATTAGGCTACAATTGAAGGAACGTTTCTGTGATTGGTAAAATTGCAGGATCACAGATTTTAGAGCTAGAAGGGTACTCAGAAGTATCTCCTCAGCTCCTCATTGTTCAATGGTCAATGTGAGAAGTAAAATTTGGGTCCTAAATTTACTTATAAGGTAGATTTTTCTAAAGGATCCCAACTGGTTAGTTTCATTTAAAAAAAAATGACTAATGTGCTAGAATTTGTATGAATTCTAAGTGAGCATAACGTTAACTTCCTAGCTTCCTAGAAAAATTAATGAAATGGAACTCTGGAACCCTGGAACCTATTAATCTACCCTGTTGTTCCGAGTCCTTGGCACAGGACCACCGTAGAGGTGACAGATTATGAAAAAGTCCTTTTCTGTAAATTAGTCTTTTGTGTAGGGTCTGAGACTAATCTATGCCAAAGCCTGCTCTATAATGAGATTGCATGTAGTCCATAATTCAGCTTGATAATAATAATAATAATATATCACATTCATGCAATGCTTTCCAATTTTCTTTTTTTAATCTGATTTTCTTTGCTTTTCCTTTTCAGATTGTCCCCTTCCCCCGCCCACTGAGAAGGCAAGAATTACTGCTTTCCATTTTTCAAAGAGCTTTTATACATTCTCATTTCAGCCTCATAATGGAAGTAGAGTGACTCTAGAGGCATGTGACGAATGGAGATGTGATTAAAACCGCATTTATATATCGCAATGCAATGCAATAATTATTGTATGGCCAAAAACATATAAGCACAAAAATGAATTTATATCATATAACTTCCAGAGGATTTGTTTCATGCAAAATGTATAATTCCAATTATATTAAAGGAGATGAATACAGAACACAGAATTGGCCAGGATCACTACAACCCAAATCAATCCAGGCTTTAGGAATAGCTTTGAAGGAATGGCCTGTGTAAACAATAGAAAAGAATGGGAGATTTGACTTTGGACATCCATACTAAAACAGATGTGTCAACCTATATGATTAATCATAGTAGCCCTTTAATACCTACTCTACACTTATGGTATGTTGTCCGAGCAAAAATGTTGTCTAAATGAAAACAAATTTTTTTTTTCATTTTGACAAAAAGCAAAATGGATCATTAGATATAGCTATGATTTTCTGCTTTATAGAAGCTGCATATACTTTTTACGAAGAATTCTGATGAATAAAGACACACAAATATAGTTAAAACAGTCACTTAAAATTATAAAAATTTAAGGTTACCAAAACCTATCAGAAAATACCCTAGAGAGTTTTGTCAGTCTCATGGCTGAAACTACAAAGGATAAGATTTATGTAATTGCTTTCACTGTAGTCAATTTTTTTTTAAAGAAAATTAGGATACTGTGAAAAATTATGTTCCTAATTTGCACATTTAAATGACAGCGCATTCATTGTTTCCCCGGTTCTCTACTTTATTTGAAACTTTGATTTGGAAATTCTAATCACAGATCCCACTTACCATCACCTCTCTTTTCAAAGATAAGGGGGCTTTTTAGAGGCTTTTGTAATGACTTTTTTTTTCCTGCAATGAGCATTTGACTATTCCAGCCTTTCTTTTTCAGTCTGCTATATTCTAGCATCCTTGATTAATAGGCCTGCCAATTCAGTGAACTGATATGATCCCAACAATGGCACAGCCTCAAGATGGCCTGTTTTTTTATTCTCGTTTTATCCTTTCTTCAGTTATATGGATTTTAGGTACCCTCAGCTATGTCTAATAATCCATTTAGCTTTTTGCCAATACAAAAAAAATTGTTTTCATTTAGGCAATATTTTTTGCTCAGACAACAAAGTATGATAGGAATTTTTGAATTCCTTTCCTCTGACAGCCAAAGGGTTCTGTAATAGTCTAACTAGATGTACAGATCAATAAAAATGTCATTAAATGTTTCTATTGAAGCTCAGTTTCAGAATGGAGAAAGTTGTTCAGTATTCAGAAGCACCTGCCTTTAGGAAAATATTTGGGTAGGGGATGGAGGTGGGTGGGAAGAGGGGAACCAAGTAAACATATAAAAATTAGGACAGAGAGCCATGATGGCCAACCTTGCTTGTTTCCTTAATATGACTGGTTAATACAGTGAGAGATTCCATGTCCATGGAAGAATCAGCACTATCAGACTGCAAATTAACAGTTATCTTGACTTTTTGCAAAGGCAATAGTTTTTTTTAATTTCAATATTTTATTTTTTCCCAATTACATGTTAAAATAATTTTAACCTTGTTTTTTACAATTTTAAGTTCCAAATTCTCTCTTTCCCTTCTGCCATTCCCTCCCCCCTCATTGAGAAAGTAATAAATTTGATAAAGTTTGTACATGTTCAGTCATGTATAACCTATTTCTGTATTGGTCATGCTGTGAAAGAAAATGCACACACACAAAACAAAAATAAAGATTTTTTTTAAAGTAAACTTCAATCTACATTCAGATTCCATTAGTTCTTTCTCTGGAGGTGGTTAGCATTTTTCATGATAGTTCCTTCAGAATTGTCTTGGAGCTTTGTACTACTGAGAATACTAAATCATTCACAGTTGATCATTGTATAATATCGCTGTACTGGGTACAAGGTTCTCCTAGTTTTGCTCTCTTCACTTTACATCAGTTCACATAGGTCTTTCCAGGTTTTTCTGAGAGCATCTTGCTCATCATTTCTTATAGCACAATAGTATTCCATCACAATCACGTGCCACAAGCTGTTCTCCAACAAACCATTCCCCAATTGATGGGCATTCCCTCAATTTCCAATTCTTTGCCAACACAAAAAGAGCTACTATAAATGTTTTTGTACATATAAGCATTTTTTCCTTTTTTAAAAAAATTCTCTTTGGGATACAGACCTAGTAGTGGTATTACTGGGTCAAAGGATATACAGAGTTTGATTGACCTTTGGGCATAGTTCCAAATTACTCTCTAGAATAGCTAGATTGGTTCACAAGTCCACCAACAATTTTTTAGTGTCTCAATTTTCCCACACCCTTTCCAATATTTGTTATTTTCCTCTTCTATCATATTAGGCAATCTGATAAGTGTGAGATGGTACCTCATGGTTGTTTTAAGTTGCATTTCTCTAACCAATAGTGATTTAGAGCATTTTTTTCATATGACTACAGATAGCTTTAATTTCTTCATCTGAAAACTGCCTGTTCATATCCTTTGACCATTTATCAATTGGGGAATAACTCATTATTATAAATTTGACTCACTTCTCTACATAGTTGAGAAATGAGACCTTTATCAAAGAAACTTGCTGTAAAATTTTTTCTCCAGTTTTCTGCTTTCCTTCTAATCTTGGCTGCATTGGTTTTGTTTGTGCAAAACCTTTTTTAATTTAATGTAATTAGAATTATCTATTCTATATCTCATAATGCTATCTGTCTCTTATTTGGTAACAAATTCTTCCCTTCTCCATAAATCTGACAGGTAAACTATTCCACACTCTCCTAATTTGCTTAGGGTATCACCCTTTGTGTCTAACTCATGTACCCATTTTGACCTTATCTTGGTATATGGTGTGAGGTATTGATCTATATCTAGTTTCTGCCAAACTGCTTTCTAATTTTCCCAGCAGTTTTTGTCGAATTGTGAATTCTTGTCCCAAAGGTCTGTATCTTTGCATTTACCGAACACAAGATTACTATGATCGTATCCTATTATGTATTGCACACCTAACCTATTCCACTGATCCACCACTTTATTTCTTAGCCTTGTAATACAGTTTGAGATCTGGTATGGCTAGACCACATTCCTTCACATTTTTTTCATTAATTATCTTTATATTCTTGCAAAGACAATATTTTTTTAAAAGCAACATAGTCTTTTGAGTAGGATAAAACTCCACAGATCTATGAAGATCATTGATCCCAATGATACCCCAGCATGGACCATGTGGAAAAATTTGCTTCCATGGTGTAAATATACATATGTATCTAATGCAATTCTAAGGGCCCAAATAAAAGAACAGGAGTAAACTCTTATCACTTCTTTCCATACTTGCAGGGGGTAGATTCTCAACACAGGACTCAGAAGAAGCCAAGAAGAGGTATAGCTAAAAGCTATGTAATTTTAATGAGTGTAACACCTGCAGAGGCTATTATAAGGTAACATCTTAAATAATTATAAATTTTAAATAATACTTATTTTACTTTGAAGTAATAGGAAGGAGAATGTATGACCAAAGCAAAGATGGCAAAACAAAACATCCTATAGGGTGGAATGAGCCATTTCCATCCATGACAGGGATTAGATCAGCCAAGGAATGCCAGAGGAACTAGGAAAAAAAAACTATAACATATGTGTCACATAAATAACAAATCCGAATGCCATCAAAGATAAAATACAAAACCCCAATGAGGAACCCTATGACAATATATGGAGAAGCACAAATATCAGTCATTACTAATGCCTTTTCTCTGAGATTGCTTTTCATTTACACTGTATATATTTATAGGTGACTAGTTATTTGCGCGTGACATCCCCATTAGAATATAAGCCCCTTGAGGGCAAGGATTATATTTGCCCTTTTTTTTCCTGAGGCAATTGGGGCTGATTTGCCCAGGGTAACATGGCTTAGTAAGCATCTGAGGCTGGATTTGAACTCAGGTCCTCTTGACTCCAGGGCTGGTGCTCTATCCACCTAGCTGCTCCTATATTTTTCTTTCTCTGAATCTCCAACAATTAACTAAGTGCTTAGTAAATGCCTGTTGACTATAACTTTCTGGTGGCTACAAACGCAGCAGTTTTGTGGTAAGTACAGGACACAGGACTCAATTATATTCAATGGGACATAATAAAAGAAGGCACGTTGAAGACATAGCAAACACTTATTTTATTGCTGCATGAAATAAAAAAAGGCTTAAAACAAATCCTCAAGCAGAACCAAACTTTATGAAGAAGCAAATTAATAAAGAAGTAGAGAAATCTGTTCTCTTGATCTGCCATAATGATGGAGAAGGTCAGTTGTTTCCAGATAGCCTCATACTGAATCTTCTGTTCTGTACTCCATAGACACCCACAAGAGATCAGTAAGCTCACCAATGCCAACTGTCCAAGAATATACATTTGGGGTTCAGTTGGTGGCATCATTCAATGTGAACTCTTTAAAACTAAAACTGGTAGGTAAATTATCAATTGGATTTCCACCATTCTGAAATGCTTCTTCTGCTCTATTAGAAATACTGCACAGGTATCTTTTAGGATTTTTATCACTAAACCCATGTCTTTCTTTATTCTGTCAGAGAAGCTGAAATATCTTTTGATTCAGGAAGCACCGACCTTTCATTGATTACAGAAGGTCTGTTACTATCTTCACTGGAATTGCCAGTGTACATTAGGCCAGCTTGGGCAATTACTTTAAAGCAGGAGTTTTTAACCATTTTTGTGTATTTTGGACCCTCAGACAATCTGGTGAAGCTTACAGAGCTCTTCCCAAAATGATGTTTTTAATGAATAAAACAAAATACCTAGGATTGCAAAGAAAACCAATTGCAGTGAAATAGAGATATTTTTCACAACCAAGCTCATGGACCCCCCTTCCCCGAAATCTACCCACTAAGAACCACAGACCCCAAGTGAAGAACCCCTATGAAAAGAATGGGAATCATCCAGAGTTTCTAATCTGCTCATTTGAAAATTCCTTTACTCCATGGTAAGCATGTGCTGTTACAGAATCATTGTCATGAAAAGGAGTTCTAATAAATTTGTTCCATGTTTTTTAAATAAATATAGACAATAACAGTAGATGCAAGACAATGACAGGAAGAAGCATTGTCTGATCTACAAGGCCATTTTTCTGGCCCCTGCTCCTCCCAAAGGCTGCTTTCCCTAGAGGGAGCAATTCGTCACCAAGCTGCCATATATTGTCCATCTTCCATTAGATTGAATTTAATATTCGAACTCCTTTTGTTTAATTTAAACTTACATGCTTTCGGTATCATCTGAAATATTCTGTATTTGCAATGTTATTTTTGGTATAGTCATATTAACTCTTCCTATCCAGGGAAATGTCAAAGTCTTTCCCTTTCTTTGAGGAGAAAAAAAAATTTAGAAGGGGGGAAGTTGGGGTGGAAAACTGGGAAATGTGAAAGGTTAAGCTATAAAATCATTTTGTTAGAGACTAGTAATCTTTAGGGGGAGCAGTGGGTAGAGTGCCAAGCCTGGAGTCAGGAAGACTCATCTTCCCGAGTTCAAATCTGGATTCATATACTTTAGCTGTGTCACTCTGGGCAAGTCACTTTACGCTGCTTGCCTCAGTTTCCTCATCTGTAAAATGAGCTGGAGAAGGAAATGGTGAACCACTCTAGTATCTGTGCCAAGAAAACCTCAAATGGGGTTATGGAAAATTGGAAATGACTGAAAAACAACTGAACAATAACAGGAATCTCTATGAATACATTGCACATTACAAAAGTGTCAAGTCAACAAGAATTTATGAAATATGCTCTATGAGACAGGCCCTGGGGTATGTGTGAGGGATACAAAAAAAAAGGCCAAAAATGACCAAAAAACCCAGTTCCTGCCCTCAAGGAGCTTACACTCTAAGGGAGGAGACAACACTCAAATGACTATGTACAGACTAGATAGATACAGGATAAATTGGAGATAATCAGCAGAGGAAAGGCAATAGCATTAAGGGGGATTGGGAAAGGTTTCCTATAGATGGCAGGGGCCAGGGTTTAGCTGAGACATGAAGGAAGCCAGGGAAGACAAGAAACAGAGATTAGATAGCAGCAACAGCCATGACCGCCTTTGAATTTTTATCTTAACAGCCAATCTCAGCAAAAATGACAAGTAGGGAGCAGTATTTTTATTATTTTTTTTAAAGACAAAGTGGTTCTATGGAGAAAGTGCTGGACTTGGAGTCAGGAAGACCTGAGTTCACATCCTGCCTCAGACACTTACTGACAGCATGCCCCTGGTCAAGTCATTTAACTATCCAAGTCTCCGTTTTATTTGTAAAACCAGAAGGTGGAACTCAAGAGCCTATAAGCCCTATTCTAACTCAAAATCTATGAGTCCGTGGCTCAGACCTAAACCCAAAGACTGCTGGACACCTTTTGAAAACTAACATGGAAGGTTTTAGCCTTGGAATGTAATTAGAGGATGTGAGTTCCAATCCCAGGTCTGGGATTGTACTGGGCGCCTCCCTTTTCTTTTTTTTTTCTTTTTTCTTAAATTTTCTTTTTTTTTATTTTTAGTTTACAACATTCAGTTCCACAGGTTTTTGGGTTCCAAATTTTCTCTCCCTCCCTCTCCTCTCCCCTTCCCCCCAAGATGGCATCTTATCCAATGTAGGTTCTACATTTACCTTCATGTTGAACTTCTTTACATAATAGTCCAGGTGTAAAGAAGAATTCTATCCAATGGAATGAATCACGAGAGAGGAAAAATGAAACCATAAAAGAAGGGAAAAAAAGAGAGCAAAGAGTTTGCCTCAGTCTGCATTCAGACTCCGTAATTCTTTCTCTGGATGTGCATAGCTTTTTCCATCACGAGTCTTTTGGAGCTGTCTTTGAGCCTTGTATTGATGAGAGAAGTCAAGTCTATCAAAGTTAGTCCTTATAGAGACTGTGTGTCTGTAATCCTACATAATGATCTCCTGGTTCTGCTCCCCTCACTCCAGGTTGTAATGAAGTCCATCTGTTCCTCATTTCTTATTCCATAATAGTATTCCATTACATTCACATACCACAATTTGTTTAGGCATTCCCCAATTGATGGGCATCCCCTTGATTTCCAATTCTTTGCCACCACAAAGACAGCTGCTGTAAATATTTTTGTACATGCAGGTCCATTTCTCACTTTATGATCTCTTTGGGATATAGCCCTAGAAGTGGTATTGCTGGGTCAAAGGGTGTGCACCTCTCTATTCTAGAGCTCAGTTTCTCCATATATAAAATGAGAGGGTAAAGCTAGACCGTTTCGAAGGTCCTTTCCATTCTAGAATCCTACATTCTTCCTCCAGGGGCTGATGATTAAGTGGAATAACCATCAAAAGACCATCCCTTCATGTGCTTAGTGATTTGGCGATGGCCCCTGAGGCAGCTGTGATTTGGCAGAAAAAGCCCTGGACCAGAAATTAGAAAACCTGGGTTCTAGTCCCTAGCTCTGCTACTAATTAACTTTGTGATCTTGGACAAGTCACCTCATCCAATTCAGAAGCTTGTTTGGGCTTCAAATGAGGAAGTTACTAAGAAGGAACCAGCTCACAATGGATCCTCGATGGTGATAGGTTCTCAGCCCACATTGAAAATGAATTTATAGACTGTTGTGAAGAATCGCCTCCTTTTTACATTTTCGGATTCCACAAATAAAGTCCATTTTCACACACACACAAAGAGAAGACCTTGAAATATTTCCAGATATGAGGCATGATATGATTGCGTCTGAAACTCCATTATATATGCAGAGTAATTCAAGGAATGCTGACAGGAAAGGCTTGCATTTAAGCTTAAATTAAATAAAAGCCTCTTGAATCAAATCAACTCTTGGACAGGGAAAGCTTGGGGCAGTTTTGGGGACTTTGGTGCCAAGGTCTTCCTTTCTTCAGCAATTTGTGCCCAAAGACTCTGCCATCCACCTAGAAGCCAGTCTTAGGTCTCCCCCATTATTTTGTGCTGTCTCTGCGGGTTCTGAAGATGATTTTTGCCCTTCTTTGTATCACCAGCTCTTAGGACAATCCCTGGTGCATAGTAGGTGCTCAACATGTTCTCCCTGACTAACTGATTTATTCATAGTCTTGATCTAAAAGCCTGTCACTCATGCGCCAGCTCTAAGGATTAGCTTGTCCAGTTTTTAACTTAAGTACCCCCCCCCTCAAGATGCATGTGATGATTCAAAAGTCCTTCCTTGAAGCGTTCCAAGAATTACAGGAAAGAAGGCAGCCTGGGATCATTAGGAGACCCTAACAAATGTTCTCTGAGCTTTCTTCTAAGGCAGGCAAGCGTCATCTTTTTGGTGTCATGGACCTCTTGGCAGTCTTGGAAAGCCTATGGACCCTTCCTATAGTCTTCCTGAGGAGGCTGTATAAAGTTATACAGTAATGTTTTGAAGTGCATTAAAATGAAACACATAGAATTACAAAGGAAATCAATTATTTTAAAACAAAGATGTGATTTTTCCCATCCAAATTCATGGACATAACTGAAATCTGTCTATAAAACCCTTGGGGGAGGGGGGATCTATGGACCACAGAGTAAGACCCTTTGTTCTAAGGGGATTCTCAGAGCAGTGATGGTGGTCCTTTTACCATCTAGGTCCAAAGGAAACATAAATGTTTGCTAAAAGGTTTTTGGGTTATTCATGTGGGGTTTTTAAAAATGTTTTGTTTTAACAAAAAACTCTCTGTCTCTCTCTCTCTGTCTCTGTCTCTCTCTCTCTCTGTCTGTCTCTGTCTCTCTCTGTCTCTCTCTCTCTCTGTCTGTCTCTGTCTCTGTCTCTCTGTCTCTCTCTCTCCCCCCTCAAGTCAATTGTCTTAAGTCAATTACAGTTGCCGAATTGCCAAGAAGGCATAGCTCTGATTTGCTAAAGGCAAATTCCTCATCTATGAGCACATTCCCTAGAGAGGAGAAATCCCAGGTCCCGTCCCTGGCCTCTCTATCCCTAATAAAAGAATGGAATATAGATTCCAAAGTAGGGACTACTCTCCACCAGTTTTGTCTCCTCAGTCCCTAGCACAGTGCCTTCTTTGCATAAGGAGTAGGTGTTTGATGAACAATGGTTGCAATGAACAAAGTTCGAATTTAACACACTAGGGAACGCTGCATGAATTACCAAAGAAAAGGAAACCCATTTTAAATTTCAGCCAACATTTATCTAGCACTTTCTATGTATACTTTTCCCAGGACCAAAAGCAAAATATACAGATGACAGATTCCTTAAGGACCTAATGGTTTGCCTGGTCACTGGAGAGCTGAGAATAAACACATGAAGACATTTTGGGGGGGCAACATGTGAATGATCATATGAGAAAGAATGATGATTGCGTGATGGTGGGAACAGATCACAGGATCTGGTGGGGGAGAGGTCTGTTTTGAATAGGATTGAAAGGAAGGAAGGAAAGAGGAAAGAGATAAAGGGAAGGCATTACTGGGCATAGAGGCACTGGGTATCAAACCAATCATATCTTGTTGGGTTCTGGGATAGTAAACCCAGACAGTTCAGGTAAGAGAGAATGAAAAATGAGGTTAGTGATTTTGGAGGGACCATTTGGAGAACAGCCTTGAAGGACAGGCTTAGGGGTTTGGATTTGTCAAAAGGCAATATAGAATGTCTATAAATTCTTAAGTCAGCAAGCATTTATAAAGCACCTTTCATGTCAGGCACCTTGTGAAATGTAAGGAACTCTCAGTTGATGGGGGAGGCAGCATGCAAACAACTATGTCCAAACAAGCTACAGACAGGATAAATTAGAAAGACTCAACAGAGGAGAGGCGTTAGAACTAAGGAGGATTGGAAAAGGCTTCTTACAGAAGGTAAGACTTTACTGACATTTGAAAGAAGACTAGGAAGCCAAGAGGTGGAAATGCACTGGAAGAGAATTTCGGACAGTGGAAATGACCCAAGGTAGAAGATTGAGAGTCTTGAATGAGGAACATCAAGGAAATCAGTGCCACTGGATCAAAGAGTAAGTGGGGGAAGAGGGTGGGGAAAGGCGGGGTAGGAACACTGGAAAGACAGGAAGGGCCAGGTTATGCAGGACTTTGAAAGCCAAAGAGGATTTCATACTTGACACTGCAATTTATTGAGGAGATTGGATGGGTTAGGGAAGGGAGGAGAGACATTGGGCTGGAGTCAAAAGAGACTTGAGTCAGGGAATTCTTAAGTATGGGAATCAAGGAAAGCAATGTTTGGAAAACTCAGATAGGAGTATATGATAACACTCAACCAATTTGCAGGTAGACCAGCTATAATGGTCTCTATGTGTCAAATGAGGAGGCGAGGTGGCGCCATAGTGCATAAAGTGCTGGGTCTGGAGTCAGGAATTCTTGCTGAGTTCAAATCTGGCCTCAGATGTTGTTGTTTGTCCTTCATTCTCAAAGAGAAC
>CM053625.1:334737858-334800346 GCA_028646595.1 Phalanger gymnotis
CATCTCTCATCCCTGTGTCTTTGCACAGGCTGTCCCTCATGCCTGGAATGCCCTCCCTCTGCCTCCCAGAATCCCTGGTCTCCTTTAAGATTCAGCTCAGGTACCAACTTCTTTAGGAGCTCTTTCTTAATCCTACCACACCCCAGCTGCTAGGGCACCTTTCCTAAGATCACCTTATGTTCTCTATATATCCAATATGTAGGCATGTTGTCATGTCTTCACATGTACACATGTACATTGCACGCATTCAAATGTGTCTGTCTCCCTGGAGTGCAATCTCCTTGAAAGCAGAGGCTCACTTTTGTATCTGTGCTTAGGACAGTGCCTCACACACATGGCAAGTGCTTAATAAACTCTGTATTGGTTGATTGATTACCCCTTGCTGTTCAGTCACTGAGTCGTGTCTGACTCTTGGTGACCTTGGGGACCATACTGTTCATGGGGTTTTCTTACCACAAATGGTCTATTCTCTTCTCTATGGTCATTTAGCATCACCTATCCACCCCAAGCAAAGTTTTCAGGCCTTCTTTGATTCCCCTTTTCCCTCAACAAAGATAAAACACACACACACACACACACACACACACAATGTTTTGTAGTTGTCCTTGGCACCCCTTGACAGCTTCAGCTCATTCTCACCATGAGCATTCCTGACATTTGTCTATTATCTATCCTGGCTTCCATCTTCTGCCCATTCAGTTTAAAAATCTAAGTTGGTTGGTGAGTACCCTGTGCATCCACATTGATCCTAATGTCAGTCAAACTCATGCTACTTTATCTCCTCTTTGTAACTGCTTCCTGTAGTGTCTTCAGAATTCCATTTTTGAGCATCTCCCATCCCTCCTGGGCCAACTTCCTCTGAAGCATTTTAACACATCAGATTCTACTTGTCTTCCCTGTGAACTCTTCAAAATCTGCTGTCCCAAAATCTAGGGAACATGTCAGACTAGGCCCAGATTTCCTCTCCTCTATCAAAACTCTAGGATGGAGTGATAGCTTTCCTCACAAGGTTCCTATCATTTGCACCATGGAAACCAGTTCCTTCATTTTAATGAAAAATCAGATGCAGAATGAAATTTTGTTTCTTGGTTTTACCATCTTTTGACAATCAAAATCATCCCTAAGGCAGGTCAAGAGGTTATTTGAGCTGTTTGTCTGGGAGAGACTTCCTGTGGATATCTGAATAACTGAGTTTATATTGTCTTGTCTGGGGCAGCTAGGTGGCACACTGGATAGAGTGCTGAGCTTGGAGTTAGGAAGACCTGAGTTCAAATCTGGCTTTACACACTTACTAGCTGTGTGACCCTGGGCAAGTCACTTAGCCCTGTTTACCTCAGTTTCCTCATCTGTAAAATGAGCTGGAGAAGGAAATGTCAAACCACTCCAGTATCTTTGCCAAGAAAACCCCAAATGGGGTTATGAAGAGTCCAACGACTCAACAACAAAATTACCTTGTCTATAGTTCTAGCAAAATATTTCCCAGCTTCTTTGGGTGTGCTGTCAATTCCAAAGTGAGGGTACTTGTCCTCTGAACACAAGTCTTTGGCACCTACATTTTTCTCCATCAGACACCTGCCCATCCTGCAGTTTCCCCATGGAATGTTCTTGGTGTGGTTCAAAGATACACTCACCAGGAAGCTGGATACAACGACTACTACCAATAATAGCTAGCATCTATATGGCTCTTGGAGGTTTTCACAGTGCTGTGCACAGAGTCATCTCATTTGACACTTCTGAGAATAACCTTAATTGTCCGGAAGCTCCCTCAGGCTGTCCTGCTGGCTGGCCCATTCCATTGCCTGGGGCCATGCCTCTGTTGACCTCTGGTTGTTGGTCAGAGATCCCCTCTGGGACAGCATCCTCACCCTTCCCCATTACAAATCAATAATTCTAGGCCAAGGTGTATTCTGGGTGTCGTTTGAGCCCTAGTCCCCGATACATCGAGCGAGATAAAGTTTTTAGAGATCTCTCACAAAATCTCTCTAGCTCACGTGCAGGATCAAGGAGACCCTGGGAACATCCACTTTGGGCTTGTTTTGCTCTCCCCAAAGACTCCCAAACACTAGAGCAAACAAGAGCTTGTATATAGGAAAAGTTTCATTTATTCTGACCTGAAATGTAGACCAGATTTGTACTTGAATCCCTCAAATAATAATAGCTAAGCATTTTTATATTGCTTTAAGGCTTGCAAAGTGCATTAAGGCTTGATTCTTGTAAAATCCATGAGAGGTAAGTGCTATGATTATCCCCATTTTGAGAGTTGAGTCTCCTTCAGTTGTGACCCCATTTAGGATTTTCTTGGCAAGGATACTGGAGTGGTTTGATATTTCCTTCTCCAGCTCATTTTACAGACAGGGAAACTGAGGCAAACAAACTGAGGATTAAGTGACTTGCCCAGGGTCACACAGCTGGTAAGTGTCTGAGGCCAGATTTGAACTCAGGAAGAACAATCTTCTTGATTCCAGGCCCAGCACTCTGTCCACTGCACCACCTAGCTCCCTCTACTCCCATTTTAATGATAAAGAAACTAAGGCAGACAGGTTAATTGACTTGCTCAGGGTCACACAGTTGAGGCTGTATTTGAATTCAGGTCATCCTGAGAGCAAAGTCAACCCTCTCCCCATCACGCCACCTTGTTGCTTCTGTCAGAATGTCAGAAAACCTTTCTGGAGAGCCATCGCGCAAACCTCCCTTCTGCGGGTCCCACCTTCTCTCACAACCTATACATTCCACCTAACTTTGAGAGGACAGATCTGTGTGGCTCCCTGGAGTGCCCAGTCCCTGCTACACTGATCTCTACAGTACCAGCAAGTAAAAGGTCCATGAGTTTGGTTTCTCCTGCTGTGACCTCATCACTCCTCAGTACATGTCATTCCGCACTATACCACTGCCTCCAATAAAAGGAAGGACAAAGTTTCCTCCTTTCTTCTGTGGTTGCCACAGTGCCAAATTCTCAGTCCCACTGAGGGGACAGTACTCTCTCCAAATTCCATCTCCAGCTCTTCTACCTGTCCTTGTGACATATCCAAAAACAGCCCCCTACCGGCACATAATCCCCAGCATCCTCAGTGCCCAAAGGGAAAGGGACATACTTGCATACCTGTTATATTTTATGATTATAAATTGTACACGTAGACAACCAAAGCACTTCACTAATATGGGGACACATTGTTCCTATGATATGGAGAGAGGCTGTGTAAGTATCAGTGGAATGATACAAGCTGCTATCACTTGACCAGTCTCCCCTGGATCAGCTAATAATTTAGCAACTTTAGGATAAAGCTAACATTCATTCTGTTCTTCCGTTTTGATGATCTCTTTTGTTCTAATGTTTTTGGAAATGGCACAGAATTTGAAGCTTTGCATTTTGGAGCCGAAAGATTAAAGTAAGTATGAAACATTTTAGCTCTCTGACTCAACTGTCCCTCAGAAATGCTGAAGTCATATTATAACTTTGTCTTTCTGTAAAGGGTCTAGGTAGTCAGGTTAGCTTAACTATTCTCTAAAGTAACTGATCCTCACCATCCCTAGTACGCCTAGTTGAGTAACGAATGTCCTTAGGTCTTACACTTCTTAAGAGAGAAGTGGGTGAAGAGTCATGGATTCACAGAATGTTAGGGGATTATCTAAACCAACTTCTTTATTCTGAGAACAAAGGACACAGGAGTGACTTGCTCCAGGGTCCTATGGGCAATAGTGCCAGTAAGAAAAAGAGTAATAGCATGGGACCAATTTTGATAGTCCCTCACCTCCACTCAGGAACTCGTGATTTAGGGAAAGACAGCAGCTCTCTCTAGCTGGCTTCTCCCTCCTTCCAATGCAGCGCATAGGATTTGTGGGATGTGCCCCATTAGAACACATAACACAAACAAGAAACAGTATTGAAGGCTGAAAAAGAAGGGCACAATACACTTCTCTGATATGGAACCAAGAAAAATACCTTCAAATTTCTACTCCCTTCTTGTAGAATCCTGAAGTTCTTTACAAAACATTTTTTTATGAAAGTAGACAAACCTGCAATTTCACTGGAGACCTCTAGGAGAAGAAACCCCTCTACTAATGTAGAATGGCGCTTTCTCTTCAACTTATGGTCTTCCCATAAGTGTCCGAATCACTGACTGTTACTGTTCTAAGGAATTGCGTACCTGGCTTTCTTTCGAAGCAACTTCTGAGACTCTGGGTAGTGAACCAAAATTTCATTCAAGTCCTTCTTATCCAAAATGAAAAGGTTGGTAAATCCATGAGCCACTACATTTGCTGTGCGACGATTTCCCCCACCAACAGCCAGCAAGCTAATTATTCAAGAGAATAAAGAGAACAGGCAAAACCATTGAGGGCTAGAATTGCAAGATCTCAGTCTCACCTTGCTAACTCAACCATCAAATGAGACAATATCTGTAAAGCGCCTGGAACACACTAGGTACTTAATCAATGCTGGTTCCCTCCTCTCCTTTCCCTTCCTTCAACCATCATGAAGCCGCCAAAGCAGCTGAAAGAGTATGTGCCCCAATCTGGGAATGCAGGGAAAGAGAAATAAATTGTTGGCAATCAGCAGCTGTTTTTAGAATTCTATTGAAAGGAGATTCAGTGATACAGTAGGATGTTTCAGCCCTGGTCTCACTACTCCTAGTCTCACTGATTACTCTCTCTCTCTTTTTTATTTCCCCCCACCCCAAGGTCTGGCCTCATTCCCCCAATTTCCCACCCCCACCGCCGGTCCCTTTCTGACCTTATTTCTCCAAATACAGATCCTGCTCTCAAAGTCACAAGAACTGCTTTGCCATCTGGCCCGCCTAGTACCTGGACCTGTCCGGCTTGGATAATGTACATTTCTCTTCCAATTTCCCCCTGAAACAAAGAGGAGAAGATATACTAATGTTCAAATACTGTACAGGTATGCTTTAATCACAAAAGACCCTGTTGAATCAGACCTCTTCCTGACAGAGCTTTGGTTTCCATAAAGAGACCTGGTACCTAAACTATTTTAAAGTCAATTTACAATTATTCACACGGAGAACAAAAAATAATGAAAACGCATCTGGCTCTGGAACATAGCAAGAGAGCCATAAGCACAGATACACACACACACACACACGCACGCACACACACGCACATACACACACACGCATACACACACATGCATACACACACACGCATACACACACATGCACACACATACACACGCATACACACATACACACGCACACACATACACGCATACATACACATACACACGCACACACATACACGCATACACACACACACACACATACACACACACGCACCCCTTCATACCTGGCTCTGTTTCTTCATGCCTCAGCCCTACTTCTTCTAGCTGCCTGACCCATGGTGAAAAGAGTATGAATAATCAATCTACTTACAAGTGATTGAGAGGTGGCTGTATCATTCATCCATTCAATAAACATTTATTAGTGAGTAAATGCAAAGTTGTTTTTAAAGACCTCTCAATGTAAAGGAGGAAATCTTATTTCCTTATTCTTCTGATTTTTAAATGTAATTTTTTGCCTGCGATCTTTATCTTCTTGTTGAACACCTGTTTCCTGAGAGTGTTTTCCCACTGCACACACCTAGTTCGGTACAGAGTCTTACACACTGTGATCCAATAATCGTTTTAATTTCCAAATGTTAAATTCCTCTGGACAAAGCAATGTATTGTTCCTTTCTTATCCTCAAGCAAATAAATGCTTTGTAACTCAAACGGTGGAGCCCAGTATTCTTCTTTACCTAATAGGGATAATTTTTAATTCCTTGCCTCTAACTGGTCCTAGAAATATCATTTTCATGTGCCCTTTATCAAAGTAAAGGTCCTTATGTTTGCGGGGAGGCCCTTAAATCCTCCAGGAGAAAACTGACATCATATTTGAACACTCTCCTAATTTCATTACTCGATTTTAGTTATTTATCAATTTCGAAACTTGGTCTCTCCCTATCTTACCCACGTGGGTGCATGGGAGGGGGGCTACGCACATGGCCCCACTCTCCCTGGCACAGAAGCTTTGTCCTGCTCTGTTTCTGGCCTCTCCTTAGACGACCCGGTGCCCCGCCCCCCCGCCCCCTCCCCACTCCTAGAGGCTCATCATATTCATGCAGAACTTAGTGCATCACGCTAAAATCAGTCAGCTCCCTACTGCTCAGAACTCCTGAGCTCAAGAGATCCCTCAGACTCAGCTTCCCAGGGAGTTCATTCCAGGTAGCAGGCAAGACCAATGCTTGACTTGAGGTCACATCTCCTTCTAACTAGAGGTGTGACCACAAGCAGGTTATTGGTGCTTTCTGAGTCTCCCTACCTGGCTTTGTAAAATGAGTAAGATAATAATGCCAAATGTGAGGGCTGGATGAAATAATATATGTAAAGCATTTTGCAAACCTTCAAGCATTATATAAATGCTAGTGTCATGATTATCGTTATTGTTTTATCATTATTATTAGTAGCAGTATTACTACCATACCTGCTCTATTTACTTCACATGGTTTATCAAACAAGATGATAGATATCAACATTTTTTGAAAAGCATAAAGAGCTGTGCTAATATGAAGTATTGGTACCAGTGGTGGTAATGATAGTAAGTAGGATCATCCATTTGTAAGTAGACAATGTATACATTCCAATTACGACTTTACAAATCATTCTCCCTTTTACATAGTCACTGTGGTTCTTTCTGACTTCTTCTTTGTCAATTACATAAATAAATAGACAAATAAATGATGAAATAAATAAAACAAATGAATGAATGAATACCTTCTTGCACACATAGTCATTGGGCAGGTAAACTACGGACTTCAGCCTCTTCAGCATATCGAAAATCATTTGCCTGTCACAGCCCTAAACCGAGAGGAGAGAAAAAAGGGCCCAAGATTTAAAGGCAAACAGATTGGAAGCCACATGATAAATAGTTTAACTTTGACTCAGATGGCAAACGTACCTGAAAAAGAGCCACCTTGCTGACAATGTCATAGTTGACGTCGATAGCAAGATCTAGCCGCATCTTGTCCGGAAGCTGCACCATCAATTCAGATTCATCTGACCAATGGGAGAAAGAAACACATCACTTACTCCTTATGGAATTACATTTACACTGGATGACATATGAGTTCAGTGTCATCATAGTAACTAAAGAAGTATGGGGGAATGTGTCTAGGACATTTGAAAAAACGCTTGCTAATTGTGGGTGACCTTGAGAGGGTTTCTGTATGTGGAAGTGGGTGTCTGTAATTTCCAAAGAAAAGTATGCGGCAGGGTCAGATGCCACAACAGAAGGGTACTATTACACTGCTGGAAAGGAGGAGGAGACTGGTGATGATGACAGTTTTTTTCTTCTACATCCCAGAAGCAAAAACAAAAAAAAAGTCTTCCTCTGGATTTAGAAGAAATCTGAGAAACTAAAAGAATCTAAGAGTATTAGTTTATCTATTTCTGGGAATTATAATCCTAGAGTTCATGGACTATTGTGAGAGATGTGGTACTAAATAGACTGAAAGGGAATCCTGGTCCAACTCCTGATTGATTGAAGGCAGGTTGTTGGCCTTATTGATCACACGAAACAAATTTGGTATCTCAGATCTATTTTAGCCCTGCTGCCTGAGACACTGGGACATTTCTTCTAGCTTTCTAAACCCACTTAAGTAGGATAGAATTATCCAGGGGCCAGAATAGGTGGATTCAATAGGTGGGAAGGCACAGGGAGGATAATTTTGGCTTGATCCAAGGAACATTAGAGTCATAGGATGCCCCATGAGGTAATAAGTGCACCAGAACTAAAAGTGCTTGAGTAGATGCTGGGCGATCTCTCACCAGGAAAGCTTTGGAGAGCATGCCTACATAAGGTAGGAAGTTGGGCCAGATGATCACTGAGGTCCCCATCAACACTAAGATACTGTGAGACCAGGAACACTAAGATATGCCAAGCAAAACTAGGAAGACAAGCCAAATAGGAATTGGATAATCAGAACCTTGGCTAGCGATTTTGGTGCCTCAAGGCAAATAGCATTCTTGTGTTTATAACACTAATGTAAAAAGAAGAGAGATAGAGATTTGACCTTTGATTTCATTGGTGTGAGGAGTTCCCAGGGAGGAACTGCCTCTACCAAAGCAGAATTGTATCTTCTCTGCAAAAGTCTTAGTAAGTAGCCTAGAGCACTGAGAAATTAAGTGACTCGCAGGGTCATACAGTGAGTATGTGTCAGAGGCAGGATTTAAACCCAGGTCTTCCTGGCTTTAAGGCCAGTTCTCTTTCCATTAGACCACACTAACTCCTTTGTGAGATTAGTACAAGAAGCAATTAAGCCAAATTGGAATGTAATTGTTAACATTTGTTAATAATTGTGGTTGGATTAAAACATATTCCATTGCTTCAAGCAGTTGAATTGGTGGGAATATCCTAGGACACAAAGCCCTGTGGGGATATACTCCTGAGCAATGGAAGACCACTGAAGAGGTAGGTAGCAACTGGTTTGAAAAGAATGTCAGCACTAGTACAAGGGGAGTTCAACTCAGTTGTACTGCCTGAAAAGAGGGCAGGGGAAAAGGAATGTAGGTACAGAGTCAGGGAGAAATTGTTGCTGATAGTTTCAGATTTTAACTAATTGTTTTTCCTATGTGCTAAGTTAATTGTTTCTGTGCTGCTAAAGTAGTATAAGAACTAGTAAGATATAACTATAATAATATTTCAAATTATACAATCTTTTAAAAATCATTTTAAATTTTGGCACCCATTGAATTCTGCTGCCCTGGGACAAAACTCTGATCACCTATACCTAGTTATGGCTCTGTTTCAATGTACTCTGAAGTCAGAATAAAATAATTTCTGTATTATTTGCTATTTGAAGATTATCTCTGCCTCTGCTCCCTCGTCTTATAAATAAATGAGAGTTGACTATTAGGTTTTTGTTAGGCAATAGAAAACAAAATAAGAAAGTTAAATATGTAAATTATTAAATCAGAAAAAAGCATTTTCATTATTAAAGGCTGCAAGTATTTAAGTAGAAATATATTCCTCATAGATGCACTCAAAAATCCAACTGAGGACATTTTAAAAGGATGAATAAATAAATAAAGAGGAAGGGAAACAATTGGATCTTTGAGGCTAAGAAATGATTGTTATGCAAAGTAACTATAATTCATTTCCAAGCACTTAGAAGTGGCCTCTTTGGATTTCATTGTTAATATTTCATTGTAATTATCTCTGGAGAAGGAAGCATAGATAAGAGACACACGGTTCAGTGAGGAAAGCCCTGAACTATATATAAGCCTGGTTTCTCCTCCTTGCTCTGCTTCTAACTATCTGTGTGACCTTGGGAAAGTCAGTCATAATTTTTATGAATCTCAGTTTCCTCATATGTAAAATAATACTCCCTCATGAGGTCTTGTTAGGATCAAAGAAGGAAATAGATGTGAGAATTTGAATAGTATAAAGTGTGTTTTTCTTTCTTTTTTTTCGATTGCCAAGCATTTATTTTCTCTCCTTCTCATCTCTCCACCCACATCAAAAAGAAGAAAAAAGAAACCCTTGTAACAAATATGTATGGTCAAGCAAAAGAAATTCCCGTGCTGGCCATGTCCAAAAATGTGTCTATCAGGGTCTCGAGTCCATCAACCATGTGCATTATCATTTTGGCTCCCCGGGAATCACGGTGATCACTGTATTGGTCAGAGCTCTGAAGTCTTTCCAACTTGTTTGTATTAACAATCTCCTTGTTACTGTATAAATTGTTTTCCCAGCTTTTCTCACTAGTAGAAAGTGTTATGTAAATAAATGTCTGGGATATGTCTTTCTCATTCCACCTTGCCACATCTGGGAAAGCAGAATCATATAGAATCTAAGGGACATCAGGGACTTCAGAGGCCACAGAATTATCACCAGAGATTCGGGGCTAGAAGGAACTTTAAGAAGTCACACCCACTTATTTTATATTAATTGTGGTGAGATTGAAGCATATTCCATTAGGCAGGTATGGGGATGGGACAGGGGAGCATCGTATGGCTGACAGATGAAGTATGAACACTATACATTACTGGTAACATGTAACTTACACTTTGGAATGGTGAAGTAATTCCCTTATTAATCCCTTGGTCCCTA
This sequence comes from Phalanger gymnotis, assembly GCA_028646595.1. Lineage (NCBI taxonomy): Eukaryota > Metazoa > Chordata > Mammalia > Diprotodontia > Phalangeridae > Phalanger > Phalanger gymnotis. Next base: position 334,747,956 of record CM053625.1, read on the forward strand.
TGTGCCTCTGCTAACCTCCCCATGACAAAACATTGTGTCTAAGAGAACTAGCCACTGCACCATGGTTCAGTCAGTAAGCATTAATAGAAGTGACTCTACCCTCTGGAGCTCTCTCTTCCCCCTCTCTCTCTCTGTCTCTTTCTCTGTCTCTCTCTCTCTCTCTCTCTGTCTTTCTCTCTCTCTCTCTCTCTCTCTCTCTCTCTGTCTCTCTCTTTCTCAATGAACTTTGGGAGTGGCCTTCAGGATCTAACACAGGGTGGCTTGGGTGAGGATTCATCCAGGAGTCATTCAAAATCTAGATACGGATTGGATGGGGCCTATTTTATGAAGGAAATGTGCAAAGAGTGCACCTACTCTTCCCAGACACCAATGTAGTAAGACCCTGAGGGACTGAGGGAAAATATTTATACTTTTTTTCTTGTGTTTTTGAAGTAAATATTCCTTTGTAAAAGCTAGCTGATGTTAAATGGTTAATTGAAACTGGGCCACTAGTCATTGACACTTAGCAATGTGGGGAACATTGCTGGTGAGGGTTTGAGCTGATGAAAGCAGCAGAGACACCCACAAACCCCTCCGGGTGCCCTAGATACTTGAAGGGGAGATGTAGCCTGCCTGGCTTTGGAGAGGGCCTGGGCTTTCTACTTAGATGCATCCATACATCCTGTATGTTTCTTCTCACTCTGAAAGATCACAATGGAAGGAAATTTGGAGAAAAACATACAAATGGGAGCTACTTTTAATATTATTGGTAAAATACATTAGACAAACAAAGCTAAACTAACAAAACCTTATGCAAGCAGAAACCTCCAATGGGATATAGATCTTACCCAGCATGCCTTGAGAATGCCATGTATATTCATACCAGGTCTTAACACGATTCTGAACTGATCTTGGGATTTTGTAGAAATTCATGTACTTGACGGTACTGTCCATGCAGCTCCGGTAATATGTTTGCCCTGCAGTTGCTGCTCCAACAACATCTCTCATCTGGGGAGGACAGAGGAGAGAGTCCAAGTAAAATCAAGAGAAATTGCTTATTCACAATTTTAAATCCGATGTGTTAGGAACTACCAGGTATTCTCTTTTAAAGAGAATGTGTTCTTTTCTATGTAGAATGGGTATCTTATTTCTTGCCTTTTCAATGGGCAGAGGAAGGAGGTAGAGAGGGTGAAAATTTGGAGCTCAAAATAAAAAATTATTTTTTTTAAATTAAAAAGAATGCCTTAAATTCTCAGCTGGACATTTTTATATTTTGTAGTAGGAATTTGCTTTTCTGAGGCTTCCCCTAGTCAAGCTCAATGCACAAGATACTTTTACAAATCACAGAATCTCGGAGTTGGAAGAGAGACTCAGAGCTCACAAGCCCAACCCAGAACTGAGATAAAATCCTTGTTCAAACAGCCCCAATAAGTCATCACCCATCATCTTCAGGAAGATCTCTGGTGGGGGGAGGGCTGCCTACCACCTCCTGAGACAGCTTATTCCACTTTGGACATCTCTAATTGTTAGCAAGTTTTCCCATAGATCTTCTTCTTCAATTTCCACCCATTGTTCTTAGCTCTACCTTCTGGGGTTGAACAAAACAAATCTACTTCCTGTCCCGCTTGAGAGCCCTTCGCGTACTTGAAGACTTCTATCATGTTCTAGCTGAGTCTTCTCTTCTCCATACTAACCAGTCCTAATTCCTGCAACTAATTTTCACATGACATTGTTTCCAGAACCTTTACTATCCTGGTATCCTTGATCTGGACACCTTCCGGCTTATCAATGTCCTTCTTAAAATCTGGTAACTAGAATAGAACACTATAATTTTTTATTATTTTCATCTTCATAGTATCTTCCCAATTACATGTAAAGACAATTTCTAACGTTTCTTTTTTTTAAATAAAATTTTAAGTTCCAAATTTTCTCTCTTCCTCCCTTCTCATGTGAGCGCTATAATTTAGAGAGAGTCTCAAATGGTCCAGGATAATCAGACTCATAAGCTGGGCACTATGACTCTCTTAACCCAGCTTGAGATCTCACTAGCTTTGGGGACTGCCATATCACACTCAACTCATAGTGAGCTTCTAGTACGTGAAACCCCCAAGCAGTCTTTCAGACTATTCTCTAGCCATGCCTCCTGTTTCACACTTGTGGCATTTATTTTTTGGATCCAAGTGTGAGTCTTTACATTTATCATCATCAAAATTCACCTTCTTAGATTGGGCCCGACATCTGAGCCTGTTGAAATCCTGATTCTATTGTCTAGTACATTTGTTGTCCCTCCCCCTGTGTCATCTGAAAAGTTTGTAGACATGCCACTTATGACTTTATCCAAATCATTGATAAAAATATTATATGACACAGGGTGAAGGCTATGCCCATAGGTCAAAGCCACTAGATACCTCTTCCTCCCAAGTTGACATTGAGTCATTAATGACAACTCTTTGGGCCCAGACATTTCACAGGTTCTGCAGCCACATGATGACATGATTACCTAGGCCAAGTCTCTCCATCTCAACCACAAGGAGAGCATGAGAAACTGCATCAAACGCTTTGCTAAAATATAGGTAAACTACATCTCTATTCATCCTCCAACTTGCCACTCCAAGATTTCCATCAAAACTAGAAATAAGGTTATGCTGGAAAGATGAGTTCTTGCAGACTCATGAGTCTTTCCTAAAATGCATTGTCTAGAAGTGAATAGAATACTCTCAACACAGCCTGACCTGGGCAGAGGACATTTTCACCTCCCTTGATGAACACTATTTTGATCCATGAAGCCTCAGTGTACCATGGTGGCTGGAGGCCTAATTCTGTTATTGCAATTCTCTTCATAGTTGAATATTCTTTGGGTGGAAGATCAGATTGGATGCTTTCTAACATCCCTTCCAACTCTCCAATTCACAGGCTCATAAAATTTAGGGCTAAAAAGGACCTTAGAGTTCATCTCGCTATGATTCTTCCATCTGGAGCTGCTTCTCATCCAACAAAAAGCCCTTTAGAACTTCAAGACATCTTTGCATTAAGGGTTGGGAAAGCCCAAATATGGAGGAGGTCGACTTAGTCGGCTCACCAAACTCATGAGCCCAAGAGGCACCATAAAATGCAGAAGCATCAAAGGGTCATGGATTCAGAGTTGGAAGGGGCCTTAGAGACCATCAAATGCAAGCCTCTGATTTTACAAATAAGGAAGATGTGTGACTTGCCTCAGTTCACACAGCTAGTTAGTGTCTAAGGGTTGATATGATCTCAAATCTTCCTGATTCCAAGCCCAGCATTCTACCCATTTGTACCATTGTACAAGACAGGGCATTAATTCTGCTCTCATAATTCTGAAGAGATGCAGAGCCCTCCAGGGTCCCCTTTCTGTCTTTTCCTAACGTTCTTTTATTTACTTATCTTCCCTTCTTTTCACTCTCTCACCCAGCCTGAAATCTCTGTTGTTGTTCAGTCATTTCAGTCTGTCTGACTCTTTGAGACCCCTTTAGGGGTTTTCTTGGCAGGGATACTGGAACTGTTTGCTGCTTCCTTCTCCAGCTCATTTTACAGGTAGGGAAACTGAGGCAAATTAGGTTAAGTGATTTGCCCAGGGTCACCCAGCTAGTAAGTGTCTGAGGCTGGATTTGAACCCAAGAAGGAAGATGGGTCTCCCTGACTCCAGGCTCACTGTGCTGAAATCCTTAAACCAATCCTTAGTCGGGGGTGGAGGTGGGGGTGGGGAAAGATCTGTAGGATTGGCCCTTAGGAAAAGTGCAGCATGAAGTTTTTCTTTGGCATCCTTGAAATCCTGCTCATCCTTCATCACTTCCCCGTGGTAACACCTGCATCCCATCAGACATTAAGTGTTCTCCTGGTCCCTCCTGTCAGGTGCATCTAATAAATCCACTCCTCCTTGGGGAGTGGGGATTTAGTAGTGGGAGGTTGTGTCCTTAAGGCAAAATGGGCTCCTTAGCCCTTGAGGAGTTTGGCTTTTGTTTACTTTGAGTGAAAGAACTTTCAGCTGTTAAGTGCTAAGCCCCAGGCCCAAAGCCCTATCAGGTGTGAAACCTGTGTGGGCGTAGATTAATGACTTAAGAGGGGCCAACTCAGGAACCAATGGTCTCTGGTCGTTGAGGCGGGGCTGCTGCGAGGAGAGGCAAGAAACTACAGCTGAAGTGGAAAAAAGCTGAAGCAGGAGACCTGTGTGAACCCAGGAGTGCGAGCAAAGACTTGAGGCCAGTAAATGTGATTTGGCTAAATATTATCCCTGTTTCTCTGTGGCCTCCTGGTTACTCTTGTGAGGCGGGCCTATTGGGCCTGGGGTTTTTTGGTCAAGATGTCGGAATGGGGAGTCTGGTTTGCTAATTTGTTGCTCTGGGGCCTAAATAAATGTTCTGTTGCTTTCTACTTAGAGAATCTCTCATACCTTGCGATTTCAAACCATTTAAACATATACATGATTATATTTGAGATTATAAATTCGGCCTTCCTACTACAGAGGTCCGGAGCAGGAAGTGGGGCCAGGGTCTGACCCATAGAACGAATGGTGGGGAATGGATTTTCCGTCACTGAAGCCAGTCCAACAGGGCTAGAGAGATGTTTGAGGGGAGGGATTTCCTTTAAAACCAGCCATCAGAGGCCACTGCCGATCCTGCCTGCCTTTACTCACCTGTCCTATCATCACGGAGAAAGCGAAGACCCCCGTGAAGTAGTTCAGAAGCTGGAAAATGATTTCAAAGAGAGTCCTGGGATCGGGCAGACCCCCAATGGTGATCAGGGTCTTGACAGCGAAGTAATAACATCGAATGTAACTGAAAGAGAAAGAGGGAGGGAAGGTGACTCGAGCCATGACTCTTGGCTCAGGAAAAACAAGGAGCTGAAAGAGACATTTTTCTTATTTATTTTTGCACTTCTTAGCTTGGCTAAGAGGCACCCACTCCCATGTGGAGGGATACTGGGGGTAACTATAGTGATGCAAAAAATAATAATAGCTAATACGCACTGTAATGAGCACTTTATAATCATTATCTCAGTTGATCTTTGTCATGATCCTGGGAGGTAGGTGCTGTTATTATCCATATTTTACAGATGAGGAAACTGAGGCAAACAGAGGTTAAGGGACTTATCCAGAGTCACACGGCTAGCCTGTTCTGTGGCTGGATTTGAAGTCAGGTCTTCTCGATTCTAGGTTCCGAGCACTATCCACTGAGCTAAGAACACCCTATAGAAAGCCTTCAGCATGCCTGGAAACAGGTCTTCCAAATCCTGGGCCACCATTTCAGGAAATGTCCCCTTTTCAACTTCCTTTTTAGGTGCTCATGAAAAAGCAAGGAGCCAGAAAGGACTTTATCCTCTTTTATTTTTGCACATCTCAGCTCACTTCCCAGGCTGCATTCCCTGAAAACACTGAAGCTTACGCCCTGTGGCATCACCACATCCCTGGATCATGCAAGGATCCTGCATTTAGAGTTGAGAAGACCTCATCTAGGCCAATCAGTCAACAAGCATTTACTAAGCACCTACTGTGTACCAGGCACTGGGCACTCTACAGTTCCATTTTATAGAGTGGCCACCCCCACCCCCCCACGAAGTGACTTTCCAAGGTCACACAGGTAGGAAGTGTCAGAAGGAGGATTTGAACCCGAACCCAGCCAGTGATCTTTCCACTATACACTACACATCTCTCTGCATTCCAGATCAGGAGTTCTTAACCTTGTTTGTTTCAAGTTCCTTTGGCAGTCTGGTAAAGCCTAGGGACACCTCGCAATAATATTTTTAAATAGTTGAAGGAAAACACAATTTTTGCAGGTAATTTAAAATAGGAATGTAATTTTTCCCCCCCATCCAAGTTCCTAGACCCTTGTAATTTATTAATGGAGACTTTCCATGGATTCCAGGGTTAAAAATTTTGATTCCAGTGCAATCTTCCAGATAAGCAGCTATGTTGTATTCCATATTCATATCCCTAGTCCTTAACATGGGGTCTTAAGATGGGACCTGGAACATGAGAAATTTTATTTAATTGAATTAAATGAACTTGGAATGATAAGAAACCAAGAATTCATTGCTTAGCTAACTGACCACCAGAGGGGGCTGGTTCAACCTGAACCAGAAGAAGTCCCCAGCTCCTCTTTGGTCCCATCTCTGCCTTGGGGCATCTTTGGCCTCCTTTAAAGCTCAGCTCAAAATGAATCTTCTGCAAGAGGCCCTTCCCATTACCAGGGCCAGATCTCTGAGATGACCCTCCCTTTACACCGGATATCTTATTTGTCCTGACTGGTTTGCATGTCATCTCCTCCATTAGACTGGGAGCTCCTTGAGGGCAGGGACAGCTCTCCATGATTCCATTTGGGGTTTTCTTGGCAGAGATACTGGAGTGGTTTGACATTTTCCTTTCCAGCTCATTTTACAGATGAGGAAACTAAAGCAAACAGGGTGAAGTGACTTGAACCAGGGTCACACAGCTTGTAAGCATCTAAGGTCACATTTGAACTTGGGTCTTCTGGATTCCAGGCCCAGCGCTATGTGCACTGTGGCACCTTTGGCACGACTCTCTGAGGTAGCAGTACAAGTATTAGCCTTATTTTACAGATAGGGACACTGAGGCTCAGAGAAACTCTGTGACCTGCCCAAGGTCCCTGAGCTAGAGGTACTAGAACACTGATTCAAAACCAGGTCTCTTCACTCCAGGTCCAGTGTCCTTCTCGCTGCACCATGCCTCTCTTTTTCCAGCATGCCATTGAGGATAATGAGAATATGTAAAATATCTCCACATCAGGGACCTCTCAGAGTTATGGTGTAACTTAATGATACAAATTAATGAGGGATGTCTCCTCCCCCACCCTCTAAAAAAGTAAATTTCCACAAAGGCCCCAGGTCCATGACAGAAGGTCATATAGAAGGACTGCCACTCCCTGCCTCCCCCTTTGCTCATGTTCTGTTCCATATTCTCTAAATGTGTGAAGTTCTAGAGCAGGGGTCAGCATCCCATGCACCTCATATTCAAGGGGTCAGGAAAGATGATTTTTCAGGGCACTATGGAGCCAAAGCTATGAAGAACAAGGAGCATAGTAGAGGGAGAAGAGAACCCACTTCATAGCCTCCTCCACCTCCCAACTGATTGTTCCAAGGGGGAAGTCTCCCCTGGCCCCATCAGAAGTCGGTGGCTAAGGGTGTCCCTTCTGGAATTCTCCCTTGGCCATTTGGCTTCTTGAAATGCCTGTGTATAGGACCTTCGCCCCTCCTCACTCACCAGAGAATGACTTGGTATGCCCACTTGGAAAAGGCCTGTGGAAGACCCAAGGAGTGGGGACCCAGGATGGAAAGTTACACTTATGGAATTAATGAGAAGAGTAAGCAAGAGAAATATGGTATAATGGACTAGATTTAGAGTGATAGAAAGTGGGTTCGAATCCCACCTTGACAATTTACTACTCATGTGACCTTGGATTTAGTCTCTCCATGCCTTGGTTTCCCCATCTGTAAAATGAGAGGGCTAAATTAGATGACTTAGGAGTTCTCTCTAAACTCTAATAATCTATGACCCAATAATTCCATATCTTAGGCTAAGCTGAGGCAAGGGTTAGGGAGTGGGTCCACTTGAGTACCAAGACAGGTATAAGCTCCAGTAGAGTATATAACACATTTCTTCCAATGGGAGATGCCTGAAATTCCAAACATACATTGGCTGCAGATGTAGCATACTGGCTACAAAGGACACCAGAATTTCTATAAAAAGGTTTTTACCAATACCTAGTTTGTAAGTTGATTAAAAAAAAAACACATACAAAAAAGATCATCCACTCCTTTCATAACCACCCTTGAATAATTTGGATAATTTATGATTTTTGCATTGAAAACGTGATTATTTTGAAAGAATGCTTGTTCCCCAAAGAGTCACATAATGATTTTGTTGGAATTGCGTATCAGAGGAAAAAATGGGTCCCTCTCCAATTTTAATGTCATTTACAAGGAAATGTCAGCACATTGGTAAGAAAAATGTTGGCTATGGTTACACCAGCCCTCCTGTGCCTTCCCACCTTGCTAATGAGCACAGAAAGGGACCATCTAAGTATGGAGCTGGGCTGGGCTGGGCTGGGCTGGGCTTGTATTCTGGTAGGTCTCCTACTTTAGTCATCAACAAGTGATTGACACACACCCCCCCCCCCCAGCCCAAGCATAGAATTACTGCTCTCAGAGCCGGGAGGGTCCCCAAGACATCCTAATCAAGATCTTTTTATTTTTTTTTTAACCATTTGTGTTTTCTTGGCTAAAAGGACCACGAGAGCTCAAAAAGCTGACAACTTGTCATGGTGGGCAACTGTTATTGTCCTGCATTCTGTACCGCTAATCAAATGACCGGGCTTAAAATGCTGTGTCTTCCACTCACTCCTTGGAGAACCTCTAGCAAAGAGCCTCCTAAAGTTTCCTTATCTGGAACAGGTGAGGGATGGACTAAATGACCATAAAGGCCCTGTCTAACTCAAAATCTTGAGAACAAAATGAAGGCAGATACATAGGTAAATTTATGTAATTAATTGTAATTATGCAATTATGCAATTATTCACATGTCTGTTGCACATTAATGTTCACTTTCTCCATGACAATCCTGAAAAGGAAGGGAAGAAATAAGCATTCCTTGAGTGCCTACTGTGTGCCAGGCATTTTACAATTACTATCTCATTTGATCCTCACAACAACCCTAGGAAATAGGTGCAATGATTATCCCCATTTTATAGCTGAGGAAACTGAGGAAGATAGCAGTTAAGTGACTTGTTCAGGGTCATATAGATAGTAAGTGACTGAGGCTAGACTTGAACTGGGGACTTCTTGACTCAGGTTAAGTACTCTATCCCCTAGCTTCTTCGAGGTGGTTAGGTGACAGATACTCTTCACTTCATTTAACAGATGGGAAAACAGTCCCAGAGAGCCTAAGTGACTGGCTCACAATCACATAGCTAGAAAGTCTTAGAACAGAGATTCAAACTCAGGTCTACTGACTTCTGTAAGGGCAAGCAAAGTGGGACTTTTTACTGTTTTTTTTTTCCTTTGGAGTGCTTCTCTACACTAAGGGAATCAAGTGCCTTTGATTGAATCTTGCCCTTTTTTTGTAGGAAGGCCCATACCCTTTTGCTAATTAGGTCACAAGAGGTATGAAGCCCTCAGGCCCTGAAAAAGGGTAAATATACCCAGAGGATAGCCATTGAATTCAGAATCGAGAATCAAGAACTCTCAGAACTGTAGGAGAAGAGGTTTTGCTTTGGGGGCTCACTTGTTGGGAGAGTGTTGGTGTGGAGACTCTAGATAGCAACTTGGCTTTGAAAAACCCAGATGTTAATGCTTCTCTCTCTGGTAACTAATGTATGTAATGTCTTAGACAGACAGCTAGAAGCCTGCCTGCTGATTTGTGTTATTTTGCTCTGCTTATATAATTTCTGTTTGTGTTTTCTATGAAGTTCAGGGTGCTGACTTTTTCCCCTGAACTAAGTGAAATGATATATGTATATTTAATTAAAGTGAGATTGTAAACCCCTTAAAGTTGCTTTCCTTAGAAAAGCAGATCAAAGGACCTGTACTAGCAGCCCTCCTGTGTGCTGGTGTTATTGGCCTTACACAGCCACAGTAGCTGCAAGTAACATTGTCATTACAACTTCAAGTCCTGTGTGCCTTCTATTATATTGTGCTTCTTCAAATCAGAATATTTGCCTCAGTTGTATATCATAGGCTGTGAAGAAACAGGGCTTTGACCTAAGCCCTTCTGGCTTAGAAAAGATGAATAAGGGCTTACCTGTTTCCCACTCCATCATAAACCCAGTGAGTAGAGCCAATTCCTTGGTAGGCTGATGCCCAATAATACAGACATGAATTCAAATGTAAACTATAGAGCAAATAGGCTGTGGTTCTTATGACTCTGTAAAAGAAAGGAAAGAGTAGATTTACAAGAGTAAAGAGAAGGAGGAAGATGTGCCTTCTTCCCATGGCAAGAGAGTCAACAATGAGAAAAATCTCAAATTGCACCTAAAGTGAAAGTATGTGGCAATTTCTCTGAGACCAACGTGTTTGTTCCCACCATGAGAGGAATACTCATTGTAACAATAAGAAAGACCATTGGAAATTCTCAGCTCTGAGTACTGGGTACAAACATTTCAGAAAATGACCTAGTAGAACCAAAGACATGATAGCTTTCTTTCCTAGGAGGGATTTAGACTTGGCAGATGTATTTGCAAAGAGAAATCATTTGACCCATTCCCTCTGCAAAATTCCACCCTTGGGTATTCCCATCGCCAGCAGCATTCGGCCACTGCATCTCACCTGTAAACATATGCCTTGCTGAGGATAGATTCAAGCCGGTTATTGAATTCAAAGAAAGCCATGTACTGTAAATGAAAAGAAGAGGGGGGAATGAATATATGAAATAAACTGCAGTGAAGAACTGGGTTATGAATCATCCATTAGGTTCTTTCAATGAGGTTCAGCTCAAGTGCCAAAGGCAAAACGCCATTCCTGATCCCCCAAAAAGTTGGTGGCCCCTCCCCATAACTTTCTTTTTGTCTGCGGAAGAGAAAGAGGGTCCCACAGCCCTCTACCCCAATTAATGTAATTATCAGGATGTGCTGCAGCTCTTACACCTTCTGAGGTGAGAAAATGCCTCTTTAATTCCATTACTGAATTCATCATTAAACTAAAGGTATCAACTAGGTGTGAATAAGTCCCTCTAAAATCAGAAGATCCCCATGAAGAAAATGTATTAGAACTGATTGAAAGAATTAGATGTATTTCTGGACCGATGGATATCAGAGGAGGAATCTGAGCAAAAAGGCAGTCCACCTTCAGAAGTGACTTGAGAAGGCAGACTCCTTGTACCCTTATCAGAGGGCAGCAAGGTGGGAGGAAGTGGAAAAGAGTGACCCTAGAGGCAATATCATACTCACCTCTTGTGACCAAAGGATGATCTTGTGAACTTTGAAAGGTCAAAAGATCAGAAGATTTGGACTTCCCACCAGAGCTGGCAGTGGTGACTTGAGGGTAAGTTAAACTCCACATTGAGAAAAGTCACCTTCAGGGAGTATGACCTCTTTGGGACAGAGCTCAAGCACAGCTATGAACTCCACAAAAGCACCAACCCTCGGAGCTGTATACCTAAGGGGAACTTCAAGAGAATTCCACAGGAGAAAAGGGTTTCTAGCCAACCAGGACCCCTTAGCTCTCTACTAAGCTTGAGGTCATGTTTCCTTGAGAAAGTTTTTTGGGGGAGTTTGTTTATGACTCTTGGAGACATTGATTTGTACCAATTTTTCTTGTTTTATCCCTTAGTATCTCTTGCTAAAAGCTAATTAACTCTGGCTGGCTAATAAACAATAGGGAACACATCACATGGGGGCTTGTGAACAACAGAAATAGAAATCCTTAAACTCTAACAGTTACCATCAGAACCCTGAAGAGAGAAATAATTAGGCACCTCTAAGGCAGCCTGACAATGTGAATAGGAGTTGAGATAGTCATGGTGGAGGTAAATATATTTTTGGTATTTACTTATCTGACCACTTTAAATTGATATCAACCCTCCACTTCACATCCTGCCATGAAGACACAGCTTTTACCATAGATTTCCTTTCCCTTTCATCGGTCATCCTATAAAATGAGCCACAGAAGGAATGTACTTTCCCACAGAAGATGATGTTATCTGTTATATGGAGGGACCCCATGCCAACTAAATATTGCCATGGGACTTACCTTTAAGCAGCGTGGCAATCGTAAGAGGGAATTCACACCAACTTTCAAATAGAGCAAGTCAAGGGGCAGGAGGGAAATCATATCCATCTAAAATGCAAATTTTTAAACCGAAATTAGGGGGAAAGTCACAAACTGGAGATGCCCATAAGCCACAGGGCCTCTGATGAACATGGAAAGATGGCATTAGAAACATGCCAGAGCAAAGAATTAGAAACAAGGCAGATGTCCATCAATTGGGGAATGGCAAAACAAACTGTGGTACATGAATGTAATGAGATATTACTGTGCTCTAAGAAATGACGTGATGAATACAGAGAAGCATGAAAAGATCTGCAAGAATAGATACAGGGTGAAATAAGCAAAGCAAGAAAACAATACGCAAAGTAACTACAACAATGTAAATGGAAAGAACCAACACGCCAATTTTTTTAAATTAACAAGATCAAGAATAACTCAAACGAAGAGATAAGAGGGAACAGCACCAACCAATCCCTTCATGGAGGTGAGGCGTCTACAGTACTACACATTTTCACACTTTTTTCAATGTATTGATCAGTTGTGTTCATTTTTTTCATCTCTTCTTTTTCTTTTCCTTTTTTTTTTGGTCTTTAAAAAATATTATTTGTTATATAGGATGACTCTCTGAGAAGGGAAAGAGGAAGGATACTAAGGGCGACTATGATGGTATAAAAAACAGAAGCCATGGATAAAAACTTTTTTTTTAAAAAAAAAGAAGCTTCAGTGGCTCATACGCTAGAATTAGAAATCATCGGGTCCTATCAATAATCATTTTTCTAGGCTACATGATCTGACATTTCCAGATCACCTGCCTCTGAATGATATGGTTGCATTACAGACACATCAACAGAATGGCCCTAGAGTCCAACAAAGACTTTATTTAACCAGGTTCTAGTCAACATAGACATCTAGCATCCAGCAAGTTGTGTTACATGTGGGGGATACAGATCAGATTTCATTTGTATAAGGAATTCCCAGAAGAGGAAACTCCATCTACTGATGCAGATGGAATCTTCTCTGCAATTTACAGAGTTATCTAGAGTGAGTATTCAGAGGTTAAGTGACTTGCTCCAGGGTCACACATCCAGCTGAACCTAGATCTTCTGGGGTCCAAGGCTAGCTGTCTATACACTAGAAGACAATGCCTTTCATGTCGCAGATAGCGGGTACTTAATAAATGTTTCATGGAATGAATTAACGAATGAAGACAGGAACACATTAGTGTGATTTCCCCAATTCCCAGAATGCAGTCTGGCACATTTGAAATGGAGTTCATGTAGTAGGAAACCTTATGGACAGAGTGCTGGGCTGGAGTCAGGAAGACCTGAGTTCAAATCTAGCCTTAGACACTTACTAGCTGTGTGACCCTGGGTGAGTCACTTAATTTCTGTCTGCCTCAGTTTCCTCAACTGTAATATGGGTATCATAATAGTTATTGTGAGGATCAGATGAGTAAAGTTCTTAGAACAGTACCTGCCACTTAATACTTGTTCCTGAATGTTAAAATTGTTTTACATGTAATTGGGAAAAATTAAATATTAAATAAGAAAAATAAATAAGTACTTGTTTCTTTCCCTCTTCTTCATATCCCTTCAGTGCCCAGCACAGGGCATTGAATGTAGCAAGTGGTACATGTATGTTTATAGAGCAAATAAGTAAATGACCCACTTAAGCCTCATCGGGTTCTGCTTTAAATGGGGCTGCCCATATAAATCAGCCTCTAGGAAATCACACATTTTAAAGCTTATGTATAAAATATGTACCTTAAAACGTTGAGACTTTAGGTAGTTGTTCCGCATCTCCTTTTTGTCTGTCTAAAAGAGAATGGACAAATGGCCATCACATCACCGTCATAGGTGCTTAATAAATGTTTGCTGACAGACTGACTGACCCACCTTAGGGTACATTTCTCTCAATCTGCTGGAAAATGCAGAGGAGGGTATTATGGGAGACTCTACCATTACCTGAGTTTTGTTTCTCGGATGGGAAGAAAAGGCACCAAATTTAACCACCATGGCTCAGGGAGAGAATCCCTGTCTGAACGTGGTCTGGGGAGTGAGTGCTCCAGGATCACTTCTTTAAGAGCAAGCCAAGCACTGGGGCAGGAAAGAGCCCAGCCTCTTTCCAAGCATCTTGGGCAAGGCGAATGCTCCCCTTTTCCTGTCCTAAGCAAAACCTCAAATCCAGATACCAGAATCATAGACGGTCTATATGGTCCAGTAGAGGGAGCAGCAAAGAGAGTCCAGATACCTCCTAGCTCCATCACTAAACTGTTTAGGTGAGTTTGGGCATGTCCCCTTCCTTTCTTTGGGCCTCAGGTTCCTCATCTGTAAAACAGCGGCAGGAAGGGCCAACAAATTGCTAAGGGCCTTTCTGGCTCTCTTTTCGCCCCCTTGCGATCTGGCTTCCAGCTTCATCACTCCAACAAAACACCTCTCTGATGTTACCAGACGTTTCTTAACTGCCAGATCTGATGATCCTCGCCCACTCCTCATCTTTCTTGACCATCCTGCAGTATTTTGCACCATCCAGTACCCTCTGCCTCCTGGATCCTCTCTACACTGGGCTTTCCTTCATTTGACTTGACATGACTTTTGGTTCACCGCTGTCTCTTGGTTCGCCTCTTTCCTGTTGGACTCTTCCTCAATCTCCTTTGGGATCATTGTGACTGTCTCATCCTCCAACTGTGGGCTCCAGAGCCCCAGGGCTCTGTCCTGGGACTTTTTCTCTTCTCTCTACACAACCCCTTTCTTAGTGATCTCATTGACTCCCATGATTCCATTATAATTTCTATGCAGATGACTATCAGATCTATATATCCAGTCTCTCTCCTATAACTCTAGTCCTATATCATCACCATATGACTCTTGAACATATCCCACTCGATATCCCATTGGCAAATCCTTTAGACCATGAGCTCATTGAGAGCAGGGACTATCTTTTGCCTTTCTTTGTATCCCCAGCCCCGGTATATAGTAGGCACTTAATGTGTATTGATTGACTGACAGATCTCAAACTTAGAATATGTAAATACAACTCACTAGTATTTTCCCAAAACTTAAATTCCTTGTTTTTGTCAAAGACATCACCATATTTCCAGCCACCCAGATTCACATACTCAGTCATCCTAAATTCAATATGCCTTACTCTCTATAATCAATCAGGTGACAATTCATGTTATTTCTACCTTCACAACATCACTTTCATTGGTCCCACCCAGATGGCCACCACCCCGGTTCATGACCTCCTCATGTCTCACCTAGGCTATTACAATAGCCTTCTAATTGGTCTTCCTGGCCCAAGTCTCTACCATCTCTAATCCATTTGTCCACACAGCTGCCCAAAACACACATCTGATCATGTTATACTCATGCTCAGAAAACTCCCGTGGTTTCCTATTAGCTCTGAGATCAAATGCAAATGCCCCTGCTTGGCATTTAAAGGCCTTCACAATCTGGTCCTAGCCTGCCTTTCAAGGCTTATTACACATTACTCCCTTCATGCACTCTACCTACCAATTGGTCAGCTGGCTGTTCATTATGAATAACATCCTATCTCCCATCTTCATGTCTTTGCATGGGCTCCCTCGACTCCCTTCCTGAAATATACTCTTCCCCTCTTCACTTCTGCTTTTTAGAATCCCTAGCTCCCTTCAAATTTCAGCTGGGACCTATTCAATTGTCTCATCCTAAAGGAGGTCTTCCTAGCTGAGCATTCCCCTCTCCTGCCCCACTGGACAAATTACTTTGAAAATATTTTCTACTTACTTATATGTATACCTGTTTTATTATGTAAGCACCTTGAGGCCAGATCATGCAAATTCAAGGTTCTTTCAGCAACCTGCTTCTAAAATCCAACCCTCTCCTTTTATGGAGGAAAAAAAAACAGGCCATAGAAGCCCAAGGTTAAGGCTGAAACTGAGGAGAGTGCCCTGACTTCCAGATCTTTGTGCCAAGCACAACCGAGAATAAATTGTCAATTGTCAAGCACCATGGAGAGTGAGCAAGATCCATTATGGTGGCTGAACTTCATGGCTGCCCAGCAACTTACAATGATGTCTCCTCCTTTGACAAACTGCAGGCGCATCTGAAACACGGTGATGTCTAACAAATAGATGAAGTCACATAGATAGTCCATCAATAGCCAGAGGTGGATATTTTCTGGAGTCTCATATGGAAAAGCCCAGCGGACGGGAATTAGCCAGCAATTCCAGTTCCAGGCCATGACCACAAAAAACAGCCAAAGGATATACATCAGGTCTAAGAGGAAGAGAGAGATGATGGTCAGTCACGCATAAGCATAGGGTCCTTTCAGTGGTGGGGGGATTGTTTTTTCAGATTTAGCATGGAAAATGATATGGTGGCCATCAGGCAGCAAAGTGATGCATTGGACAGAGAGGGCTGGGCTTGGAGTCAGGAAGACTGTGGTTCAGATTCTATGCTGGACACTTGCTGTTACACTAGATGAGTCCACTCAACCTCTCTGAGTGAGGCTGATTTCCTCATTTGTAAAGTGGAGGGGGTTAAACTAGATAGCTTTCTAATGACCTTTCTGGCTCTAAATTTTTGATCTTAGGATTGTAGTGGGTTCCCTGTTCCTACTGAGGACTAGGCAGGAGACAGTGAGGACATAAATTGGAGCAAAAGAAAGGTGAGACTGATATTAAGAAGAGTTTTTGTCCTTTTCTACTCTTATAAGATAAAAGCTCCATGAAAAAGGAGCCAACCACAGGAGAGGAAATACAGTGATGTACAAAAAGGAGTAAACAGACTTCTGGGAAGATGGGGGTGGTTAAGAAGACCCATCTCAATCTAACTGCCACCTTCACCACCTCAGGACATCAAGAACTGTGTCCAATAAAGTGATTACAATTACAAGAGAAAGGGAAGAAATAAAATACATTTCCCTGGGCTATGGAAGAGAGTGGGGGAAAGGAGAGGGAGGAAGAGGAGAAGAGGAAAGGAGAAGGGGAAGAGGAAGATGAAAAGGAGGAAGAAGAAGAAGAAGAAGAGGAGGAGAAAAAGGAGGATGGAGGGGAGGATGAAGAGGACAAGAATGAGGAGGAGGAGGAGGAGAAGAAGAAGGAGGAGGAGGAAGAAGAGAAGGAGAAGGAGAAGAAGAAGCAGAAGAAGAAGAAGAAGAAGAAGAAGAAGAGGAGGAGGAGGAGGAGGAGGAGGAGGAAGAGGAGGAGGAGGAGACAGATCCAATATGATCTTGATCAGAAAGAAAGGGTTGGGTGGAAAACAAATAGGATAGAAAGATAGAATATAAGCTGAGCCCCTACTGAGATAAACTAGCAATGAGACTCACTAAAGAGGAAAAAATAGAAAACAATTACCATAAGTATATACTGTGCAGTCAAAGATGAATGAGAATGTATGACAATGAATGAGAAAGTAAAGCAATAAATTCTGTGAGACTACAAGAAACAATGGAAAACCAGCAACCAGGATGTTTCAGAATAAAACTGAAAGAATTAAAATGAAATAATAGGGTGGAAAGTAGAGCAGAAATGAGAGCTCTCGAAAAGAAATAAAAAGGGCAAATAAGAGAGTAGATAATTTAGAACACATGGTAGAGAAACCCTCTCCAATGGAAGCTCTGAAAAAGACACTGGCAGATCTGGCAGCCCTCATAAACATAGGAGAGCAAGAAAATTTGGCAGAGCAGTATTGAAAGAGAGCATTGAAAGAACATAAACGAAGATAATTTAAATATCCCAGATCTCCTAGTAAAACATTGATGATTTTAAAAGCATACCATACTTCAAGCAATAATCCATGGATTATAGATAGAAAGGGAATCCCAAGTTTAACTCACAAAGACATTTACATAGTCAAATGTCAGAACTTCAATGACAACCAACAAATATTTCATGCAGCCAAGAGGAAGCTTTTCATCTACCAAGGAAAATTTACTTAAGTAACTCAGAACTATTTCTCACCTATGAGGAATCAATCAAGACATCGAAAATATACAATTTTGAAAAGCCAACAAAATAAGTTTACACCCTTCAAGTTTGAGCCTAATTACATCAGTTTTAAAAAAGAGATTTGCACCAAAAGAGCAGAATTTGAATCTTTCCTTCAAAAGAAATCAAAAGCGAGTAAGGTTTTTGCCTAGTCCTTAGCACAGTGTCTGCCAAAGATTAGATTCTTAATAAATGTTTATTGACTGATTGGTATAAGTTCTTCAAATAAGAAAAACACAAGAAAGGTAAATAAATATAATCACCAAGAAAAACTCAACAATGAAATTAAAATCTTCATATTTCTTGGGCAAGATAAAGCTAAGATGAATGAAAATCCAAAGAGAGAAGGCATCTCGGTCAAAAGAACCTAAGAGAGAGGTGAATTTGTTGGTTCTTTTTAAATGTCAGAAGAAAAAATGAGTTGACATTCTGTTGACCAAAACTCATTAACATGGGGTGAAGGGTGGAGAATACAGAGGGAAGTATCAGAGATGACAAGAGGAAAGAGAAGATTCAGAGTGAGCCAGAAACTCAAAGCTGTTACACTATCTTAAATCTCTCACTCTCTCTGGAGTCTGAGAGTAAAGAAAATCCCAGTGGAAGGACCTAGGACAGAGGTTCTTAACTGGGAGTCTGTGAACATGTTTTTGAAAAATACTTTGATAACTATATTTCAATGACATTGGGCTCCTTTGTAATGTCATGTATTTTATTTTATGTATTTAAAAACCTTATTCTGAGAAGAGAGCCATAGGTTTTACCATGCTGCCAAATGGGTCTATGACACAATAAAGAAACTCGAGGGGAGTTAGGTCACACTGGAGCAGAAGGAATGCTTACAGGGATGTCAAGGCGCATTCCAAGTGAATATTGAGAGGAAGATGAGAGGTTTGGACAGGGGTCCAGACAAAGCCAAAAATGGGATCTGTTTGGAGGAAGTAAGCACTGTAGGACCCTCCTTTTCTGATTCTCCAGATAGAGAAGGCAGGGGATGTCAAAGTCTTTAAGCATATCTAGTGAGATGATAGAGAGTGACCCAAAGATGTATGTTCTCAGGATGGACAGATGGTGAATATAAGGGTATGGACATGGGACCCAGGCACAGAGAGACAGTCACTGCAGCACATTCCTCCTTCATATGAGTTAATGTTTCTAGGAGGAAAAGCACTTTGAAAAGTAGATAGAGATAAATACTGTTCCCACGATTTCATTTATATAAGGAAGTCTCAGGTGAGGACACTTCCACAACCAATGTAGGCTAGCACCTTCTCTACAATGGAGAATCTTAGAGTTTCCTGGTTAGGGTCCTACAACCAGTATGAGTCAAACACAAGTTTTCCTAGTTTTGTGATTGGCTGTCTAACCATTAAGCCACACTTCCTCTCTTTTGCTTTGAAAATCAGAAGTCACAGTATGCATCTCAGAAAAGGGTTCTTGTCCCTTTTGGGATCATGGACCCTTTCTCAGAATAAAGTTTTTGAATTCATAAAATAAATTACAGAAGATTACAGAGGAAGCCAAATATGTTGAAATACACTTAGCAAAGTCCCTGGACTCCAGATTAAGAACCCCGATCAAAGGCATTATCCTTACCCCATCTTTATACTTCAGGTACACTCACCCCGGGACCACCTCTGTGGTCCAGCACCTCTTCCTCCCTCTTCCCATCATCCCTGGCACATCCTCCCTTTCCCCTTCTCCTCAGAAGGTTAACTTTCCATCCATTACTTACTGGTGAGGGGGTCAATGCTTTGGGGAAACCGGTACATTTTCAATGGGCGGCGTTTGAACTTGCAACACAACATCTCACAGTAATGTTCCTCCTCTCCAGCCTTTTCAGCCGCGGCTGCTTTGGGATCTGGTGTTGGTTCTGGGGCTTTCTTGGCAGGGGCTACAGGAAAAGGTGGGAGAAACTGTAATCATTTATCTCAGCTTACTCGGCCTCATAGATCTAGCAATGCACCCCGCCCCCCCCAAATCCTATCCTTCTAAGAACTAAGGAGAAAAGGCATGTGGGAGCGTCTGCTCCAAATAGTAGGGCAATGTAAATTGAGGGAAATGAATCAATTAGCTGAGAAATTTTTCCTCATCCTGTACCAGCCACAGCTATAGGAAAGCATATTGTGAGAACTGAGTAAAGTGGCCATTGTGGACTTCCAGCACCCCAAGCAACCACCAGAGCCTTCTCCTGGGGCAGATTATATGGCTCCCTCCTCAGAAAGCTTGGGCAGCAGCCCAGAAATTCTTACCAGATAAGAGTTCGGATGCTCTCTTCTAGAGCCATTCTGAACCAGGAGTGTCTGGGGAAGGGGCAATGAGGGAGGAGGACTGGGCATCTCAGATGGACATCTGCTTGTGCCCATCCTGGGTACCATTGGTTCAAAGAGATCTTAGCTCTGCCTTGAAGGGTCCTGTGGGCTTTTGGAGAGGCGGCCCCTGGAGAGTGGGAAGAGCTATGGACCAGGAGTCAGAGGACCTGGGTTTGAGCTATGGACCTGACACTGAGGACCTCAAGGAAGATCCTTCATCTCTCTGAAACTGTTATCCCCATGTGTAAATTGAGGATAACAATGCTCTGCATCATGAGAAAAAGTGTTATGTAAACATGAGCTGGTGCTAGAAAGGCAGTGTGGTGTGGGGGAAAGAGCTCAACCTTAGGAGCCAAGAAAGGCTAAAGGTCAAATCCTCTCCCAGACTCAGTTTCCTCATCTGTAAAAAGATTGTAATTGTCTCCATAAACTCATCCTCCTGCAAGATCAAATGTCCACACCTCCTCAGGCTGCCCTGCCCCTCTGTTTGGAGAGGGTGGACATGAATACCCCTCCCAGATTCTCCACGTAAGGAGAGGGATTTCCTTAAGACAACTCATCATTTCCCACTTGGCTACAAGACTTCATCTGTGCCTCTCCCTCAGATCCCTCCCTCTTCGCCTCCCCTGCCCCCTCTCCCTTTTCAGTTTCTTTATATGCATTATCCTTTCCATTAGATTGTGAGATCTTTGAGGGCAGGGATTGTCTTTTGCCCCTCTTTTTTTGTATTGGCAGCATTTAACACAGCAGTGCCTGGTATACAGTAGGTACTTAATAAATGTTGATTGATTTTGCCTTTCTTTGTATGTTCTGCACTTAGCAAAGTATCTGGCACATAGTAGGCACTTAATAAATGCTATCGACTGACTAGAATAAGAGAGTTATACTAGATGATCCCTTCAACTCTGACATTCTATGATTCTATCGCTTCTTTGTGTCCTCCTATCTCCCCGCCCCAAACACACACACACACACACACTCCATTAAGACACTTTACTTTTCACCTATCTAGGTACCAACTCAGAGCAGCTCTGCCGCACTTAATTCCAACTCATGCACAAGTCAAGACATCACCCTCATGACGTCATTGGTCATCTTGTGTTTCATCGTTGGACGACAATGAAGGACGACAACAACAGCGGCAATTACAAATCTGGGAACTGTGCCCAAGATGCCTTCCCCCCTCCCCTCCTTATTTCCCACCCCGCCCCCCACTTACATGGTTTAGGGCTTTCTTCATCTGAGGTGACATCAGGATCGATGAGTTTCTCTTTCACTTTCTCAGTCCGTTCCTTGAAGAGTTTCACCAGCTCCTGGAGCCGATCATTAATGATTGCACTATTCTGGCTGGCTGTGGACTCAGCTCGCTCAGCAGCACTGGGGAGGAGGGACGAAGGGGGGAAAAAGCAAAATCTGCTGAGCCCCCTAACCAATAATAACAATAGTAATCCATGTAGAACTAGCTAGAATACAAGTGAAGAATAAAGCCTGTTGTTTCCCCCATCGCCCTCCATGTTCAGCTTCTTAACCCTGCCCTTATTCCGATTTTATGTTGGGAGCAAAAAAAAATGCATTATTTTGTTTAAGAATACATTGGCTGAATTGAATTTCTCTCGGTTTAGAGAATATTGCCATGCTCTGGCTTTAGTCCAGTTCAAAAATTTGAGAAAAAAAATGTAGATTCAGTTCTAGTTTGAACTGCTTACTGAGGGTGTTGATATTTTTCCTCAAAATCTTTGAGATGGATATATAGATAGACAAGTAGACAGGTAGATGTGATAGATATAGATAGATAGATAGATAGATAGATAGATAGATAGATAGATAGATAGATAGATGTGATGGATGGATGGAGGTAGGTAGGTAGATAGATAGATGCATACATAGATGAAGGAAGGAAGGAAGGAAGGAAGGAAGGAAGGAAGGAAGGAAGGAAGGAAGGAAGGAAGGAAGGAAGGAAGGAAGGGATATGGACTTTAACAATGAAACACAAAACACAAAATTGTGTGAGACTCCCTGCTTACCTATGAGAGAGGGGCAATAGCATCATAGATAGAATTGGAAGAGGTTAGCTCTGGTCCAATCCCTTCATTTTACAGATGAGGAAACTGAGGCCAATAGAAATGCCCTGGTTTGCCTAAGGTCACACATCTTAAGTATTTAGCACACAGCAAGCACTTCCAGTCGTTCATCCAAGTGGCAGAATTAAGATTTGAGCCCAGGTCATCTGACCAAATCACAGGCATGTTGCCTCTCACGCTTAACCCTTTAAGACCCAAACATGCTGCTTAACATCATTACGAAATGACCTTATTCCTCTCTGCCCTCCCCCAACATATTCGAGACTCGCTGTTGTTGATGATCTGCAACCCAAGAGCCACCGAAATCCTGACTTAGCCTGGGTTATTCATATTAGAGAAATGTCCAACTCACTCTTGTCCCTGGGGACTGGACGGGCCGGACCAGGCGACGACGGGCGACTGAGCTGGAGACAGGGCCTTGAGCTCCTCCACCTCCTCATCCTGTGATGGCAGCTTCTTCCTGGACAGAAATGCAAGACATCATGAGTCAGATGCAGAAGGTTCCATGAAGGCAGCGTCTCCCTGAGCTCCACGAATAAGAAATCCGCAAACCAGAATCATTTGTCAATCATGTCATTGCGGACAGCCTTCCAGGCAGCAAGCGGGGCCACTTACTCTCAAAGTAGAGGCCAAGGGCATGAAGCTTTTAAAGGGGACCATCTTTCTTTTACCAAGTTGATCTATTCTCAAACTGGAGTGCACTCAATGCATATGTCCTTCCGTATTGAGGGAAACAAGCCTCGTGAAGGAGCCCGCCATTCCTGCCCAAGAGCCCTTGGAATAGCAGCACACGCAAGGCTTCTCTTCTCAATTCCAAATTAAGTAATAGGTGAATGGAAAACAAAATGGTATGCTATGTGAAAACTGTAACTATAGATTTGCCCCCTGGGGTCACCAACATGGGAAATCTGTTACATATTCCGGAAGATAGGTGATGTAGTAGATAGAGCATTGGGCTTGGAATCAGGAAGATTAATCTTCACGAGTTCAAATCTGGCCTCAGACGCTTACTAGCTGCATGACCCTGAGCAAGTCACTTAACCTTGTTTGCCTCAGTTTCCTCATCTGTAAAATGATCTGAAGAAGGAAATGGCAAACCACCATAATAACTTTGCAAGAAATCCCTGAATGGGCTCATGAAGAGTGAGAAACAACTAAAACAAAAACCCTGTGTATGCCTAGAAGAGATACTGCACAATTTCGTTGATGAGATAGATAGTAAGTTATGAAGTTGTGACCTAACAAAAGCTTTTGCAGATAGTACGCCTCCCCACTCCCCAGAAGTCACAACTATTGAAGACCCAGAAAAGTAGTACTCACCACCTAAGTCCTGGGAACTGTCAGTACTATATGATTTTATCAATGGAAAGACACTAAAGAAGATGAATTACCATCTGCTTTGACCTACCCCAAGGACAATGGGCCTTTCCATTTCATTTGTAGCTGAAACTATGCTCTCTTCTCTTCTCCCTTCTCTCCTCTTCTCCTCTCCTTTCCTCTCTCCTCCCCTCCCCTTCTACCCCCTCCATTCTCATCTACTCCCCTCCCTTCCCCCCTCATTGTTTTTCCTTTCTCTCTATCTCTCTCTGTCTCTGTCTCTCTGTCTCTGTTTCTCTCTCTCCGTCTCTGTCTTTCTCCGTCTCTCTCTCTCTCTCTCCCATTGTCTGCTCCTATTAGAACATAAGGTCTTTGAGATCAGGGATGGTCTTTCTGGTCTTTCTTCTCTGTTTGTATTGCCAATGCCTAGCATAGTACTTAGCACATAGTAAGGGCTTAATAAATGTTTTCATCTATCCATCCATTCATTAATTCCACATGACACCCCTTCAAATATTTGAAGACAGCTATTTGTCTCCTAACCATCACCTATATGCTTCACATAGAGGCTATTCTGCTCAAGGCTGGATATCCCAGTTCCTTCACCTATTCTTCGTGTGTCTTGAAGACGTCAGCTCTATCTGGAGGCCCTCTATGTTATTTCCCTTAAAATGTGGTACCTAGAAATGAACAGCGAATTTCAGATTGTAGATGTTTCCCTCTGTGTGAAGCAGGGAATGCTGGAACAAGGCTAATCGATGCCCATAATGCCACACATGTGGCTGTACTTGGAGATATGTTACTAAGAGGAATGCAGAATCCAAGGGTGAAGGTTCAGATTGGAAGAACTTGGATACAGGCTTAGCCAGTCCCCACTCAAGATTTAGGTCATTAGGGCCTTTGGAGGATAGCGATTACTAAACCATCTGAAGAAATAATGTCAGAAAATGGACAAATTGCCTCAATATGCCCCCCCCCAAAAGAGATCAAAGAAAGAAGAAAAGGATTCATTTATACACAAAGAAATTTGTAACAGCTCTTATTGTAATGGCAAAGAACTGGGAACTATGGTCAAAGGATATGAACAGGCAATTTTCAGAAGAAGAAATTAAAGCTATCTATAGTTATATGAAAAAAATGTTTAAAATAACTATTGATTAAAGAGATGTGAAGCAAAACAACTCTGACGTGCCACATCACACCTATCAAATTAGCTAACATGACAAAACAGGAAAATGATAACTGTTGGAGAAGATGTGGGAAAGTTGGAACGCTAATTCGTTGTTGGTGGAGCTGTGAACTGATCCAACCATTTTGGAGAGCAATTTGGAACTGTGCCCAAAGGGGTATAAAAATGTGCACACCCTCTGACCCAGCAATGCCACTTCTAGGGCTGCATCCCAAAACGATCATAAAAATGGGGAAAGGACCCACATGTACAAAAATATTTGTAACAGCTCTTTTTTGTGGTGGCCAAGAACTGGAAATTGAGAGTATACACATCAATTTGGGAATGGCTGAACAAGTTGTGGTATCTGAATGTAATGAAATACTATTGTGCTATAAGAAATGATGAACAGACAGACTTCAGAAAAATCTAGAAAGATTTATATGAACTGATGCTGAGTGAAGTGAGCAGAACCAGGAGAACATTGTACACAGTAACAGCCAGTGTGTGAAGACTGATTCTGATAGACTTAGCTCTTCTCAGCAATGCAAGGACCTAAAACTTTTCCAAAGGACTCGTGATGGAAAATGCCATGCCCATCCAGAAAAAAGAACCGTGGAGAGAGAAACAGACTTTTTTCTCTCTTGTTTTGTTTTGTTTTCTTTCTCATGGTTTCTCCCATCCATTACAATTCTTCTATGTAACTTGACTAATGTGGAAATGTGTTTAATAGGAATGTATGTGTAGAGCCGCTATCAGATTTCATGCCATCTTGGGGAGGGAGGAGGAGAAAATTTAAAACTTATGGAAGTGAATGTTGAAAACTAAAAATAAATTAATTAATAAAAAATTAATTAAAAAAGAAAACTGGGAACTAAGGGAAAGTCCATCAGTTTGGGGAGTGGCTGAATAAATTATGTTATGGGGATTGATGGAATACTATTGTGCTGTAAGAAAAACCGAAAGGGGTGGGTTCAGAGAACCTCAGGAAGACTTGTATAAACTGATGCAAAGTGAAGAGAGCAGAATCAGAAGAACAACTTATCTACAGCACAACAATATTGTAAAGACAAACTACTTTGAAAGATTTAAAAATTCTGATCAATACAATGATCGACTATGGATTCTAGAGGACTATGGATCTCTGCCACCTGGCTCCTGCCCAAGAGGTGATGGATGGCAAAATGAGACATAAATTTTCGGACGTGGCCAATGTGGAAGTTTGTTTTGGCTGATGGTGCATATTTGTTAGGAAGGTTTTCTTTTTCTTTTTCTAAGTTGGGGAAAGAGTGTGAGGGAGAGAAGATAAATGGTTGGCAAAGTGAAAAATAAAACAAATAAAACTTTAAAAATAAAGTTTAAAATTTAAAATGGAACAAGATATTTAATATTTTTATTTTTTTAGTTGTCCAACTGAATTATCTGAGGCAGCAAAGTGCCACCACCACCTTTCTAGTCACCCTAGCCCCCACCATCAGAGCCATCATATCTTCTTCTTCCCTCTCCATCATTCTCCATATCCAATTAAATCCTCTCAATTATACTTTCCCAATATCTCTTCTATCTGACCCATCCTTTCCACTTCTTCTGACACCACCCCAGCCTGAGTTCGTTATCACTTCAGACTCAGTTTATAACAATAGCCTGCCAACTAGAAAAAGCACTGGATTAAAAGTCTAGAAAAATGGCTTCTTGTACTAGCATTGACACTAATTAACTGTGTGACCCTGGTCAAGTCACATCCTTTTATTGATTCTCTTTTCTCTTCTATAAGAGTTGGACTCGACCATAAATTAAGAGTTATAAGGAAACTTAAAGGTCAAATAGTCTAATTCCTGCATTCTACAGATGAGTAAACTGAGGCTCAGAGTGTTTAAATGACTGGCTCAAAGTCCTACCAGTAGTAAGTGGGAGAGGTGAGATGTGAACCAAGCCCCTCAAATGCATGAAATCTAACATTTTTCCCACTGTGCCATAATCTCTAAGGGCTTTTTCAGACCAGGCAGTCTCTAATTCTATGAATCACATGCATGGAAGTTGAAAAGAGGAAAATTTCAGCTTGATGTCAAGAAAAACATCCTATTAATTAGAGCAATACCAAAGTGGAATGAACAGCCTGGGGAAACTGTGGTTTCCACTTTACTGTGGGTCTTCAGGCAAAGGTTGTGTTGTAGCAGGGGGTCCTCCTGGGGGTGTGGGTTGGGTGAGATGACTGAGGATTTCCCTTGGCTGGGTTAGATCTAAACATCTATAAATCATCATTTTGGCAAACTAGAAAGAATCTGGATGCAAACTGGGTTTTCCAGTGATTCCTCTATATCTTTACAGGATGTCCTCAGATTCGTTTAGGTTTCTTACTCTGAACTTCCTCTCTGGGATCAAAAACACTTAAGCTGTTGAAGGAAATTGCCTTGTTTAAATACCCTGGTATTTGGAGCACCAACTGAGCCAGACCAGGAAATTCAATGTTGAGCTACTTTATAGTTGTATCCAGAAGCTCTCTCTTAATGACACCAGGGAAGGAAAAAAGGTCAGACATACAATAGAGGTAAGTTATCAGAGGAACACCATCAGCACCCCTGGATTTCCTGGCTTTCTCCTGGGGTGTCACAACCTCCAAGATAAACTAGAAGTTTACAATGAGAACCAAAGACACAAATTTATGACCTTAATTAACTAGGCTAAATGGAATTTCCGTTTTGAGGGGAAAGGGGAAAGTTGAAATAAAAGAACTAGAGGTTAAAAAAAATGTATCTGTCTTCTGCTGTTGTTAAGTCAATGTCTAGAATTTATCTCATGTATTTTACCTTAAATGGGCAGAGCTAGCCGGACCCTGGATCATGAACTACAGTTTCCAGGGGATCAAGCTATAAAGTTGCTATCTCCGATCCACTGGGAAAGAGGAATCTTTTTGCAGGACACTCCCAGGTGTCTAGGAAGGAGCCAGACTGAGTCCTGGGGAAAGCAATATTGTCTCTCTACTACTGATTCATCTCCACAGGACTTTCTCTGCCATGCCAGAAAACCTCTTCATCCTGAAAGCACCCTCCATCCCTGGACTACTTGGAAGTACCTGCCTGCTCCCTTGGCCTCGCCTTCTGATTGGCTGGTTCCTTCATTCCTCCCCAGGCTCCATGGCTGATTCATCTCCACCCCTTTTAGCTCCCTTTCTTGGGATCCTTTAGGGCAAGAGACTGTCTTTTTTCTGGCTTGTATTCATATTCATAGTGCTTGTTGTTGTAAGTGGTTGTTACTAGATACTGGAGTAGTTTGCCATTTCTTTCTCTATCCCCTTTTACAGATGAAGAAACTGAGGCAGACAGTTAAGTGACTTGCCCAGGGTCATACAGCTACTAAGTGTCTGAAGACAGATTTGAACTCATGAAGACAGGTCTTTCTGACTTCAGATCTGGCTCTCTATCCACGGTGTCACCCAGCCACCTAGTTGCAAACAACAATACTAGTTAAAGACTCGTTGACTCTCTTCTAAACTTCTAAACACCCCAGTCTCTTTCTGGCTCCTCAGTTCTAGAATTCTGTGATGTCACTGAAGAATGAGGTGACCCATACAAAGGTACCTTGCATTGCTTAAAGCAGCAGGGGCCATGGTTGAAGGGGAGAGCAAAAGACGACCCAGCTGAATTCTACTCTGGGAATGGGCTGCAGCAGTGGCCAGTCTATTAGCTGGTTCTGCTCAATCATTCAACAAGAGAGATCCTACAGTAATAGCCAGGACATATAAAGCTATAATAAACCAAGGATGCATTTGTAGATATCATCATCTTCATCCCCATAACTGGTATATACAGAGGGTGTGACAGGCTTATCCCCTTTGATCCTCATAGCAACCCTGGGAGATAAATGCTTTAATTAACTCAACAAGTATTTATACTTATTTATGCTTACTGTGGACCAGACATTATGCTGGGGACTAAGAATATGAAGATAAAAGGAAAATAGTCCCTGGCCTCAGAGGGCTTACAGTCTACTAGAATGGAAATACTTTTATTCTCATCTTACACATGAGGAAATGGGGGCCCAGAATCTGAAGTGACTTATCCAAGGTCACACAGAGGGTAAGGAGGTTTCCAAATCCAAGCCAATTCCGGGGCTCTTTCCTGCTCTGCCACAGCTGTCTACACTGCCCACTTCAGCCTAATCCTTCATACCAAGAATTCATCTTTTCTATGTGTCATGGACCCATTAAGCCCATGAACCCCTTCTCACAATAATGGTTTGTTTTTTGTTTTGTTTTTTTTATCAAAGGAAATGGGCTAAATTTCCATTAGAGACAAGCAAAAATTAAAATGTAGTTGTTTTCCCATCCACATTCATGATCCTATGAAATCTATCCAAAGTGCCTTTAGCTGGCCAGGGACCATTTAAGAGCCTCTGCTCTGAGACTGTAAAAAGGACCCATGGTGGGGAGAATAATTTATTTATTAAAGATATTAGGAAAAGAAGGTAGTTATATATTGTACTATATCTTGTTATATTTAGCATATTATATAATATATCATATTAAGCGTTACACCCCTGCCTAAATATCTCCTGCTCTGTTTAAGAAGTTTGCAGGTCCCACATCTCCACCCACCTTTCTGGAACCATGACATTCCCCAGATGAAAAATACTCCCATCTGCCCTACAGCTGATCTGCCTTCAACCTTTGGTGAGTATCTCAGCTACGATTCAATGCTCCTGCTCTGCAATGAGATATGCCCTTGATAGCTCCCAAGGTACCTCTTAAGCAGCCCCATAAGGACCCAGGAACTGAAGGGGGGGGGGGTGGAGAAGAGCCATTAGCTGGTATTTAGTCCAACTGTTATTATGGAAATCATCCGGCTACGAATGTCGATAAAGCCATCCCTGGGACCATATTGGCCACAAAGCAGCTGGGAGCATTACCTAATACACTTCCCTTGGGGCCTTCTTAACCCATCCAAGAGTTCCC
Organism: Phalanger gymnotis; assembly: GCA_028646595.1. Lineage (NCBI taxonomy): Eukaryota > Metazoa > Chordata > Mammalia > Diprotodontia > Phalangeridae > Phalanger > Phalanger gymnotis. Next base: position 334,777,468 of record CM053625.1, read on the forward strand.
TGACTACAATCATAGCAACGAATTGCTAGAAAAAGAGGAATGACATTAGCCTTGATGATAGGATGGGAGGGAGGAGGAGAAGCAGAACAAATTCCAGATCAACCGCCTTTGAGCTGCATGAGACCTTAAAGTGACTCTGGTCCATGCTCTCATTTTACAGGTGAGGAAAACCAAGATCCAGAAAGAGGAGATGGTTTGCCCAGTCATGCAAATAATTCACATCCAAGTCTCTTCACTCACAATCCAGTGTTATTTCCATTATAATCACATTTCATCTCATAATAATCAGAAGAATGACAGTAACCACAACAGTTCACATTTCTATGGCTCTTTGAGGGCAGAAATTCCTTTTCCCAGGACAATCCCTAGAGGTGGGCAGAGCATGCATAATTACAGCATAAGCCACATAATAATATTCTGAGGAGCAAGGTCATTTCACTCAATAATATCATTAATTCAGTTAATACATTCTCACTAAACCCTACCATTATATTGCAAAACATCATTTGGAAATCATAGCAAATTGGCCCCTGTATTGTCTGAGAACATATTTTTGAGGAACCAGTTAGTGGTATTAGGTACCAAATGCTCACTATTCTACAAACTGAAAACTGAGTCTCATAATTATGAATCAATCAATAAACATTTATTAAGCACCTACTATATGCCAGGCATTATTCTGAGTGCTGGGGATACAAAAAGAGGCAAAAGACAGTCCCTGCCCTCAAGCAGCTTACAATTTAATAGTAGATATTTCAAAACTCTTTATTGAGTGAATGAATGGATTTCCATGATGGCAGGATTTTTGTGGTTACCTAACAGTGTTTCTGGGGTTTACCAGAGTCAACTAGTTGGCTGCTGATCAATCTGGCTGGGACAGCTTGGCATTGAGAACAAAGAAACTCAAAGGGTTTGGTTTTTTCTTGACTTTCCTGATCTTGAGCCGGGGGGTTCGCCCAGTGAGGTTAGAGCTCTTGGCCTTATTAATCACTTCCTTTAAAAATCACAAAAGCCTTAAGCTTCAGAGTATGGAAGTTTGAGATAGCTCAAAAAGAAATACCATTTACGATCCCCAAGGATAAAGGCCACACTTTTAGAGGATCGAAGGTCCCCCACATGGTCATTCCTTGCTATAGGGAAGAACAATTAGTGTAGTCACAACTTGGACCTATGTTGGGAAGGTTAATCATTTATAAATGAGACCTCATTTAATGAGACTTATAAATATGCCTTGGTGAAAGCTTGCCAGCACATGAAAGCATTGGCTGAGCCAGGAAACTTGATGGGGAAGAAACGTAAGGTGTAATTAGGAGAAGTCAACCCCATCATCAATGATTCATGAGTACAAGCAATTTTAATGGGGGAAAGACATCTTACTCAAAGCAAACAAGCAGGCAAATAGTCCTACTCTTCAGTCCTGAGCCAGTATGAAAATAAAGTGATAGGGAAGATTGATATGCCAGACAGGTAACTTACACCTCCAGGCAGATGACACCCCTACAAAATCTCTCGATTATATTATCTATTTTCCCCAAAGCCATCATCTCCTGAATTCCAGTCCCCAGGATGACTGTGTGCTGACCACCTCCACCTGGATGTACCCTAGGCATCTCAAACTCAACATTGTCCAAGATAGAACTTGTTGTCTTCTCCCTTCCCCTCCTCCAAACTTCCCTATTTCTGTTATGGGAGCCACCATATTTCCAATCATTCAGGCTTACAATCTCAGAGTCATCTCTGCCTCTTCATTCTTTCAGCCTCCCCCTAACCCCCATATCCAGCCAGTTTGTCTTGGTTTTACCTCTCCATACCTCTTGCATCCACCTTCTCTCTATTCACATGGCCACCACCCTAATTCAGTTCTCATCATATAAATGAGATAATGTTTGTAAAGAGCTTAGCACGATGCCTGGCACATTGTAGGTGCTTAGAAGTGTTAGCAATTATTATTGCTGTCATTACTACTATCACCTCCCCCCGGGCTACTGCAATAACTTCCCAGTTAGTCTCTCTGCTTCCAGTCTCTCCCCTGCTCAGTCCACCCTCCCTGCCAAAACATCTCCCTTAAGTACAAGTCTGACTATGTCGCTGTTGTGGTTCAGTTGGGTCTGATTCTTCATGATCCCATTTGGGGTTTTCTTGGCAGAGATACTGGAGTGGTTTGCCATTTCCTTCTCCAGCTCATTTGACAGATGAGGAAACTGAGGCAAACAAGGTTAAGTGACTTGCCCAGGGTCACACAGCTAATAAATATTGGAGGCTAGATTTGAACTCGGGAAGATGAGTCTTCCTGACTCCAACCTCAGCTCTTCTGTCCACTGCACCACCTCACTGCCCACATCACTACCCTGATTAAAAATCTCCAGAAGCACCTGATCGTCTCTGAAATAACACACAAGCTATTTGGTTTGGGAGTTAAAGTGCTTTCACAGTTGGCCTCTAGCCTTCCTTTCCAGGATTGATATCAACTTATTCCCCTTCATACACTCCACATTACAGCTAAACTTAGAACTATTTCTCTGAACTCTACATTCTTCTATTTCACCACCTTCACACCTTTGCATAGGCTGCGCCCTGAATGAACTCTCTTCTCCCTTCCACCCCTCGGCTTCCTTCAAGACTCATCTGAGGTTGCATCCTCTATGGGAAGACTTTCTTGGTCCCCTTGGATGCTAGTGCTAGCTCTCTCCCTTCTCAAATTATCTTGTATTTATGTATCTCTTTACATGTTCCTCGAGGGCAGAAATTGTCCTTTTTTCCCCTTTATGTCTCAGGACACAGCGCAGTGCTTTATTCACAGTAGGTCCTTAAGAAATACCTGTTGAAGGCAGTCTTCAGAGGAAGAAATTAAAGCTATCTATAGTCATATGAAAAAATGCTCTAAATCACTATTGATTAGAGACATACAAATCAAAAGGACTCTGAGGTACCACATCACACCTGTTAGATTGGCTAACACGACAAAATGGGAAAATGATAACTGTTGGAGAAGATGTGGGAAAGTTGGAACACTAATTCATTGTTGGTGGAGTTGTGAACTGACCCAACTATTCTGGAGAGCAATTTCGAACTATGTCCAAAGGGCTATAAAATTGTGCATACCTTGAGCAATACCATTTCTAGGGCTGTACCCCAAAGAGACCACATAAGGGGTAAAGGACCCACTTGTCCAAAAATATTTATAGCAGCTCTTTTTGTGGTGGCCAAAAACTGGAAATTGAGGGAATGCCCATCAATTGGGGAATGGCTGAACAAGTTGTGGTTTATGAATGTAATGGAACAGTATTGTGCTATAAGAAATGAGGAGCAGGCAGACTTCAGAAAAACCTGAACTTATATGAACAGATGCTGAGTGAAGTGAGCAGAACCGGGAAAACCGTTATACACCGTAACAGCCACAGTGTTCAATGACCAACTTTGATAGACTTAGTTCTCAGCAATGCAAGGACCTAAAACAATTCCAAAAGACTCACGATGGAAAATGCCATCCACATCCAGAAAAAGAAATATAGAGTCTGAATGTAGATCAAAGCAGACTATTTTCTCTTTTGTTTTGTTTTTCTTTCTCATGGTTTCTCCCATTCATTCTAATTCAACATGACTAATGTGAAAATATATTTAATAGGAATGTATATGTAGAGCCCATATCAGATTGCATGCTGTCTTGGGGAGGGAGGGAAGGAGGAAAAATTTAAAACTTATGGAAGCAAATGTTGAAAACTAAAAATAAACAAACTTAAAAAAAGAAATACTTGTCGAATTGTTAATGAATCGAATCCCCAGGGGTCTGAATCTGACTACCATGTGAGGAATCAACATGTTAGCTGTCTCTACAGCCTGATCACCTTCTCTCAAGGGGAGATTTGATGCTGTCAAGATATTTAGAGACATCCTATTTTCCAGAGCTAAGGTCCAGCAAGCAGTCTGGGCCCTGAGCTTGGCATAACAACAATCCTTTGCGCTCTGGATTATCTCATCCTCAGGCAAAGTGTATTGCTTTGACCAGTACCAGGGGGTACTGGTTCATTGAGGGATTTATGATTTCCATATAAATCAATGACTGTTTAGATGTGTTGGTGCACCCACTATTTCCCAGGGACCTGAGAGCCATCTCAGCATGCTCATAATCTCTGTTTCTTGTAACTAACTGCACTCCTCTTCCATTAGGCTAACTCTGGTTCTGTACTCCACTGAATGACCCTTAACCCTTAAGATGATCAACTTAAGAACTGTTCCCACGGGATCCAGGAATGCTTGCAATGTCCACACACGAGCCTGCTGCGGGAACTGCGAGAATGATGGTGTTGGGGCAGCTAGGTGGTGCAGTGGATAGAGCGCTGACCCTGGAGTCAGGAGAACCTGAGTTCAAATCTGGCTTCTGACACTTGACATTTGCTAGCTGTGTGACCCTAGGGAAGTCACTGAAGCCCAATTGCCACACACACAAAAAGAATGATTGTGTCATGGTCCAGCCCACTTGTGGTTTTTTATGTATATATCTGCCTTTGCTCCAGCGTGTTAAACTCTCCTTCTCAGGAGGGGGGCTTCCACTTGCAAGAGTTTTCCTCACTCTGAAATTAATTAGACTTCTGTTCAATCCCTGATACACCTGCCTCTGGCCTGCTTTGTTTAGTTCTGCCCATTCCCAGGTTAGAGGCCAGTTCTGTTCCAGTTGACAATGACAAATTTAATCTGGCAAGGAAAACAATCTTACCTTGTCTCAAAAATACCTTGAAACCAGGTAATTCCTCTCTTTAATTTGCTGGTTTATAGCCTAAGTCTGATTTAGATGAGAAGTTTTTAGCCTTTTCTATGGTGTGGACACCTAAGGCATTCTGGAGACGTCTATGGACATCTCAGAATAATGGTGATAGGATAAAATACTTAAGGTTACAAAGAAATCAACTATATTGAAATAGTTACCAAAATATTAAAAAAGAAAAAATCCAAAGTCTCCGAATTAAGTCACTTCTCTAGAGGGAGTCAGAAATTCCCGTACACTTTCAAAATAAAACGTTTCCTGTTTGTTCCACAATAGCGTCTTACTACCAAAAACAAGCCCAGTTCAATCAATCGTCTCTACTGAGTTAGACCAGGGTATGCAATAAGAGTTTTTTAAAAATAAAAGATCGTTCAAACTTCTAAGTCTGAAATGTTCTTCCTTTATCTTTCCTACTTCTGATCTCCCTAGATTCTTTTAGGAACCAACTAAAAATCCTAAGGACATCTAGCTGGCTCAGTGGATAGAGTACCAGTCCCGGAATCAGGAAGATCTGAGTTCAAATCCGACCTCAGACACTTACTAGCTATGTGACTCTGAGTGAGTCATTTAACCCTTTTTGCCTCAGTTTTTTCATCTATAAAATAAGCTGGAGGAGAAAATGGCAAACCACTCCAGGATCTTTGCTAAGAAAACCACAAATGGGGCCACCAAGAGTCAGATATGATGGAAACGACTAAACAACAATGATAAAAATCTCACCTTTTTGTGGGACCCAACTGCAACTTCTCTTAATTCCAATGTCTTCCCTCTGTTAACTATCTCCTATTTATCTCGTATATGTCTTGTTTTGTATACGTTTGTTTGCATGTTGTTTCCCCCATTCAATTGTATACTCCTTGAAGGGAGGGGATGTCTTTTCTTCTTTTTGTATCCCCAGAGCTTAGCACAATGCCCGGCACATAGTGGTCACCTAATAAATGTTGATTGATTGATTGAGAATGTCAGAGCCAAAAGGGCCCTTATGACATAGCATGACAAGTGAAAGGTACCTTAAAACACAAAATCTCAGAGCTTGAAGGGCCCTTAGAACATAAGATGTTAGAGCTGAGAGACCCTTAGAACACAGATTATCAGAACTGAAAGGGTCCTTAACACCAAAATGTCAGAATTGGAAAGGTCTTTAGAACACAGAATGGCAGGGCTGGAAGGATCTTTAGAACACAAAATGTTAGAGCTTTCCAGCTTACAAATACTTAGAATTTAGAGCTTAGCTTATAGACACTCAGATCATAGAATGTCAGAGCTAGAAGGCTCCTTAGAACACAAAATGTCAGAACTTTCCAGCTTAGACACACTTAGAATATAGCTTAGAACACAGAGTGGCAGAGCTGGAAGGGTCCTTAGAGCACAAAATGTCAGAACAGTCCAGCTTAGACACACTTAGAACATAGCTTAGAACACAGAATGGCAGTGCTGGAAGGGTCCTTAGAGCACAAAATGTTAGAACTGTCCAGCTTAGACATACTTAGAACTTAGCTTAGAACAATGTCAGAACTGGAAGGTCCTTAGGATACAGAATGTCTGACTCGATGAGCAGCAGACTTGGAGCTGGAGAAGCCTGACCTCCCGATTCTCAGACCTCAGCTCTTTTCACTGAGCCAACCTCTTCTTCCTTTCACCAGTGGTGGGAAGGAGGAGGAACAGCCATGTTAGTTTTGTCAGGAAGTTCTGAAACCATCCTGCTACCTTTCACTGACCAAGGGATATTGGAACACTCAATTCATTTCTTCATTCTGTAATTGAAAAGATGTGCACCCCATCCAACACACTCAGTTTTTTCTCACTTTAAGATCCATCCACCACCTTACCTGTTTTGAGGATTTAAGCTCCTCAAAGGCAGGGAATTATGTCTTATTTGTCTTTGAATTTCACCCACTGTCAAAAGAAGGAAGGAAGGGAGGGAGGGAGGGAAGGAAGGAAGGAAGGGAGGAAGGAAGGGAGAGAAGGAGAGAGGGAGGAAGGGAGGGAGAGAGAGAGGAAGGAAGGAAGGAAGAAAGGGTGGGAGGGAGGAAGGGAGAGATGAGGGAAGGGAGGAAGGAAAGAAAGAAGGAAGGAAGGAGGAAGGAAGGAAGGAAGGAGGAAGGAAGGAAGGAAGGAAGGAAGGAAGGAAGGAAGGAAGGAAGGAAGGAAGAAAGGAAGGAAGGAAAGAAGAAAGAAAGGAAGGAAGGAAGGGAGAGAGGGAGAGAGGGAAGGAAGGAGGAAGGAGGCAAGAAGAGAAGGAGGGAAAGAGGGAGGGAGAGAGAAAGGGAGGGATAAAGGAAGAGAGGGAGGACCATTCTTCAGCCCCTAAATGGCAATTGCGGCCCAATGAGATCTAGTCTTTTCTCCTAGCCCCTTACAGTCAGTTAGCATTTATTAAGCACCTACTATGTGCTAGGCACTGTGCTAAGTGCTGGGAATACAAAAAAGGCAAAAGTTTTTCCTGTCTTCGAGGAGCTCACCCTTGTCAGTAGTGAACAGGAACATCAGAAGTCTGTATAACCTAAAGCTTGCAGTGGGGTGGGGGGGGGGGGGGACAGGGTGCAGGAAGGGGTATAGTGGCCACGAGATGAAAAGAAGTGACTACGCTATCCCCACCATCTTGTTCCTTTCATCAGGGCTGGGAATTTCTGCAGCTTTTCCACCTCAGCCAAGTTCTCCCGATTTTTGTTCCATCCCTGACCAACATACCCCACCTGCCCAATCTAGTGGGGTTTGACTCCAGACCCTCCTGGAGAAAATTGTCTCTGAATTAAGCTCAGAAGGAACCTTAGTGGTCATATAGTCCAAACTCCTTGTTTTATAGACTAGGAAACTGAGTTCCAAGAGGGTGAGTTCCAAAGGTCACCCAGGTGGTAATTGGCAAAGCCAGGAGCCAAAGCCAGGTCCTCAGTTTCCCAAATTCAATTTCTTTGCACTATAATATACCTTATTTCCTGCTTTCTTTCTTCAGGAGGCCCAGATGGATCCCTTTTTAAGGGCCATGTATCTGAAAGCCAGAATAACAGTGATGACAACAGCACCCGGCCTTTATTGGGAATTTTCCTCACACCCACCCCTGAGAAATCCTATCTTCAGGATTTACCCTCTGCCCCACCCTGCTGCTAGCTCAGTGCTCCTGGCCTTATTGTCTGCTCCCAGTTAGCAAACTGAGTCCCTAATCTCTGCTGGGGGGCCCATTTTCTAGCCCGCTTTTTGGCAGGCAGAGCCCAACTGGTCCTTTGGCTGAAATTGCATTGTCACTGGCAAACCTTTGTTCAGGAGAGGCAGGGAAAAGAGAAACCGTGCTGCGCAAGCCCCCTGACCCTCCCTCAATGGCCACCCACCCCACCCCCAATCTGCTGCTGGCTATTCAGAGGGAGGGGTTTCCTATGAAGATCTTAGGGCATATTTTTCACTTCTAATCAATTTCCCAGCAGGATGGGGGAGGGACATCTCTGCTTTTTCAGGATGGGTGGTCTCCGAGTCCTGAGAAGAAAGGAAAAAAATCTCCCATCCCCTTTCATCTGAGACAGAACTCAAAGATAAAGCAGTGCTGTGGTGAGGCTGGCCCATAACAAGAGAGAAAGGAAATCCAGGGAATTATTTACAGCAGGGCCACCAACATTCCTAAGACTCAACAATGTTGATTTGTTTTTATCTATGATTCTCTCTCTTTCCCTCCTTTTCTCCTCCCTTTCCCTCTTTTCTCTCTGCCTCTCTGTATTTGTCTCCATCTTTCTCTCTTCTCCTTTCCCCTCTCCCTCTCTCACCTTCTCTATGTCTCTGTCTCTCTCCATCTGGTCTGTCTCTAGCGGACTCCCTGCAACTCTGTTATTTCCTATAGGACTGGGGTAAGAAATACACCAGAGGCTGAGCTCTTGGTCAGGCTGGTATTGGTTTTCCCTCTGGAAGAGAGTAGGCTGGCTCTCAGATCGCTAGGTGAACTCTCAAACATCCCAGGGGGTGAGGAGATGCCAAATGTCATCCATCATTGGTTCATAGATTTAGAGATGGAAAGACCTTTATAGGACATCTAGTCCAAAACCCCCTTATTTTGTAGATGAGGGAGCTGTTAAGTGACTTGACCAGGGTCATGTAGGTCACAAGTAGCAGAGTTGGATTTGAACCCAAGTCTTTTGATCCCAAATCCAAAGTTCTTTTTCCACTCCACCACGCTGACTCAAGCATGAGACCCTCCTGTATATCAAGTGACATCCTTGAGCACCAAAACCAAGTCTTTAACTGCGAAATCCTGACCAAGTTACTGATCTTTATTTCTCAGTTTTCCCACCTATCAAACAGGAATAATATTTCCTGCCCTGCTTACTTCACAAGGGTATTAAGAGGCTCTCACAAAACAAAGTAATGGGAAGGAAATTGGAGAAGCCTGGCTGTAGGTCATCTATTACCTGGTGGTTCCCAGAGCCTGGCCAGGCACTGTGAGGGTTTCTGATTTGGCTGGAGATGCTGGTGGCAACACTGGGCTTGGGGGCTTTTCCTCCACCTGGAGGGGCTCACTCTCAGCATCAGCATCTTCGACTTTCACAGCTGGGTGCTCTCTTGTGGCAGCCACTTGGAGAGAAGGAGGAGGAGAAAAAAAATTGAGAGTCAGAGAGAAAAGAGATCCCGACAGACTCACTCAGCAGAGCCCCCAGGGCCTCACTAATTATTGGTTGGGGAGAGGAGCCACTCCTGGAGAAAAATGTGGAAATTTTGTTTTTGTTTTGCCCTCTGGCAGAGTCCTGTCCCTGTTCTCTAAACATCGGGTTTCTTGCTCAGTAAACTCTGGTCCAGACCTTGGCATCTGGAGAGCCCCCTGGAAATGCCTGAACTCGAAGCCCTCCTTGCCCAGTAAGGGACTCTTATTGCTGTGGTCCAGATTGTTGGCTACTCGGCTTATAAGTCATGCCTGGGCCTGCCTCCATTAGCCCAATTTTGAGGTTTCCTCCCTCAGGATTCATCTGCAAATTTCCCTGAGCTCAAAATGTTTCAAAGTGCTGGGTCCTATCAGTGAGAAAGCAGTATGCCCAGGGGTGAGTCCCTGCCCAGCTCTCTGGAATGGAGCCACGCTCAGCGAACATCCCCCTGCCAACATATCAGTCAGGTGGACCAAAGGTGGGAGCTGGGCTGAGCCTCAGTCAAATCCTGAAGTCTCGAAGTTTGGTGTTGGGGAACCTGCCTCTCATTTCTGTCCCCTTTCCCAACTTTTAGTACCCCTCTCTATCCATATGTGAGAAAATCTGTCACGATATCCAGACTCTCCCACTGCGGAGAGTCATAGCATCCTTTAGATGATTCATCTAACTCATTCACACTATGGGATGCTAACTAATGTGTCATTAATGGTGATATTTCAGACAGCCATGGGCAAGATTGTTTTGGAGAGGTCTTTGAATAGAGTAAGCCATCCCTCTCTATTTGTTAAAAGTTCCTTCCTTCAAGGCCCAAATCAGGCATTACTTCATCTGTAAAGCCTTCCTTGATGGCCCAGCTGAAAGATCTTTCCCCCAACCCCAATGTCTCCTAACATGCTGCCTAAATATCTCCTTTGTACTTATGTTGTTCTCCCTATCATTACAGATGTGTGGATGTATATGTGTGTATGTGTGTGTGTGTCCCCCCACTCTCCTTTCTAGATTTAAGGTGTTTGAGGGCAAGGTCTGGGCTATATTTCTTTTTGTAAAATGAAGACAGACAAACAATAGTAGGTGCTTAATAAATGTATGTTGAAATTGTGGCACCTCTTGAATCACAAGCTAAAGTTAACTGCCTTTGTCTTCTGCCAACTCCTAGTTGTAAGTAAAGAGAGACCAGTGAGGTTTGTGCTGGCCAGAATACAGCCAACAAAAACCAATGCATGCTAAGGTCCTTGGCTCTAGCCAATTATCTGACTTACAATTAGAGAATTCCTTTTAACTTCTATTATATCCCTGATAGTCTATGTACCCAAGACCCAACTCATAGACTCCACAGTAGAAAGAATGTTGGATTTGAACTCAGAGAACCTGGCTTTGAGGTGTAATGGACAGAGTGCTAGACTGGAGTAAGGCAGACCCGGGTTTAGATCCCACTTTTGGCACTTACTAGCTATGTGACCATAGGTGACCATAGTCACCTAATGTCTCTGGGACTCAGGGTCTTCATATGCAAAATAGAAAGGTGGGCATTAATGACATCTGAAGCTCCATTTCACCTTTAAGCCTATGACTTTATGATTGACTTTTCATACGACTTTAGGCAAATCCCTTCTCCTGTCTAGGCCTCAGTTCTTTCATTTGTAAAATGAGAAAGTTGGACTAGGTGACTGCTACATTCCCTTATAGCTCTGGGTCTATGATTAAATCAGATAATGAACATAAAGTTGTTTTTTAAACTCAAAGGATTAGACAAATTGAAATTATTATTGTTAAAATCCTGTGAAAGCCCCTCAGAAGCTTTGAGCTGGAGGGTGGGGAAGGAGTCACAATAAGGTTTCCCTCACTCCCATGATCCTTCCTGATTTGAGCATACCAATGGACCTAGGAACAAGATTAGAATTACAAGCCAAAGGCTTTTAACTCAGAGTCCATAAACTTGTTTTTTCCTTTAATATTTTGATAACTATATTTGCATATAATTGATTTCCTTTGTAATCTTATATATTTATTTTATTCACTTATTCACTCATTTTCCTTATATTCACTTGTCACTTATTTTATTTATATTATTCATTTAACTATTCATTTATTTTATTCATGTTCACTTAATTATTCAGAAAGGGGGTCTACAAATTTCACCACACTAACAAAAGGGCCCCACAAAATGATGAAGAACTCCTGGACCAGGTGAGGGTCAGAGGATCAGGGATCTTCATTCCTGTTCCATGTCTCTTCCCTTTGTTATGTGTATCTGCCAGAAACGGAAAACCACCCGCTTTTGCACCCTATTCAGTCTAGCACGAACCTTGCCCATCTCCTGACAGAAGCATCAGTCCAGCAAGATGGATACAGAGAGTACACCCACTTCCAGGCAAGACAGACCAGTTCAAGAAACGCCATAGTACTGCTAAGTAAGGCTCAGCCGAAAACATGCAGATACCGAAGCTGGCATGCACTACCGCCCCTGTACGACTGCCATGCAAGGTAAGGGTCATACTACCTAAGCGGCGGACTGAGCTCTTCGCCTCCTTCACGAAGCTGGGCTTCGACACCCCGGTCCTCCTGCTGACGAGGACAGGGATGCGGGTGGTGGGGTATCGGTAGCTCGGCACATTGGGGAGATGCTCAGCTATGTTTTGGGAAGCAGCATGGGGGGTCCTGTGGCTAAGCGGCTTGTCTTGGACCAGGCGGTCTAACTCCACATCTCGGTTTTGCTTAGACATGGCACAAGGGGCCCCAGAGCCTCAAGCAAAGGCCAGGACCCCGGAGACTGCAACAAGAAACACAGAATCATGTGAAATGTGACGTAGCAGCAGTGCTAGTCAAGGGGCTCCTTTTGTACAGAAAGGCATCAATGGGCCTGTGACTGGAGCTCCCAGAGGTGAACTCTGGTTGGACTCATATCCATGAAGACTTTCTAAATTGCCAACTCTTTGGCCCCAGTATACAGCACCCCTAGCACCCTTCATGCCTAGTTCCCCATGTCTGGAACTCTTTTCTTCTACTTCCTGGATTCTCTGGCTTTTGCAAGAAGTCTTTCCTGGTCATCCTCAATCTTAGTAACTTCTCCCTGAGACCACCCCCAATTTATTCTGTATCTTCTATATGTATGTAGTTATTTACATGTCTCTTCCATTAGATTGTAAACTCCTTGAGATCAGGGATTATTTTCATTTGTACTTAATAAATGTTTGTTGGATTGAATTAAATTGAATTCTCCTCCCCAGAATTTATGTGAAAAAGAACTATATGGGCATCAGTAACCAGGCATAGAACCCAGGTAGCCCTGAGCCACTTTCTCTCCAAGCTACCCATGCTACTTAGACTTAGCATCTTAGACTCATATAGCCAAAAAATAAAAATAAAAAAAATCATAGGATCTCAGAATTAGAAGGGGCCTTGGCCAACCCCCCACTCCATTAGAGAATAATCTTGACAACAAATGGCTCTCCATTGTCTCTGGTTGACTATTTGAGTAATATGAAGACAACTGTCTCATCAATCAATCAATACCATTTATTAAGCCCCTGTCTCTCATGACACAGATCATTCCATTGTTTAACAGCTCTGGTTATTACAAAGTTCATCCTTCTAAGTGTTGTTGCTTTTATATAGGCAATTAATCCACAAGCATTTATTCAGTGTTTACTATACTCTGGTCACTCTACCAGGAACTCAGGATACAAACACTGGAGTGGAACAATCCCTAATCACCAGGGGTTTATATTCTAACACAGTTGAGCCCTTTGTTACCATCTTGTGTGGTTCCCCAAGTGAATCAAACATTGGGTGCTTTGTCATCCAAGCCAGATTGGAAGGTCCCCAAAAGGTGAGAACCCTATTCCTCTGGTATCTCCCATAGAGACTAGCAAAAGGTTGGCAAGGAACATGGTCAGCATTCGATAAAGACTTGCTGAGTTGAGTTGAATAAGCCAAATACTGAGCAGCAAAACCTAGCTATAAAGCAACTTTTATACTGAAGATTTGAAGATTCTGAAGGTCAAATCTTATTATGCTCCTCTCCACCCCTTCACCCCTCCATCGGGAGGTGGAGCATACAGCTCTCACTAATGATAGCGACCGAAATAGTGGTTGAGTTTCATCCAGTTGACCGTGGGACACAAATGAAGCGTGGAATTCCATAGTGCTCTCCTTGGGGCAGCATCAAGTTGTTGAGTGGAGGAGGCTGGACCGGACGTGTTGAGGATTTAGGCATTGATGGACAACGAGAATAAAAGGATGAGTCCTCTGTGTGTGTGTCTGCGTCTGTGTGTGTGTGTGTGTGTGTGTCTGTCTGTCTGTGTATCTGACCTGATTTTCAGGCAAGAGTGGAATAAACAACTTCACAAGAACAAGATGGAGGAGTTGAAACTAGACACTAGCTTATATGAAAAATCTCTGGAGGCTTAAATGAACCACAAGTTTACACATACAACAGTGTTATATGACAGCCAAAAAAGCTAAGCTGATCTAGATGAAATCAGAAGGAACACTAAGCACAGAATGCATGAGGCAATGGTCCTGCTATACTTTGCATTGGTCAGGCTACATCTGGAACCCTGTGTTTAGTTCTGTAATATTATAGGAAAGACATTAATAAGCTGGAAAGCAACTACAAGAGGGTGATCAGGAAGGTAAGGAACCTGGAGACCCCACCAAATGAGAATCTCTGTTGAGGGGACTGTGGGAATTTAGTCTAGAGAAGAGAATTTTCCCAGGAACTCAAGCCAAGTTCCTTGGTCTACAGTCTATAGGTTCCACTCTCCTCTCTTTTTAAAACCTTCAGGCGCTGTTTGATTTTCTCTGGTCTCACAGCATCTCTCTCTTTCCTCACAGTTTTTAGAATTCAATGACAATCACTCAGGAATCATATCTGATGGTCTTTCCAGCAACCTGCGATGCGGGTGTTTGAGCTGGATGTCTTGGACTTGTCAGGGGCTGCTAGGTGCTTTCTCACCATTTCCCTATCGATCCTGGGTATCAAATCATAGCCATTTTTGTTCTCTCCCTTCCAGTTTAAAGGGTCATTCTTCTTACTAAAATAAACAACAGAAAAAGAATTCCTGAAAATTCCAAATATATTATTTAAGGAATGGTTGGTTTTAAATTGAGAGAAAGAAGCAGTGATCACAAAGAACCAATGTGGCTTCGTCAAAAGCAACGCATCCAACTTCATTTCCTGTTTTGATGACTGGATTGGCAGTGGGGTAGTGCTAGAGGGATAAAGATGGACATTGGCCTGTGATTTACCAAATATAGGGAGTTATTGGTGATGAAACTCCCTCTACCAGTGCAGGCTGGCACCTATGAGGGCATCATTTAGAGCACCGAGAGGTTAATTTACTTGCCCAATATGTGTCAGAGGCAGGATTTGAACCTTGATCTTCCTGACTTTAAGGCCACCTCTCTAACCATTAAACAACACTGCCTCTATTACAGATATAGTTTACCAATATTATAGTTATATATTATACTTATATATACCATAATTATGACTAGATATTTCATGATATTCTTATGGACAAGATGGAAAGACCCAGGCTAGATAATAATATGTCTAGGTGGATTTGGAACTTGTTGGGTAGCTGGACACAGAGTCATCATTAATGGGTTGGTGTCAGCTGTCCAATGGAGTGCCCCAGGAATCTGTGCTTGACCTTATGCTGTTTGACATGGTTACTGTTTACTGCTAAAGGCATAGATGTCACAGTTATCAAATTTGCAGAGGGTATAAAGCTTGGAGGGATAACTAACTTACTAGGTGGTAGTCAGGATCCAGAAAGATCTAGAGAGACTAACACATTGGGTTGAATCTAATAAGATGAAATTTAAAGATTTAAATACGAGTTCAAAAAAATAGCTTCAAAATTCCACCATGGGGAAAGCATGGTTGCACATCAGTTTGTCTGAAAGAGATCCGGGAGTACTAGTGAGCTGTAAGCTATGAGTCAACAGTGGGATATGGAGCCAAGAAAGCCAATGTAATCTTGGGCTACATTAGGAAAGACTTAACTAGGGAGGTGGGAGGCCCATTGTACCCTGCCCTGATCAGACCACATCTGAGTATTGTGGTCAGTTCTGGGCACCATATTTTAGGAAGATATGAATGATCTGGAAAAGATTTAGAGAAGGGCAATCAAGATGATGGAGGGCTCCAAGTCTCTACCATATGAGGGAGCAGTTGGAGAAACCTGGATGCTTAGCCTAGAAGAAGAGGACACTCCAGAGGGATGTAATCAATTAAGCATTGATTCAGTGCCCATGATGTGCTATGTATATTTGCTTAGCACCAAGAACAAATTTGGAAAAAGCCGTAGTGAGGCATATTGAGGCCAGATGTGAAAAACAACTTCCTAAAAATTAAAACCGTCCAAAAGCAGAATGTGTTTCCTCAGATTGTAAGTAGTTCTCCTTTACCAGAGGTCTTTGAGCAGATGTTGAAGAGGGAGATTCTCAATGAAATATGGGTTTGTACTCAATGGCTTCTGATCTCCCTCTGACTCTGAAGTTTTATGACTATGGAGTTCTGCTAGGGCCTGGAACGCTAACTTGTTTTCATGTCAACAGCTACCAAATTCAATGCCTTAGTCCCAGAAGCACCTCTGAGGGCACTCACCCCTCTCACCTCACCCTAGTTAAGGCTCTAACAACTGACTATATATTGTAGTCAGAATAAGCATATCATGACCCACCAACTAATGGGCCATGTGCCAGCTAAGATTGGGGAGCATACCCTCCATTCAAATTTCCCTCATCATTAGTGCTGCCCATTTCAACTACCTACAGGAACTGAAGATCCCCTCAGCAGAGCCCTCACAGGGCAGTAGATGGTGCTGAAACTCAAACCTACGAGATCAAATCCTTCCAGCTGAAAGGGAATCTTCTCTATGGAACTGAGAGAGGAAGGAGAAGGAGACTCAAAGGACAGGTCCATGGAAAAGTCTATACTATATTTTCCATGTTCAGTGAAAATCAGATTTTCAGGAGAAATGTTATTCTGCTGCTGCTTAGGAAACTGTGTAAAATCTTACAGGAAAGCAACACAAAAATAAGGACAACTTTTTTCTTTCCTGGAAAGAAACAGGCTCCTACCTTCAACATCATCCTTGACTATTTCTTCCTTTACTCTGGTCTCTGATAAAGAAATGGCCCTTCTCTCCAAAGTCAATTTCTCTACAGGCACACTTGATTCCATCTGCTGTCTTCTCTACCTGATTGATCACTCTATGACTCCCTCTCAATCTATAATCTTAAATAGCTCCCTATCTATTTGATCCTTCCTTGTTACACTCAAACAAAACCAAAACTTGGAGGGAGAGTTAACTTTGACTTAAAAAAAAAAGCCACAATAACTCCTACCATCCCCACCATCTTTATCTATTCTTCCTTTATTGGTCAAGCTCCTTGAAAAAAGCCATCTACACTTAGTAATTCCACTTTCTCACCTTTTACTCTTTCTAAACCCTTTACAATCTGACTTCTGGTTTCATCACTCAAATGAAACTGGATTTTCTAAAGTTACCAATGATCTCTTCTTAATTGTCAAATCCAGTGGCCTTTCTCAGACCTGATGCTTCTCAACCTCTCTGTAGCATTTGATATCCTAGACTTTCTTGAGTTTTCATGCTTCTGTTTTCTCTTGTTTCTCCTGTCTTTTTTGACTGCTCCTCATTCTCCTTTTCCTGTTACACTAACTTTTATTCCAAACCCCTGTAATAAACCTTTTTCTTTTCTCTTTACATTCCTTCATTTGGCTGTCTCATCATTACCCATGGATTTAATCATAATTTATATACAGATTGTTTACATAGATATAGATATGATAGGTATAAACATATATGTGTGTATACATATATACATACATACATATACATATGTGTATGTGTATGTATGTGTATGTCCAGCCCTAGTCTCTCTCTTGAACTCTAATTCCACATCACTGACTATATATGGGACATTTCAATCGGGATGTCCCCTAGCATCTCAGACTCAACATATCCAATACGAAAGTCATCATCTTTCCCCCCAAACTCCCCACTCTTCTGAATTGCCCTAGTTTTGTCAAGGGTAGCACCATCTTTCCAATCACCCAG
Organism: Phalanger gymnotis; assembly: GCA_028646595.1. Taxonomy (NCBI): domain Eukaryota; kingdom Metazoa; phylum Chordata; class Mammalia; order Diprotodontia; family Phalangeridae; genus Phalanger; species Phalanger gymnotis. The sequence goes on from CM053625.1 coordinate 334,794,942, forward strand.
ATCTGAAACATCAGTATCATCCTCTATTCCAATCAGTTGCCAAATTTTAATGTTTTTCTCTCTCTACAATATGTGACCCTGTCTCTCCATTTACACAATCACTGCCCTAGTTTCAGCCCTGGGCAATTGCAATAGCCTCCTATGTGGTCTTCTTGCTCCAATCCTCCAGCCAGTCACCGAAGTGATTTTCTTAAAGGGCAAGTCTGACTATACCACCCCTCCACTCAACAAACTCCAATGGTTCCCTGTCACCTCCAAGATCAACTACAAACTCCTCTGTTTGGCCTTCAAAGCCCTACATAAACTAATCCCTTCTTACCATTCCAGTCTTCTTTATACCTTACTCACCCAAAAGTACTCTTCAGTCCAGTGACCCTGGCCTCTTGCTGTTCTATAAACAAGACCCTCCATCTCTCAGCTCTGGGCATTTTCTCTGGTTGTCCCCCATGCCTGGAATGCTCTCCTTCCTCTGCTCTACCTTCCAGTTTCCCTGGCTTCCTTTAAGTCCCAACTAAAATCTCACCTTCTATAGGAAGCTTTTCCCAATCCTTATTAACTCTAGTATCTTCCCTGTATTGCTTATTCCCTATTTATCTTCTATATAGCTTATTTGCTTGTTGTCTCCCCATTAGACTGTGAACTCCTTGAGGGCAGGGACTGTCTTTTGTCTTTTTTTGTATTCCCGGCTCTTAGCACAGTGCCTGGCACATAGTAGGTGCTTAGTAAATGTTTATCTATTGATTGATTATTTGGGTGGAGTTAATACCCACTAAGCCTGCCCCCTCTAATTCACCCTACAATTTGCTACTGGACCAATTTTCCTAAAGTGCTACTTGGACTTTGCCACTCCCCTGCACAGAAATCTCCAATAGATTTCCATCGACTTTAGAATCCAACCCATACTCCATAGCTTGACATACTAGTGGACTTCCCAATTGGAAAGAACAGTGGGTTTGGGACCAAAGGACCTGGTTTCAAATCCTGACTCTCTTCTTCACCAGATATATGACCCTTAGCAAGATTCTTCCCCAATCTGGGCTTCAGTTTCCTCCTCTGTCGAATGAGCCAGTTGGACTAGAGAATCTGAAAGGTCCCATCTAGCCCCAAGTCCTGTGATCCCAACTTAGAATCCTTGCCTTCTTTTAGACTCAGCTCAAATGCCACATTCTCCTCAAAACCTCCCCTGATACTTTCTGGCTGCTAGAACTCTCTCTTCCTCAATTTATCTGGTGCACTTATTTTTGTAAGTGTCATATCCCTACCTCCACCCCCCTGTATTGTATGCTTCTTTAGGGAGGAACTGTCTTCATAGGATCATAGGACAAATAACCAGAAAGAAACATAGAAGATAACTGATTTAAACGCCTTATTCTGAAGTTGAAGAAACCAAGTCCTAGAGAGGTTCCTGGCCTAAAGTTCCACAGATTGTAAATGTCAGAAGTGGGATCTGAATCCAAGACTTCTGTTTTGTTTTGTTTTGGTTTTTTTGGCACCCCCAGTGCTTAACATAGTCCTTGGCATAGAATATGCAGTTTTGATGGAGTTATGATTTTACTGATCTGGGTACTCCCTCCAATGGCACTAACCCCTGCCTACCTGTGAAATGAAGCTTTGCACATAGTAGATGTTTCATAGAGGCTTGAACGTACTTGAACTTTATAACCTCTTCGGTCGCTACCTTACTTCCCAAATTTACCATTTACTTACTATGTATGACCCTGAATCAATCATTTTTGTGGTTGTTCAGTCATTTGCAGTCATATCTGACTCTTCATGACCCCATTTGGGGTTTTCTTGGCAAACATACTGGAGTGGTTCGCCATTTCCTTCTCCAGGTCATTTTACAGATTAGGAAACTGAGGCAACCAGTTAAATGACTTGCCCAGGATCACACAACTAGTAAGCATCTAAGGCTGGATTTGAATTCAAGTGTTCCTGACTTCAGCCCCAGAGCTCTATACACTGTGCCATCTCGATGCCCCTGAGCACGTCACAGAAGGCTGCATTTTCTTGATCTGGGAAATAATGGAGTTGGAATAGCAAACCCTTAGGGGTCCCTTGCAAATCTAAATCTATGATCTTGTGCTCTTGTGGCCCTTCCTTTTATAAAGCAGGAAACCCTCTCCAAACACAAGGTAGAATTGTGAGCTTCCCGTCAGAGAAATAACAGACCTTCTCCAAGAGTTGTCTCAATACTACCCTGGGAGGCCGGCTTTGTAACTGGGAGATAATTCTCAGGCTGTGGCTATTCAGTGGGAATTAAGATCCCAATGCAGCCTTTGGCCCTAAGGAAAATGGCCTGTAGATGAAACATGGAGCCTATTATGTTTCTCTCTTCTTAGCTCTGATTCCAATTTTCACCTAAAACTCATTGCATTACGCCCAGCTCCTCCCTGGGTGGCCCATTTAAACAGTCCAACAGAGCAAAGTTCCCCCGTCTAGAGGGGAAGAAGGTGACGAGCATAGGAAATCCACATATTGTGAAAGTTTCCATTGGCCAAGTCTAGAGCACCCCCGGCATTAAAAACCTAACGTTTGGGCAGCTATGTTTGCTCTTTGATGCTTGCCACCGAAAGAAAGTATTCCCCACCACCAGCCCTGGCCCAAGTTGTAGGCACCATTCCAAAGGGGAAAGCTTCTGGATGAGAACGCTGAGTCTGGAGTCAGTGAGGTTGGAACTTGCCTCAGTTTCCACATCTGCAAAATGAAAGAACTCAACTAGCTTGTAGGTTTTAAGCTGGAAGTGACCTTAGACATCATCTCCTCCATTTTCATCTTGCAGATGAGGAAACTGAGGCCGGAGTAGTTAAGGGACATGCCCAAGGTCAAATAGGTAGCAAGCAGCACCCAGGTCCTCTAATGCCAAATCCCAGGGCATTTTCCATTGCACTAACACTGTTGTGAAGAAGGATGCTATGGTTCTTCGCAGCTCTGAATCATGGGAAAAGATGAAAGGAGGCAATCATTCCACCTCATGCCTCTTTGATCTGCCTGTACTGGGATCTTCTTCTTTTGACCAAAGTTTAGGATCTTTGTAGGAAAATGAGAGGACATAGGCCCGTCAGGAGAGTCTTCACTGGGCCTTATAAGTCATCATGGGGGAGCATCATTTAGGACAGTGACCCTTACCTCCAGTGCCAGTGACCTCGGCTTCCTCCTATGGTGCCGTTAACAAAAAACCAAGAGAAATAGATATTAGGACAGGAATTCTTATCCTTTGTTTTTTTTGGTTTTTTTTTCTGGCCTCCTTGGGCAGTCTGGTTAAAGTGTAGCATTTAAAACCTATGGCCCCTTCTCAGAATCATGGTTTTAAATACATAAAATAAAATACATAGGATTACAAAAGAAACCAATCATATTAAAACACACTTATCAAAAAAATTTTTTTAAAAAGTTCACAGATCCCAGGTTAAGACTCCTACAATAGGGAAACTGCTTTTCTGGGGCAGTCCAAAGTGGAGACATGAATTAGAGTGGATTCAGATGCAGAGTTAGTGGAGTAAGATTTAAGAAAGTTATCTTTGCTCAGAAGATTTAAAAAAAAAAAAAAGATGACTTATTTTTATTCTAAATGCTCAGCCACCATAGCTTTGGATGAAAACAGGCAGGCTAGAGAATAGGGTGGTGGAAGGAGCCCTGGACCAAGCAGCAATAGACCTAGGGCCCTGTCCTCCTTCTGCTACTTATTAATTGTGTAACTTTGGTCAAGGGCATTCTATTCCTCTCTGAGGTCTCAGTTTTCCCATCTGTAAGAGGGTTTTATTAGGTCAGAGGTATCAAATACTCAGCCCTCAGGCCACATAAGGCCCACAACAGTCCTGAGCGCCCCCAAACCAGATTAAAATGTAATTGGGAAATATTTAACAAAATAAATGAAAATACACTAGGCCACGGGTATTACATTTTAAAACCAGGTCAATATGTAGCCCCCAGGGATCCTCACTATTGCTTTGCATCCTCTACTTCTATTTGAGTTTGACCTCACTGTCTGAAACCACCTTTAGCATTCCTTCCAGTTCTGACATTTTCTAAGTCAAGGATTCTAGGTATGAAACAAGCCCTAGTTAGTAGTCTCCGGTGTTTCATTCTCTGCACAGGTAGAGTGAGTCAGCAACTTTTTTAAAAAAAAAGCTGACCGTTTTTATTATCATCCTCTCGGCCGTTAGAATTCTGACCTCGCGTTCAGCAAATTCTCAAAATGGATTCCATCTGGTATGTCTGTGAGATGGTCCTAGGAAGTGCTATGTAACCGGTGAGTCCTGCGGCCCTTTCTGAAGGCGGTTATAACACCCATGTCAGAAGCTAGCCTTGGGTGAATCGAAGACTATGGAGGGTGCAGAAATTCCATCATACCTGGAGGAGCCTCCAGCTGAGGTAAATATCTGGCCAGGTACTTCTCCAAACAGTTCAGGGCTCTATCTACTACTGTGCCAAGCCGATTCTCACATACCTGGTAAATGCTAATGGTGATTCAAACTCACAAGGCACTTTAAAATTTACAAATCGGTTTCCCTCCAACACCACCAAGAGGTAGGCGGTCCAATCCTTTTCTCTAGATGAGGATACTGAGACTCAAACTGAGGAAGTGATTTACCCATAGTCAATGTCAGAGCTGGCAGAAGATGGAAATGCTGGTCCAGAAGGAAAACACAGTTTTCTCTAGCAATGAGTGATTGTTGAGTACTTTAAAGGGGCTGGCAGGCCGCAGCTGGCCAGGCCATCCCATGCTCCCCTTCCTTGGGCTAAGTTTATTCCTCTTACAGTAAAACTGACCATAAACAAAAGCAAAGTTGGTTTAAACACTTTGAGGTCAAAGACCCAACAACAGAGACCTGCTTCTCTACTCCAGCCTTGGTCTAACCGTCTTGGCACAATAGGTCCCTGCCCTCCTAGCACAGAGTGAATGTAAATACCAAATAGTAACTGTTTCTCTTTTGGGAAGGAACCCTGAGGGTCTTCTCCTCCCAGTTTGATTTTTTTTTTTTTTGGAGTTTTGATTAAAGGGACCATCCCTTGATTAACTTCTCAAAGAGGTCTATTCACTGTATGGGTGTTACCTCACTCAAAGTGAGAACCTGAAAAGACTTTAGCCTGAAAGACCCAGGATGTCCCAAAGCATCCTGGGTCATCTCCAGTCATCCTGATGAATATCAGGCCACTGGACTCAGATGGCTCCGGAGAAGAAAGTGAGGCTGGTGACCTTGCACAGCCCTCCCTCACTCAAGTCAAAGTCAACTTCAAGTCACGTAATCATCTCCCTAATGTCTCTGTCCTCTTCGAAAACGAAGGACAAACACAGCAACGGTCTTGGCCCAAAGGGCCCATTTACTAAATACAAACATAGAAGAACTCTGTACCTGTAGGGAAGACTCCTGAATCTCAATTCCTCCTACTTCACTCCAGCT
>CM053625.1:334800846-334820732 GCA_028646595.1 Phalanger gymnotis
GAAGGAAGGAAGGAAGGAAGGAAGGAAGGAAGGAAGAAAGAAAGAAAGAAAGAAAGAAAGAAAGAAAGAAAGAAAGAAAGAAAGAAAGAAAGAAAGAAAGGGAAGGAGGGAAGAAGGAAATAATGGAGAAAGGGAGGAAAGAAAATAAGAAAGAGATGGAGGAAGGAAGGAAGGAGCATCATTGAGACAGCACTCTTAAAAATGAAGAAAACAGAGAGAAGGTCAAAAGGAAACACAGTCAAGAAGGATAGCTTTGAAAGTTACAAGTTGAACTTATGTGCTTTAAAAAGAAAAGCCAGTTGTACTTAAGTGGGAAACTGCAATTTCATGAACAATCTTCTCATTCTGTTCTCCTGTATAAATGGAAGTTCTCATTTTTGTGTTATTTGCAAGTTGAGAATAAAAATAAAAATTTTAGAAAGATTTAAAGAAATAAAACAGACCCAGAGAGGTTAAGTCAATTGCCCGAGGTCACACAGGTAATAGGGAACAGCTCTGGGATTCAAATCCAGGTCCTCTGACTTCAGCGAGATCTGTTGCTTATTCCTCTGGACCATACCACAAAGGCAACATGGCAGGATATAGTAAGAGCTAGCACTTAATTAAAGCTTTCAAATTTGCTAAGCCTCATTTGATCCTCATAACAGCCATGGGAGGTAGGTGCTATGATAATCAGATTCATTTTTACAAATGGGAAAATTGAGGTACAGAGGCATTAAATGACTTGCCAGGGTCTCACAGTAAGTGCCTGAGACAGAATTTGAACAAAAGTCTTCTTGTCTACACTTTATCGATTGTAGTGTTGGAGCTGGACTCATGACAACCTGAGTTCCAGTCCTGCCTCAGGCACTGTATGACCCTGAGCTAGTTACTTTACCTCTCTTGGCCTTAAGGTCTTCATCTGTGAAATGATGGGGCTGGACTCAGTGGGCTCACCAGTCCTCTCCAACTTTAGATCTAGGGTCCTCTGAGGCACCTCTGGTGGGAGGCCATCAGTCACTCCCTCTTGAACTAGCTGATAGCGAAGATTCCTTTCAGCTCTAATATCTGACGAGCTGAGGAGTCTGTGAAAATCCCTGGGGTTTCTACCTGAGCATGTCCCCTGCAGCTTCCTCTCTGAATTCAGACTCTGGGGGAGCCTCCTCGTCCGGGTGGTCCCCACAGCTGGTGGGCGAGCCTACTGGCTTCTCCTCTTCCTTTTCCCAATCGGGATCTATGTCTTCCACAATGAGGTCCGACTCTACCTGTGCCCTAGGAACGTTGCTGACTGCAATGGGAGACAGGAGTGGGTACGGGGCAGGGAAAGTGGGGAGAGAATGGGAAAATATTTAGACATCTGGGCTGTAGCACAAGCCTCTCAGAATTCTGTAAGATCTGAGGCACCTAGATATGCCTGTCCTAATTCTGACTACCAAGACCCAAACTAACTACGACTGTCTTACTATCCACCTTGTTTTTCTTCTAGGTAGACTTGAGTAAAAGACCACCCCCTGATCAGCACAACAACTTTGGTGGTACAGCGGGAAAAGCAATGACTTTGGAGTCAAATCCAAGGGTCTGGGTTCAAATCCTGCATCCGATGCTTAGTATCTCTGTGACCTAGGGAAAATTACGTATCCCTCCCACGAGCCTCAGTTTCTCTCATCTCTAAAATGAGAAAAAGGGACAGACAAGAGGGACCCCTCGGAAATGAGGTTTCTTCCGGCTCTCGATGTATGAACTTCGTTGGTTATGAATCGAGAGTTGAAGTGAGCCGTTATTCATTTTTTCCTATTCAAGTATTTTCCGTGTGTCTTTATTCTCCCCTCTCTGGTAAGAGATTGGGTTTACAGTGAACACTGCTCATTACTGTTCTCAGCGGGCACTCTTTCACATAGACTTCTTTAGAAGCAAAAATCAAGGGCACGAGAAATGAACTTTGATTTTGTTTCTGCCGGCACTTAAATAAGTAGAGAGTACTCGTCTGGGGTACAGCTTGGAACACAGAGATGATTAGAACAGAGAATGGCGAAAACAAAATGGATTTCAGCTTTTGTCTTGCAGGAGCCAGCACTTTTGGGGGGTTAGAGGCCAGTCAAGTAAGCCCTTACAGTATACTGCCTTCTCAGACCCCACCCCTCTGGGGATTTGCTAGCTAATTAGATGGAATATGTCTCACCCTGGGTTCTATGTTATGATGTTTCTAGTGTCCAGTGGTAAAAAACTATTTAACCAAGAAGCCTGGGGTTCTATAAACTCAACAGAGCTAGACTCAAATTTTGAAAGGCAGAAATTAATCAATGACAATTTATGAGGCCCCTATTATGTGCCAGGCACCATACTAGGCACAAGTACAAAGAATGAAACAATCCCTACTCACGAAGTCCTTAACAGTCTAATGGGGAATAATATGATTAAGGCACAAATCTAGCAGAAAAAGATCTGGGAGTCTTTGTGGCCCTCAAGCTAAACACAAATCATTAATGTCTTATTTATATAATATTATATAATATATAATAATGTCTTAATTATATAATTAACTACAATGCAACACCCTGAGGACACATGTCTTTGTGCATTTTATTTTGCAAGCATTTGGCATCTACACAGATGTGCAATCTTCCTCTTATGGCTCTTTCTTCATAAGCCCTAACTTACCTTCCTATAATGCTTTAAGGTACACAAAGCATTTTTCTCACAACAACCTTGTGTTGGCAGTGCCCTGTAATTTATCCCCATTTTAATGATAAGGAAACTGAGGTAGAGAAATGAAATGACTTGTCCAGGATCACATGCCTAGGAAGTATCAGAGACAGGCTTTTAACCCAGGTAGAGTCGAAACAAGCACAGGGTAGCTAGAGCTTTGCACCAGGGCACAGAGAGCTGAGGGATTATGCTTCTTCCCTCTGACAGTGCCAGCCCATCCAATCCACCCTGCTGTCTTACCTGGCCCTAAGCAGCTACCCCCCCGGATCTGAGGGCTGGGAATGTGCAAAATGTACACATGTGCACAGGTGTGCATGCATGCGCGCGCGCGCACACACACACACACACACACACACACAGGCAGCGGGGGAGTCTGTGAACAATGGCACTACTGCCCTCTCCCCTTCCCTCCAAATCGAAAACTCTTAAGGCTAATTCAGGAAATTCTATTGCAAGATCATACATATTTTAATGGGTTGTGTTTTTCTTGCCCTCTTACTGGGTGGGGAGGGGGGTAGGAGGAGGAGGAGGAGAAGGAAGGAGAGAATTTGGAACTGAAAATAAAATAAAATTGAATTTTTTTAAAGTATGCATCACACCTCTCCCTTGCTTTCTCCAAAACCTCCAAACCCAAGCATAGTCTGCTGTACAGAGTAAGATCTCAAAATAAACTTTTGTGGGTGATTATAACAGTTGACATTTCATACCAATAGCAGTCAACAAACATTTGTTAAGTGCCTTTTATGTGCCAGGTATTGGAGTTAACAAGTATGAGGAATGAAAAATTCCTATTTAAAAGGACTTTAAATATCAAATAACACACTCTCTCTCTCTCTCTCTCCCCCTCCCTCTCTCTGTCTCTCTCTCTCTTTCTTTCTCTCTCTCTGTCTCTCTCTCTCTCCCTCTCCCTCTTTCTCCTTCTCTCTCTCTGTCTCTCTCTCTCTCACACACACACACACCTTAATACTTGATACTCCTTCCCCCCACATCATGGCTGGCAAATTCCTTACTCCTGATCCTTGTCTCCTTTTCAGTCCTCTGGTGCAGGTAAAAATGCCCTTCCCCTGCTGCCTCTCTCCAGTCTCTTCATCTTATCCAGCTCAGCCCTGACCCTCTACATCCCTCTCCTCCTCTGCCCTCCCTTTTCATGGGGCCCTCTGGAACCTTCTTCTTCCATAGGGAACAAGCTCCCATCACCCATCACTCTTGTTGCTGTTTGTTTGTCCTTCACTCTCGAAGAGGACCATTTTTCACATGTTCTTTCCATGTTCTGGAGTTCATTGAAGCCTAGCTTTCTCCCCAAGACAGTACATCTCTTAGCCCTCTCTCTAAAACTGGCTGCTGCTTCTCTCACAAGCCCTGTCACACAGGGCTAGAAGGAAGAATCAACATAGTAATGAATAATGATGATAATAGTAACTAGCATTTACTTTAAGATTTACAACACTATGTATGTATGTATGTACGTACGTATACACACACATATACATATTTCATTTGATCTTCACAACCCTGTGAAATAGGTGCTACTATTATCCCCTATTTACAGATGAGGAAACTGAGGCTGAAGAAGTGTAAGGGACTGACCAGGATCACACAGCCAGTAAGTGTCTGAGGCAGAATTCAAATCCATCTTCATGTCTCCAAGTCCAACATTCCCTCTATCCACTCATGCCCACTAGCTGCCGTGACCCAATAACCACTTCTCCTCCTTTAAAGTTTACTCAGTCCTGGGCAGATTCTTTTTCCTGTCATCTGTGGACGTCCACTCTCCCATTTCCCCGATACATTCACCTGCACAGTCTCTATCCCAGACCTGCCTCCTTCAAACGCCCTCAGCTCCCAGTTCGTCCACCTTCACTGTCCATTATAGTGCTTACATCGTAGGTGCCGAATAGATGCTTGTTCCCTTCCCTCCCCACTTCCCAAGTTCTCAGAGCCTCTGTCTCCAATCTACCTTAAACACACACAGAAGTCCTCAGACCTTAGACACCACACACACCCTCCACTTGAATTTGATGGAATTCGTGGCTCTAGCTCTGAACCCAGTGCTGATTTCAAGCCCAGAATTCTTTCCTTTAGCCATAATAGTGAGCATGGGTTAATCAGATAGTAAACTGGACCGACCCTCCTCAGAGAGCGGGTCCTTTGTGTTTAACCTGCCAAAGAAAGGGGCTTCCCCTGCCCCTGTGGACTATCTCAGCCAAAGATGCAAATGAGCTCTATAGAGCTGGTCCAATGGGAAATGCTTTCTCCTGGGAAGCATCAATGTTATTCACACTGTGGCAGGATTCCTGGTATTTGTTGTTTCTTTGTTATTGCATACGATCATTAATGCCGGGCAGAAATATAAACATCACCATCGTTGTTAATAACAGCAATAGAATATGACATTATGAGGGTACCTTCTTCAAAAGTAATAAACATGCCCTGTTAGCTCATTATTATTAATAACCAATGCATAATGTTATTTCGTATCAATAGAGCACTTTAAATTCACCAAGCATTAAGCCGTTCAGAAAATCCACTTTTCTTTTTTTTATTAGCCAATTCACCACAACAAACTGGGGGAGGGAGCTGGATAGAGGGAGCTTTGTCGAGATTTCTTGCAAAGGCAGTGGATTCATTCTTCAGAGCCTGAGTCATTCAGAAAGCAGTTGTCGCTGCTCAAGTCTTTCCAAGAATGTTTGCTGGTGATGCCTCATGACCGTCTGCAAGGCTTTATAGTATACTTCTCCCCATTTAACAGATGGGGACATCCAGGCACCAAAAAGGAGGAAGACTTGCCCAGGGGTCATGTGATAAGTCATGTTCTAACTGAGATTTGACCTCTGATCTGGGAATGTTTATCCAAATGACTCTCGGAAAGCCTGGAGCAGGCAAGCCAGGACCATCCAAATGAGAAGGCTTTCAACATAAGAATCGTAGCCCAGTGGTTTCTCCAAGAGCGAAACTTGGGTAAAATCTCAGTCTCTAATAAAGGAACCCTGGTTTGGCCAACTTTCCTTAGACATCTTGGTTGGGGGACTTTTGATTTTCAAATACAAAGACAACTTGAAGTCATTTTTGTTTCACCACTTCTCCTATGACCATGTCTCAGTGCATATTTTTCTCCAAACTTGAGTTTATTCCTTCAGCCCAGAAACAGTCCTACCAGGCTCCCCTTCTCTGTTTGTTTCAGAGGCTTCCAAGTGACTCCACCCCTGAAACAAAAGGAGAAGATGGGATGAATCAGCAGAGGTGTTGGCTGACTTGAAAGGAGAATATCTATAATCTTGTCTTCTTCTTTCCTAATTCACCTTTGCTTCCTTCAAATATAACTGTCTCCCTACTCTAATCTAATCTCCACACAGTTTCCCAAAAGGCAGGTCAGACAATGTATTCTCCTACTCAACAAACTCCTGTGGCTTCCTATTACCTACAGTAGGGTTGTCCAAAATGCAGGCCACCTACAAGCATAGAAATTTACATAAATGTTTTAGTAAATGAAGCCAAGCTAGCAGCTACCCCAGAGCTCTCACTAAAATGGCATATCGAAATATATTGTCTATTGTTTCAATAAAAACCTAAGGTTGGACAGTCCTGACCTATAGGATCAAATAAAAACTCCTCAGTTTGATATTTAAAGCCCTTCACTTCATGGCCTCAACCTACGTTTCTAGTCTTACTATACATTGCCCTTCACAAACTCTATGGTCTAGCCAAACTGGCCTTCCTACTGTTTCTCACATACAACATTCCATCTCATTTCTAATGCCTTTGCTCAGGCTACCCCCCCAAGCCTGCCATACACTCTTTCCTTATCCATGTCTCTCAGGCTGTTTAGTCTCCTTCAAGACTCAAGACTCAACTCATCTCATGACAATAGGCTTTTTAACTGCTGCTGGGAGCTGATCTGGTTGTAGAAGAGTTCTACTGTTTGAAAGAGCTAATGAGAGGAGAGAAAAATTCTCAATTGTTGGAAGAGCTGCCTGGAGAAAGGAAAGATAAGATTGCATTGACCTTTACTGATACCTAGATGGCTTAAAAAGTAGAAACCCTTCAGAGGTTTGTCTGAATTGTTCTTTATTGCTATATATGGATTGAAAGGGGAAAGTGCCTTAGAAATCAATGAACAGGCCTGTGGATTCCTTACTTAGGAGAACTGCTTCTCTGAGAGAGTTAACACTGCTTTAGGAACAGGACAAAAGTAGCTCTGCAGATCCCAGTCTTAGGGTCTTTGCTTTCATTAAAAGAGTTTGACACTGTTTCAGTGGCTCTAGATTACCAACCAGCAAGACAAGCAGATCCACCTAGGAGGAGAGTAGAGAAGCCCAGAAAAATAGGGCCCTGCCTCAAGTCAAGTCAACAAGAATTTATTAAGTGCCTATTAGTTGCTAGGCACTGTGCTAAGCATTACTTAGCAGGGGTATAGAATACAAGTCACTTAAAGAAAGCAAGAACATCAGGACCTGAAGACCATAGTTGTGAGTTGCCCTGGACACATGGGTTTCCCCACTCATGTGCTTCCCTCTCAGATTTTCAGTGAGTTTGTGCCTACTCCCTGCCCCTCCCCCAATAGATACTACATGCATTGATGGGACAATGTGACCCTGGATTATGACTGAACTGTTATGTTAGGATTATTCTTGATTTTGCCTTCTTGTTTACTAAATTTTTATAATTAAGAGTTAATGCTACCACAGATATATGGAATCTGTGAGGACCAACCCTGACAGACTTCGCTCTTCTCAGCAACACAAGGTACAAAGACAACTCCAAAGGACTCACGATGGAGAATGCTATCTACATCCAGAGAAAGAACTATGAAGTATGAACGCAGATTGAGGCACACTTCATGCTAGCTCCCCCCCCTTTTTTTTTCTTTTTCTCTCTTTTGTTTTTGTTTTGGGGCTGTTTTATTTTTTTTTGGTCCTGTTTCTTCTTTCACATGATTCATTTCATTGATCACAGTTCTCCATAACTTGACTAGTGTGTAAATTAATTCAATGCGAAGTTATATGTGGAAACTATATGGGATTCCACGCCATCTTGGGGAGGGAGGAGAGGAGGGAGGCAAGAAAATCTGGAACTCAAAATTATGTAGAACCAAGTACTGTAAACTAAAAATTTAAAAAAATGCTATTAAAAATAATTTAAAAAAACACAATATTAGCCCACAGGGAAAAAAAAAGCTGGTGGAACTGAATGTTGTAAAATAAAAATAAATTAGTTTAAAAAATAAAAAAAATTTAAAAAAGAGTTAATGGTGTCATCTTGGCTGATTTCTTTAAGTGGGAAATACACCAGTAGGTGCTCAGAAGCTACAGTGTTTATATTAAGCAAGCAGTTTCTCCAGCTCAGTATGTCCAAAACAGAATCCCTCATCCTTCTCCCTGAACCAGTCCTTCCTGTAGACTTCCCTATTTCTGTTGAAGGTACCATTCTCTTTCTAGTTACCTCAGTTCCTAATTTCAGTTATCCTTGATTCTGCTATCTACAGTACTTCATAGACTCTATCTATATTTAATCAATTGTAAAGTCTTGCAAATTCTACCCTTATACCATATCTCACATCAAAAGGGATTCTCTTCTCCACTTGAAGTCACCATATTAATTCCAGGCCTTTATCATCTCTATCCTGAACTACTGTAATAGCCTTGTAATTTGTCCCCATGTTTCTAATCTATCCCCTCTTGCATCCATTCTCCACACATCTGCCAAAATAAGGCACCGGTCTGATTATATCTCTGACCAATTTAAGAGTTTCTAATAGTTTTGTATTGCCTATTGGCTAACAAACAAACTCTTCAGCCTGCCATTTAAAGGTGCTACACAATTTGCTTTCCACCTAGCTTTCTAGCCGTATTTCACATTATTTTATTTCACAAACAATCTCCCAGTCAAACCAAACTACTAACTGTTCCTCCCCTTTGAGACCCCATCCCATCTTTGTGCATTCACATACATCAAACCCCACACTTTCCTTATCTCTGCATCCCCAAATCTTTGGCTTCCTTCAAGGTTCAGCTCAGATCCCACTCCCTGCGAGAAAAATATAATTTCCCAATTTAGTGCCACCTCCATCCTCAATCTTCCTTTTACTATATATAATCTTTCTAAGCCCTTCGGGGTTTATCTACAAAATTATAGAGGAGGTGCTATCTGTGTTGATGGAGGATCTCAGGTCATTGAAGCTACAGGAAGAATAGGGAAAAGGGTGGAGAAGTTGAGAGAGCATGAATCACATGGACCTCAGAAGCCCTTTAGTTCAACCTCTGCTTGAACAAGGATACCCTCTTCAACACACCCCAAGTGCTCACACAGCCCTTGATAGAAGTCTTCTAGAATGAAAGGAATGGCCCTCCTACCCTGCTGGCTTTCCCACAGCTCTAATATTTGGAAGTTTGGTTTGCTTTGTGCCTAAATTTGATTTTTTGCAAATTTAGAGGCAGCTAGATGGTACAGCAGATAGAGCGCTGAGCTTGGAGTCAGGAGGATCTGAGTTCAAATGTGACCGCAAATATTTACTGGCTGTGTGACCGTGAGAAGTCACTTCACCCCTACTTCAGTTTGCCCAACTTTAAAATTGTTATGAAGACTAAATGAGATAAAGTGCTTAGCACAGTGCCTGGCACTAAGGTGTTGTCGTTTGAACTTCGTTTTTAAAGAGGACCAGTGACATCCGAGGGTGATGTTTTGACTTAGTCATGAATTGGATTTAAGAGAGGCAGAGGTGCACAGAGTCCTCATGCTCACTCTCTCTTCCAGAGTCATCAAAGTGCTGTGGCAGGACAAGAGTCAGGACGTCTGAAGTGGATGACCACAATATCTCTGATGTCTGATCTCTGATGTCTGACCAAGCTCTAAGCTCCTCAGGGTCAGCTTCAGCTGCCTTCGGAGCCATTGCAACAAATTGTTCTCATCCACCCATTCCACCAGGGGGAGTCTTCATATGCTTGAGGCAGACATCCCCTAACTCACCGAAGGATTTACCCTCAACCTGGTTTGGCCTGCCAGGACGATTTTATGGGGTGTAGCTACTGCTCATGCTACAGCTTCTTGGAGCCACAGGTGAAGGTTGAGTGCCAGGTAAACACCAGAAGTACTTGTCCTCCCTGAACACCCCTTACACCCCAGGACTGACACAAATTGGGACCTTAGTAATTCTTGTTTCCTTCCTTCCTTCCCTCCTTCCTTCCCTCCCTTTTTCCTTCCTTCCTTCCCTCATTCCTTCCTTCCTTCCTTCCCTCATTCCTTCATTTTTTCCTTCCTTCCTTCCTTCCTTCTTTCTTTCTTTCCCTCCTTCTTTCCTTCCTTCTTTCCTTTCTTCCTTCCTTCCTTTGCAACCTACACCCAATAACCTTATTCTTGCTTTCTGGGGCCAAGCAGAGAGAGTCTAAACCCTTCAAACACCTGAGTATAGCTGTCATATCTCCCCTAAGATGCGTGACTGGTATGGTATTGTGGACAGCAGACTGGCTTTGGCAACAGGAGACACCTGAGCTTGACTCTCACTGTGAAACTTACTAGCTCTGAGACTCTGGGTAAACTATCTAACTTATTAAATCTGTTTCCACGTCTGTAAGATGGAGAGAATCCTACCTCGGGCATCCACCTCACAGGGCTGTTGTGAGGATGGAATGAAATTCTGACTGGAAAACCCTTTGTAAGACTTCAAATTCTAGGTGAGCGCTAGCTTTTATTATAGCACCATCAGTGAAAGGGAGGAAATCCATAAATGCACTGAAGCTGGAAACACTTTTAGCCTGGATGAACATGTGAATTATGAAACTTGCATCAAAGGAAACCCTGCCAATGTGGAGAAAGTGGTGATAACACCTCCCTAGACTCACCATCACATTTCACCCCCACTTCTGGAAAAAACCAAGAGATAGAGGAGGCCTCCAGAGGGGCTACTGACTGACTCCCTTCATCACTGGACTACTTCATATCTACACCAGCCTGAAATAGTCCAGCTGGCCTCCAGCATAGGCTATCCCATGAATCACAGGCATCATTTCATGATATGGAGCATCAAGCCAGACTACGTATGGCCCCCATGCCTAGGGTCTCACACCACAGGGCACAAATTAACCCAGCTCAGAGACCCACCCAATCCAAGGCCCCCAAGTCAATCACTTACTGTTCTGCATGGTGCAATCAGTGGGTGCTTCCAGCTCCTACAATATCAGAAAGAAACAAAATTAATCTGTGTGACCTTGGGCAAATCACTTAACCCCAATTGCCCTGTCTTCTCCCCTCAAAAAAAGAAAAAACAAAATTAATCTTTGCCAAAGGTTCCTCCCTCACTACTAGGCTCCACCCCCTCCGTTGACCCCACACAGAACAATCATCTTATATATTAATATATATTATATTGATATAATTAATTATATAAGCTAATATAGTTTATTATAATATATAATTATTTTTATTACTTATTGTTGTTATATATTGGTTATTATATGTTGTTTATTATAACCAATAATCAATCATATAAATTTCTATTAATGTAATATAACTTTTCAGCTCAATAACTCTCACTAGTTCCCTATTCTGAGTCAAATCTCCTTCCTTCTACCCTCATCCCCAGTACAATATAAGGACCTTGCAGGTAAAAATTGTTTCATTTTTGGTTTCGTATGTTTAGCGCAGTACCTGACACATAGTAGGCACTTAATTATTGCCTGCTAAAGCGATCAACAAATATATTCAGTAAGCACTTACTACATGGGAGAGACACTACATATACATATATGTATATATATATGTGTGTGTGTGTGCATGTTCAGGTAATATATATTATATATATATACATATATATATATATGTATGTGTGTGTGCACCTACATATAAAGTACTTTGAGAGAAGACCGTCTAGTAGCTGAGAGATCAGGGAAGACCTTGTGTAGGAGGTGGTATTTCAACTGAACTTTGAAGGAGAAAAGAGAATCTAAGAGACAGAGGTGAAGAGGGATGGCATCCCAGGCAGGGGGCATGGCCAGTACAAAGGCTTGTAGACAGGAAGGAGGTGGATGGAGTGTTGTGTGTGAGGAACATCAAGAAAGCCAGTTTGCCCCTACCACAGAGAGAGTACAGTGTGTGAGGGCAAAGGAAGCTCAGAACCAAGCTGTGAAGGGTTTTGAATGGCGCCCTGAAAAATATGTATTGCGTCATTGGATTGGATTGAATGGAGGTCGAAGAATCAGGTAACTTCAGAGCTGGAGAAGACCTTAGAGATGAACTCTTAGAGTTGAAGGCCACTAGGTGTGAAGAGGAGACCATGAAAGGGCAGTCATTGAATTACTGAGTGGATGAAGTAGAATGGCAGAGGGAGAGGAAGGAGGGTGGGAGGTAGGATCATGCACAGCTGGCAAATGGAGAAGACTAGGAAGTGAGAGGGAAGGAGGGAGGGGGTTCTCCAGCTGTGGACCCTCGGAGCCCACTGCAAGGGAGTTGTGGGTGCATGGCTTCTTGAGTAAGGTGGAAGCAGGGGACTGGCAGCTTTGGGTCCGAGAACAATTCCAATCCTGGGACCAGGTTGACAAGCCTTGACAGATGCTGATATCTGGGTGGCTCGATTCTGAAGACCCAGCAAAAGCCACTCGAGAAAGAAAGTACCTACAACCCTCCCCAGGGCTGCCCAGAACCAGATTTAAATGTAATTAGGAAATATGTCACAAATAAAAATACAATAGAACGTAGATAATGTTAATATGTGGTTTTCTAAGCTGGTGTGTAGAGCAGGGTTCTTCATGTGAGGTTTAGTGGTCCCAGTATCGGTTTGGGGGACACTACTGGTCGAGCCAAGTCCTAAGATGCTAAATTAAAAAGCAGGTGCTACCTACATTGATGGAAGGAGTTTTCTCACCTGGAGGTTTATCCTTATGTCAATGACTTCATCCCTCTCCCTCCCCTTATTCCAGCTCAGTGGCAGCTGGTAGGGAGGGGCCTTCCCTCCCTTCTGCTACCTCAGGAGCTGCACCCTATCACTGTGGAAGCCTCCTCCACTCACCTGCATCTCCTTCCCCCGAGGAACAGGCTGAGGGATCACCATCTCCAGTCTCCTCTTGACCCACCCCATCAGCCTGGTGGACAGAACAGTTCTCTTGGAAAGAATCCTGGCATCTGTGATTCCTGCTCCTCCCCGGCTCATTCCAGGTCCCCTGGGATTTGGTCTAGAATCTGATCTAGGGGCTCTGGCCAAGATTCCTCTTTTCCCAGCATCTACCTCTATGGCCCCATGTCTGTCCTCCCCAAAACTCAGCTTCCTTTTGAGCTTAAAGCTGTGAGAAGGAAAAAAGACCAGGGCAGAGGCCCTGAAGGACAGAGGAGGCCAGCCCACTGCCACCACCACATAGCTAATAAAAATGATAGCTAATAGCTAGCACACCATGTTTAAGGTGTGCAAGGCACTTTACAAATATCTCATTGGAGCCTCACGACAACCCTGATAGGTGCCTATGATTATCCCCATTTTAAAGATGAGGCAAACAGAGGCTAAGTAATTTGTCCAGGATGACACAGCCAGTAAGCATCTGAGGCAGTATTTGAACTCAGGGTCTTCCTCAGCACTCTATCCACTGTTCCCCCCAGCTAATCAGTGTCATTCTTGGGTTGGACCTAGATGGGGAAAGGGGGAGTTGCTAATCCCCCAGCCTCCCTGTCTTACTTCACTTGGTTGGATCTCACCCACCCATTCCCTCTTCTTCCTCCTCCTCCTTTGGAATGTGGGAAGTGGGAAACCTCAAGGAACTTGGAAAACTTGAGCCCTCCCCCAAGTCACCTGGCGCGATCCCCGGTAGGAGGGAGGCAGGAGGCAGACAGGGTATCTGGCTGGTTCTCCTGGCTTATGGGGGACTCCTCAGGCTTTGGGGGAGCTGGCATTGGGGCAGAACTCTCTGGTGGGGCCTCTGTTTCCTTTGCCTGAAGTTCTAGTTGGGTTTCTGGGGGTGCTGCTACTGAAACAAAGAGAAGGAACAAGGACAGCACGGATGGGGTCAGGTTTTTGAGCTGCACAAGAAGCCCTGAATGGGCCTGGAAAAAACACCAGCCAGCCCCTTCCCCCTCCCCACTCTACCCAAGAAACATTCAGTTTGACTTTGCTCAGCACTCCCTTCTCCCAGATCTAGTCCAAGCTGGCTGAGTTCTAGAACAAGAAGAACACCAGCTACCTGTCCAGGCCAGTTACCCCTCTTCCCCCCCCTCCCCACCTCCCTGGATGCTTTCATTGCTAAGCCACATCCAGGCAGAAGCTGTTAGCCCGTCCATCATAAACCTCACCTGATTCTGCAGCAGCTTCTCCAAGTCCAGTACAGGCTGCCTGTATCAGCGGTAAGAATACTAATTACTGGAAAGCTTCCATCCACTCCAACCACACAGGACAAGGTCAAAGGGTCCAGCCCCTACCCACTGGGCACCTAATGATCCTCACCCCCTCACACAACATGGAACCAGGACAGAGTAGGGATGACAAGAGACTTTGCAGACTTCAGTGAAATGGAGACAAGGCTCAGGCTGGCTGTGGAAAGGTTAGCCCACTGCTAGGGGCTCTTAAAATGCCTTTAACCAGGACCTAAGTTCATGAAAGCTCCCCACTTCCAGAGAACATGGTCACCACGTAATTCTGGGGGCCCTCAATCCCCACAAGGTCTGCTGGAGTAAGCTTATACCCAAGCTTCCAAACCTCATGAGAGATTATGGGGTGGGGAAACCAGAGAGCTAAATCAGGGTCCCAGGAGTATGGTTCTTGCCATCTATTCATCAGTCATATAATGTCAGAACCAGAAAGAACACCAAGAGTCCTACCAGCTCAGAGGTGGAAAAGACTTACCCAAGGTCACACAGCTAATCAGACTTGGACTCATTTAGGTCATCACATACATACACACACACACACATACACACACACACAAACACACACGCATGCAACCACAAATAAGCAAACGTGGATATGGACATGCACCCACATAGCGTGGATTGAAGAAGTTAAGCCTTTCTAGATGCATTTTGTCTCCTCCATTAGAATGTAAAAATGTCTTCGCCTTTCCTTGTAACCTCAGCATTTAGTACAGGTGCCTGGCACATAGGAGATGCTTAATACATGCTTGTTGACTTGACTTAACTCAGAAAGTGTGAGGCTACTAGAAAATTATAATTTCTGCCTAATCCTGTCCTGAGCCCCTCCCTCTTTCACTGCATCCATCAAGAGGGGGAAGTGTGACATAGTGGAAAGAGCCCTGGGATAAAGGGGTTCAAATCCCAATTCCTACTTATATGACCCGATTCTTCCACCTACTACCTATGTGACCATCTCAGTCTTCTCGTCTCTAAAATGGCAGAGAGGGAATAGAGAACAGGATTTCTAAGGTTCTTTCTAGCTCTAAATACTAATATCCTGAGAAAAAAAATCCCTACACTGGATTTTACACGGAATGGCCTCTCTTTGCTTTCTTCTTAATATTCAAATCATCCCCGTTCTTTAAAGCTAATCTCAGGTCCCTGCCTCCTCCTGGAAGGCTCCCCTGATTACTTCAGCTTCACACTGATATCCCCCTTCTCTGAACTCCTTTGCCACTATTAGTGTCATTATTCTGGATACTATCCTACCTTGTGCTGTCTTCGAATGCTGTTACCTGCATACAGGAGGGCAAGGAGCATGCTTCTGTCTCTTCTATTCCCCTACAGTGTGCCTTTACTTCTCCTCTGTCTATTCCCTACAGTGTGCCTTGCTTAGCATAGGGCTGAGCATACAGAGTAGGCATTCAACAAAGATTGGCTGATTGAGGCAGGACTGGTTAGCGAAAAAACACAAGACTAGATTCAGGAGGTCTGGGTTTGAAACCTACCCCCAACACATACTAAGCTATGAGACCTTGGGCAAGCCACTCAACCTCTGGGAGCCTCAGTTTCCATATCTGTAAAATATGAGAATTAGACTAGAGGATTTTGAGGTCCCTTCTCAGCCTCCTGGCACCTCAGTTTCATATTTGTAAAATTCATGAGGGCTAGACAAAATGATTCCAAGGTTTCCTATGAGTTTTCTGCTTCTTCTTGATGGTCAGGCAGAGGGTGGATACTATTGCCTTGTTGGTCTGGATGTCCCTTCTTTGATGTCAATTTGAAAACACTGCTTAACATAGAACCAGCAGCCTAACCACTTTCACCCTATGAATCTCAAAGATCCTCTAGTCTAATCTTCACATTTTACAGATGTGGAAACTGAGGCACCATCCCAAGCATCCAGAATGAAGAGATTTTGCTCCTTTGACAAGCCCACCAGGCCTTCCCTCTGACACTGGTCTGCTTGAAAGTATCGGCAAAGCTGCGGATGATAGGATCAGAGTTGTGACTAGGGATCTTTTGCACATGGGCTGAACACTGCAAACTATTCCTTAGGATAAGCGGAAGTGGCTAAAAGGTGCCCTCAGGTAGAGGGGAGGGCAGATGAATCAAGAGCCATGGCCGAGAGATAGAGAAACTGGGATGCTGGCTTGATGCCCCTACTGCGTGAGGTGAGGGAAAAGCTGCCCCCAGCATCATGCCACCAAGAAGCTTCCTTTTGCAAGCTAATTCTGTTCTCTAACTAGGTGCTGACTTCTTGTTTCCATGCTGTCTAAGCATAGAAACTCTCTAAAAAGAAGCATAAGCACTCTCTAAATTTGTAGCCTAAGACAAAGCACCAAACACCCCACCCTAGTTCTGCCTCGTGAGGTGAGGTCGGGGAGGGGTACAGGTTGTCTGCTCCCACTAGTTCTGTTCCTGCTGCCCCAGGGGAGGGTCATCCTTCTGCTCACCTCAGAAATTTTCAGAAGCTGGGGCGGAGGCTGTGGCAATACTTTCTCCAAACCCTGCACCAGCCACTTCATGACTCTTTTTCCAGTCCTGTAAAGAAGAAGGGAGGGAGGAAAAAAGCATTTATTAAGCACTTACTGTGTGCTAGGGTTTACAAATATTCTCTCATTTGATGGTCACAACAACCCTTGGAGATAGGCGCTATTATTATCCTCCTTCGATAGCTGAGCAAAATGAAGCAGACAGAGTTAAGTGACTCATCCAGGGTGACATGGCTCATGAGCATTTGCGTTCAGGTCTTCCTGATTCCTGGCCGCCTAGATCCCTAAGAGGCATCATGACTCCCCTTCCTGCTAGCATCTCAGCCAATGTTAGGGTCTATCTTGACTCCTATCTTTCTTCTATACCACTGCTAGTAATGCTCATCCTTCATTTGTGAAGGGGACCAATGACATCATGGGGTCATGTCTTGACTTATGAGCGAAAAGGATTTAAGTGAGGCAGAGTTTGGCAAAGTCATCGGCCTCCCTCTCTCTTCCAGAATCATTAAAGTCCAGTGGCAAGACAAAAGTCAAGAGCCTGGCGATGGCCCCGGATGCGGTGTCACATTGGTGACTTCCAAGCCTGACCAAGCTCAAAGCACTCCACAGTGCCTGCTTCAGCCACCTTCGCGGCCGTCGGAACGAGTTGTCCTCATCTGCCCACTCCACCAGGGGAAGTCTTCCCACACTTGAGGAAGACAGGTCCCTAACTCACTGATGGATTTGAGCCTGGCTGTTCCCCTCCCCCTGGTTTAGCCCCTCTGCTGATAGGTTTACCAGGGTGTGGCTGCTGTGCACACTGCAGCTTCTGGGAGCCACACATGAGAGTTGGGTGGCAGGTGGACACCAAAGGTGGGCGAGCAGCCCTGAAAAGGGCTCACGCCAGAGTTGCTGGTCCTCCTGAACACCCCATATACCTTCATACCAGTCTAGTAACATTAAAAAGGAATCTATGAAGGGAGCGTAAAAGATAGAAGCAGAATGTTGTAGTGAAAAACGACACTGGCCTTAACGTTCAGATCTAGGTTCAAGCCTCGGCCCTGCCACTACCCTCACTTTGCCTCCTCTGTCTCTTGATTCTCAGTCCCCAGCTTCTATGAGACATCACACAAAATGCCAGGGAGTAGATTGTCAGAGCAAAATCCAACTGGAAGATCCTCCAAAGCCCCATCTCACTGTAAGACACCCAACCTGTCTAACCCATTGGAATATTCAGCCACCTCCGAGCACCCCCCATGAGTCACATGGAACGACACAGAGAAGGCACTCATGCCTGTGAAGACACCAGATTCCCCACAATAGAGGTTCAGATCTCTGGGGTCATGGGTTTGGAGACTTACCCCTTGTCCTGGCTGTCAGTGTTGTCATTTGGCACCAGCCCTGCAAGAATAATAAACCAAAAGGGATCAAAGGGTGAGCTCGGCACCTCTTCAGGTACCTGGGGACTGTGGGCTGCACACCTATGAGAAAAAGCTAAAACAACACAGTCCCTTTGCCTTAGAGAGCTTACGCTCAGTCTCCAAAGCCCGGACGCCTTAGGAGGGTTGGGACAGAACAAGTGATCAGTGCTCAATTATCCATATGTACAAGGGATTAGGACTGGACCTGAGATTCCATCGATACAGTGAACTCCCAGGTGTGGAAATTCCCTCTCCCGGTGCAGCTCAGCACCTTCTGGACAACTTTAAAGTCTTAGACATTTCCTAGAACATTGAGAGCTGAGTGATTCCCATAGTCAGTCAGGACATGTCAGATGGGTCAGAAGAGACATGAACCCTGGTCTGCCTGGCTGCACCTGGCTGCTCTCAATCCGCCATACCCCTGTTGCCTCACCATGTCCATTATCCACTTCACAGGCGAAGTGAAGGCTGGCTCCCTCTTTCCGCCAACACACTAATGGGTTTCCTCTTCACACTCTGATTAGTGTATGCCCATGTTAACACATGGACTGATAAGAGCCACCCCAAACTAACCTCATTCAGAAAATGAACCTGCTTCTCTCTCTCTCCCTCCCTCCCTCTTTCTCTCTCTCTCTCTTTCTCTGTCTCTCTCTCTGTCTCTTCCTCTCTGTGTATATATATATACGTATAAGTGCGTATAATACGTACATACATGCGTATATATTAAATGCATGTAGCATATACACTTATATGTCATATACATATGTGTGCACACCATACATCTATACATGTATGTACATATATATGCATGTGTGGATATATGCCTATATGCATTGCGTGTATGGATATATACATAGTGTATGTGATGTATACCTATGTGCCTCAGATATGTATTATATACACATCCGTATATATGTGCGGGTACACATATACATATATTATAAGGAAGGGATTAGACTAAGTTTATCCGTAAGGTTCCTTCTAGCCCAGACAGTGTCTACGATTTCAAGGTGAGGCCCAAAGGAAGGAAGGAAGGAAAGAAAAAAGGAAATGAGGGAAGATGGAAGGAAGGAAATGAGGGAAGATGGAAGAAAGGAAATGAGGGAAGATGGAAGAAAGGAAATGAGGGAAGAAGGAAGGAAGGAAGGGAAGGAAGGGAAGGAAGGGAAGGAAGGGAAAGAAGGGAAGGAAGGGAAGGAAGGGAAGGAGGAAGGGAGGGATTTGTGAGAATTATGTGAACTAAACTGACTCCACCTTGTGACTCAATTCTGAATCTAACTCAATTCCCTTTCCATTCAATTATGGATCTAGTCCAGTTTCTGTCTTGTGAGAAAATGTTATTAAGTTGTGGGAACTGGGAGAAAACCTTATTGCATTGTTTGAACCTAGCCCTGCCTGGCTGAGAAGCTGGACCAACTCTCCCTACTGCTTAGAGACTCTTAACTAGGGACCCTAGTTATGCTGACCAGAAACACAGTCAGATCCAAAGACTGACAGGAGTTGTACATCTCAAGTAACCCATATGTCTTATTTGAAAATTGGCCCTGTACTGATCAATCAGTCACTGCTTCCTTGTTCTTTTGATTGAATACAGACACTGTGGGGAAGGGGACACCTCTTTTTCTGATTTCAGAGAACTGTACCTGTTCATTTGTAGTAGGAAGGCCGAATTTATGATCTCAAAAAGGATCATATAAATATCAGAATGGTTCGAAATCGATGGGTATACAGAATTCTCCAAGCAGAAGGCATCCAAAAATTTATTCAGGGCCCAGAGCAACAAACTAGCGAACCAACCTCCCCATTCCAGTATTGTGAACACAAGCCTCCAGGCCCAGTAGGCCCGCCTCACAAGAGTAGCCAGGAGGCCACAAAAAAATAAGATGGCGTAAATCATATTCACCACTCGAACTCCTGGGTCCACACAGGGGTCGGCTCTGCTTCGGATTTTTTCCGGCTATAGTTTTGTCGCCTCTCCTCGCAG
>CM053625.1:334821232-334861981 GCA_028646595.1 Phalanger gymnotis
GACCAGAGTCCAGAGACCCATTGCTTCCCGAATTGGCCCCTTTTAAGTCTTTAATCTACGCCCACAGGGGTTTCACACCTGATAGGGCTTTGGGCCTGGGGCTTAGCGTTTAACAGGTGAAAGTACTTTCACCATAAACAAAAGCCAAACTCCTCAAGCACACCCGTTAAACTAAGCCCATTTTGCCTTACTGGCACATCATTCTTCCTTCTTCCCAACTTGGAAAATCCCTAATCTTTCCTCCAATTAGAAATCAGATTACCCAGTCTTGTATACTAGTTTATATCCTGTTCATTGGTTTTATGCATAAAAATCTGTCTCTCCCTGTATTGGGGCTCCAGTTGCCAAGCTGAGGAGCTCTGGTCCCAATTTGTTGTGCAATTGGTATACATTGTTTAATAAATGCTTAGAAGCTCGGACCTTTGTTTCCTGAGTAGTTTTAGATTTCACCCATCACAGAAGGAAGGAGGGAAGGAAGGGGAGAAAGAAGAAAAGAAGGGAGGAAGACAACAGTTCAGTAGGTCCTTACTTGGGCCTGATGTTTCCTCATTCCCAAGGGTCTGTGCTCCAGCCTGCAGGGGACAGAAAACCCAGAAAGGCTCATGACTACTTGCCTTAGAGACATCTCCCATTTCAAAGAACACCAAGGCAGGAACATTAGCACCTAATACCCCGCATTGGGTTCCCCTCAGATACCTGCTCAGGAACATTGGTATTGCTTTCCAAGTTCTGGACTATCAGGGCCTGGGGAGGCTGTGGGACCACTCTCTGGAGCCCCTTTGTCATTAAGGTCAGGACCCATCCACTGGCACTGTTGGAAGGACAAGAGCCATGAGAGCAGTTAGGTCAGTGGCTACCACTCCCCCACTCTCCATCACCCCGCCCCCCCACCCCAGCCTCCCACCACTGTTCCTCTTCTAGGCCAGAGGTCCATAAGCAGGGGTAGATTGCAGGGATTTTGCGAACTTAGTTGGGAAAAAAAAATCCATCTTACTTTCAATATATTTTCTTTCCTTTGTAGTTTCTGCTGTATTTTAAGTATTTAAAAACATAATTCTGCAGAGTCCATAAGCTTAACCAGACTCCAAAAGTGGGGCATGACATAATAAAGATTAAGAACTCATGTTCTAGACACTGCCCTTTCCTCTGGCCCCCGTCACAGATAGGCTGTGGCCTTCCTCCGAGGGAATTCTACTGTTGGCTCACAGACATCTCATGCCCTCCCACCACTGACCCACCCCCCTCATCTCCAACAACCTCCTACTTGATACAGTCTGTCTCAAGGCAGACCAGTCTTCGTTATCCCCAGCACATGCCTCTAGTCAATGAAGCTGCCCCACCCACCCACCCACCCCCGGCCCAGGGACCTCTCTCCTCAATCCTTTAATGCCTAGATTAAGTATTCTCTACTCCAGAAAGTCCTCCCTGATGGCTGGAGATGGAGACGCAAGACCTGAGTTCATATTCCGCCTCTTACTATGTGTGCGACTCAACCATGCTGAGACTATAAAATCAAACAGTGGGATTTGCTGATCTCTGAGGACCCTTCTGCTTCTGGATTGTGACTTTATTCTAGCCCATGAAAGCCTCATTCTGTGAGGATCAACGGCATCTAGGATTTACAGCTGGAGGAGACTTTGGAAGCCACACCCTCTGCTAGAATGGCGGCATCCAGTGGTGGCTGGATTTGGAATCAAAAGAAGCAGGTTCAAATCCCAGCTCTGGTACAGTACAGGTTTGTTTTGAGAATCAACTGAGAGTACTTTTGTAAAGTGCTTTGTAAAGCTTAAAAGCACTACATAAATACTGATATTATTACAAGCGTGTATGAGGGACCTGATGAATTATCTGGTCACTGGACCCTCCCTCACTCAAATCAAAGTCATGTCATGTCATCACTTCCCTGATGTCATGGTCCTCTTCAAGAATGAAGGACAAACACACAATGAGGAGTCTACTGTATGCTAGACACCACAAATGCAAAAACAGGAGACCCACGTCCTCAAAAAATATTCAATATGGGTATGGGGGGAAGAGAGAGAGGACATATACACACATTAAAATGATTTCATTTTAACGGGGGGCAGAATGGGGAGACTCAAGATAGGGTTTCTATAAGAGGTGGCTCTTGAGATGAGTTTTGAAGGAGGCAAGAAAGGATTACATTCTGAGCATGAGAGATGGCCTAGGACAGGGGTGGGGAACCTGGGGCCTCGAGGCCACATGTGGCCCTCTAGGTCCTCAAGTGTGGCCCTTTGACTGAATCTAAGCTTCACATAACAAATCCCCTTAATAAAAGGATTTGTTCTGTAAAACTTGGACTCGGTCGAAAGGCCACACACAAGGACCTAGAAGTCTGCAGTTTCCCTACCTCTGGCCTAGGAGGACAGATTGTAAAGGGCTTTAAACACTGAACAGAGTGATTTGTGTTTTATCTCAGAAGCAATCAGGAGACATTGAAGATTTTTGAGAAGGAGAGTGACCCAGGCAGATCTTTTCCTTATTAGTATCAATTTGGCTGTGATACGGAAGATCAGAGAGGTTGCTGATTTTGTAGAACCAGTCTAATTTTGGTGCTCAGCCCTAAGAAACACCATCGCTCCACCTATTGGAGCCATTAAAAAATCCTTGAGGTCTTTTCCCATAAATAGCTGAGTGCCTTGCTTCCCATCCAAGCTCCCCATGCCCCTACACCCCACCAGAAAGCATCTGTCACCTTTCAGCACCAGCCCTTGACCAATCCCCTGGGAGAGCAGGTACCTGTTCCCACGAGCCAGAAGAGCTTGGGCTGAGTCAGATGTAGGCAGCAACTCCACACTCTGCTGGGGGACTGGGAAAAACAAAAAAAATGACTTTGAAGTCCAGCCTTCCCAAACCATTGAAATGCTCTGCTGGGTAGGGTTTGGACCAAAAGAGAGGAGACTCAGGGATAGCTCATGAAAATGGGATGGCCCAGATCTATCTGCCCAAAAAGGTCAGTGGGAGGGGTAATTATCATTATATCATTAAGCTTCCATCCCTCCCCATCAAGTCTCTCAAGGCAGACTCAGGGGCCACTTGGGGGCTTTTGTGGACTCACCCTCTGGGTTCTGGCACGGGGGAGGCATCTCTGTACATCCGGATGGTTCCTTGGGAGCCTAGGGAGAGTCCAGCAGAAAGGTGTCAGAACCTCAGTCACTGTCCCAAGGCTCTGTGTTAAACAGAGATGGGCCCTATGGAGATATTTGGGTAGGGGGCAAGGGGAGGGAAAGAGAGAAAAGAAAGGACTCAGTGACACCTGGGAGTCTAAGACCAGTGTGGTCGAAGGAGTGTCAGTCATGGCATCAGACCTAGGCTCATGTCCCAGCCTGGACACTTACTGGCTGACTAACTCACTTCTCTCATCTGTAAAATGGGTATAATGATACCACCACTGTTGACATCACAGGGCTATTATGAGCAAATATTGAGGCAACATAGAAATAACTGTTACTCATTTGGGGAAGCTGGCCTGTGCCATGCTTTAGCAACTTCCTCCCAGCAGCCTTCCAAGGCAGCCAGGGAGTCCAACGGGTAGAACTCTGGACTTGGAGTCAAGAGGACCTGGGTTGGAATCCAACCTCAGACACTTAGCTGTGTGGCAAGACATTTAATCTCTCTGAGCCTGTTTCATCCTCTCTAAAATGCAGTTTCCCTTCCAGCGCTCTCCCTAGCTGGGAGCCTGGGGCAGAGGGCCCCACTGAGGACCGGACTGACCTGCTCCGGCTCCTCCTTCCTCGCAGGCCGGTCCTCCTTCACCTCTGGTTCTGCTGGCGCTGGTTCCGGCTCCAATTTCGCCTCCTCTTCTGCCCCGATATTCTGGGGGGTGCCCGGCGGCTGAGGCAGCACTCTCTCGATCCAGCTGAACATCCTTTCACCTCGGGGGAGGAATTTGGTTCTCAGGCTTTCCCCTGGCCATCTGTTGCCCATACCATCTGCCCCAGAGGCCTGACCTGGAAAATGGTGGCCTCCTCTTTGGGGGCTGGTGGGAGCCCCAGGGGGTCAAACTCCCTTTGTGGGAGAGATCGAAGGATCGCTTTTATCCCAATGAGGGGAGACAGAGTGAAAGCACCCCCACTGAACTGTCTGGGTCTCCTCCTCCCTTTGAGCTCCCTTTCCCCCCAAACTCCATTCCACGTATGACCATTTCTCTGATTATGACTCAATGAATAGAGACACAGTGATACAATGGAGTGAATATTGAATGTGGAGTCAGGGAAACCTGGTTCAAATCCTGCTCAGCCATTTACTATCTACATGACTTGGAGCATACCACCTCTGCGTGTCTACATCCTCAACTTTTATGGGCCTTGGCCTCCTTACCTGTATGGTAAGACTACGGGACTAGATGGCACCTTTAGAACCCAGAACCCCAAACCCAATACTGCACTTACTCTGCCTAACAGCTGGTAGTAATGTCACTTGAGCTAGCTGGATCCAGGAGGCCTGGCTGCAATAGAGTACACCTAGGTTGGGAAACCTGTGGCCTCGAGGCCACATGTGGCACTCTAGGTCCTCAAGGGTGGCCCTTTGTCTGACTCTCTAGGTCCTCAAGTACAGCCCTTGGATGGAATCCAACCTGTGGTCTCGAGACCACATGTGGCCCTCTAGGTCCTCAAGGGTAGCCCTTCTACTGAATCTCTAGGTCCCCAAGGGGGCCCCTCCCTTCCAGGGCTCTGTTTCCACGATCCCGGAGGCTCCTTCACACCCTGCCTGCTCCCTTCTAGGTGTCTAGAAACCCAATTAATGAAGAACCTGATGAATTAATGACCCTACTTGACCCTCCTACAGGCCCCAAGGTGGTCACTCTGGCTAATGAGCTTTCATTTGGCTCTGCTACTTTTTACCTGTGTGACTTTGAGCAAGTCATTACATGAGCTAAATGATTTCTGAGACAGCATGGTGTAGTGGGTAGAGCAGTGGGCTTGGAGTTATGAAGACCTGAGTTCAAATCCCTCCTTAGATGCTTATTAGTTGTGTCCACCTGGGCAAGTTACTTTAAACATGTCATGCCTCAGTTTCCAGGGGCCTCTAAGGCTCCTTCTGGCTCTAAAGGTGTGATGTTATAATCCTGAATGCCCCTCTCCAGAACTTTAACTAGAATTGCTGGCATAAAACACTGGCTGCCCTGAAAGAGAAATTCAGTTGTGGGGAGGTCAAGGAATATGAGATGCAGAGACACCAGGGACCTCAGGACACAAGGTCCCATTGCAGGCTGAAGCACTGAGGATACCAGCCTCTGGAGGAAAGAGATCCCGGGACACCCGGAGCTCTTTCTGTGGAGGCTGCCCGGGGGAAGATTCAGGGAGTGTCAAGACCAGGGTTAGGAGCCCACCTGGGGATACTGCAGCAGGGGAGAGAGAGGATTGAAGTGGCCCTCTGGGAGCTTTCTTATTTGTGCTAAGCCTGGTTGTTTCTACCTTCTGGCTCAAATGAGTATTGGCAAGGCCCTCTCCATTTGGAACCCTGGGCCAAAGGCCGGGATGCCCCACCCTTGTTGCTGTTCTGACCCAATATAACCTCTGGAAAGACTACCTTGCCCCAAAACATCTCTCCCTCTGGTGCCCAAAATTCTAGCCTTATGGCGTTATTTCCTTGGGTGAAACAGAGTCCTTTCCCATCATCTTCCTTTAAACTGTATATTTTAAGTTATTCATGGGAATGCAAAATAGTTTGTTAGACATTTTCCTGAAGAGAAGACACGGGGGCAGGATGAAGATACTGAGGACTCTGGTAGGGAGAGTTAAGTCGAATTTAGGCATTGAATTCCAACTGAACTCACAATCTTACCTCTTTTCTTTGGTTTGTCTCCCTCCTAATTGTCAGGGAACTATTTACTCATTCATTTGTTCACTCATTAAATATCTGTCATCGTTGTTGTTGTCATTTTCAGTCGTGACTGACTCTCCGTGACCCCATTTGGGGTTTCTTAGCAGAGACACTGGAGTGGTTTGCCATTTCCTTCCCCGCCTCATTTGACAGATGAGGAAACTGAGGCAAACAGGCTTAAGTGACTTGCCTATTGGGTAGCTCCTATTTGGGCAATGGACTACTACTGTCCATGCTGTAGATTCAGTTCAGCTCTTTCCTCTAATCTACACCTCCAGATTCTCCCCCTCCCTCCTCATCCTCCACGCCACTCCTGAAACGGTTATTTCCAAAATCCAGATCTGATCATGTCACCTCATCCTCTCCTTCCACTCAAAATCTTCAGCGGGTTCCTCTTGCCCCCTCTGAACAAAACACAAACCCCCTCAGTTGACATTTAAAGCTCTCACGTGTACTGTACCTTTTCAGTATTATTTTATATTAATCTGCTTTCGCATCCCACTCTCCAGTCCCATTAGCTATGCTCCATAGAAAGCATTCTGCCTCCCACTTTCACACCTTTGCACAAGCCGTGCCCCCATTCCTGGAAGGTATTCTGACCTCGCCTCTGCCTCTTAGACTAGCAATTGCAATCTTTGAAAGTACAATCCAGGTGGCCTTTCCTAACACCTCCAATATTATCACTTCCTACCTCTAGAATCCACTTTGTATGCAGTCTAGCTTTACTTTCTTCTCTACCAGCATATCTCCCCTGGAGAGTATAAACCCTCGAGGGCAGGGACTGTTTGGGGTTTTGTTTTGATTTTTTTTTGTTTTTATTTTCTTTGGGGGCTTTATATTCTCTGTGCCTAGAAAAGTGGCCTGGAACAAGGTAGTTTGTTGACCCGAATGTATGTTTGCTATGCTGATGCTGGTCATAAGAAGAAAGCCAATTCAGTGGGAGGGAGAGGCCTGGGATGACAAGATAAGGTATGCAGAAGGTATGATGGAAGCAAAGAAAAAATTTAACCAAAGGGTTTTAGAAAAATTTCAGACCATTGGTGGTTGGGAAGGTTCCCGGAGAAGATAGTGAGTTCCCTGTCACAGGAGGTCTCCAAGTGGAAACCGGGTGGCCACTTTTTAGGGATACTACAGAGGTTTCCCATTCTGGTCAAAGTTGGATTAAGTGACTTTGGGGGTTCATTTTCAAACTCTGAAATTCTATGACTCTACTTTCTGTGAAGTTTTCCTTGATCCAAGCCTCACCCCCCCTTTCCAACCTGGCCTGAAAATGGAGCCAGCTGACTGAGGTGAGGATCCAACCTCTCCCAACATTCTCCTACGCATAAAATTGGGCAGATTTCTCCATTTCCACGTTCTCTCCCATCTCCTTCCCAACAGATGGTCCACAGGGGAAAATAACTGACCTCCTCTGGGGACTGATAATGAAGTCTATTTTGACCCTGGGAGACTCTGCCATTGCAGGGGGGAGGGCAAGTTTCTGCCTTCTTTAGGGTACTGGAGATGAACCAGAAAGATTAGGGTCAGGCTCACAGTAACTCAGCATTATTGGCCACCACATCCCTTGGTGTCTCTTCTTCTGGGAGATGAGTCTCTCCAGTGATCCTGAGAGGCTCCAGGAGAGCCCAAGAGGTTGACTAGTGAGTCTCCCTCCCGTCCCCACCCCCTACAATTAGAGGTTCCCCTTCTTTCAGGCCCAGAGAAAGTCACGAACCCCAAGCAGTTACCTTATCTGGTGACAGTGCCCAGCGACTGGTCCACGTTGTTCCCAATACAAGCCTCAAAGGGCTCTGAGTGGATTAGAAGAGGACCTTCCCACAAAGGAGATTAATGGGGATGGATCCGGTGATAATACGGGGAGACCAGATAAAAGTAGCTGTCACCATGGGGGGCTGAGGTCACCCCACAACAGAGGAAGGGACTCTCCTCCTTGTGCTCTTCCCTAGCAACACCCCGCTGACCCAAGACTTGGGCCAGATCTCAGAGGAGAAAGGATCCAGGAGGCCACTAAGGCATTTAAAATGCATAAAGACATCACTGAGAGGTCTAGACTCCATCTTCAGAGCAGGGGGCAGGGGAGAGGTGTGTGTGGGGCGGGGGGAGGTCGCTTGCTTCCCCCTGGTGTGAAGGGATGGGACCCTGGAGTCCCCAATGAGTCAAGAAAACTGAGTGGATGTGGGAGGAGAAAGCTGACTGGAAGTGGGAACAGGAGCCAATGTTCTGATATTGGGGGTGAAGAGGGATCTGTGTTTGAGCCCTGCAGATCTTACAGAAGCCTCAATGCAAAAATTCAGGAAAGGAGAGTAAGTCTCTTCTTACCCAGGGGAATGTAAGCTGTGGCTCCAGAGAAGGCTTCCAGTGCCTTCACATTAGAGCAGTTCAGAGAGTGTAGATGGTGGAAGATGTAGAGTGTAGACGGTGTAGAGTGTAGCGTATAGAGTGTATAGAGTGTAGACGGTGTAGAGTGTAGACACCAAAGCCATAGACTTCATGTGAGAGTGGGGGAAACTGATCCCGGGTCTGGGAACCTACAATGGCTCAAGGGAGAGTGTCTAAAAATGACCCACCCCCCAAGTGAGAATGAGGATTGAGGAAGGGGAGGGACTAAGTTGATTAATTTATTCATTCAACAAACATGTATTTTGGCCCAGTGGATAGACTTGCACCCCTGACTGTCCACATGGCATAGAAACTTCCCCACCCCTGAAAGCCCACTCCATCCCTGGACTACTTCTCCCATTGTGAGGACCCTCTCTGCCTCCAGCCTCTCCCCCCCATTGGCTGCTTCCTGGACACCCTCTATTTTAGGGAGGAGCCCCAGACCAGCGGTGACTTCATCTCCAAGCTACGACTCCTGACTCTCCCAGGACTTCCCTACCCTCCTCCCTTTTCAATCTCCTTTATGTACCATCTTCCCCTATTAAAATGTAAGCTCACTGACATCAGGGACTAAGACAATCTTTCGGTCTGTTTTTGTTTTCCCAGTGCTTAGAGAAAGTACCGAAGGTTCAGTTGTTTTGGTTATATGTGACTCTTCCTGACCCCATTTGGGATTTTCTTGGCAAAGATACTGGAGTATTTTACAGATGAGGAAACTGAGGCAAACAGGTTAGGTGACTTGACCAGGGTCACACAGCTAGTAAGCGCCTGAGGCCAGATTTGAACCCGGGTCCTCCTGACTCCAGGCCAGCGCTCTAGCTACTGTAGTACCTAATAGAGAAAATAAGTGACATATAGTAAGTATTTAATAAATGCTTGTTGACTAAAGTGTTGGAGCCAAGAAGACTTCATCTCAAACCCTGCCTCAGACAGTTTCTGTGGATGTGACCCTGGGCAAATCACTATCATCTCTCTCGGCCTCGGTTTCTCAATCTGTGAAACAAAGCACTTACCTCTCAGAGTTATCGTGAGTTCCAAATAAGATAACACGCAAAGCTTAAAGCTCTCTACAAAGGCAAGCTATCATCACGATTATTTAATGCTTTATATTTTACAAAAGGGCAGCAGCAGCTTAGGTGGTACTGAGTCAGGAAGACTCCTCTTCCTGACTTCAAATGCAGCCTCAGACACTTACTAGCTGTGTGACCTTGGGCAAGTCACTTAACTCTGCCTCAGTTTCCTTCTCTGTCAAATGAGCTGGAGAAGGAAATGGCGAACCACTCCCGTATCTTTGCCAAGAAAACACCAAATGGGGTCAAGAAGGGTCAGAAATAACCGAACAACAACAAAATTTTATGAAAGCATTATATAATGTTTAATATTTCCTGGGCTCAGGTAGACCCAGTGGACAATGGGGGGGGGGGGGTGTCAAAGATGGATAAAGTATAGTTCTGGTTTTCCTGGAGTTCACAATCTAATTGGGGTTATAAAGCATACACACAAATAGCGACCATATCAAACCTTTATAAAGGAACAAAGCTAAGATCTCAGTTTCCATTATAGCCCCTTCCCTCATCTTGGGTTCTTAGAGTTGGGGTACTAGCGCCGAACTTCGCATCGGAGCTCCAGGAATGTTTGAAGCTTGTTGGGGGGGGGCGGTATTGAGCAGCGGAGCAAATATCAAACTGGCATCAGAAGAATTCAGTCTCTGCTCCTGGTTCTCTGACCCTGAACAAGTGACTTCCCTCCTCTGGTCTCAGTTTCCTTTTCTGTAAGAATGAAAGCAGTACAGCAGGTGCTTAGCTCTAGGGCTCAGGAACCCCAGAAGCCACCTAGTCTAACTCCCCCATTTTACAGATGAAGAAACTGAGACCTGGACACTTAAGGAACTAGCCCAAAGTCTCAGAGTCAAAGGAGAAGGTGACCATTGTGGGGAGGAAGAACACAGCTCCTGGCCCGGCTTGTCAGAAAAGATGGACCTTTGAGGGATTCAGTGCTGAGCTGAAGGGGAAATACTGATTTTTTTTTTGTGCTTTGTGTTTTGATGTTTTAGTGTCAATCACCAAAAAGAGTGTCATGGCAGATAGAAGTTGCTGCTGTCTGTTTCAGTCTTCGTCATTGCCTTTTTTCAGGCTTTTGGGTTAAGCACTTCTCTTGTGTGGAAGAAACAAATGACTGCCCTGCATGTGAAAAAAAAATTAAAATTAATTGGAGTAGATGTTGAGCCTGCAAAAGAGAAGGCTGTTGTGGAGGTGGGGGATGGGGAGGTACATAACGGTCTTCAAATGCTCAAAGGGCTGCCTCATCAAAGAGGGTGAACCCAGGACTGGTGAAGACAGCAGAGGAAAAGCTTCCTGACCCAAAGAAGGGAATAGACTGACTTAATGAGCTATCAGTAGAAGTCTTCAGATGGAGGCTGGGTGGGCTTGTCCAAGGTGCCATGCATGACCTTCCCGCTCAGGTCTGAGTTGGACTACACAGCCTCTGAGGTTCCTCCAGCTCTGGCAGAGCTGAAAAGGGCACATTGGTTGTATCTCTCTTGGGCACTATCCAAGTTTAGGGAGATTCCAAAAGAGACAGAGACAGAGAGACAGCGAGAAAGAGAAAGAGAGAGAGAGAGAGAGAGAGAGAGAGAGAGAGAGAGAGAGAGAGAGAGAGATCATTCTTGGCTGGAGGGAATCAGAAAAGGCTTCTCAGAGGAGGCAGTATGAGCTAACCCTTCACCACTGGGTGTTGATAACAGAAGGGATAGAATGAGCCAAGGAGAGGGATGGGGACTTAGGAAGAGGAAGGCATCACAGAGGATGGTGAGGAGTAACATTTGGTTGGAGTGCAGCATACATTGAGGAGATAGTCTACAACAGGGGTTCTTAAAATTATTTTGGCAGTCTGGTGAGGCCTATGGACTCCATCCCAGAGTAATGCTTTTAAATGCATGTAATAAAATATACAAGATTGCAGAGGAAACCATTAATACTGATATAAAGATGCTATTTTCCCCCCAGCTGAGTTCATGAACTCCCTGAGATCTAAGCACACAGTCATGGGTTCTGAGTTTCACTCCCTGCCTAGGAAATAATGCCTTAGAAGGTAAGGTGAGGGTCAGATTGGGAAGGTGTTGGGGTGGGAGGTTAAGTGCTCAGGATGGGGTGTCGGAGATGTGCAGCTGACACTGGAATGGGAGACCAGTCCTAGAGGAGGGTTGAGCAGATAAGACAAGAGAGCAGTCATTTGTCAAGAAATGAAAGCTCTTGGGAAAAGAACCAAGGCATTCTTAAGTGCCTGAGGGGCGACCGCATCACTGAGCCACAGACACAAATCACATTCCTGCTGCCCTTGTAGAAACTACTTGGGGCTGGAGGAGAGGAAGGAGGACAGGAGAAGCAGGCAGGCGGGAGGAGGGATCATTTCTCTTCTAGGCCTCAGTTTCCTCATCTGTGAAAGGGCCACAGTCCCTTCTTGCTCTCAGGCCTCTGCGGTTAGATGGCATTGGGGCCAACGGCACAGGGTGAAGGCTGACCCTTCAGACCTTCTCCTCTTCCTAGCTTCCTTCTTGCTTCCTGTCGAGGTCACAGAACTGGAAGAGGGGTGATTTCCAGAAGGCCTAAGGTAGACTGAGTGTCATTGAGCTAATCCAGGACCTGCTGAGGCTGCCAATCTTTCTGATCCTTTTACCGCTGACCTCGGATTTCCAGGGCAGGCTCTAATCTCCGCCAAGCACTGTGTTTACATCCCAGTGAAGAAAGAAGCCGGTCAGACCCCTCTTCCTCCCCATCCTCCCCCTTCTGCTGAGTTTTCAGGGCAATCCTCCTATTGCTTTGTCACAGAAGGAGAAAAAAAACAACTACCACCTCATTTTATCTTCTGCCCTGGATTTTGCAACAGCTCTTTATGAGCTGAGACGTCCTTAGAAATTATAATAGCTAGCACTTACATAGGATTTGAAGGTTTGCAAAATGCTTTAGATTTATTATCTGATCATCACAATGACCTGGGAAGCTGGTGTTATAATTATCTCCATCTTACAGATGAAGAAACTGAAGCAGGAAATAAGTGACTTGCCCAGGGTCACACAGATAGTGTCTGAGGCAAGATTTGAACTCAGGTCTTCCTGACTCCAAGTCCTGGATTCTATATACTCCACTGCTTGGTTGCCACAGGATCAATTACTGACCAACAGGCTGGGCTCTACAAGGAGAGCATAGTACCCTAGAACTGGGATGGTCAAAGGATTGGCTTTGGAGTCAGAGAACCTGGGTCCAAATCCTCGTTCCCAGATTATTCCTCCTACGTGACTCTGATCAACTAAATGTCATCTTCTGGGTTTTGATTTCTTGTAAAATTTATTTGCTTAATTAAGGGGCTAGATGGGACCTTCAAGACCATCTGTGATTCTATGATTCGGCTATCTGGTTCAAGTTTGCTCCTTTGACCTCCTGGGGAACTGAGACCCAAAAGCGGGAAGTGACTCACCCAAAGTCACTCAGCTGGTAAGCAGCAAAGTCAGCTTTCCTTATCTAAAGCTCAGCATCTAACACACTGACACTGATGTCCCAAGCTTCAACAGAGCCTTATCTAGCGGGACCTCAAGTCTGATTCTGCTGCCCCACCTCTCTCTTTTCCACTAGGGAAGAGGATTATACAGAACAATGATAGCCATTCTCCAGATCTGTTATGTCACCTTTCAGCATCCCTCCCCACCTTCCCCAGGTAGGCTGGTAATACTGATAGGTATGCTGTGGTGCATAGTGCGTCAGACTTGAAGTCAAAGAGAATTGAGGTTCAATTCCCGCCAGAGAAACTGACCAGCTGGACAGGTCATTTAAGCCTTCATGGCGTCCGCTCTCTCTTCTAGAAAATACATTAATAATACTTGTGGCATCTACTTAAAACATCGAGCTTTCATAGCTTCAAACTGTATTAAAACTTTGGGGACATCCTGTATATCTGGAATGGATGCTATAAATAGAAAATCAGCTGAGTCCAGAACTAAGCTAGAGGAGGGAAGCAGATTGAGTGGCTTCTGGAAAATTGCAGTTCTGATCATGACCAGTCGTGAATCTAGAAGACTTAGGATGAAACATGCCATCCACTTGTGGACAGAGAGGTAATGGACCAAGGGTGTAGACAAGAAGCAGCTAGATGATACAATGAATAAAGCACTGGGCACAGAGTGCAAAACTGAGTTCAAATCCAACCTCAGACACTTACTGTGTGGCTCTGGGCAAGTCACTTAACCTCCATTTACCTCATTTTCTTCTATAAAATGAAGGTCATAATAGCACCTACCTTGAAAGATTATTAAGGATAAAATGAGGCAGTATTCTTAAAACATTTAGCACAGTGCTTGGCACATAGTAGCTACTATTTAATGCTTATTTTCTTCCCTCCCCTAGGCTGACAACTGTATTTTGGGAGATGTCGACAATGCAGGAATATGTTTTCTTGACTATGTGTATTTGTTCCAATCAATCTTTTTTTCTTTCTTTTTCAATGGGGAGTGGAGGGGTGCAAGAGAGAAAATAGATTTCTGTTCATTGAATAAAATTGAATTTAAAAATAAATCACACAGTTCCTTTAAAAACAAAAGCCCATCTTTTTAACTCCAGTATGCTTCTGGTGATGGGATATACATACATATGTGTGTATACATACTTGTATATGCTTATATGTGTCTATGAGCCATGGATTACTATCTTCCATGAGGAATTTAAAATCGAAGTTCTCCCCAAAGGCAAAGGAGAAATATACGGTGGAGCTTGAGAGGGCTCCGGCAATTTACAAATAAAGGAATTACCCAGGAGAAGTCTCACATAGAGAGAAGGAAGGACACCTGCTGGACAGCGCTCCTCCTTGGGTGGTATCCAACAACGGCGATGGGAACTGAAGGTGGAGGGACACCAGGTTGAATTTGTTAGATGACCTGGATGAACATGGCTCAGGGCAAGCAGGTACAATGGAATCTGATCCTCAACCCCCATCCCTGTTCCCCCACCCCCACAGTCGCTGTGAGGCCCCAATTAGATCATGTATGTGGATTGTTTCGCCAATTTTATCATATGTTTCCGCTACTTTTAAGATTTAGGGAAATGACAAGTCACTTCTTGCTGAAAGTCTGAGGACCCCGGTGAAGACTCCACCTCTACCTCCCCCTAAACAAGCCAGAAGCTTGGTTCTCTAAGTCTACCTTGAGCCTCTCTCTCTGGAGCTCCTCTTTTGAGAAAACTTGCGCTGGGGTGTGCTGCTGGACTCAGCTGCCATTCCTGGGATGAGCTCAAAGACACAAAGGGCTGAATCCAGTGAAATCTTTACACTAGGTGCCCAAACATCTTGAGCAGAGTCATTTCTCCTCTCTGTGGCTGCCTCCACGGGGTGAATTCCGCTCTGCCTGGCATTGCTTAGGGGTGAGGGTAGAATAAGTGGGGTTCCCCCTCTGGCACCCTCCCCTGCTCTCCACAATGCTCCCATTTCTCTGACTCCTATTTCCCTGAAGAACAGCTTCTCTTATCCTTCATAGCAGCTGGTCAGAGCCATCCCCAACCAGGAGAATTCCCTTTCAGCTGGGCTGAATAGGGGTCACCAGTTTCCAGGTAACTTTGGTGACACAGTTCCAGTAACCTAGCAACCCTGCCTTACCTGACTGGCCACAAAGGCTGTCCGTTGCCCTGGTGAATAAGTTAACAGAAGGACCAGGGATGGAGACCTCACAATGGGAGGAAACTCAGAGAGATCTTGCCTCCTCAGAATGTCTGTTTGCTTTAATCCTTTCTGCTGGAGCATTGATCTTTCTTCCCTTCTGACTTCTTTCCTACTTCCTTGGATGTATGGTGACCAGATAAAGTAGGAAACCCACCCCACAAGTGCATCAGAACTTCTT
Organism: Phalanger gymnotis; assembly: GCA_028646595.1. Classification (NCBI taxonomy): domain Eukaryota; kingdom Metazoa; phylum Chordata; class Mammalia; order Diprotodontia; family Phalangeridae; genus Phalanger; species Phalanger gymnotis. The sequence continues at coordinate 334,836,336 of CM053625.1, forward strand.
GTCCCCTGGATATCTCTCTCCTTAGAGTCAAGAAAGGCTTTCTGAGGATTTCAAAGTAGGCAAGGTTGGTTACTAGCAACTCCTCACCTCCCTTTCTGAGTCCTTCTCCCACCTCCCTTTCTGAACCCTTAGAGGTATGGCTGTTTGTCCTTCATTCTCAAAGAAGACCATGACATCAGGAAGATGATGCCATGATTTGCAAGCTGTGCAGAGTCACTGGCCTCACTTTCTCCTCCAGAGCCATCTGGGTCCAGTAGTCAGATATAGATCAGGATGACTGGACATAGCACTGGAGCATCAGAATAGTGGAAAAAACACTGAGCTTGGGGTTTGAAGATCTGCTATGCCACTTAACTACTCCTGCCAGCTTAGGCCACTTACTAACCTTTTAGACCTTATTTTCCTCAGTTTTAAAATGAAAGGGCTGAGATCGATGGTCCCTAAAGTTTCTTCCTGTTCTGAATCCTATCATCCTTTGACTTTTTATTGATTCCTTTCCTCTGCCTTCCCTTGCCAGCCTGGTCACTCAGTACTCTTTATGATGCCCACTAGCTTCCAAAAACTTTCCAATATTGCATTCTTCCTCAAGACTACTTTGCACATTCACCTCCCCTCCAGGCCCTCGTGGTTCAGATTTTATTCTCCCTTCTTCTTCCCCCTTCAAGACTCCTATGTCTCCAGATGCCTGTCTGTCTCATGTGGGAGGCTGAGACTGTGAGACAAAGACGTAGGAATCAGGACTGGAAAAGGACGTTCCATCCTACTACACCAAGGAAAGGAGCATTGGACTGAGAGCCAGGAGATACGGGTTCTGATTCTGGTTCTGCTCCAGGGCTAGTCTGGTCTACTCTCTTATCTTTATAATTCTAGTACTTTCCCTCTCTTGATTGTCTCTAGTTTATCTGTATGTATGTATCTTGTACACACATAGTTGTCTCCATGTCGTCTCCCCCGTTAGACTGGGACCTCCTTGAGGGCAGGGGTTGTTTTTTGGGTGTTTTTTAACCTTTCTTTGCATCCCCAGTGCTTAGTCAACAAACACTTGTTAAACATCTAGTGTGTGCCAAGTACTAGGCATGGTGACTGGCACACAGCAAGCACCTAATAAATGTTCATCGATCGATTATATATGTCATTGAATCCAAGTTAGGAATTTCATCTTGCTGTTGTTCTGTATTTTCCTTCATTTTAGTGCTTCATGATCTAGACCGCCGTGGACTTTCTTCCTAATTAGTTCCTCAAATACTAGCCTTTATTTTTTTCTTTTTTCAGTATCTTCTTCAACCCTAATTAATCTGATATTTGTGCTTCTTGCTTTGCTTTCCAAGTTTATCATTATTCCAAATTATTTCATTCGGTGGCATCCCTCCATCACTTTTGCTGCCGTCCACGCTGCCTCTCTTTCCTCTTCCATTTTGTTTTTCCATCTAATGACCATGGCTTTATTTAGTTGACTCATATATGATCCTGGCACCAAGATTTTCAGGTTGGAGTTCTCCTTTTGCAGTTTTCCTAGTTGGTGTTTTATGGGTGTTTTTAAGAACTAAATTACAATCCTTCTTGAATTCCTTTAATATATTTACTATCCAATTTAATTTTTCCCCTGATGCTTCTTCTGACTCATCCACTGACACTTCAAGTTGGACTTCTGAAGGAATTTTATCCTTTTGGCCTTTTATGTCATGGAAGCTCATAATTGAGCTGAGTTTCTTTTTCTTTCTTAATTCACAGCTCATTTTTCTGTTCATGGATAGGAGTTGGAGTGATGTCTTCAATGTTAACTGAAATTCCCATGACCAATGGGAGGATTTAATCTGTCTCCAGCTGAAAAAAAAACTGGGAAAATAATAGTATCTATTTTAGAGATTAAATGAGACAACCTATGTAAAGAGCTTTGTAAGCCTTATATCAGTATATAAATGCCAGATATTACAGACTCCCTTCTTTCTAGATGGTATGGAAAAGGAGGGAGCCAAAGAGTGTCCTCAGCCTTGGAAAGAGAGGAGGAGGTTCTGGAGGGGGATGAGGAGGATGAATAGGGATGGGACCAGGGGTGGGGGTTTCAGTTCCACTTTCCCTTTCTGTAGTCCAGGGCTTCAGTCCCCTCTCTCAGTTGCCAGAGTGGGCTGTGGGAATTGAAGCCTTCTGCCCCTGGCAAAGAGAGCAGTGAAGGTAGGACTGGGGCTGAAAATGAAGGAGGCTTAGTAGCTTTCAGGCCTTGTTTTCTGTTTCTCCTCTTGCTTCTCAGTTCTTGATAGGAGGGAGAGGAGTCTGGAAAGGGCCGAGACACTTGGTGGTCTCACGGTTCAGCCTTCTTACTGGATATCTGTCATCTGGTTTTATCGTACTGTGAGGATTCCCAGCCATGGCTCGAATCATCGACCTGGTCCCTTGGAGTGATAACTCTGCCGACGTTTATGCAACCCCGGCCATCATGTTCCCCATACCTCCAAAGAGGAACATGCTCCCGGGGGTGAAACAGCAACTCTACCACCCCTACCTGCCCACCCTGCGGCGGATGGACATGGACACGGTCATCGCAAAACTCCCTGACGAGCATTGCCAGTCATCCTCCTACTGCTCCAAAGGTAGTAATGCCCACCTTGGCCAGCCTGTCTGGAGTCCCATGCCTGGACATGATGGAGACAAAGTCCCTCTATAGCCTGAGACCAAGGTCAAGTCCTGGCATTTGGAAAGACCAAGAGATGTATGACCTTGGGCAAACAATTAGCCTCCCTAGTCCTTGGAGCCCTTCATTGCCAAGTTGGGAAGGGAGGGTTAGAAAAGATGGCCTCCTAGGCCCCTTCTACTTCTAGACCTGTGATCCCAGGATATTTCCTTCCTTGGCCCTCTCTCCCCATCTGGCAAATGGGAAGAACCATGCTTGGTCCTTGCTCCCTCTCTACCTTACACATCCTCACGCCATCACAGAGAATATCGAGGGAGGGCAGGAACCCTGTAGGGAAAAGGTACAGCCTCAATCCAAGGCCTCCCTCTTTCGCAACCTGGATGACCAGAACGAAGTTACACAGAAAGAAACACGTACAAAAACAGACACTCAGATCCAGACACATAGCTCCATATTTTAATACTCCACAGCATGATAGTGAAGGCTCAGTTATACAGCTGTTCACGTGCTTGTCAAAAGACTGCTTTGTAAGAAGCCGCTCACACTATATTTACATGTAGGACCCAAAGACACAATCAGCACAGATGGTACACACTACAGACACACAAGCACATACACTGCAAACACACATGCAAGATCACACCCTCAGACATACCCTACATCATTTGCTTCTCTTCCCTGCAGATGACTTTAATCGAGCATACTTCAGCATGCTGGGTGCCCCTAACAAAACCCTGAATGGTCTGGTGAGTGGCCCTCCTAAACTCAAGTCCAGCTTGGAGGTGGAGGGAAGAAGGTAGGGTGGGAAGCAGAGGGAGGAGAAGGGTCACAGGATGTGCATAGAACAAGCTGTTGAAGGGGCAAGCAGGCCCAGCCCCCCAGGGCCAGTCTCTCCATCTCCTCCTTGGCTTAATTCCAAAGGACCAAGTCCCACCTGGAAAGCACCAATCACCAATGCAATTAATGCCTCAGACCTCTTAGTCACAAGGACCTGAGAGTTAGATGTGACTGAGGTGATGCCCCTCCATCATTCGCTCCCAGGACAGGAGGCCCAGCAGCAACAAGCATCTTCTCTCTGTGTCCCACTAAGCAGGGGAGGAAGGAGACAATCTCCTGATCAGGGCTGGCCTTGAGTGGGAAAGAGGAAGTATCCTGGGGCTCAGCTCATGGCCACTCCCTTCGATTGACCAATGTGCACATATGGGTAAATGGGGGAATTATTTTTTCGCCTTGAATCTCCAGCACCTAGAATTGCACCGGGCATACGGTAGTCACTTAATAAATGGTTACTGATTGTTTGATGGGGAAAGGGCTAATAGGGTTGGGTGAGGTGATGGGGGAACAGAGGAGAAGAACAGTGAGCCAGGGTAGGATGGATCCATTCCTGGGTCTTGTGATATTGCTGGCTTCAGTAAGAGGTCTAGTGTTGCCCTGGCTCTGCAGTGAGCCCAGTGCAAATGTTCCTCTGGTCCTGAGAAAGTCCTATCTCTTCCACCCAGGCCCATGCCTTTGGGGACTGTCCTATCCCCACCCCATCCTCTGTTACCCTAGGATCTCAGGACCAGAAGCTGTCTTTCCTCTTTCACTTTGGGCCTGGGGTTTCCCATACAGGAAATTACTGGGACAGGACAAATGCTTAAAAAGAGATACCAGGATGGGAAGATGGCTCCATTAGCACCAGGGATTAACCAAATCAACTGGCCCTGCCACACCCGTGCCATTGAAGACTGGTCCCACTTTGTCTCTTCCTCAGGAGAGTTCAAGCTTCCTCTTGTGGATAGAAAGGGTCTGTAGGGAGCAGGGATGACTGGGGTGGGTAGGTGGGAACAGGCCTGAGGGCTCATTGTGGGGGGGCAACATGAAGTATAAGGCAATCGTGCCTGGGATAAGGGGGGATCTAAGGAGAAGGAAGGAGAGAAGAAGGGAGGGAGGGAGAGAGGAAGGAAGGAAGGAAGGAAGGAAGGAAGGAAGGAAGGAAGGAAGGAAGGAAGGAAGGAAGGAAGGAAGGAAGGAAGGAAGGAAGGAGAGAGGGAAAGAAGAAGGGAGGGAAGGAAGGAAAGAAAGAAGGCTTTATTAGACACCTATGACCTCTGAGTACGAAGGCCAAAACCATAAAACATGCCAAGGTCCAAGTGTGCCAAGTTCCTTGATGTCTACTTGGCTCCACTGCAGACCATGGCTAACCCAAAGCCACAATCCTCCTATGTCTTCATCTGTAGAGCAAGGGTAATGAGTCCTTCCTACCTCCCAAGATGAAACAAGAGAATAATTATAAAAAGCCTGTAGGAAGCAGGAGTCTTCCCTTCTTTGTTTCTTCCTGACGTTGAGAACTGGAATGACCAGTGGTCTCGGAGTCTTGGTCTTAGATTCAAGCCCTGAGAAGGGCTGCCCACCAGACCTTTCTAAAGGCATGGGTTGTTTGTTTTTGTTTTTTTTTAAGATTCCAACTTAATAACCTTAATTGATCAGCTATGTAACCCTGGGCAAGTAGTTTCTGGGTCTCAGTTTTCCTCATCTATAAAATGGCAATAATAATATTTGCATGCCATACCTCAGAAAAACCTTGTGAGGAAAGGGTTTTGTGGACCTGAAGGTGCCATAGAAACATTACTAATAATTACTAATTATTATCTTTACCAGAGCCTGTAGGAGGGAACAGGAAGTCTATATGCAGTTGCCTCCCTGTGTCCAACAGAGATTGTCTCCCCGCCTCCGGGTCCTGCTAGGTCCGGAAATATGGCCTTCCTCTCTCTCCAGCTGGCCTTTTCCTGTCCATTAGAACCCTCAGTATCAAACTGAAATGTGAAGGAAGCAAGGGCCTGGGAGCTGCTGGAGGGGTCAGGGAATCTTCTCTGTCTTGACAGGAGAAGCCTCTGCTTGTGGCCCAGAGAATGCCTGGTTTGATCATGAAGCCAAGGAGGTTTGCCTTCTTCCTCCCTCCTTCCATCCTCCACTAGGATTCTGGGGCCTCTGTCTTCTCCTAGCTACTCAGAGGGCCCCCACTTTAGGTGTCTTCCCTGTTCTCCATGTTCAATATTTGCCTATTCTCTGCCCCATTATCTAAAGGCCTGCTCACTACTGGCTGATTGTGAGCTAATCTGATCAGTTGATGTGTAAAACAGGTACTTCCCCTTAACAGAAGCATTTTAGTCTAGAATGGGACAAGGAAGACCTTCTGGAGATAGTCCTTTGACTCAAAAAAAAAGACCCTAAAAGCAAGAATCGAAGGTTTGGGATGGATGTGAGGGCAGGTGAGGCTGAAGAGTGTAATACGTGCAGGCGGGTAGGCTCTGGAGGATGGGCTTACCGTCATGGGATAGAAGTGATGACCCTGGGCCTGGGCCAGACCATGCATCATCTGCTTTCTCTTTCCACAGTTGATGGTTTCAGCAGCTATGCTGTGAGGCACCTGAAGCCAGATGTCACCCAGTGCTGGCGGGTATGATTACTTTAGATGTCCCTTGCCAGGTACTCAATGCCCGGTGATCCTGGGACCTGTCCAAGGACAGACTCAAACACATCTCTGCTGGGACAGGGCCCCTATTAGCCTTGACACCCCTGAGAGGATGGAGTAGGAGAAAAGGAGGGCAGGAAAGAAGGGAATGATGGGGGAATGAGGCAGCTCCCACATCCCTCTCTCCTGCCCCTGGCTGGAACAGAACATAGAAAAAAAGAATTCCTCCTTATCAATTAAAGGAACATCTCAAAGGGGGTGGGGCAATGCTTTGGTGGTCCTCACTGGAGGAAGGGAGGACAGTCAGGGAGCCACAGAAGAGTCCCCCATTCTTACTTCCATGACAAAATGGTTCTCAGGGGTCTGAGAAGGAAGGAGCTGAGGCTCTCCCAACCTTTATGCCAGAGGAGTCCTGGTATAACTGCCTAATTATTACAACCAGTCCACATTTCTGCTCCCTGGATTCCATCAGGAGTCTGAGGAACTAGGTGTGACCTTGGCAAATTGTTTTATCTTTACAAGCCCCAAGTTTGTATAAAATGAGGTCAGGGGCAGGGGGAGGGGAGAAGGGTGTTAAATTCTATTCCCTATATATAACATCCCATCTTCCATGAACTAGCCACATCACCTTGGGCAAATCACTCCCCTCTCTAAGCCTGTTTCCCCATCTGCAAAATGAAGACGAGAATACAGGCCTCCCTACATTTATAAGGTGGCATGATCTGCTGGGACAAAGAAAGGCTTTTCTTCCTGAAGCCATCATCCCTCTCTCAGTCTAGCCTGGGATCATTCTTTGCAACAGCATTAGCTAGAGTGCTCACAACTGAAATGCAGGCAGACTCAATACCCAACCACCCCCCAAACCTCTCTGAGGCCTCAGGGGAACTGGTGGATGCAGCTTGGCCCCTATCTCTGTGGTCTTGAGCAATTTACTCCATTTCTTCATCTGTAAAGAATTGAAATGTGAATGTTGACATGCTATGCTTCCAAATCCATTGATGGCAGCCTTCATCCTCGAGGGTAGGAAACAGCATGAATACTTGGCCCCTGTGAATACACAGACCCTTCCCCAAGGACCTCCAAGCTTCCATGAAGAGAGCTGGGCCAAAAAGCCAGTATCTCTCTCTGTTCCTCTTAGTACTGTCTTAACCAGAACCCCGGCCTTGACCATTGTGGACAGAAACCCCTGCCTACTGACACCACGTAAGTGATCCCTCTTAGGGGTTGTCCATGGGGACTAGGATAGAGGCTCCCAGCCTCAGACCTAAGTAGTATTGCTTTTCTTCCCACAGAAACACCTTCCGAAGCTTTAATTCTGCCTACAGGTAACAGGATGGGACACCCTGACCAGAGTCTAGCCCTTTACCTGCCATGTCTGAGCCAAGTGTTCCCCATCCAGATTTCAACCTAGTTCCCATTGGTTGGGGTTTGGAAGGGCAAGATGGTTGATAGCTCATGTGAGGTCACTATGACATAAGGTCAGGAAAAGAGTAAAGGACTGACAATTCATCAGCTCTCCTAGTCACTCAAAACAGTGCAGGCACATGGGAGCTGTCCAGCCCCCATTGGTTCCTTAGGAGGTTAAGGTTAGGATTTTCCCTGCACAATGCACAAAGGGCATAGACTTGAAGTGAGAAGACCTGGGTATGCCTTTGGACAGATAATTTCACCTCTCTGGGCCTCAGTGTCCATATCTATAGAATGGGAGGGTGTTAAGCTGTCAGAACTGGAAGGGACTTCAGACATCATCTAGGAAAGGGGCCATGAAAATGGTCACAGATGTTGGTAGAGCTTTTCTAAGCAAGATTTAACTTCCTGCTTGGACAGAGGGAGGAGGTCAAGGTGGTCTTTTAAGAGGCAAGGCAGCTGGGGAAAGAGCCCTTGAGTCCAGCCAAAAAAAAAATTGAGCACTCATTCTGTGCTTAACCCTGAAGCCAAACACCATAGGGGATACACAAGAGATATAAGATCAAATCTATACCCTGAGGAAACTTATAACCAACTGGGGAAATGGGACAAACAAGTAGGAAATAAAGTGAGTTGTGTAGCAAGAGCCATACATGTCATAGAAGGGAGAGGCCAGGTAAGGGTGAGAACATGTGGGAAAGGCTTCCCAGAAGGGGTAGAAAAAGGATCGAATTTAGAGAGAAGGGAACAGAGAAGGTCCACCTCAAAGAGGTGGAAATGAGTTACGGTATCTTCAGGGGACAAGGAGGAGGGAAGAGTGAAAGGGGAAAATTGGAGAGCAGTGAGAAATAATATTAGAGTGGGGTGGGGGGACAAATTGTAGCAGGGCCTTGAATGCCAAACAGAAGACTTTGGACAATGAGGAGGAGGATATAGTGCCTTGTGGTTTCCAAAGCACTCCAAGTCACTCCATTTAGAGTAGCTGGAATCCATTTCCTCATCTTTAAAATTAGCGGGGTTGTGCTGGATGTCTCAATTCCCTCAAGCTCAAATAACTTTGGAGTCAATAAAAGAGGAAGTTGTTGGTGACTGTGCAGTAGGGCTGTGGCACAACGAAAGCAGAACTGAAGGTGAGTGCGCATCTGCTTCTTTCTCCCAGACGAGTCAGCTACCTGACGCCCTGGTACTAGCCTCCCAAGAGGAGGAAGACAATTCCGAGGTCTCGGCCAGCAGGACCAGGCCATCTTAAGTCCCCAGCTCCCCAAAGGTAGAGATGGCTCAAGTGGAACCCACCACTTCCCTGAGGAATATGGAGTTCATGGCAGGAATAATAAAGTAACCAATCCACCCAAGAAGGCTTGAGCCTCAAAATAGCAGAGAAATGTATTGATGGTGGGGTAAGGGGGGCGGTTATCAAGGTGCTTCAGAACAAAGAAAGCCAAGTCATATCTCTTCTTGACCCAGTGGGAACAAGTGCATTCAGGTGAAGAAAAGAAGACAACTTGCCTTCCCCCCCCACCCCGCCACTGGGGTTGGACAATATAAGGGATTCTGTAGATGGGGAAGATGTTCTTTATGTGCCATAGCATGAAGAATAGGTACTTTGGAGTCAAAAGGACCAAGGGTTCAAATCTTGACTCTGCTACTCAATGGAGACAGTTAAATGGCATAATGGATAGCCCACTGGGTCTGGAGTCAGAAAGACCCAAGTTCAAATGTGACCTCAGACACACACTAGCTGTGTGGCAATACTCCAGTCACTTAACTTGCTTGCCTCAGTTTCCTCAGTTTGTATAATAGGGATAATAACAGCACCTACCTTGCAGAGCCCTTGTGGGGATCAAATGGGAGAATGTTTGTAGAAGCGTTTAGCAGTGTATGCATGGCAAAATGGGGATTATCCTGCTTGTATCACCTACTGCTGCTGGGAAGGGAGCCCTCTGGACATCGAAGCCAACAATATTCCAATCAGCTGCTCATCTTTGATGCTGAAGGTACAGACAAACCTACCTTCCCAGAGAGAGGGAACAGGGACCCCACTGTCTCATGGTCTGGCCCGATGGGTCTAGTCTGCTTAGTTCTGCAGAGGTATCTGGTGCCCAGCTTCTGGGAGGAGAGCTGTCCTGAGCACTTGGTTCAGAATGATGTCTCCGAGATCATCTCCCCTGAGCCCAGAATTTCTTCCCTGCCATTCCTCTTCCCACTTGCCCCAGTCTTCCCCATTCACCCACTAAATCCATGTCAGGTATGGTACAGAACAAAGTAGGTAAGGCAGCCTTGGATTAGACGGGGATGGGGAATAGGGGAAGGTCTATTTCTCAGATCACCACAAAATAAAAGGAAAATATAAAAGCATTTTAAAGAGAATGGTCCCAAGGGAAGCCCCATCTGTGAGGAGCTGAAAGCTCTCATTCCTGTGCTGTCCTGCTCCCCACATCCCTGCCCACTCACCACCCAACTCACATAGGCACACTTTTCCTTCTTTAGCTCCCATGACTTTTCGAGAATAGCAGAGGCTGGGGCTCCCTCTGCCGTACCAGGGCCAGGATAGCTGTTCTCCTAGTCCACACCTACCTCTAGAGGCCAAGTCAGGGAGACACAGATGGATGCCAAGCAAGCCACTTGGCAGTGCCATTTGGCCAGAAGGACCAGGAGAGGGGGTGTCTCTCACTTGTATACAGCCTCAGCAAAAGGAGAGCGGGCTTTCATTCAATTCAATAGGTTTATATTAAACACCATGTGCCAGACATCCTGCTAGCTGCTGGAGATGCAGAGAGAACCTACCCTTCCATATCTATTTTGCAGGGACAGAGGCCACTGGGCATCCCTTCCTGACACACAATCTGTCACCCACTCTGGGTGGTACGTGAAAGCCTCCCTGGACTCATGGCATCTTGTCTCTAGTCTTGGCTTCGTATCTAAGCATTAGACAGTCACGGGACACAAAGAGGACAGAGATGAGGTAAACCTGGTGGGTCATGCTATGCTGAGAAAGGCTACCTCAAATGCCACCCAAAGTGGGTAGGAAGGGTGTCAGGACCCTTGGGATCCTCAGTAGGAAGAGGGAGAGGCTGTGCTAACTGAACTGCCCATGCAAGGAACAGCTGGAAAGCATGAGTGACAGCAGATGTTTCAAAGCCACCAACTCCACCCCCCCCCGAAACATAGGACTAGAGGTCAGAGTCCACCATGGACTTCACCACTTTTGAAAACACACTTATAGAGTTCTCAGACTACACAGGAATGACAAAACTACCTATAAAGGGATGAGTGGGAAAGGAAGCTTGCTGAATGTCCTTGAAACACTGTCTGCCCTACTGGACTAAAGTTCTCCCTAGGAAGGGTGCTGAGCCCTAGGGAAACAAGATCTCAGAGTTGGAAGGGACATCTAGCCACGTAGCCTAACCCAGCTGGAAAATAAATCCCTCCCTCCTGTATCATACCTTATCGTGATCTGTCAGCCTTTTCTTGAAGACATCTAAAGAGGGGCATCCTCACTACGTCCAGGAGCTCATTACATTTTTGGATAGCTCCAATTGTTTGCAGAGCTTTTCTTGACATCAAGCTCAACATTGCTTCTTGTACTGTCCACCCAGGGTCCCCAGTTCTGCCCTCTGGGGCCAAATACAACAACGCAGCCCCTATTCCTCAAGGCTACCCTTTCACATCATTGAAAATAGTGACCATGTTCCCTGAGTCTTCCCTTCACTATCCCCAGTCCCCCTCGACCAATGCTAACATGGCACAAACTTGAGGTTTATCGTCTCCCCTTCAGCACTGCCCAGCTCTGAAGCTTCTACAGTTTACCACCAACCTTCCTAAACTACCCAGAACCGACCATACTCTAGGGGTACAATGGCTAGAGTGCTGGGCCTGGAGTCAAGAAGACGAGTTCAAATCTGATTTCAGACACTGAACTATGTGACTTTGGGCAAGTCACTTAACCGCTAGTTGCCTCAGTTTCCTTGTCTGTAAAATGGTGATAAGAAAACCTCTTAGGGTTATTGTGAAGACCAAATATTTGTAAAGCTCTTTGCAAAGTGGATGCGTAAATGCTCTTATTTATTATGCAGAAGCCAGGATGATCAGAGCAAAGCACAGCACCGCTATCGCTTCATCCTGGAAGCTATGCCTCTCAATGCAGCCCAAGATCATACTAGCTCCTCCTCCTTCTGCCTTATAGCAGTTTCTCTATAAGCTTCTGGCCTGACCTGGGCTCCAGTCACCCCCATCTCCCTGATTCCAGAGGCAGCCACCAGGGTACCACCATGCTCCTCTTTCTTCTACATGTCAACTGAATGGCAGCTTCTTCGTGCCTTGGGGAGTGACCTTGTAATAGTAGAATTGATGTCCTGAAGTCGCCAACTTCCCACTGGGTTTTGCTTCGTTATATTGGCAAGCAAGGTGAGGAATAGATGGGAAGTGGTATTTAACCTGCCTCTGACCCTAGAAACCATACCTACGGTTATTACGGGCTAGATAAGTATTTAGTTCACATTTAACATTGTGTTAGTGCAGGTGTCAAACTCAGGGATTCCCACAAAAAGCAGATTAAAATATAAGTGGGAAATGTTTAACAAAATGCAAAGATAATATATCACAGGTAATGTTAAATTATGGTTTTCTAAGTCAATGTGCCCTGGCCAGCAAGAAGTCATTTCCACTTAAGTTTGACACCAATGGATGGTAGATGCAAAAACAGCTCAGTTGTTTCAGTGGAGGCACGGAAGGACAGCAAAAATTAAAAAAAAAATTGTCACCTTTCAGATCCTCCCATATAAAAGTCCTTGGCCTCTTGGCAATTTAATATAAGCATATGCACACAAGAGAAAGAGGCAGGTTCTGGCCATAGGAGATGGGGCTTGGTAATAGTTGTTCAGTCAACAAGCTTATTATGTGACTTGAAAATATCAGTCAAGCAAATCCCCCACATTTCCCGTGATTAGGGAGTTCTAGGAACTTGCCCAAGGTTATCTGAGCATCTTTCTATGCCAAGAGGGCCTGAGTAAGGTTACAGCACATCTCCCTCCCCCAAAGCCTCCATTACAAAACTTTGTTTCCAAATAGATTAGAATCTCCTTAAGGGCAGATACCAAGTCTCATATTTCTGTATCCTTCCTAGTTGCTTGCACAGGGCGGGGCACATATTCCTTAATAAATTCTGTTGGTTGAATGAGTGAATGCAGACATACAGAAAGAATCGACACAGAACTGGACACTAATCCACCCCCCAAATACAGGGAAAAGAGCCCACTTGTCCAAAGCTGCCTCTGTTCCTGCCCAGAAGCTGAAAAGGAGCTTATTTGAGGCCCTCTTTTCTTTGTAGATTAGACAAAAAAAAAAAAAAACCCAAACCCAAGGACCAAAAACCTCTTCAGGAAAGGTCTGGCTCAGCATTACAGGGCTGATCTTTGAGAACTATCTGGGGAGCTGGCCCAGTGCCAATAGAAATTTAATCTAGTCAAGTTAGAGGGAAGGAAGAAGGGAACATAGTGTGTTGTTAAGAACACTGGATTTGAAGTCAGAAGACTTGAGTTCAAATCTTCACACTGTACCACAGCAAGTCATTAATCTCTTTTTGTCCCATCTCTAACATGAGCCCAACTCTAAATCTAGGTTCCTTCTCTCAGGACCGCAGGGGCACCATTAGAAAACCCAGGTTGGCTTCAATCCAGGATTGCCATGGTGTGCTATAAGGGGGAGGAAGGGACCTCAGAACCCAATTCAGAAAAAAAAGGTGGCCCTTCTCTTTGCCCATGGCCAGTCCTAACTGTGCCCTTAATCCCATGCTCTCCTCCCAGAGTTTATGGCCTCCATCATTCCTTCCATCTGCAATCATGTGCTTGCCCTCATGCTTCAAAAAAAAAAAAACTATGACCTTCCCTTGATCCTGACAGTCCCTAAAGCTATCATCCTCTTTCCTCCCTCTGACAATCTCCTTAAAAAATGTCTGCATCCATTGCCTTAACTTCCTCACCCACGTTTCTCAAGTCCTCCAATTTAGATTCCAACCTGCCTGAAATCACTTTTTCCAAGGTTACCTTAACTGCTAAATCTAATGGCCTTTTCTCAGTCTTCATCCAACTGAAACTTTCCTAAGCTTTTAACACTATCAACCACTCCCTCTCCCCGGATGCCCCCCCTCCATTTCTCCTCTTATCCATGTGAAACCATTTTTTGTGTCCTATGATGGATTATCATATATGAGAGACATCAGAGAATTTCTCCAGATGCTCTGTTTAAGGAGGGGGTCCAAACATCACTTCCCATATGGCTGCTCACCTGGACTCCACTATTATCTCCAGAAACTCATCTTCCAGAAGGATCAAATTGATTCTGTAATTCGTAACTACTCAGTACTCCCTGTCCCTTGACCCCTCTCTGATTGGAGAGGGTGAAAGGTGGACAATCAGAGAGCTCCTCCATGGAGGGAGCCCAAACACCTCAGTTCCCACCTGGTTGTGGGGCTCCATCATGCTCTGCAAAGGGTTCTCTGCCTTTCATCCCTCCCCCGTTTCAGCTTCTTTTGAATGCCTTTATAATGCCTTATACATGTGTTCATGTTATACATGTAAATATACTTATATACACACATAATTGAGTTGAGAAAGCCAAAAATAAGAGGTAAGAGGCAGGATGCTTCCCTTCTGAAGAACCTTTGTTTTGGGGACCATCTCTTCCCACCCCACTTCAGCAGCACCCATGCAGGGAAGCTGAGACACAGCTTATGAGAGATCTTTGCTTCCAAAGTTGAAACAGTCGACCTCAGGGCTCCAGACTTACCAGGAGACTTTAATGACTCAGCCCTAGACCTATCTTAGATTGCCTTTTTGCCCTTAAGAGGAAGACCAGGTTGGAGCCACTCCTCTTCCTCCTCAGGTCAAGGGCTTTCCAAGCCTCAGCTCCTCAGAACAATTCCCAACAGGCCCAGCCATAGAGAGGCACTAATATTTGACTTCAGCTCTGCTATTGTTTCCAACTTCCTTTTCAAAGCCCTGAGGCAGGGGTGGAGAACCTGAGGCCAGAGAGCCACACGTGGCCTAGAGGCCACAGGTTCCCTACCCCTGCCCAGGCAAGTGTTCTAACACTTGAGAATCTGGAAGCATCCTAAACCAGAGTCCAGGTGAGCAGAAAGGGCCCCTAGACAGCTTCAGCATCTAGCAACCATCCACCCAGGAAGTGGTAGGGGAAGAGTGGAGTGAATTCAGAAGTCAGTTTAGCAGAACAGGATATGAGTGACCCTGGGGCTGGCGGACAAACATGTTCACTGGTTTGGCTGCAAGGGCCGGCAGAGCGGCCAGCTGGCTTCCCAACATCCAGTAATCATCTATACTAGGTGTGAGGTCATGTAGTGTAGAAAGCCCAGCACACCCCAATGGTTCTCAAGCTCCACAGGCCTCATCTATAGTTCAACGGAATCATTACAAACACCACAGTATTGACCGGCAAAAGACAGAAGCCTAGAGATCCGTAGGTGCCAAAAAGTCAGCTCTCAAGTGAGCGCCTTGCCCAATCCCATCTTCGTAGAGAAAGCTGGTGACTTTCCCTGGCTGAGAGCACACACTTATGAGCTGTGTGACCTTGGGCAAATCTCTTAACTTGTGTTTGCTGCAGCTTCCCCATCTGTACAATAGGGATAAGAGGGCTCACCATCCAGGGTTGCTGTGAGAACCAAATCAGGTATTATATGTAAAGCACTCAGTCAGTGCCTAGCGCATAGTAGGTGTTCCATGTTAGCTGTTATTGTCACTAATAATATCTACACCAGTACTCACTTCATTCAGTCTTGTCCTAGGCATCATGAGGGGAAAAGATAAGGCATAAAAAAAGAAAGGGTCCTTGCCACGGGGACCAAGAGGGTCATGGAGGCCCACTATCCATGAAACTTCCTAGAGTAACTAAAAAACAAGCTACACCCCATATAACACTGTCCTGACCATTTCACAACGCTGTCAGTGCGTTATGTAATAGAATCTCACTCTAACTTCTTGGCCAGGTGCAGGTTGATAACGCTGTCCCCATAAAACAATTTGCCCACTGTTTTACCTAATGTTTCTACAGAAGTAATTAATGATATTACACAGGGCAGGCCTGTATCAACAAGTGGAAGTTAATGACCCCTACACCGATCACTTAAGTGCTGAAGAGTCACAAAGCAGAATGTTCACACTTGAATGGAGTCCAACAGGCAGGCCTTCTGGGGGTTCTGAGCTAGGTCACGGCCTTCGCTGTTGGCAGCGTCTGATTCGGGCTTTGCTCTGGTGTTTCTTCCAGATCTAAATTTGGGACCCTATGAACACTGCAGAATAGCAGCCCAACTCTGCCCACCTCCCTCCACCCCCCCGCCACGAGGACTGTGTTGGTGAATGAAGAGATACAGGTCCAACGTGAATTAGCCACAGTTGCTCTTTAGTTCAAAGTAAACTAAACAATATCCTCTTCATACCTTACCTGTTCTTCTGGGTCCAATTCATATTCCCCTATGACGGCTTAGGCAACCTTATCTGACCACTTCAACCCACACTCTGCCTTCTCTCTGTCCACACAACTTAGCACCTGATCATTTCATGAGAAGATGGAAGTGAGGGAGGTACAATGGATAGAGCTCTAAGGTCAAAGGGTCTGAGTTCAAATCCTTCCTTCGACACCACCAACCCAAGTAAGTGCCTGATGAGGGGAAGACTTCAGCTGTCCATCAAAGAACAAGTCCACAAGACTTCTGGATCAGCCTGCCCAGCAGAGCCGTGCCCCTCCACGGTGGAATGGACTACCTGGCCCCATCTTCAGAATCCAGGCCAGGGCAGATAGGCCTCGCTCTCACTGTACCTCTTAGACTCTGGTGCATGCCCATTGGTGTGGGAGGAATGCTTCGTAACTGGTATTTTTGCTATGCCACTCAAGCAAATGCCTTTGCTAAAGAAATTACAAATCAGAACAACAACAAAAAAACAAATATGGTAAGAGCTGAGGGAAGGTCCCCTGCCCAAGAGTATTCCATGTGCTAGCCATCAATAACATAAAGTCCGTCATTAGACATCATTCATTTACATGGCTTAAGAGTCTACGAGTTCAGAAGGCTTATCAATAAGATACGCACACCCCAGGAATAGGAAATGACTGGCTGTTTTTAGTTACGAGAGTTAACCTTGCTCAGGCTGCAACTCTGTACAAATAGGAGAGGGCCTGGAATGCTGGGGTGTGGGAGAAATGCCAGATGAGGGGAGAGAGCACACGAAAAGGGAGATTAATAAGTACCAAAGACCAACTGAACGGCTTCAAAATTTTGCTTAGGACTGTGGTCTGAATCTCTTTCCAAGGAATCCAATGAAGCCAAGGGCAGCTAACGAGTCAGTTTTCTGATACAGGAAAAGAGTGATGTGGTGGCTCAGGACTACACCTTCTCCATTCTCAGGGCCTGCCCAACCCACCTTCCAAAGGGGCCCAGTAACTGAGGTTTAAAAGAGGATACAAAGTAACCAGCTCCCCAGAAAGCTAGTGACAAGATGGGAATGGCAAGTGTAGCAGCCGCCACAGACCTGGATGACTTCTGTACCAAGGGGAATGGAGAGTGCTCTGCTTTTCTGTGTAATATAGCAGGAATGAAATGAGATCAAACACTCTATTACTTCCTTCTGTTAGGGATTTGTGGAAACACAAAAGAAAGAAGTGGGGAGACCAGCAGGGCCCTGGCTGCCTCTGGAGGCTCTACTAAGCAAGTCTCTCTCCAATTCAATCTCGGCTGTCACAGTAATCTTCCTCATGCAACCACTCACTCACTGCAACAACTAACCCATTCTTTGTCTAAAGGACTAAGTAGAAACTCTCCCTGGTCACGTCTAAGGTCTTTGAGTCCTCTACCTTGTAACTCCAATCTCTTATCCTCGCCATGTACTCCATCTCCTAGCCAAAATGGAGTGAAGCTATTCTCCAATCTCATCTGAAACTCTCTTAGCCACAAAATCTTGCTCTTCTTTCGAGGCCCAGCTCAGAAGCCAAGAGATTTAAAGTTGGACTATCTGGGCTCCCAAACAAGCTCTACTACTTACAGCCCACGTAGCCTCCTCTAAGTCATTTAGATTCTAGCATTCAGTGTCTCCATTTGTAAAAACCAAGGGGTTAGACCGGACCAGCTCTAAGGCCCCTTCGTCCCAAACCCCAAGAAGTACTTCCACATTATTCCACTAGTAGACCACCATTAGGTCATAACCCTTCCTAGTTCAGACACTGTTATTTTTTGGTACATTCCTGTATCCTCAACACAGCCCAAGGGCCTCATCCATGGTAGGTCCTTGATGAATATTTGCTGAATTCAGAAGGATTGGGACACTTGCCTCTATCTGCAGTTCACCCCAACTTGGGCCCGTGGGAAGGAACGAATAGATTGAAAACATTTGCTAACATATATGCCAGGCACAGTGCCTCCTGGAGGAGGGAAACGACCTTCTGCTCAGGTGGCCCTGGAACTCCTCATTACCTGCCGGGTTTCCCTTTCTCCCTTTGTAAGAATGACTTGAATAACTGAGCTTTCTTTTGAGGCGGCTGTGTTTTTACTCCCAAAAGCATACATTAAACTGAGCGATAACATCCAAAATGGCTACCTAAAACCAAAGAGCTCTTTTTGCATATCTTTTTTATAGAAGATCCAAAATGACATGAAATTAAACTATACAACTTTGTGAATATTAACAAACTGCCTTTAGAAAGCAAAACGAAAAAGCAGACAGAAACTTCTGTAAGGTCGAGTTCTATGTCTCTGGAGGCAGCGTAGAGTACAAAGAGCTGAACAGTCAAATGGGGAGGAGGAGCCCCTCCCTGAGGGCTGGCCTGGAAGTGGGGCTCATGGAGAAGAGGAGGAGGAGGAGGAGGAGGAGGTCTGTTTCCTTTCACACTCCTTAAAGCTGAGAGCAAGGACAGCTCCACCGTCAGACCCCCTGATCAAACTGCTTCTGGTCCTCTTTCAAGTGCCAGGACCACGGACAGGTAGAGTGGGAGGGAGGAAAGTGAGATGTCGGTTAAAAAACAAAACTTTTAGTCTTTCTCCCAGTTTGCATCAAATTTCCTGGGATTCTCTTGGGGGCATGAGTAGGCCCAGCTTGATCTCTAACAAGTCAGCCTGGACAAATGGTTTCTGAAGAGAAGCTGAGAGGCCAACCATATCATTAAATATGGCAAGAAGCATGCATGGGGCTGGCTCTGGCCATGTGGTTATTAGGTTGGTTATTTGTTTTTGCTCCACTTAAATATCCATTTCCCCTTCTTCTACTCCTCCCCATCTTCAACTCCCTGCCCCTCCCCCCCACCAAAGACTTAAAATGCCCCACGAGCAGCCAGAGTGAACTCCAGGAACCACCTCTCTGACCCAGGAAGTGTCCAGACATTTACTGAAGCATTCTTGGTTGTGTGACATCCACAACAGGGGCTGCATCAGCTTAGACAAATAGGGCCACCCAGGTTGCTGGCTATGGAATGCTCCTTTCCTGTCACAACTCAATAGAATCATTCACACGGAAAGGAAAGAAGGGGTCAAGTGACAGAAGGACTACCCAGAGACAATGCTCACTCCTGATACCTTGAAAGTCTGCCCTTCCCCATCGCTACCAACCTACAAGACCAAACCTAGTCTTGACTGAGGACAAGCATTGGGTGAAGCTTAGCTCCCACCCATTCAATCTGACTAGAAGCCTAACATTGTTATTTAAATAAGAAAGGGGCAGGAGAACTGATGCCCCTGCAAAAAACAAAAACAAAAGTCATTGGTGACATTCTCTGCCCTCTGATGTTTCCTCATCACCTGCAGTGTCCACGCATTCTGGTCATTGTACACAGTGCTCCTGCCCAGCAAAGGTCTGCCACTTTAAGATGGCATACGATGAAGTGCTAAGCAACCCCAAAATGGCAGGAGAGTAAGCTGCCCTTAAAATAGGGAAATCGATCTTTTAACCCTCAGAAAAGTGAAGCTTCCTCCCCCATCAGGAAAGGCTCTCAACCTTTCCTCCCAACGCTAAGGTAGCCTTTGTCTTGTTTCCTATTTGAACAAATGGTCATAAACAGTGCCCTTGTGGCAACTCCAATGGACAGCCACCAGCCTCCTACAGGGCTGACCTCTGCAGCCAATTGCTTCTGTCTGGGTCTTCCTTCTGGAGCTGACAAGAGTGGAGGAGGTACCCTTGCCATGGATTCCCCTGCCATGGGGACACACCATCAACCCAGTGCCGTGGTAAAAGCAGACCTCTCTGTATAAGCAAGCACTCTGGCAATCTTCTCACAGGCCACAGGGCTGTTCTTCATGGCCCAGTTTCATTTCTATTTAGGCTGAAAAAAATCAGGAAGGGCCTGGTGGGCTGGTCTTCCACTTTTAGGGGCTAGGGAAGAGGAAAAGATTGGTTTCTGATCCAGTGTGGCTCTGAATTTCTCTCACAGAGAGGGAGCTAACTGGCCCAAAGGGCCAGTGCCACTAGAAGGCTGCAAAGCTGTTGCTGGGGAAGGGGGGAAGCTTGTTGAGCTGCCCAGGTCAGCTCAGGCTCTGAGCTGCAGATGGAGGGGAGATGAGGGTGTCCCCCCACAGTACAGTGGTTTCACAGACACCTCCTTGAAGACACTACAGTGCAGACCACTACAGTGAGGATAAAGGCCTGGTGGGTAGGCTGGCTTCAGTGCCCAGGCACTGGCTGCTCAGGGCAGACATGCGGCCACCTGGTAGGCCCCCTCTGCGGTGTGCTGAGTGCTGTGCTCCTGCAGCAGCCCCAAGTCCAGGAAGCGCTCCCCACACCACATGCACTTGTACTGCTGCTCACGCGCATGCACACTGTGGTGCTTATTGAGGTGCTCGCGCTGCTTGAAGGCCTTGTCACAGGAGGGGCACTTGTAGGGCTTCTCCCCAGTGTGCACGCGCCGATGCCTCTGCAGGTCCGAGGCGTACTTGAAGCGCTTGTCGCAGTCCGGGCACTTGAGGGGCTTCTCGCGGGCTGGGTCGCAGCGGTGCTGCACAAACTCGGAGGAGGAGAAGAAGCGGCGATCGCAGAGCGTGCAGCGCAGGGGCTTCTCGGCACAGTGGGCCAGCTGGTGCTTCTGCAAGGCCGAGGCACGCTTGTAGGCCTTGGCGCACACCGTGCACTTGAAGGGGCGCTCGGCGCTCTGGGAGCACTTGTGCCGTAGCAGCTCCGAGGACTGGTCGAAGCCCTTCTGGCAGACGCCGCACTTGAAGATGCTCTCCAGACTATGCACGTGCTGGTGGTAGACCAGGTGGCCTGGCTGCGCGAAGCCCTTCTCACACAGGGCGCACTTGAAGGGCTCAGGAGAGGCGCTGGGGGTCTTGTGTGTGCGCCGATGCCGCAGCAGCGCGTACTGCTGCTTGAAGCTCATCTGGCACAGGTCGCACTGGAACGGCCGCTCCTCGCTGTGCGTGCGCTCGTGCTGCCGCAGGTCCGAAGGCCTGCGGAAGGCCTTCTGGCACTCTCCGCAGCGGAAGGGCCGCTCACCGCTGGGCGTGCATGCATGCTGGAGTAGCTCGGAGGACTCCCGGAAGTGCAGCTCGCAGGCCGGACACTTGAAGAGATGCTCGCCGGAGTGCGCGTACATGTGGCGCACCAGGTGGGAGCGGTGCTTGAAGGTTTTCTCGCACACGGTGCACTTGTAGGGCCTCTCCGAGCTGTGCGTGCGCTTGTGGTGCACCAGGTGGGATGACTGGCTGAAGCTCTTATCGCACAGCGTGCATTTGTAGGGCTTCTCACCGGTGTGAATGCGCTCATGCCGTGACAGCTCCGACAGGTGCTTGAAGGGCTTCTGGCAGATGGAGCAGCTGTACGGCTTCTCCACTGGCTCGGGCGCCGGCGTGGGCTGCGCCGGCTCAGGCGGCTTGTAGGTCTTCTCGCAGATGGAGCACTTCAGCACGCTGCCGCTGTGCACGTTGTGGTGCTGCGCTAAAGACGTGAGCAATGAGAAGCCCATCTTGCACACACCACACACGAAGGGCTTCTGCTCCACCTGGATGCACTGGTGCTCCAGGAGGTCGGTGGCCTGGTGGAAGATCTTCAGGCACTGAGTGCACTGGAAGGAACGGTCGTGGCCGGGCAGGCACTGGTGCTCGTGGGGGCTGGAGAGGTGTGCCATGTCGTGGCCACACACCCCGCATTTGTGGGTCGGCTCCGCGGGGGCCTGCAAAGGGGGGTGCTGGTGATGTTGTAAGTTGGGGTCCGGCTGCAGGAGAATGCCATAGACGGCGCAGCCCAGGGGGTTCTCCGCTGCGCTTGGCGGGATCGAGTGTTCCGCCAAGGTGGGGGGAGGCTCGGCATGGTGCTGGTGCGGCGGCTGCTGCTGCTGCTGCTGCTGCGGGGGAGGTGGAGGCTGCTGTGGGGGGGCCGGTGGGGGAGGCTGTTGCTGCCAGCTTTCTGACATGCTTGGGAAGAAGAAACAGGGTTTGGACAGTAACGGCTTCAGCTTCCCGCTTGACGTGACTCAACACACAGAAAGAGTTGCCCACGTGTAGTCAGGGGCAGAAGCCTCGGTCCAGAGCTAACCCTCTACGACATCAGAGGCACAGGAGAATGTTCCTTCTTAAGCTAATTTTCAAGTCATTGACCAAATGGTCAGGAAAGCACTGGCCAGTGTCCTGTAGTTGACCAGCAAAGACTGCCTAATCTGTGGTGTGCCAAACAGGGTAAGCGAGGAGAGCTTGGCTCCTATGATGAAGAGTTCTGCAGGGAAGAGAGAAAACACAGTCAAATGACAGGAACTTAGAAAAATCTGAATATCACAGGGCAGTCAGCTGCCTATCACTCTACCTCCATCCATCAATGATTAAATAAAAAGAAAGTTTACCTAAAGATCACAGCCAGTAGCCAGTAGTAGGACAAAACTCATGTCAGGGAGTAGGGACAGGCTTAGGAGGCCATGAGATCCACTCTCCTCAGCGGTTACCAAAGGGGTTCACTCTAAGCTTGAGAGCCGCAGCCTTGACATATGCCCTCATTTCACCATCCTCTAGCCAGAGCACACTGGCCTTGCCTCCCAGCAGCTTCCTCTGCAGCCCACACAGATTCCCTTTACACTTCCCTCCTGCCTGATTAAATCAGCTGTTTTATAAATGAAGGTCTGGGCTGATTTGGTGACAATCAGAAGTCCTTGCCTCTTTCCTCTTCTCATTCTCTATTTGGGGAGATGGAAAGACTCTGGAGAATATCGGGGCCTTTTAGCTCCATCTCCTAAAGATCTGGGATCCAAATTGCCTTTGCTAAAACAATAGAATTTAAGCTACGGGACAAAGAAGCACCTTCAAAGCCGGCATGCCACCCCAATATCAGCTCTGTCAAACAAGAGCCTGGATCTTGACTTCACACACTGTCTCTCCACAGTGAGGGACTTTGGCTGAACTGAGTTGAAAATCCATAGGACCTGAGCCAAGGTGATGCCCCGTTTTAAATGAATACATCTGAAATGCTAATCAGTAAAACTTGCTCCACTTACGAGGTGAGGCTGCCTGGCCTCCTACAGTATAGACTTGTCCACTGTAAAAGCAGGAGGGCAGACTCGATGATCTGCACAATGCCACTCTGCTCTAGACTATGATCAAGGCTCTAAGTATATCCAATGCCACAATCCTGTTCTCTAGAAAATGTCCTAGCCTTTCTAATTAAACCAAGACTGATACCAAACTAGAGTGGCTTCTGGCTCGGTGTGCCTCACTTTGAAGTAATAAAGAGGCCAACAGTCTATTAATTTGCCTCTTCGGCATAGGAAGAAAAATGCAACCCAGAGCAAAGGAGGATAAACAGGCCCCCTCTCCTAACATTAAATTTATACAACTTGGAGTCCCCCAAAAGGGACAGGAAATGTCAAGTGAAGACTAATGGTTAACTCATCATTTTGTGGCAGTTTTAAGGTAACAACCGTATGGGAAGAGATTTCAAACAGGGAGCCTACTACACTTACAATAAGATGTAAACATTTTCCAATTTCAGGTTTTCTATGGCATCTATATTAACATACTATCCATTTTATAGTTCTGGGCTTTTTCCTTCAAAGCCAGTTTGACCTCCTGATGGGGTATGGGACTGAACTCCTAAAAGCCCCAGACTTTCCCACACTAGAGTTTCACCTGAGGCATCTGGTCCATCCCAGTCTACCTAGACACCCAATAATGCTTTTAACGGCCCTTTCACAGAGGCTCTCTGACCACCCCCTAGGCTATTTGCCACTCCTTAAACCCATCCAGATATTCTCACAGTCTTTTCTTGCAAATAAGTTCCAAACTCATTAGGGCTCTGCACACAATACTGCAGATTTACTAGGAACCTTGCTCGCCAAACTGGTGTTAAAATAAATCTCGCTACTTGAAAGAAAACCTGAGTGGTCAAATTCTTTCAAGGCAAATGCTCTGTACCCTTTCATATGGGGGTTCCCAGGACCCCTAGCCGCAATACTCCCATTCAGTTCTGAAGGAAATACACAAGTCCCTGACTTCATTCTCATCTCCCTAATATCTGTGGGTGGTGGTGGGGACAGGATTGCAAAGAGAAATCCGCAACTGAACACAACCTTGCCTAGTTTTGGTGCCAGAAGGCAGCAGCAAGTAGGAGGGAAGAGAACTAAAGTCCAGACGACCACCCACTCAAAATTCCAAAAACTTCCCAGGAAAGAGAATTAAAGGAAGTACCTAGCACAGGAAAGCCTGAGTTCTAAGAGATCTGCTCCAACACAAACATTCTCCTCTATTCAACATCTTGGCTTTTTAGTCTGTCATAACCTTGAGGTTACACATACCTTTTTTCCCCTATTTAATAAACACGCCAGTGCAGAATTTAACCCTGAGAAAGTCTATGGCTAACAGTGGATGCCTCTAAGTGGCTGGACAAGCTTCTATTTGAAGCATTCTGAAAAGGTACAACACAGCCTCACACACCCACCCCTCCAGAATCCTTTTCTCTTTCCCTTTGAATCCCAGTGAAAGCTGATACTCGGCTCCCCAGCCCCCACGCCCTGCCCTGCCCAGCTGAGCTGCCATTCGGACAGAATCAAAAACAGGGGACAAGGAATTCAATAAACACAGACAACAAGCGCTCCACAGAAAGCCTGGGAGAAAGGGGTAGGGTTTTTGTTTTTTTAAAGGAGGGAGCAAAGCTTTAGCACTACCCCATTCACACCACCCCCAAATTATCTGTCACAATAAACCGTACAAAACCGGAGCCTCCTCTCCCCCTGGATACAAGCCTGGGGTTTTTCCTGGCTAACTCCTTGGAGGGAGAACCAGATAACAAACCACAGTAGAACCTCCTACCAGTTTACTCCAGGGAAATGTGGGCTCGGTTTCTCTGCCTTTCCTAAGGACAGTTTCCTTTCTGGCCTTGGGCAGGCAGGAAGTTCCAAAGAAGCAGGAACTGGGCTTGGGAAGGGGCGTAGGCATGGGATTATGGGGGGGGGGGCTGGAGGGGGAGTCAAAGGACCCTGGAAAAATGAGAAGGTGGAAAGAAGGAATTAGGTTTGGGATGATATTAGGAAAGGGGATGTTTGTAGACTGGGTCAAGAGATAAAAAGGATTACAGGAAATGGGAGACAGAAGATGAGTGGGGAAGGGGATGGGGAGAGATGGAACTGGGGAGGGGGAGACATGGATGAAGGTTATGGGGAGGGAGATGAGTGAGGAAGGGGTTGGGGAGAGAGGATGGGGATATGGAGGAAGGGGCTGGAGAGTAAGAGACAGGAGGTGGGAAGATAGAGGGCTGATACAGGTTTGTCCAGGAATGGGATCTCTCTGAGGACTGGAGTCTCACTAGAGGCTGGGGTTTCTCTGGGGGATGAGGTCTCTCTGGAGATCAGAATGTTTCCCAGGCCAGGTCTCCACTGAGGCCAGGGTCTCTTCAGAGGCTAGAGTCTCCCTGGGCCTCTCCCCGGAGTCCCGGTTCTCTTCTGGGGCTGTTATCTCTCTCTGGGGGCCAAGTCTCTCAGCGCTAGGGTCTCCGAGTGCTTCTCCCCGGGGTCCCGGGCCTCTCCTAGGGCTGGGGTCTCTGTCTGGGGACTGGGCCTCTCCCCAGGGTCCCGGGTCTCTCCTGGGTCTGGTATCTCTCTCTCTGGGGGCCAAGTCTCTCAGCGCTAGGGTCTCCGAGGGCTTCTCCCCGGGGTCCCGGGCCTCTCCTAGGGCTGGGGTCTCTGTCTGGGGACTGG
>CM053625.1:334862481-334881106 GCA_028646595.1 Phalanger gymnotis
GCTGGGGTCTCTGTCTGGGGACTGGGCCTCTCCCCAGGGTCCCGGGTCTCTCCTGGGTCTGGTATCTCTCTCTCTGGGGGCCAAGTCTCTCAGCGCTAGGGTCTCCGAGGGCTTCTCCCCGGGGTCCCGGGCCTCTCCTAGGGCTGGGGTCTCTGTCTGGGGACTGGGCCTCTCCCCAGGGTCCCGGGTCTCTCCTGGGGCTGGGATCTGTCTGGAGGGCAGCGACTCTCCCCGGGGTCCCAGGTCTCTCTCGGAGCTAGGGTCACCCAGGGCCTCTCCTCGAGGGCCGGGTTCTCTCTCTCTGGAGGGCTGGGACCTCCCCAGGGCGGGGGGCTGCGGCGCAGAGGAGGGGAGGGGGCGCTGGGCCCCGGGGTCCCCTCTTGGGCTCACCTGGGGCCTGCCGGGGGTCCGGGAATCGCTTCCCCCTTCTGCTCCCTCCCTCGCCGCCCCTTACTCCGGCTCCTCCCCCTCCTCGTCCTCCTCCTCCGCTGCCCGGGTCGGAGCCGGGGCTGGGCCGGGCCAGGCCGGGGTCGGGGGCGCGGCCTGCGGGTCCCTCCCGATCCCCGGCCTCGCGTAGTTGTGCAGGCGGCTGCTGCGGCGGCGGGTCCCGGCTGGGGCCTGGGGGTCCGGCGGGCTCCGGACCGGGGGGCGGTGTCGGCGGGAGCGGGGGCGGGGGCGGGGGCGGAGGGCGAAGGCGAGGGCGAGCGTGCGAGGCGAGCGTGAGTGTGAGTGAGTGTGCAAGCCCGGGTGAGTGACGGGCGCGGGGCCGGCCGGGGCCGGGAGGCGGGGCCGCGGAAGGGGAAGGAGGAGGAGCGGTAGACGAGGAGCGCGGCGAGGGGCCCAGGAGGCGAGGCCGCCCCCTGCCGGGCACCCGGCGGTGACTCAGGCCGCGAGGAGGGGGCGGGGAAGCAGCGAGGGCCGCCCTCGGTCCCGCCCAGGCCCCGCCTACTCCTGGAGAGGGAGGGCTTCTCCCCGCCCCCTCCGCGTGCACGTGGCTCCGTCTTGTACTATCTTGGCAGGGGCTTCCAAGCCACTCACTCACCCAAGTAAAACACGTTTTTGTGTCTGCCTCTGCTCTGGACGGGTCAGTTACTGACTTACCCACAGCCCCAAGGTCCTTTCCAATAAAAAGGCTCCGCAAAAGCACCTAAATCTCGTTGTTGTCGTCCGCATCACAAGGAACTCTCCACTTTAGGTGCTACTTTCTATTTCTGTTCTTTGCTGTTTGTAAACATGGGTTTGACCTCCGGTCATTCGGAGACAGCACTGTCCTTTGCATTTTTTGGATCGCAGATTTGGTAGAGAGGGTCCCCAGTAGCCCTTCGTTTAGAGGAGAGGAAGCTGACTCAGAATTGTAGGATCCAAAGCCTAGGGCTGGAAGGACCTGAGACTATCTGGTCAGTCCCTACCTTATTTACAGAGAAGCGAACTGTGAAATCGAGGGAGTCTCGGGAGTGACAGAGCTCGGCGGAATTGGAACACCAGGCTTTGGACTCCAAATCAAGCTGGGTTTCTGCTATGACACTTTGTTGCCTCTCCTACAGTCTTTTTGAGTTTGGCTTTCTTTGGTCTATATCAATTAACATGTATTAGAGGCAGTTAGGTAGCACAGTAGATAGGTTTTTAACTTGCCTGCCTTAGTTTAGCCCACCTATAAAATAATTATAGAACCTAAGTCCCAGGGTTGTTGTGAGGATAGAATGAGATGGTACAAATACCGCTCTAAAATAAGGTGCTTTCCAAACTATACAGCACTATATAAATGCGCTCTTATTCCCATAATTTTCTGAATCATTCACATTCATCATGTTTTAAAGAACAATAGTGTTCCATTTACCACAAACTTGTTGCCATATCCCAAATGTTGAGGACATAATTTCTTTCTAGCTTTATGCTAATGATGGGGTGCTTCCAGAGACACGGTGTTTTGGTTCTACAGGCTGCCGTTATTGAATATAAATTCGGTAGTGAGATCACTGGGTCACTTTCCAGAACGGTTCTACGAAGTCATCACAGCAAAGAATTATCATGGGATGATAGGTGGAGAGCTACAAGGAGCGAGAGAGGTCATGTAATCCAAACCCCTAATTTCATAATTCAGGAAACTGAATTACTCTACCTGTTTCCCTATGCCAATGTTGACTTTTGTCAGTGACCCCCGCTTAGGAACTGCACATCAAGTGAGTAGCAAGAAATCAGTCTTGCTAGCTAAGTTACCAGTCCTGACCATTGTATTCCCAAGTTCTGGGGATTCTAACATCACCACCACCCCCCAAAAAAAGCTCTCACCAAAATTCCTTTAGTTTTTCTTTTAGCCCAGGAGAATGTCTATCTTGATACTTGCCTCAGTTAAACTCTGGAGATACTTTATGGTCAAAAGAAATTTTTTAAAATTAAATTTAACAAATATTTAATATGTTCGTGCCCTGTGCTAGGCACTGGGGACATAAATACAAAGCAAAACCAGGCAAATACAATGCAACACACAAAGAGAAGGAAAATAACCAGGGCTTTAGAATTTAAATTCTAAACTTCTATCCTCTTATCCTGGTATATCTCTGACTTACCCTTCTATTTCTCTAAGCCTCTGATAAGGGTCTGATATCAAGAAGTACAGAAAACTAACAGAAATGTATAAGACCAAAAGCAATTCCTGACTAGACAAGTGGTCAAATGTTATATACACAGTTCTCAAAAAAAAAAAAAAGGAATGCAAATTATAAACAATCATATAAAAGAATGCTCCAAATCACTAATAAAAGGGAAAATGAAAATCAAAACCCTGACGTTCCATTTAATTCCCAATAAATTAGTCAAAAATAGATAGGGTCAATATTGGAGAAATAGTGGAAAGATGGAAATATTAATGAATAGTTGGTGAAGCTATGAATAATTGGTACAACCACTCTGGAATATGTAAAGAAAGCAATTAGAATATTTATGCCCTTTAATTCAGATATCACATTGCTACACATGTATTCTAAGGAAGTCTGACAAAAAGAAAGGCCTTAAAAAAAATCAAAAATATCTATAGCAACACTTTTGTGTGTTAGCAAAGAACTGGAAACTGGGGAATAGCTGAACAAGTTTTGGTACATAAATGTAATGGAATATTCCTGTGCCATGGGAAACAGGGAAAGACTCCTATAGGCTGATGCAAAACAAAGTAGAAACAAGGCTAATAAGGTCAAAGGATATGAACAGGCAGTTTTCAGATGAAATTAAAGCTACCTACAGTCATGAAAAAATGCTCTAACTCACTACTGATTAGAGAAATGCACATTACACAACCCTGAGGAACCACCTGACACCTATCAGATTGACTAATATGGCAGAAAAGGAAAATGTTAAATATTGGAGAAGATGTGGGAAAACTGGAACACTAGTGCACTGTTGGTGGAGTTGTGAACTGATCCAACCATTCTGGAGAGCAATTTTGAACTATGCCCAAAGGGCTATAAAACTGTGCTAAAAACTTTGATCCAGCAATACCACTACTAGGTCTGTATCCCAAAGAGATCATAAAAAAATGGAAAAGAACAAGGGTAGGTAACTTACATAAGGACTGCGCATTATATATGGAAACAGTAACAAAACAATAGAAACTGCACGGTGCAAAATTATAATGGCCATGGTTGGTCCCATGAAGAGACATTAGAAGATATTTTCCCATTTCCTTGCAAAAGTGGTACATCATAGAGGTGTAATATTATGCACAACATCAGACTTTTTTGACATGTTGATTAGTTTCATGGACTTTTTTCCCCTTTCTTCCTCTTTTTTTCTAACGCTAGAAGACCAGGCATGCCAACTGATGCAAAAATTAGTATCATTTTAGTTTGATATAAAAGTTTTTATCCTGCAATATTTATTTTCTTTGCTTTGTAGATTAAAAAAAAAACACATACTGCATCAACTGACGAAACTTGGTCTTACAAGGTATTCTTAAATTCCTGTACTACCAGTGGTAAATTCTTCATTATAAGAGATATCTCTCTGGAATCAGAAGATACAATGGGAAATGTGGTTGACGTAAAAACAAAAGCTATTAATAATAGCTTTATCTTGGATAAAGCTTTACCAATTTATCTTTGAAAGCCATCTCCTGGCTTGTCTCTTACCTATGAGATGTTCTCAAAACTCACATGCTTATATATTCCAGGCAAAAGTTATAATCCAAGGCATATTACTTGCCATCTTTGGGTCTCCATTTCAGTATGTGTAAAATGAGAGTATTAAACTAGGTGGTCTCTCAGGTCCCTTCTGGCTCTAAGACCTAGCATCCTATAAATTAATTCAAAGGCACCAAGGGAAACTACAAAATATGTCATATCTTCCCCCATGGAGCTCAGGAGAAAGGTTAGGGCTGGATACATCTGAGTATACTCTGTGTAGAGATGATCTTTGAATGACGAGATTGCCAGATGGCGTAAATTGGGAGAAGTGGAGTGGACAGAGCCCTGGGGGACATTCATAGTTATTGGGCACACCCTGGCTGAAATTCCAGCAAAAGAGACTGAGAAGGATCAATCAGACAAGCAGAAGAAGCAGGAGAACCATTTCATGAAAACCTAGAAAGTAAGAGAATAACAAAAGGAAGAGGGTGATGTCCAAGACAGAAGGATGAGGATGGAGAAAAGGCCATTAGATTTGGCAGTTGAGAGATCATGTGTTACTTTGGAGAGAGCAGTTTCAGGTGAATAATGATGTCAGAAACTGGATTGTAGAGAGTTAAGAGAGTGGGAGGAAAGAAGTTGGAAGCAACAATTGTCTGAGGCTTGCTCAAGCTAGAAGAACCACAGCACTTTTGCTATTGGGGCTCGACTAACAGAATCATGGGAATTTGAAAAGGACTAAATTCAAGCTTGATGTGAAGAAGAACATCCTAACAATCAGTGCTCCCCAGAAGTGGAACGTGTTGCTTCAGTGCAGACTCACTGGAGTCTTTGGACAGAGGCTGGATGAACACTTGTCTGGTACGGTGTGGAGAGAACTCTTTTGGGGTATGTGTTGGAGATAAAAATTCTGTGATTTTGACCTCACAGATTATTTCACAGATGAGAAAACTGAGATTCAAAACAATTTGTCTGTGGTCACACAGGTGGTCAATTTTGCAGCCAAGATGTGAACCTATGTCCAAATCTCAAGCTCTTTCTGACTGGATACTAGAGGAAAACGTGAGGGAAGAGAGAAAGATAAACCTAAAACAGAGTGATATGGACAGAAATAGTCAAATCAGAAAGAGGAGCCAGTCCAAATCAATCAACAGGCATTTACCAAGCACCTATTATGTGTCAAGCACTATACTCAGTGCTGGAGGCATAAAGATAAAAACTGAAACATTTCCTGCCTTCCCTGCCCCCCAAAAAACAGGAACTTACATTCTCTTGGGGGAGGAATACACATATAAGTTGATATACGTGTATATATATGTATATATATACATGTATAAATACACCTATTTTTTACCAGACCATCTGTATAGGAAACTTCCTCTGCCAACGCAGACCTTCTCTGCAACTAGTAAAAACTCTGAGTTCTTGAAGAATCGATACCTGAGTTTTCCCAAGCATCGGTGCCCTCTTTGCCTAACAATTGTATAAGTTGGTGTTTATTCACCAGCTATCTCTGATGTTTATCTATTTCTGTATCTACTTGTCTGCCTCTATTAGAAAGCAAACTCCTTGAGATTAGAGATTGTTTCATTGTTTGTACTTGCATTCCAGTGCCTAGTAAGGAGGAAAATTAGTATTTATTAAAAGCACGCTCCACGCTAGGCATTGTACTAAGCACTTTACACTCACAACAATCCTGCAAGGTAGTTGTTATTATTCTCATTTTTATAACTGAGAAAACTGAGGCAGGCAGAGCTGAGCGACTTGCCCAGGGTCACTGCAGTAAATGTCTGAGGCAGGATTTGAACTCAGGTCTTCCTGATCCAGGCTCGGTGCTTTCACTCCACTCGGCCACCTAGCTGTCTCTAAGCACTTACAACGTAACAGGTTAAAAATGCTTGTTGACTGATTAGGTATTTGTCGGAGGTACTGAGAGGTTGAGACTTGACCGTGGTCACTGAGCTAGTGTAGATCAGGTGCAGGCTTGAATCCAGTACTTCCTGATTTAAAAGCTGCCTCTCACCTGCTGTACCCGTGGATATCCCACAAGCCTCCAATAAAGGGGAGAGGGACAGAGATGGGGAGAAGAGAGAGGAGGAGGAGGAAGAGAGGAAGAAGAGTAAAAGTAAGGAAAAGAGATATGGGCTGGAGAGGGAAGAGGGGAAAGGAAGGAAAGGAGGGGAGAAGAGAGCGGAGAGAAGATGAGGCAGCAAGGAGGGAGCAGGGAAGAAGAGGGAGAGAAGGAAGAGGGGAGAAAGAAGAGAAAAAAGGAGGAAGGGGGAATAGAGGGAAAGAAGGGAGGTGAGAAGGAAGGGGGAGAGGAGAAGAGGGGGAGGAAGGAAGAGGGGGATGGAGAAGGAAGAGATGGAAGGGAGAAGGGGGAGGAGAAGAGGAGACAAGGAAGAGCAGGCGAGAAGGAAGGGAGAGGAGGAGGGCAGGGGAATTGAAAATGGCGAGACACATTACGGTTTGATCTCCCTCAATAAGTGAGGGAGCGAAAGGGGAGGGGCGGGGGGGCCACGCGGGCTCTTGGAGGCGGAACTTCCGGGGGGCGGGCCCAGGTTTCCAGGGGGAAGGGAATGAGCGCGGCACTCGTAGTGCCCGGGAGCAAGGTCTCATGAGCGCCGCACTCCTGGTGGGCTACAGCAGCAGCAGCAGCAGCAACAACAGCGGGTCAGAAGGCGAGGATGAGGATGGGCCTGGGCCCAGGGCCGGTGCAGAGCCCGAGGAGGGCGGCAGCCGTGGGTGAGGAGCCGCCTGAGTAGGCGCTGAAAGGAAGCCGTTTTTCCGATCGGGAAGGGAGAAACAAACGAGGGTCCCGCCCCCGGAACCGGAAATAGTTTTCTGCCGGGGTGGGGGTGAGGGGGGGGGGAGCAGGGAGTTCGCGCAGGCGCGCTGCGGAAAGGAGGCCTCTCTCCCCCCCCCCCCCCCCCCCCCCCCCCCCCCCCGCCTCTGGGGAGGGAGCCCCGAGGCTGGACCGTGACTCCGCTGCGTGGGCGGGGAAGCCAAGCCCAGCTTCGCACCTTTGCCGAGTTCCTCCCCGTCCTTTAAAGAGCAACCCAAATATCGCCTTCTCCATGATGCCCTCTCCGATTCCCCACCCCCACCTCAGGCCAGAAGCCCTCTTTTGCCCCCTCTGGTAACACGGATCATTTAATTTTATGCATAAAAATGACGTGCATTTGAGCCTAGTTCCCCAACTAGAGAGTGAGCTCCACGAGGGCAAGGACCTCTTGTCTTCTGGCACAGAAGGATGAATGAATGCATGCATGCCTCCGCACTGATGGAGAACTAGGAGGGGCCCGGGGCCACCAGCCCAACCCCCTGGGGATGAGAGGTTACAGACTTTGGAGCTATTCGGTGTCTGGGGTGAGATTGGAACCCAGGTCTTTCCCACCCTAGGAAGAGTCAGCGTTCTGTTGGCTATGACTCGGTGCCTGTGGAAGATAGAGGGGGAATGGGACCTGTTAGGGATGGTTTAATCAGGGAGGCCACCCTAGGAAGGCAGTTCTCTTTGAGGCCCCCTGACAAACACCGCAGCAGAAAGAGGGTCCTCAGGTCCCCGTAAAGGGTCAGTTGGGCCCGATGAGGCTCGTGTGCCTCTTCGTACCAGAGATGGTCGGCTCTGCAGAGGAAGGGGCCTAGCACCCCAGGACTGACCCGAGCTCGTAGACTGAATACAGATTATTCAAACCAGATCCTCCACACCTCTTGGATTCCAAACTTGGATAACAAAATGGAGTAGGAGTGTCTTAAACAGAATATTTGCATCCCCAGGATTGCCTTGGAAACCTTGCCCTTTGCCCAGCCTCAGACATTCTGCATGTTTAAAGCACAGCATCCCCCATCCATTAGTACCTTTCCTTTCCTTGGCCCGGCTCCTCATCTCCAACATTGACGGTTGAGCATATTCCCAGGAAGGAAAGTACTTTTTTCTTGTGGACAGAGATATAGCAAATCAATCATGGGTAAAGATCAGTGTGTATACTACATCTTTCTACTTCTGCAGACATCACCAACCTCCCCCTCCCCCTCCCCATCGGCTGCCCATTCCAGACAGCGTCTTGAACATGTTTCCAGATCCAGACGATGAGATTGTGGATGACGTTGAAAAACATGGTGGCAGAATACGAACGTTCCCCCATGAAAGGGGTATTTGGGCTACCCACGTCTGGGTCCCCTGTAAGTGACAGCAGATCTCCCCAGCCTGGGAGGGGGCAGAGGTTCTGGGAGGAGCCTTTTCAGTGTTTGCTGAGTGAGGCAAGCCAGGGCCGTGGATCCTTATAAGGTTGTCATTTTTCGAGCAAATAACTCTGAGATTCCTCCAACATCTGGCCTGGACTCAGACTTGATGCCCTGAAGTCATCTTTGCAGGCCTCCCTGAGTATACAGCACTTTCCAGCGTCACAGGCAGGCCACCCAGTGGGACCTCAGGCTGTCTGGGAACTGGTTTGGGATAGCATGACAGGGCCACCTTTGGTTTGCACTGCTGGGCCCCCTCACATACGTCACTTCCTTTTTTGAGAGAATGTCTTTTCATCAGTCTTCAGTGACATGCTGTACTTGACGCCGTTTGAGTTAAATAAACATGGTTCGCCCCCTAAGTGACTTCTTTGTGAAAAGGGAAAGGAAAAGTAATCTTCTAGTCCTAGGATTGTGTTCATTTGTTCACTGAGGGTCCCACGCTGAGAAAATGGCTCCCTCTGTTTCCTTCCTCTCCAGATGAAGCAAAGGAAGATTTTTTTGACCTGCTTGACCTTCTCATGACCCAGGCCCAGAGGGTCCTGCCCAGACTAGTAAAGATGGAGGAGTTTCACATCAGTCTGTCACAGAGTGTGGTCCTGCGGTACCATTGGATCACTCCCTTCGTGCAGTCGCTGAAGAGCCGCATGGCCTCCTTCCACAGGTGCGTTTCTTTCCCCTCATGCCTCCATCTTCTCTCTCTCCTCTCTGTTTGATCCTGGGTCTGGAGTCTTGTGAGTACCCTAGGAATCAGCAAAAAAAAAAACAAAACCAAGGATTTTCAGCCCCTTTGGATACTTCTCAGGCCTCTTATTCCCCAGAGCCAAAGGATGTAAACAGATCTTAACATTTTATGGGAACCCACAGGGCTTGATGGAATTATATTGGCAGGTGGCAAAAAGATGGACAGAAATTGCTTTTGTCACCTCGGCCCCCACCCACCCCCCAACACACACACACACACTCTCTGTCTCTCTCACACACACTCTCACCCCCTCACCCCGCAGATATGTTAGCCAAATCGCAATGTTTGTGTTCTAAATGGGACCTAAAGGCTCCCAAAGCCTAAAGAATGAATCTCTAACAAGCATGTGGGAGGATTGTGTTTCCTTAGACAAGGAAAAGACAATGAAGCTGAGGCAAGTCAGAAGTCAGAGATCAGAAAGCAAGGGATGGTCCCAAAGGTAGTGAGAACCACTTCATTTGTGAGTTACACAAAAACAGGTGTGAGAACTTTAGGTTCTGTGTCAGGTCAAGGTCAGTAGATTTGGGGGGTTTGAGGAGTGTTCCTGGCATACCCCAAGATTGTTGCATCTAGGCTTCTTCCTACTCATAAACAGAGCCCTGTTTGTTGACAAGAGTGGAGGAAGAAGAGGCCTAGAAAGAATTGTTCTTTATCTACCTGCCGTCCCCTCATCTCAGTGTTCCAGTGTGTAGTTGGAGCCCTGAACAAGGATCCCAAGATCTCACTGTACTCGATGAATGACATTGGTTGGGTTCTAGAAACAGTGAATGGTTATCAAGTCAGTGAGAGTATCACATGCCCTCTCCCTCCTCCCAGTGCAGCTTGCGTCCCCCCCTACTCGGCCTGGTAATATCACCACTGACGATGGGGCTTCCCAAGACTCAGAGCCTGGTTAATCACGGAGGGCAAGACTCCGGCCTGTCTCTCTCAGGCTTGTTGCTTTGTGCAAGTAGGACAAACAAAGCTGTAAGATAGAATGCCCTACTTTATTTGGCTCTTTCCTGTTTCTGTGTGACCGGTAATGGAGGAGCCGGTAATCCTGTTTTCTGATCTCCAATGCTCACTCCTCCTGACCCTCAGATTCCTTTACTCACTCTACCTTTTCTTGGTTTATATTGGTAATATGTTTTCATGCATAGAAACACATGCGTGTGCTCGCGTATGTGTGTGTGAAGATGCAAACATGTAATTTCATCTAACTTTTGTTACAAGTTAAGACAGATTTGTCCTTATCTCCCTGATAATCCTTTATCCAAATGAAATCTTTAATATCTATTTCTGTTAATCTCCAAGGAACAAATTATTCTTTTATTGACATTATTATTTGCTAATCGTAGATGAGACATCTTCTGCTTCCATGGATCCACTCATAAAATCCAGCCTTTCACTGTTTATTGAAGTCTAATTAGAGAGTTAAGAGGCGGTTCTCCCACAATCCTATTTCTAGGGGTCAGAACAGATGTAAATGATACCAGCAGGATTGAATTCTTGCAGAAAAGCTTCCGCATGAATTGTCTTTCTGGGCCTTATTTGACTATGTATAGAGCAGGACTGGGGATCCTGAGCCAAGCACAGAGGTAGGAAGTCAGATGCCCAGCTTCCGAGTGACTCCAGAATCCGGTATTATTATGTAATACTAGATTCATTTTCCTGCTTGCTTTTTCCTATTCTAAGAAAATGATTTTTTTCTTTTTTTCTCTTAAATTTCAGGTTCTCGTTCACAGCTAACCAGGTGAAGGTTTACACAAATCAAGAGAAGACAAGGTGTGTGTGACTTTGGCTACGGGTGTGGGTGTAGGTGTAGATATTCTGATGCAAGCACCACACCAGGACTGCTCTGGAGAAGATGTAGAATGGGTATTCTGTGTCAGGCCCCTCTTTCTGAGTGTTTGGATCAGTTATTGACCCTGAAGCTTTAAAAAAAGAAGTCAGCTGCTTAGTTGAGAGTTCCTCAAACCAGCATGGGACAATGGGGATGTCCCGAGACTAGAAGGGGGAGGAAGTGGCCCCTGGCCTCCTTTCCTGGTAACTGGGCATTGTCAGGGAGGTTCGTCAGCCCCTTGATGCTGTCCAGTGGGGTATGGGATGACATCCACCTTGCTTATTTCACAAGGTGGTTGTATTTCTGACACTTGGGAAAAGTTGAAGGTGCTAAACAAATGTGATAAATTAGTATTATCCAAGCTTTAAACCAAGCTACCCATGCCTCTGGGTGACAACAAGCAGAAACAGTCAGTTCTGTCAAAGCAGGGACTAGATTTTTGTGTGTTGGAGGGAAGGGTTCCTTTCTTTATATCTCCAGCACTTAGTATATTGCCTGGTATTAGTAGGCACTTTACAAATGCTAGTTGACTGACTGGGTCATTCGTCCACCAGTTGAGGTCTCCCTCCTCTCTGGAGTCTCAGGGTCTCACTTTGGGCCCAGCAGTCTCCCTGTCCAGGTCTAGCTGACTTCATGCTCTCCACCCCTTTTCTCCGCCCAGGACTTTCATTGGGTTAGAGGTCACTGTGGGGCACACCCAGTTCCTAGACTTGGTCTCAGAAGTGGACAGAGTAATGGAGGAATTTGACCTGGCAACTTTCTACAAGGTGAGATGCTTCTATGTCCCTGTAAACTAGGTAGAGTTTAAACAAAAGAAGAAGTGAATAGTTCATTTGGACTTCCAACCCACATGTTCTGTGAAAAAGGCGTAAAAAAACCCCTCTGAGGTCACTTGGGATGAATCTGGCTGGGTGATCTGCACCCTGTGGACAGCGTGGGGTGATGATGCAGTTCCTTTCCACCACCCCCCCATCAGAATATAGACACTGGGCTACATGGGAAGTGAAGCTCCTGGCACCTGACCCTCACCCAGAGCAGGGATAAGCTCTTGTGGACCCTGACCAGAGGCTGGAATTGGGGCCATGAGGGACTGCCCACTAGGGACTCTGAGTCTTCATTGTTAAAAAACAAAAGGCCAGCTGTGCTTCTCTTGTGGTCTCCTCTAGCACATACAAGCACGGGAGTCCTGAAGGGGTCCAGGCTCCACAGCCCAGCTCTCTTCCCACCTGTTCCAGGGCCGTTGAGCCTTGCCCCGGCCCTTCTCGGTCATGGTTGATGGCAGAGGGAGTAGCAGGGGCCATATAGCCCGCCCTGGGGTCCCAAGTCCCCTCAGACTTGGAGGTGCCGTGCTTGGAAGCCACTCGTGGGGTATGGTGTGCTTTACCTGCCTCAGCGAGGCTTCCTTGTCCCAGGAGGTTCAGTGAATCCTATTGTACTGGGAGTTGGGAAGACTCAAATTCAAATTCTCCAAGGCATTGGCCCTCTCAAACACAGCTCTGTAGAATGGGAGGGTTATGGTGAAGATAAATCAGATAAGATGTGTACAGCCCTTTGCAAACCTTGAAGTGCCGTGTATAATCCATCATCATAACCCCTGGAGTGTGGAATGCAACTGTCTTTGTCACATGTGCAGGTTGAGTAGTGAAGAGTAGAATTTTCTATTGGGAAGAAATGTCCATTAAAAACTCAGAACCATTTGAAAGGTCCTGGTTGTGTTCCTGTGCCCTTGCTGGTCTGGTGACAGTGACAGCTCACCTGCTTAGTCCTAGATCTGTCCATGCCCTACCATTAACAAGCCAAACAGGAGGAACAAAGGACCGTCCTCTCTGGGGCTGATTAAACTTACAGCATTATTCCTGCATTAGGAATCCCAGGCTGCCAGGCCCTCATTCAT
The DNA here is from genome assembly GCA_028646595.1 of Phalanger gymnotis. Classification (NCBI taxonomy): domain Eukaryota; kingdom Metazoa; phylum Chordata; class Mammalia; order Diprotodontia; family Phalangeridae; genus Phalanger; species Phalanger gymnotis. The sequence goes on from CM053625.1 coordinate 334,875,300, forward strand.
AGTGGAGGCAGCTCCCCTATGTGGACACAGTGATGGGCTGTCACTGACCACTGTGCAATCTGTGTGTCTTTGTCCCTTTCTCCTAGGAACCTTCCTTCCACATCAGCCTGGCCTGGTGTGTTGGAGATGTGCGATCCACGCTAAAAGAGTCGATTATCCAGGAGCTGCAGGTGGGAACCTTGGCTGGGGAGGCAATGTGGTTGGGGGGGGCAGTCCTTCCTGGGGGAGATGGGAGTGGGCAAGTTTTTCTGGCCTAAGTGAAAGAACCAACCCCAAAGGGGAAGGTAGCCAGGAAGCACCCTGGCCTGAAGGGTTGGATGTTCAGAGCCTCCAGGTGTCCTCGGTGGCCGAGGCTGGAAGGGGACATCCTCACTTCTGGGGCCCTTGGCCCCAGGCTTCACCTCTGGGTAGGCTGTGGGTCAGGGACCTCTTTGTATGCTGTGATGTGTTGTAGGAAATCGTGGACGGCTTTGAAGACTCTGCTCCGCTGCTGCGTGTGCAGGCTGAACAGGTCCGCTGCAAATCTGGGAATAAATTCTTCTCTTTCCCGTTAAAATGAGAGCGGGCCAGCAGGGGACGGGCCTTTGGTCCATGACCCTCCTTCCTGCGGCCAGCCAGAGGATGAGCCTTCTGCCTTTGGAGGAGGAGGGAATTCTTAGAATGTCATGACCCTGCCTTTATGGTTCCCAGCCTATTCTAATGGGGAAGCAAGGTGCACCTGTCCAGCGCCCGCCATGCCTGCCCAGCCAGAGTCCCAGTAATGCCCTTGGGAGGCACTGTACCCACATACTGGGGGCCTCTCCAGCCCCCTCCCTCCTAAGAGGTTTTTGGGTGCAAGGTGGCCATTTCCAGGAGATAACCAGTAGAGGGCAGAGCAGACTGTGATTCCTGCAGTGGGCCTCCAATCCCAGGGCAGAATTCTTTGTGGTCATTCTGTGAGACCTTCAGGATCAGGTGTTTCATTCTCTTCAGCTGTTTGCATTTTTGTGCCCTTGACCTCAGACCCAAATCTTAGGAATTATTGTTTCCACACCTCCCTCCGATCCTGCCCTGGCTGACCAGGTGCTTTCAGGAGGCCATGCCCTTGCCCTTTTCTTCTTAGGAACTTCTCACCCTAAGTCCCACCCAGGCCCAGCTCTGCACTAGGGTCCTCTAGCACAGCCCCCTCACACCCTCCCATGACCCCCCCCCCAGGTGCCAGGGGAAATTTGACCAGATGATTCTTATGGGCTTGGCTGTCTGGGAAGAGCTGTCTAGATTTCCAAACTCCCCAGCCTCTGGCTTCCCACATTAATTTTCCAAAAAAATAGGAAACAAAGCTTTCCCTTGGAGGCCCTTCTCCTGGATGCTCCGTATCTATCTCAGTCTGTCTCCACTTGCCCCTTTCTGCCTGATGAGCAACAAGAGACCTTTTACAGGAAAACATTTAGGACCAGTTGGGGGAAAAAAATTTTTTTTTTCTTCAGGCCTTCACTGCATTTAAAAAAAAAAAGTGGATTGTCCTGAGCAAATCCAGCTGCCACCTGGATTTCTGGTACTGGATGACGGGACTATATATGGATATTTAAATTATGTTAAATGAAATAAAAGTTTCTATTTCTGCTTCTTGGGTTCCAGTGGCAGTATTTATCATCAAAAAGGTAAAAGGAAGAATTTTTTACTTTCTCTCTCACTGCTGCCACCCCTACTGTGCCCAGGTCAAGATTGTGTTACAGGTGTCAGAAGTCTGGATGTCCAGCTTCCTCGAGTTGCTTTCATGCTCCACCTTTCACAATAAAATGGGGCCTGGATTTTTTAGGGCCTCATGGTCTTGATGTACTCTGTTTAGCAATCCAACAGACATTTCTAATAACCTTGCATTTGTATGGAGATTTCCTGATACAATGTAAAGAACTCTCTCCTTAGAGCCAGGGGACCTTGGCTGATGGAGTGCATGGCTTTCTTTGTTTCATGAATCGTCCTTTATCGGGTCTCCTCCTGTCATCTTTTCAGAATCTGGCACTGCTCTGTGTGCTGATGACAGCTTAAGGTTAGCTGGTTACTAGCCCTCCTCCTCGGCCTTATGCCTGCTCATCTTTTCTAGGCTTTGAGGGGAGCCAAGCCTGATCTCCATGGCAAAAGTTACAGCTGCAGAAAGCCCCAAACGAAGGGGGACAGATCTAGTCCCAATTCATCTTTTGTTGGATCCAAACCCGTCCGGTTGCCCTGTTGCTCCTTCACCATCTAGATGCAACCAATGTCTGACAATTCATTGATGCTGGTGTTTTTCCACAGTCACTTGTGGGCAGTTACTGGGAACACACCGTCTGCAGAAAACAAATGCTCTTAGAGTGTTCTAGGAAACCAGTCCCTTTGGAGAGCCCTGCCCAGTGTTATTAGGCATTTCCATTAACAACCCCGAGGATGAATTTTACTAATCAAATTTGGGAAGGATGTGGAACTGGAAGCCCAGCTGTGCTAAATAGGGAATTAGAATGCAGCATGACTTTGAGAAATGGGCCAAAATCAATACGATGAAATTCAATGGGAGAATGGAAAGGAGCTGATACAGGAAGGAAATGGAAAATTCACTGAGAGCTGGGGAGGCTGGCTGGGCAGAAGAATGACAGAGAAGCAGTGGGGGAGCTTGGCTTGTGCCCAGCCCAGGGGACCTCTGGAAGAGATAGGATTCAGGGCTCTTCAGCTTACATTTGAGGAAAATAAAAAGATTTCACAAGAGAATCAGGGCTGGGTTGAAAGCCATTGGGTTGCCATCAGGATCACTGAATACCTCTAGAAAATGAAGAAAAAGAAAAAAAAAAGGGGAACATCTTAACCTGCTGAGGTTTCACAAAAGGAGAAAAATAAAATCTTCAATTGTGTAATAGCCATTTTACAGTCCTCAGAACCTCTTTGCCATTTGTATTAAAAAACCTGAAGGCCAAAAAGAAACTACAAAATATCTTGACTCTGTGCCTTCAAGATATTCCCTGCAGGGTAGGAAAATCATCCTTAAGGGTTTTTTTGATTTGTTTTTTGGGGACAGCAGATTGGCTCTTATACACCTGGCAAATACCCTTTTCACACCCAGACTCTGCGACCACTCCCAGCCCTGTATCCAAGAGAGGAAAATTAGCATAACTTGTTTATTCCTTCTCTTGGAACCAGAAGCCCTAAGCAGGGCTCCTTTGGGTACTAGCTGTGAAAACTCAGCAGGGGGTGCCTTGTAGGCGGAGCACAAAGATGAGGTTTGGGTCAGGCCCAGAAGCAGGAATATTGCTTTTTAAGTGGTGGTTCTCAAAATGAAAACTATGGCAAACAGCTTTAGAAAGGAAGTCCTAGAAGTAATAAAGCATAGGGTTCTGCGAGACCCAGAAGGGATACCTGGCTCTCCAGATTATATATAGGACTATTGGTAATGCTACTGTTTCATATGAAAGAGGGATTAGATTTTGGCCTGTGTGGCCTGAGTGGTTAGAAGGGTGCGCAATGGGGTGGAATTTGCCAAAGAATAAAATGTAAGCTTGATATCTAGGGGGAAAAACCCACTAAGAGGGTTATCCAAATGTGGAATGAGCTGCCTTTGGAGCCAGTGAAGGCCCCCCTCTTTAGAGATCTTTGAGCAAAGGCTAGGTGAGCACTTGGGTATACTGTAGAGGGCATTTTTGTTCAGTTATGGGTTGGATTAGGTGCCTCAGGTGCCCTTTCAGCTCTAAAATTCAGTGATTCTCCCAAGGTATTTATTCATTCCAGGGGCTCCCTCTTAGGAAAAGTACTTCTTCTGTTACTGTCCCAAGCTTGAGGAAGAGTCTTATAAGTGGCGACTCAGCTTCAGCCAACACCGGGCAGCTACATTGCTGACCCTCTCATCTGCCCTGTGTACTTCCATTCCTCAAGGGCTGCCCCAAGAATTTGTTCATCAGCCCCTGCCCCTTTGGCCTAAGTAGCCAGGAAGCAAGATGGAAATCCCACAGATGTATGAAACAATTTGAGCAAATACCTTTAGAGGAAGGGACAGTGACGTGTAGCTGACTAGCTTTTTCCCTGCACTTGGTTCCATCCATGGATCACAGAATTTTAAACCAGAGGGGCCACTTTATATAGGCATGTGTTCCTTTATAGGACATCTGGGAAACACTAGGTGGGTTCAGTGCCTTCCCTGATGACTGCCTTCAGAACACTGCCTTTGTTATTGACTGCCCAACGCTGTTTGCTAAATGTTTATACTACACAAGTATTTTGTTCTGTTTCCCTCGGAAAATAATATCCTAGATTTGGAGCTGGAGAAGACCTCAGAGGGCAACTAGTCCAATCCCTTCATTTTACTGTTGAGTGAAACTGAGGCCCACAGAGGTCAAGTGATTGGACCAAAATCACAGAAGGAATAAGTGTCAGTGCTGGGGTTTAAACTCAGGTCCCCTGTTTCTCCTCTACTTTGGGGACAGAGATAAGTTGCTTATGCTTTGTAGGATCTTCTGCCTAGACAGGTCCAGGAACACAACAGAAACTCTGCTCCTCAGCATTTCCCTGCTCGTTGTCAAACATTCGAGAAATATTTGTTTAATTTGAAACTGACCTCAGAAAATCTGCCTAGATGTGCCCGATCCCCGGGGCCTCTATCGACTGGCCGGAGTGGAGATCTGGGCATTTTGCAATGGTGATCCTGTTGAGAGAAGTGCTGTCCTAGAAACATAAAAGTCAACTGGAAGAGAGTTAACTCTAAGATGGAGAATTCCACCATAAAAAAGGGACTTTGCAAGCTTTTCTGAGCAAAAGCCCTGAAGTACACTGTTTATGATATTCAGGGCCCCTCTTCAGCAGTATAAATGAACAGCTTCCATCAAGCCAAATATTTTTCTCAATGTAGTAGATTTTGAATAAATGTTATTGTTAAAGATTAAAACAAATTTCCGTCAAACCTGGAAACGTAAGTGGTCCATTTCTGATGGCCTCTGTGCAAATTCCAAAGCAAATTGCAAAGGAAGGGACTGGATTTGCAAAGCTTGCTGATTCCAAAGAAATCAGGGACAAACATCTCCATCATTTCTTATTCTTCTTCATAAAAGGCCCCAGGGGAGTAAAATTATTCTACTTCAGTTATCTTGGGAGGAGCCCTAACTAAACATGCGTGCAGGATATCTTCAGTCGTCTGTGGTCTTTTTCTTCTCTTGACAGGTTAGTTTTAAACATACTCTAGGGGCGACTGACACAATTTCCCAAACTCTAGCCAGCTCCAATTTTAGGGAAGTAGGGACTGCCACATAAAAGGGGAATGTAGCTCAGAAGGCAGCAAAGAGTCCCTTCTGGAAGTTGACACCTGATAAAAAGGTCACACTCTTATGCCAAAAGTTAGTAGCTGAGAAGATAGAGGAAGACAGTAAAAGTCTCTGTACATTGTCAAACCATTCTGGAGAAAAAGAATAGGAGGGGTAGGTAGAGTTCTTTCCCATTTATCTGCCCAGGGCTGGTTCTCTAATTGGGTATGATTGTTTGAGTCACTTAGCAAAGGAGACTAGTTGCCTTTGTGGTCACCTCCAGGATGATGTGGGGAGGCAGCCCCTGGGGAGGGCATTCTTAGCTCTTCCCAGAGAAAAGTGGGTGGATGGGGAAATTTGTGGATGTGTGGGACATTTGACCCTCACCAAATAATACTAATAAGGAGCCATCTCAAGGTGGGAACAGAAATTGAATTTTATTCAATTCTAGCGAGAATAGGGCGCCCTCTGCCAGCACAGAACAGAACCAGAAAAGGAGGCAGAGTACAAGGGGCAAAGCACCAATAATTATACCTAAGGCAAGAGAATTCCCACCCATCTCTGACCCTTCTC
>CM053625.1:334881606-334910326 GCA_028646595.1 Phalanger gymnotis
GAGCCATCTCAAGGTGGGAACAGAAATTGAATTTTATTCAATTCTAGCGAGAATAGGGCGCCCTCTGCCAGCACAGAACAGAACCAGAAAAGGAGGCAGAGTACAAGGGGCAAAGCACCAATAATTATACCTAAGGCAAGAGAATTCCCACCCATCTCTGACCCTTCTCACCATTGGCTGGGAGGCAGGCTTACAATCTGAGCATGAAAGCTACACAAAGAACTGGGAAATTGAGGCACAGAAACTCCCATTCCCTTAGTTAATGATTACAACTGAGGTGACATCTATAAATCTGAAGAAGGAGAATAAGATAAGGGGAGGGGGAGACCCTCTCCATTCTTCTACAATACTTTTACAGTAAAGCTAAACATTTCTTAGTGTATATGTGTAGCGTACATACACACACACACACACACATATCTTCCCTGTGAAGTCCTCACATTTTATTTACCTCACATAGTGGATAGATCTTTTTCTTTCCTTCCTTCCTTCCCTCCTTCCTTCCTTCCTTCCTTCCTTCCTTCCTTCCTTCCTTCCTTCCTTCCTTCCTTCCTTCCTTCCTTCCTTCCTTCCTTCCTTCCTTCCTTCCTTTCTATCCTTCCTATGCTAGGTGGCGCAGTGGTGACAGCGCTGCACTTGAATTCACAGCGCTCATTTGGAAGACAGTGTGGTGGTCCTGCCCAAGTCACGTAACCTCTCTCTGCCTCCGTTTCCTTATATCTAAAGGCTAGCTATGGTTATTATTGGTCAAGTTTAAAGGGCAGGAGAGGCAGCAAAGGTCAAGGTTTTTCTTTTTTAAGTGGTCTCTGATATTTGTCTCCTCCTGCCCAGAACCACATTGAAAGTACTCGGGGGCTGTGGGGAGAGGGGGGGGGGCGGTGAGTGTTTTGTTAGTTACAGGTTGAGGCCCCGCCTCTCTCCCTTGGTTCACTGGGGATCAGGGTCAAAATACATCCCACGCGCACACCTCTTCCCCGGGTCTCTTGGGGAAACTTGGAGTAGAGTTTTAAAGCAGAAGCGGTAGAAGAGCGCGGGCTCCCACGCGCACACCTGCCTTTGGGGAGGCCCCGGGCCCGGGGCCGCGAGGCTGCGGAGGCTCCGGGCCGGGCTGGCCGCCCCCTCCCTGCGGCCTGGCTGGCCGGCGGGCCCGCGAGCGCACGGTCCCTTTAAGAGCCGCGGAGGAGAGGAGGAGAGGGAGGGGCGGGGAGGGGGACCGAAGCGCAGAAGCTGGCTCAGACCTGCGCCGATCCGGCCCCAAGGTTTTTAGCTCGCTCGGGCTCTGGCTCCCCCTGCCCTCCCCGCCCCGGCCCTCCGGACGCCGTGGGGGGCCCCCGCTGCCCATCCCCCTCTCGCAGACCCCGCCGCGGGGGGCGAGGTGCCCCGGACACGGGGAGGGGGCGTGCGCGCCGCCTCCCCCTCGCCGGCCCGGGCATGGATAGCAGCTGCAGGCGCGCTGCTAGGAGCCCTGAGGAGCGCAGCGGCCCCGGGTAGCCCCGAGGCTGAGTCCGAGACAAAGGCAGCATCCTGCGGGGAAGGAGACGGGAGCGCCGCCTGCACCTGGCTAGCCCCCCTCGCCGTGCCCTCCTCTGGGCTCTCCACGCCGAGCCTAGGGAACTTGCCTTGAGGCGCCTAAGAGCTCCCCCGGGGACCAGAGGGGTGGTCCCGGCCCCAGCGCGCCTAGCTCCAAGTTTCCGACCCCCCAGCGAGGAAGCCTCAAGCCCGTGCCCAGCCGGGGCATCGGGGCTCTCCGATCCCCCTCCGCAGCCCAGCCCAGCCAGCGCCGCGAGCATGAGCGGCGGCGGGGCCGGGCGGGGCGAGCCCCGGAGGCCGGGCTGGGCCGGGACCCTCCTGGGCAGCGGGGAGCTGCTGCTGCTGCTGTTCGTGTGGCTGGGCCCCCTGACCTGCAGCGAGGTGGCCGGGGACAACGAAGTCAACGCCGAGGTCAGTAAGCGCGCTCCCCCTTGTGGGGCTCGTCCCTCCAACCTCGCTGTCCGTTTCCTCCTTCCGTCCTTCGCTTTGATTGTCTTCTTAGCTAAACTTTGCATCCTGCCCACCCCCCCACCATTCTTTCCTTACTTAATAAATGTTTGGATTGAGTCGATTCGCCTGGCCTTGGGGGAGGAAAGAGTACCCCCCCCTCCCTCCCTAGAGGTAGAAGCTTTCTCTGGGTGGTGTGGCTGGACCCCTGCGGCTGTGCCCGCTTAGCCCAGCCCAGCCCAGCCGGCAAGGTCTGTGCAACAGAATGGGCTAAGGGAAATTCCATCCCTTCACCTCCATTATGTGGACCATTCTTCCTTGGGTATTAACACTTCAGCGCTGGGCATCTAGCTAACCCTCTCTGTGCCCAGGTTCTTGTAGCCACCAGCCAGTCAGATGCTGCCTTGCCTGGTGTCCAGGACACCGGAGTCTCTTCCCTAGGCTCTAAACGCCGAGGTGGAGAGAGCCAGGCTCAGCCCCAAAGACTTAGGAGCAGGCCGGGGGGCTACCGGTCTCAGGCAAGAACAACAGTGGTGGGCGTCGGAGATAGGGCTGGGCCAACCCATGAACGAAGGTGTCTTGCTCTGCGTCTGTTGTAGTGAGTCTGCAAAGGCCCCTCCCTCCTTAGCACAGTGCTAGGCACTCAGAGTACTCAGTAAAGAGCCAAAGTGATGGTCAACCACCTTATTAAGTAATCAGATTGGAGGAGGAGAGGGGGTAGGTAACCTCCCAAGGAGAGCCCTAAATGAAGCCGGGCTCTGACCACAGGCTAGAGGAACCCAGGGCTGGCCACTGAAAGCTGGGAGCTTCAGGTTCCTTGAGTGACATCGATACCCAAGGACTTCCTGCAGGCTTCTGGGCACCGAGTGCCACACTGAAGGGCCCAAACCCTTTCTCTGGGATCAAGGAAGGATCTCAGGAGGCCATAACCCTTCTGCACATGCCATCTACCAGTATGAGCACTGGCTATTGAAGTAGGCATGCTTCCTGCCTCGGAAGGGCTCATTCCACAGGGCTGGAAAATAGTCCCATTCCATGACCGAATGAAATGTAGGCAAAACTCGGTACAAAACTGCAAAGCAATTTTCTTAAAAATCTGAGTTGTTGTGCAGTTCGGATAATTGAATAGATTGTGCCTAATAAAGGATAAATGATGCTGTTCCTAGTCTAATAAGGGGATGAGAGGAATACATAAAATGATTAAAAGACAAGTTTCAATGAGAAGTTAGAGAGAAGAAACAGGGAAGATCCACAGTAAGTAGGGTCCATCCCTGCTAACTAGGGAGCCTGAGCTGGGCCCTGAAGGAAGAGAAAGGTTTCACCAAGCAAAAATGTGGAGGGAAGGTGTGAGGGATGCAGTATATGCAAAAGCTTGGAGGTGGGAGGTGAGACCAAAATGACCCAGTTTGGCCAGAAACCCAGAGTGCCATAAAAGGAATACTGAACCAAGTGTGGCCAGATGTGCTCATTCTTATCTTTGTCCCCTTCCCACATGCTACATTCTAGCCCCGCTGGCCAGTTTAACAGCTGTTTCTGCTACTTTGGGATATCATTTCCCAGCTCCACACCTTTGCACACAGACTTTCCCTGGGGTTTGGAATTCACTCTCTCTCTCTTTTTAAACCATTGCCTGCTACTTTCAAGGCTTACCCCAGGTCCCAGTCCTTGATTTCCCCCTAGCTTTTGTGTTCCCTCTTTCCTCAAGCTACAGAGTTAGGGACTTATTTCCATGTTGTCTCTCTTCCTGCTCTGCTCCCCTGCCCTGCAAATGTAAACCCTTTAAAGACAGGGGCTGTCTTTTATTTTATTGTATCCCCTGTTCCTAGCCTAGTTCCTTGCCTGTAGTAAGCACATAAATGTTTGGATTAGATTGGAGGCCCCTGAATGTCAGGAGGCAAAGCAGGGTATTAAGCGGAGAGAAGACAAGATTGTACCTGTGCTTTAGACAGTTTTGGCAGCAGACATACAGATAGGTGTGTTCTCTCTGCATGTTCCCTGGAGAGCCTGGGATGGGCCAGGGCCCAGGCCAGGGCTGGGGCGAGGCACGACACAAGGGGCTTCTAGGCAGAAACAGGCCTTCACCTCCTTTTGGCCCTGGCCAAGGGAAGCCTGGCCAGAACTCCATGTAGGGCTCCAGTTAGGAGCAGGGTGGCCCGAGCCAACACCTGCTACTCCCCAAGGACCTGCCTGAAATCCTCCTCTCACTCAGGGCCTGATCTCTGACCATTTATATAACCCTCTCTCCTGCCCTCTGAAGCCTCATCCTTTCATTCTGCCTGAAATAAGAACAGAGTTCTCAGTGGAAAGCTCCATAGCCCTCTGTGCAGATGACCACCACCTCCTGACCAGTTCAGCAAGCCTGGGGCAGGGAAGAGAGAACAAGAGACCAAAAAGGGAGGAGTCTGGAAGGTATTCAGCAACTGCCCAGACCGGCCAGCTTCTTAAAAGGGCTCCCAGGTTTCTTTCAGTCTTTCGTGTTCCTGGTGGAGAAACTGAAGCCAGCTTGAAGGGAGCAAATGCAGGAAGGCAGTGTAGACCCACCTCTGAGGCCATGCGTGGGGGGGGGGGCGCCAGGAGGTCAGATGTGGAGAGGACTTTCCTGTGCTTTTTCCTTGCCCATTGATACCCTCGAGCTAGGTCCCTGGAGAACGGCCCAGTTTGGGGTTTTGGACCTAGAGCCTGGGAACTGTTTCTATTTTGAGCCTCACACAGGGCGCTCCCTTCATTCCCTGCCCTCCCTGACTTCCCGTAGTTCCCCTTAGCCCAGTTCTCTGCCGCCCCAGAGATTTTTCCGATCGAAGCCAGCTGGTTCCTGACCTATTTTAATAAACTCCTCTGGGGAAGGGCAGGGAATTCCTCCTAAGCTCCAGTTACACCAGAGAGCCAGCTGAGGCTCGTGGGGGGTGGGGAGAGGACGCAGCCCCCCCCCCCAGTGTGTGTGTGTGTGTGTGTGTGTGTGTGTGGTAACAAAGGCCAAGCTCTGCATAAGGCCCTACAGGGAGGCCCAGCTCACGCTAAGAGTCTGTCTGACCTCCAGAGCATTGGCCTTGGGATGCCCTTAGGAGTCATTACATTCTCTACCCATATCCTGTTATCTAAGTGCTGATAAGACACACAAGTTATACTGAACCATAACCTCTACTTTGTGTCATGACCTAATGGGAAGAGGGCTGGATTTGGGTTAAGTTTCACCTCTGCCTCTTACTACCTGCATGGCCTTGAGCTCACTGGGCCTCATTGTCCTAATTTGGAAAGACTGAGGGGTTTGGAGTCAACTCCCTCCTGCTCAACATTTTGGATGGGCTGGGACTGAGGGGCACTGTGGAGGTGAACCTGAAGAAATAGAATCTGCCCACCTGGAGGTTATAATCCAGTTGGAGAAATAAGACACATACCAATTTACTGGAAAATAAAATGATATCATATATGGGCAGTGGACAGAATACTGAGCCCGGAGTCAGAGAAGACCCGAGTTCAAAACTGGCCTTAGACGCTAGCCTTGTGACCCTGGGCAAGTCACTTAACCTCTATATGCCTCAATTTCCCCATAGATAGCAAAAGCACCTACCTCCTACGGTTGTTAGAGGCCAAAATGAGATAGTAATTGTAAAGTGCTTAGCACGGTGCCTGGCACATAGTAAGCACTATTCTCATTATAATTATTATCATTATGATCAAAGACTCCTTTTGAGCAACCGCACAGTCCCAGCTCTATCTCCAGCCCTCCATCACACCTCCCCTAGATCATCATAAGACTTCTGACTGATCTCCCCGCTCTAATTCATCTTCCATCCAGTGGCCTGAAGAGATGTTTTTCCCCCAAGCACTGATCTGACCACAGAGCTCCCATGGCCCCCAGTGACCTCCAGGATCGGATAGCAAGCCCTCTGTTTGACGCTGAAAGCTATTCATCCTCTGGACCCTCCATCTCCTGCCACTTGCACATGGAGGCTGCCCTCTGTGCCTCCAATGCCCTTCTCTCTCGCCCCTCCCCACCTTCCTTTTCCTTCCTCTCAGCCCTAATGCCACCTACAGCTACTAATGCCTTCCCTCCCTTCTGAGATTACTTTCCATTTACTCTGTATATATACCTAGTTATTTACACGCTGTCTCCTCCGTTAGAATGGAGGGTAGGGACAGGAAGAAACAAGCATTTACTAAGTGCCTACTGTGTGCTAAGTGCTTTGCAAAAATATTATTTCCTTTGATTCTCACAGTAACCCTGGGAAGAAGGTGCTATTATAATCTCCATTTTTAGTTGAGGAAACTGAGGTATACAAAGTAAACAAAAAGACTTGCCCAGGGTTATACCGCTAGGAAGTATCTGAGGCTAGATTTGAACTTGAGTCTTCCTGACTTCAAAAGTAGCATTATCTCCACTTTGCTACCCTGGCTGCCACGGGCCCATGTTTTTGCTTTTTTTTTGTGTCCTCAGCCCTTGGCACAATGCCTGACACATAGTATGCACTTCATAAATGCTTGCTTACTGACTCATTGGCATCAGCATTCTATTTTACAGCCTGTTACCTACGTACTCTATTGAGAGAGGAGGCGTAATTGGCTGGGTTTTTCCTCTTCTGATCTCTAAATGACAATCTCCAGTATTCCCTGCCTTTCCCTTCTCGATGTCCCCTGAATCATCATGAAAAGACTGCGCAGCTAACTGGTCCCTCCTCTGAGAGGAGAAAGGCTAGGTTCAGGAGCTTAAACATCAGCTGGGTTTCTAAGCTGCATGCCCTGCGCGCAGCCTCTAAGATCCCCTAATGTGGCAGGATGGACATAGTGCCATGGCAACCACATTGCATCTGTAGTCAATCAACAAACATGTATTAAATGCTTCTGATGTGCCAAGGCTCTGTCCTATGTGCTGGGGAAGCAATTACAGAGAATGAGATGTTTGCTGCTCTCAATGGGCTTACAGTCTATTGTGGGGAAATGAGACCAAGGGGAGTCAAGTATTGACCCTGTCATTTCATATCAGCCTGTCCAGTAAGCAACACATTTTCTTTTCCTGGGCTTCAGCCACAAAATGAAGAGATTGGCCTGGGGGACCCAAGGTCCCTGGCTGCTCTAGAATCCTGGCATCCAGTGCATTGAATCCAGTCAAAGAGGCAAATGTGGGCCTCACCAACCAACCAAAGAGCGTACAAAGATGAGGAGGAAGGACACTAGTTGTGTCCTCCCATACACCATCCTTGGTGCCTCTGTCAAGGGCAGGATCTTGGGGTGTGCAGCCATTCATTCTAGGTATTGGGCCAGGCAGCAGGAAAGCTTAACCCATGGGATTTCCATGATCTGTGATAGAGAAGATTCACTTTCCTAGAGCCAGAGAGCATTCTGAAACAAGACTCCCTTCTTCCCTCACCTGCTCTGTATGTGGCAGGTCAATCTTTTCATTCACTCCCTGAAGTACAATCTTTTCTGTCTATCCTTCTGACCCCCTCAAGGGGGAGGCTCTAGGGGGAGGGGTCACCCCAAAGGACCCCTGAAGATCTGATGGTGGAGCATAGCTAGCTGAAGGGTCAGATGTTGAGCCCCTACTAAGGCCTAGGGAAAGGATAGCTGGTCTGTCAATTTTGGCCTTCCTTGTTCAGGGCTTTGGTCCTGGTAGTTCACTTTACTTTTTGGCTAAGGCATCCTAGAGTGACTTAAGCCTCTCATGAGTTTTTGTTGTTGTTGTTGTTGTTGTTGTGTGTTTGTTTGTTTGTTTGTTTTGCCAAACCGAATATTTCCTTCTGCCCCCAGAGGGAGAGGACCACTCCTTTTGGCTCTCCCTAGCCCCGCCACCCCCCCATCCTAAAGCCAGCTTCAGACCAACACCCTCAACCAGGTGTCACCGGCTTGGGTTGCCCTTCCATGTGTCTCTGGGTGGAGAGCCAAGATATCAGAAACATGAACACCCTCACCCACCTTTAGATTACTCACCCAAGGGAGTCTTGGGAGAGTTAGCGACCTTTGAAACTGGATAACACCACTAAGCACCGGGCAGGATCTGTTTGCTTTACTTCTGTTTTTGGCTGCAAATTGCAACCGTGCCTGGCTTCTTAAAAGGCATAAGACAAAACTGACTTGAAATAGGTGAAGAACAGTCCCCAGAAAGCAACGGGCTGAACGCCACAGCAAGCCACAGTTGACCCAACAGGATGGATATTTGATCTTATCTCATCTAATGAAGGTCAGCCAATCTAGGCCCTGACCCACCTACTTAGAAGCTGCTCGTGGCCATTCTTGCTTCTCATTCCGCTCCCTACAGAGGTCAAATTAGGGCCATTGGCAAGAGATCTCCCCTGCCTACCCTGCCAAGAGGGTACTCTAAGGATGGAGGTGAGCTTTGGAGAAGAAAGTCAACACTTGAATTTTCCCCCCAAGTCTGTATGTAAATAGTGCCGATGATTTGGAAGCTTGTAAGTGGGGCAGGACTCATTCCTGAACACCAGTGGGAAATACAATGAGGAGGAGAGCTGCTGTTCTGACGTTGAACCTCCCATAGCTCTCTGGCCTGTAGCACAGTGCCTGGCACTTAATAAATGTTTATCTCCAATGTGGAGCCCAGAGCCCCTGGCATTCTTTCCCAACCGCTGTATGACTGCATGGAATAGTGGGGGTGGGGGGACCCACCGACCTTGGAGTCAAACAGTCTGGGTTTAAATCGAGGCTCTGATACTTCCTGTGTTGCTTTAGGTAAGTCCCTCAAACTCTCCATCTTCCCCTGTAAAATGAGGAGACTGGCTCGGATGATCTCTCAGGACCCTTCCTCGCTGTAAATCCTGTGATCTTATTCCTCGGGCATCTCGCTGTCCGTCGTCCATCTGCCTTGAGTGCACAGCTGAGCTAAGTCACGTGCTGTCAGTTGGGGCCCCTGGGTCAGTGGCTGCTGGCACGAAGAATGCACAAGTACAAACCACTAACAGATGGTCATTCATCAGTCTGGCGTGGGTCTTCACTTTTAGGGGCTGTTTGGCATCATCCTGCTCCAGGTAGGGGAAGCTGTCTATACCAGGGCAGAAATGGATTAAAATAATGTTCTGGTTGAGACCTGGCAATTGATCTGTCTGCTTTCTATTCAGATTTCCACCTAGGATTCCAAAAGGAGGTCTAGGACGGAGCCCCTGAGTCACCTGAGAATGGCCTGTGGGCAAGAGAAAATCCACTATCGTTAAACCTGTTCCTTGAGTAGAATATAAACCTCTTGAGGGCAGGAGCTGGAGCACTTTTTATTTGGAGTCACAATGCCTCAGATGGTATCTGGAACATAGTAGGAATGTAATGCTTATTGACATCCATTAAAAAATGTGAAATCTGTTGGACCAAAGAGCAAACCATGAGTACTGTGCAGAAGACCAAGGTTCAGCCCCCAAGCTTACTTAGAGCTCCTAATGCATAACACGCATGGGTATTTCATCCTAGCCCTGTACCTCAAGGTAGAGATATTTTAAAATTCTCCAATAGATAGCCATCCTGGGACTCATATTTATGCTTCAGATACTGTTCTAATCTAAATTTGGGCTAAGAATATACTAGCAGGTCCATCCAAGCTTCAGAAATAAAGACAGGAATCAGGCCATCAGTGACCTTACTTGTCCTTGCTTGGAAGGGCATCAGGTGCAGGGAAAGATCTCATTCAGCAGGTAGGCATCAGAGAGGGAACAAGGACCACCTGCTCTAAAAGAGGAGTCCCACAAAGGGAGGTTGGGAGAGTAGAGGAGGAGCCAGAGTAAATGCCCGGCCAAGGAGAGTTGGGACAATGGGAAACCACGGAAGGTTTCAGAGCGAAAGAGTGACAGCTTCTGGGTCAGACCAAGGTCTTCAGAGTATTTCTTTGAGAAATATATGGAGTTTGAATGGAAGCAGGAAGAAGCTAAAGACAGAAACCAATTAGGAGGCTATTACAATAGGTCAGGCAAGAGGTGATCCAGAGTGTTGTCTACTTCATTAGTGGAGAGAAGGGGCAAGTAAAGGTTGGTATAGAAGGAAGATGGATGGAACTTGGCCAACAATTGGATATGATGAGTGAGTGAGAGAAGCGTCAAGAACCAAGGTCATGAAATGTGAGTGACTGGGAAGAAGGTGGTGCCCTCAGTAGAATGCCTTGTGGGAAGATAGATAATGAGTCCCAACTGGGACATCTGAGAGTGTCGACTAGTTCTTTTGGCATACACCCCATTCAGATTGCTCAGACTGTGACATGTGCTTGGCTTAGTAGAACTTGTATTCAGTCAGCAAGTATTTTAAGTACCTACTATGTGCCAGACACTGGGCTAGAAGGCCAGGGATACGAATGCAAAGAATGAAACAATCCTTTTTTTAATAGCTTTTACATTCTGAAAAGATTTATGTGCACATATGTATTTATATGTGTGTGTATATATATTTTATATGTATATGTGTATGTATGTATACATATACTCACATAATATATGTAAAATATATACATATATGCCTTGTGTATGTGTGTATATGTATGTGCATGTATATGTATGTTGTATATATGTGTGTGTATATATACATATATTCACATAATATATGTAAAACTATATACATATATGCCTGTGTGTATGTGTCTATATATGTGTATAGATACATATTTTATATATACACCTCTGTACGTGTGTGTGAGTGAACACACACATGTGTTTATAGGTACACAGAATAAATATAAGATGGTTTGAGAAGAAGGGCATTAGCAGTCAAGGGGATAGAGAAAGGCTTCATGGAGAAGGTGATAGCCAAGGTGCATCTTGGAGACAAGCTGTGCCAGTAAGGCAAAATGGGCTTAGTTTAACGGGTGCCCTTGAGTAGTTTGGCTTTTGTTTACGGTGAAAGTACTTTCACCTGTTCAATGCTAAGCCCCAGGCCCAAAGCCCTATCAGGTGTGAAACCTGTGTGGGCGTAGATCAAAGACTTAAAAGGGGCCAATTCGGGAACCAATGGGTCTCTGGACTCTGGTCTCTAGTCGTTGAGGCGGGACTTGAGAACGCCAGAGGCTTGGCTGCGAGGAGAGGCGAGAAACTACAGCTGGAAAAAAAATCCAAAGCAGAGCTGACCCCTGTGTGGACCCAGGAGTTTGAGCGAGGAGGGCTTGAGGCCAGTGAATATGATTTATGCCATCTTATTTTTCTGTGGCCTCCTGGCTACTCTTGTGAGGCGGGCCTACTGGGCCTGGAGGCTTGTGTTCACAATACTGGAATGGGGAGGTTGGTTCGCTAATTTGTTGCTCTGGGCCCTGAATAAATTTTTCGATGCCTTCTGCTTGGAGAATTCGGTATACCCAACGATTTCGAACCATTCAGATATTTATATGATCCTTTTTGAGATCATAAATTCGGCCTTCCTACTACACAAGCCTATTCCAGCCTGGGGAGATGGCCTGTGCCAAGGCAGGGAGGTGGGCAATGGAGTGGCAAGTGTGAAGAATGAAGAGAGAAAGCCAGGTTGACCCTCCCAGCACTTGGGAAGGGGAATAAGATGAATGTGGCTAGAAAGACTGGTTGGGACCAGATTGTGAAGAGTGTTTTTTAGAAACCATACAAAAGATAACATGATCCTAGAAGGGACCAAAGGAGGTTGAGTAGGGCAGGGGCACAGTCAGATCTGCCCTTAAGAAAAGCCACTTTAGGGCAGCTAGGTGGCACAGTGAGTAGAGCACCAGCCCTGGAGTCAGGAGGATCTGAGTTCAAATCCGGCCTCAGACACTTGACACATTTACTAGCTGTGTGACCTTGGGCAAGTTACTTAACCCCAATTGCCCTGCTTCCCCTGCTGCAGGAAAAAAAAAAAGCCACTTTGGCAGCTGTGGGCAGGATGGGATGTCTTGGAGTGGTGAGAACTGAGGCAGTTGGGAGGCCATTGCAGTACTCCAGGAGAGAGGTGACGAAGGCATGAACTGAGATGGGAGCTATGTGAGTGAAAAGGAGGGGAAGTACGTGAGAGAGATGATGGAGGTAGAAACAGCAAGATTTGGCAGCTCATTGTGGGGTGGAGGGCTGGAGGGAATGCTGAGACTTCAGACCTGGGCTACTAGAAGAATTGTGTCTTGACAAAAATAATGATGTTTGAGAGAGGGGGGAGAGTCTGCAGGGAACGCTAATGAGCTCTGTTTTGAAAGTGTCCATTTTCTTTGGGACCTTGAGCTTGGCACTTGGCCATGAATGAAGGGGAGCTTGGGGCTGGATGTGAACATCCGCGAGTCATCGACTACATCAAAGTGACAATTAAGACAATGGGCACTGCCCAGGGCTGAGCCCTGGGATTATGGCCACGAGTGGGGGCAGGGCGGGCATAGATGATGACCCAGCAAAGGAGACTGAGAAGAAGCAGTTAGCCCGGCAGGGGAAGCAGGAGGGAATAGTGTCCCGAAAGCCCAGAGAAGAGAGTGCTTACCGCAGGGGAAAGCTGCCGAGCAGGCGTCAGAAGCAACAGAGAGGTCAAGAAGGGTGAGAACTGAGCAAAGATAACTGAGAGGTCACTGGTCTCTTTGGAAGAGGCTGTTTCAGGTCGGGATGAGATAGGAAACCGGACTGAAAAGGGTTAAAGAGTGAGAGGTGAGGAGGGACAGTCAAAGACTGTAGTGTAGACGGCTTTTTCTAGGTGTTTGAGAGGGAGAAGAGGGAGAGCGTGAGGGCTTGAAGAAAGGGTAGGGTCTGGTGAAAGGCTTTGGAGGGGACGTTGTTTGTTTGTAGGAAGGGGGCAAGACGAGTGCGGAGTCAGTAAGAAAAGGAAGCATTAGATTGGGAGAGATCAAGGTGGAGAATGAAGAGAAGTCGGCTGGAAAGGTTGGGAGGGGATGGGACTGAACGTCAGTGTCCACCTCATCCGAAGAAGGGAGGAAGGAAGGAGGGAAGGGAGGGAGGGAGAGAGGAGAAGAGGGGAAGGAAGGAAACAAGCTTATTAGCACCTACCATATGCTAGGCACCGTGCTAAGTGCTTTACCAATATTGTCTCACAGAGAGTGGGGGGTAGTGTGGAGAGGTTTAGAAATGGAAAGGGAGCTCACAGAGAATGGTTTAAATTTTTTCAGCAAACTGAATCTAGGTGCTCATTAGGAAGGTTGGAGGGAGGTGGGGAAGGTGTGAGAGATAAAGAATGAATTAGGGAGCAATTTTTAAAAATCACCTTGCTGCAGCGAGAGCCCAGTTGAAGTTAGACAACATAAATTTCTGATGTACCTTCAGCTGAGGTTCATGATTTTCTCCAGTTCTTTTCCATAATTGGATCCCCTTGGCAGTTCTAAACCTCTTCTTTGTTCCTCAAGTCCCTAACACTTCTCCCGCCCTCATCCCTTTTCAGTCGTTTCCATTGTGTCCCACTCTTTGGGAGGTTTTCTTGGCAGAGACACTGGAGTGGTTTGCCATTTTCTTCTCCAGCTCATTTTACAGATGAGGAAACTGAGGCAAACTGAGGGTGAAATGACTTGCCCAGGGTCACGCAGCTAGTGTCTCAGGCTAGATTTGAACTCAGGAAGATGTATCTTCCTGATTCCAGGCTGTATGCAAGATGGTACCATGTAGCTGCTCCCCGTTACCTGTTGGCTAAAGCCCTTCCTCCAATTAGCTCTCACCAATCTCTCTATCTTTATTTCATACCACTCTCCTTTCTGTTCCTCAACCTCAGTTCTCCACCCCTTACCTCTCTCTGCATTCACCCAAGCCTCCTGCTTGCCCAAAACGCACACTCTCTCTTCCTACTTCCCAGAATCCTCGTCTTCCTCCAAAGCCCAGCTCAGGGGACGCCTCCAGGAGAATGTAAAATCCTTGAAGTAGGGACTGTTCATTTTTATCTTTCCATACCCAATCCCAAGCAGCGCCTTGCCCATAATAGGCACTCAAAAGCTTTAGTTTAATTGATGAGTCAAACCACCATAAAAGATATCCCAGAGGTAAGGTAGTCAGCGCTAACAGCCAAGTGAAGTGGGGGCAGGAGCTGGGCGGAAGCCAGGGTGGTAGACAGATAGAGGGCCGAATGTTCTCTAATAGCACAGGATTGGACGTCACAGCTTCACAATGAGTCAACAGGGTGATGTGGCTGCCAAAAACGCTGCTGGAGGTTTAGGCAGCATTCAGAGAACCATGGGTGATGACCAAAAGTGTGGCATGCTAGGGTCAGTTCAGAGCACCACAGTTCAAGGCCATTGGTACACCCCAGAGTAGGATTTTGTTTTGAATTGTGGCTTCAGCCCCTGCCTCTCTTAGACCCCTTTTTTGTCATTCCATCTCTGGTCCTCAGCAAAATGGGTGGGGGGAGCAGATTAGATCATCTCCAAGGTCCTTTCTGGTTCTCAGTCTTGTGACCCAGGACTGATTTGTAGATCTATACCTGGAATCACTCCTTTAGATCAGCAGTGGCTTTCAAATCAGCAGCTTCCCCTGGGTGGGGCCAAGCAATGGATGAAAAGTAAACACCAGCTTGGGTATGTTTCAGAAGAGGCTGGGCTTCAGAGATGGGCCCCTCATCTTTGTGCTGGCAACCTGTGGCAGGCCGAAGAGCCCTCATGATCTCTGGCTAATGGCCAGCACAGAAACTGTGGGCAAACACACGTGGTGGCACAGCCCCACCCAGGCCACAGGCCAGAGAGCCTCTTTGGGTCTTTCCCCATGGAGTCCACTGTTGGATGCTGGAAAGCCCTCGCCTCCTGTTCTGGGGCTCTGGTTGCCCGGAGTTGGCCATCTGGGCCTTGGCTTGAAGGGTGCCAGTCTAAAAATGTCAGAAGGCAAAGCCTTAGGCTCCTTTTGTCTGTTTCCCCATCCCATCAGCACTTCTCCCCCAAACCCAAGTTCCTTCCCTTCCTCCATTTCATTCTTTTTCTTCCTCCTCCCTCTCAGATCTCAGCTGCACTGAGACCTTCTTTGTTCCTCTGGTCCCGCTACCTCTGGTTCCCTGGGACCTCTGCTGGGATGGTACCACAGTGGACAGAGACCACCTGGGCTGGGAATTTGGAGGAGTACCCTCCCCATCCCCCCCCATTCCTGCTCCCAGAGAGGGTCTTCATGACTCAGGAGAGGGACAGAAATGCAGATAAGGACCCCTTTGTGTCTAGCTAGGCGATTCCCAGCCAGGCCACCCCCTACCTCAGCCTCCAGTATGTCAGGCTAGATCAGCTGAGCTGGAACAGACCCAGGCAGAGAATGTCCTTATCAGCCAGGCCTAGATAAAGCTCCCAGGGAAGGTCTGGAGGCTGGGCAGAGGGGGTTTTGCCTGGAGCTCTCATTGTCTCAAAGGAACAATGAAACCCCAGGATCTGGCTGACATGCAGAGCCACTCTGTTCTCAGCCAGCTCTGGAAGGGAAGGGAAGCTGGCCTCCTAGATGTGGATTATCGATCTGGGTGTCTGTCTTCCCAGACATTCCCTCCCAAAGCACCACAGAGATCATCTCCATCCTCACAGAAGGCAGCCTTCCTACTCCTCCTCCCCACCCCCAGAGATGCAGCCCCAGGCAGGGATATAATGCCACCTCCCAGGCCGGCAGCCAGGCCAGTTTCCATCATACCGGGTCCCTCCACAAAGTTCCCAAGATAGCCCACAACCAGCAAGATCCCAGCCCTACCCCTCTTTGGGAGGCCAAGGGAGCCTTGGGGTGCTCTCCACCCTCAGGGGCCTTGGTACAGTCCTAGAGCCAGGTGAAGACCTTTTAGAAGAGGGGGACCGTGCCAGGCAGAAGAGCTGGGGGTCAATTGGAATCTGGTCTCATTCATTCTCGGGACTTCCTTCCTTGGAGCTTTTGGGCTCTGCTCAAGCCCCCATCTTATAAATGCTTCCCTATCCTTCCAGCACACAGTAGGCTCCTTTTCCTAAGCTCATGATCTGTCAGGCTCACCTAGCTCTTAATTAGTCACTGCATAGTACTGAATGGTTCATAGATTAGGTTTGTTTTAGCCATCTCCCAGGGCAGGAGAGTAGGACCCTTGTCTTTCCCATAGCACTTATATTCACATTGCAGAAGTCCTCCAAGGTTCAGAAAAGGCTTTCTTTGCAACAGCTCCATTAGGTGGGATCAGAGGACCTGGATTCAAGTCCTGTTTCTGCCCCCTTAATACCTGTGACTTTAGGCTAGTCCCTCCAGCTGATCAGATATTAAGCATTCATGAGACACTTATGTGCCAGGCAGTCTACAAAGCATTTGGGATAAAATAAAAAGTAAAACCAGTCTCTGCCCTCATCTGCCCATCTGTCAGATGAGGAAATCGGACTAGTGGCCTCTGAAGTCTGTGCCTAAACTTCAGAACATTTCCATCTTCCAAATGAAGAAACTGAGTCTCAGCCAAAGGAGACTCCCAGTGAACAGCAAATGGTTCCGCCTGGGTCTCAAACCAAGGGCCCCTGCCACACAGACTGGTTCTCTTTCCAGTACTCGATGCTACTAGATCCATAAGTGCCCAGCGCATCCTTGTCAAATGGAACATCAGCCCACCAGTGAAACTGCAAGCACTTATTAAGCCCCTACTGTGTACCAGGTTCTGTGCTCAGCATTGCACATACAAATACAAAAAATGAAATGATCCCTATTGTCATGTTTATGCCCCAGCAATCTGGACTCTGCCATATTTGATTCAGAGGGAGGAGGGAAAGAAGCTTTCTACTGTGGGTAGAGCAGGCATTAGGTGGTGCTGTGTTGTTCCCCCAACCCTCCCTGGAGGGAGGATTCTCCCCCTGACCTCCACCGGGAGTAGGGCTCATAACCCTCCCAGCCTCAGTCCATTGGGAGCCGCCATCTTGGTTTTTCTAACTGCTTTCCAGGGGAGTAGGGGGATGATTCAGTGGAGGAAGGGCTAAGCCCTTTCCTCCCTCCTGCTCATGTGGTAGACAGATCCTCCGACATCAGCAGGCAGCCAGGCTCTGTCAATGAGATGAGTCTATTTTAAGCAGAGACTGCCAGCCATCCTGATCTTGGAAGCAGCCATTTACCCCATGCCCGAATGGCAGGCCCCAACCCCTCCTCTCCCTCCTTCAGAATTCTGATTACTACTGAGGCCCATTTGCATGATCTCAGGAAACTTCATTACAGATACTCCTGAAAAGGCACTCTGAGGGAGGAAGAAGAAGCCTTTCCAGAGGCGCCATGCTGTAAGCCGGTGTCTGCGGCTGATTTATAAGCCCTGGCATCCGGCCACCCCAAGTGAGTGCCGGTTTGATACGGGAAAGTCAGAGCCAAGCAAAGCTGATCAGCTTTCTTCTCATTGTCTCTGGCCTCCATCCCACCATCTTCATCTCCCCATCCACCCCTGCCCCACTATTTCATGCATCCCTGCTTCTTCCACTCTCCCAAAAAAGATGGGGTTCAGGAAAAGGTCATTCTCCTGGTACTTTAATGCTACGGTCTCCTCTGGGGATAATTGCTGGGGAAGGGGAGACAACCCCATTTCCTCTAGCTCAGGAAGGGATGTTTTATCATTTGACCTTCTCTTTGATCCTGCCCCTCCTCCTCGCCTTTCTGAGACCATTAACCCCATCAGTTCCCTAGCTAGGAGGCAGCTGGCCACCCTATCAAGTAGGGAGAGAGGATGCCCCGGAACTGGAAAGCCTGGATTCTGGCCCCTAGCTCTGCCACTGAAGGAGCTCTATAACCTTGGACCTACCCTTTCGCCTTATATAAAACAAAAGAGACTAGAGAGGACCAATTCTGGACTCTCTGAAAGCTGCCCCCCCTTTGTGCCAACCCCAGAATGGTTCCTGACCCAAGGGATTCAAGCATCAGTTCTTAATGCGGGGTCCATGAACTTGATTTTTTTAAAAAAAATACTCTGATAACTGTGTTTTGATATAATTAGGTTCCTTTGAAATTCTATGTATTTTATGCATTTAAAAACATTTTTATGAGATGGTGTCCATAGGCTTCACCAAAAGAGCAGTCCGTGACCACACCAACAACAAAATAAAATTAAGAATGTCTCAACTAGAACCCAAGCTGCTGCCTCTTCCCTGCCCACCCTAGTATCTGGATTGCCTGAGGCAGGTGGGGTTCTTCCAGGGCCTCTCCTGTTCTCTGTGACACCAGCCTCTGGGACACCTTGAATGCCTGCCTACCTACCTCCTTCCAACAGCTGAATGAATAATCTCTTCACTGGCTCCCAGAGCACCTCCTTATGCTGGGGGCACAGGGTGTACACACTCCTAGCCCCGGGGGAGCCCAGGTGGTGCACGACCCAGGCCCCAAACTACTTGGATTATATCAAGATCCCCTCCTCACGATCTGGCAGCTGCAAACAGCTGCAGGCACACCTCATTTTATTGCATTTCAGATGCATCTTTTTTTTTCTTTTTACAAATTGAAGATTTGACCCAACTCTGCCTCGACCAATCTGTAGGCACCGTTTTTCCAACAGCATGTGCTCACATCGTGTTCCCCTTTTGGTCATTCTCGCAATATTTCAGACTTTTTCATTCATATGCTGTTATGGCAACTGGTGATGAGTGGTCTTTGGTGTTATCATTGTAATTGTCTAGGGCACCAGAAACTGCTCGTATAAGCTGGTGAATTTAATCGATAAATGTTGGGTGTGTTCCAACTTCCCGCTGACCAACACGGCTCTTCCCCATCTCTCTCCCTTTCCTTGGGCTTCCCTATTCTCTGAGAAACAAAGTATTGAAATTAGGCCAATTAATAACTCTACAGTGGCCTCTGAGTGTTCAAGGGATAGGATGTGGCAAGCTTCATTGTTGGTTTACTTTAAGAAATTGATACAGCCACCCCAGCCCTCAGCAACTTCCACCCTGATCAGTCAACAGCCATCAACCCTGAGGCGAGACCCTCCATCCGCTAAAAGATTACACCTCACAAAGGTTCATGATGGCTAGCAATTTTTAGCAATACAGCATTAAGGCATGCATAGTTTTTTAAGACATAATAACACATTTTGGACAATACACACATATCGCACGCTTAATAGACTTAAAATTTAGTGTAAGCATAACTTTTATATGCACTGGGAAACCAAAATAATTTGTATGACTCACTTTATTACAATGTTCTCTCTATTATGGTCTGGAACCAAACCCATTGTGTCTTTGACGTATGCCTGTATGTACAAACAAGAGATTTACCGGGTAAATTGGAGTCCATCGTAGAGGACAGAGTGCATTATAACCCAATGGGACCCAAGCTGTTGGAGGGGAATCCAGAGCAAAGCCACCCTCTGCCTCCCTTACTGGTGGGTCCATCATCTGTCCTCAGCCTAGGCAGCCAGGCTTGCCCCTCCCCATACCCGACACTGCTGTGGGCTGAGGGTTCTTCTTTCTGATGGAGCCTGGATGTTTTTCTGTCCCCTCTGAGCAGCCTTTACCCCCAGTCCCTGCGTCTGGTGTGTGGTCTGGTCTGAATGGAAGTAGTGGGGCTTCTCTTTTTGTGAATGATGGGTCTGGAGTCAGGAAGACCTGAGTTCAAATGTGACCTCAGACACTAGCTGTGTGACCCTGGGCAGGTCACTTAACCTCTGTTTGCCTCAGTTTCCTCAAATGGGGACAATAATAGCGCCTACCTCCCAGGGTTGTCAAGGGGATCCAATGAGATCATTTTTGTAAAGCCCTTAACACAGCACCTGGCAAATAGTAGGTGCCTAATAAGTGCTTATTTCCCTCCCAGCCCCTTCCTTTCATACATGAGCAAACTGAGACCCTTATTGGGGAAGTAACCTCCCAAAGGGCCCAGGTAGCCGAGCTGAGATTCAAACCCAGGGTCTTGGGCTCCCAGTCAAATGTGTTTTCCACTCCTAGATAACACGTCCCCTAAAAGTCTCTAGTCTCCTTCTGAGCTTGGAAGGAACTGGCCTTAATTGGTTTAATCATCTACCACCGCCTCCCTCCCTCATTCTGAAAACATTTCCAATCAAGCCCTCCAGGTGATCAAACCAAGGAGATGATTTTTGCTCATGCAAATGAGCATCCCGGGGAGCTGCTCCTGGCCTGTCAATAACACCCCCTCCCCCTCATATCTGCTCCATCTCTGGCTTCGGGGAGGGGGCAGATCTCTTCCTGCCTCTCTCCCAGAGATTCCTAATAAGCTGTTGTCCCCTTGGAGCTCTTCCCGAATTCCTCCTCAAGCCTCCTTTTGTAAATCACTTCCTGTGATTTTTCTTGGGCATGGGTTAAAAATGCAGGCTCTCTATGGTAGTGGCTAGGAGGCTGGACCTGGGTTCAAATTCTACCTCAGACATTAGCGGTGTGTGCGTGTGAAAGAGAGAGAGAGAGAACATGGAGAGGGAAGTAGTTATCTTCTCTGATACTCAGTTTCTTTATCTGCAAGATGGTCACGGTGTCAATAGTACCTGCCTCAGGTGCTTTTTTGCATCCCTGCTAAAGTCTTTGAACTGTTATAAGCCTCACTTTGCTCGTCTCTAAAATGGGAACGTTAATATGACCTGCCTCTCAGGCTTGTGGTGGGGATCAGACAGGTGCTTTGCTTATCATCATTATCATCACCATCGAATAAGGCTCAAATGAAATAAGATATTTTAAGGGCTTTGCCAAAAAAAAAAATGAAACCAAACCCTTTAAATTGCTATATAAAGGTCGGCTGCTTTTATTTCATTATTTTTTTTTCTGTAGCACTAGGTGGGAGAGCCAGAGTCCCGTGGGGTTCATGTTTGTCTGGAAGCCTCAGCCTCCCACAGGCTTGGTTGGCAGGGCCCAGGAATACCAGCCAGTCCCTTCCTTATTATGACCATGCGGTGCTTGGCCTTCAGGCTGCTGCTGCAGCTGCTCTGTGGGGGTCTCTGTCCAGCCAGAGTTTAACTTCTTCCCTTAATCTTGTCGTTAACCCCCAGCTACTAGGAGGTACGTTATATGGAGTACTGGACTTGTAGGAATGACCTGAGTTTGAATCCTGCCTCAGACACTAACTGTGTGACCCTGGCTAAGTCACTTGACCTCCATGTCTGCCTCTATTTCTTCATCTGTAAAATGGACATCTGTAAAACAGCACCTTTCTCTCAGGATTGTTGGGAAGATCAAGTTAAGTGAGATAACCTATGTTATCTTAGAGCTTTAGACAGGCCGCTATCCACATCGCTCATGGCTGCTTGTTGCCTGGCTAGGCCACTTGCTCCTTCCCATCTTCCACGCATCCCTCCATTAATGCTCTCCCAGCTCCTTATTAGCTGCTGCCCCGGCCGTCATCCACCCCTGGCCCAGGCCCGGCTCGGCAGAGCTGCCTCATGACGGGTGTCCCTTCCATGCTGGTGGCCTGGCTGCCAGCCAGGGCCCCAGTGTTGGCAAGCCCAGCCTTGCCTCCTTTGATCCAGCCAGCGGGTAATGCTGAGGAAAGTGTTTGGGGAGCCGGATGTGACGTCCCTGACGGGGCCGAATCTCACCGCCGGAGGAAAACTTGGCGGAGACCCCTGCCCTGCAGACTTCTAAGTGCAGTTGGAGCTGGCTGCCATGCAGGAGCCATGTTGAGGTCTTTGGGCCCTCTGGCCCTGTTCAGCCGGAGGTCCTGGTTCTTGGAGTCTTTGATTCCATAGTTTCCCATTGGAAAACCTTCCCCAAAAGCCGCCAGGCGCCAGGGCTGTTGAGATGCAGACAGAGAGGCTTCTGCACAAACCAAGGACCTAAGAATTAGAGCTGTGCACAGGTGGGATGGACAGGTGGGATGGCCCTGGGTGGTAGTGAGCTTCTCGTTGCCGGAACTCTCCAGGCTGAGGCTACGTTACCACTTGCTGTGGGTTTTGTTTAAAAACAAAAAAGTCAGATGAGATAAATGGAGTTTCTGTGATACGGATGCTTATCCTTGTCCAGAATTCTTAGTTTCTCCATCTATAAAACAGGGATCATTCTGCCTTGGCAATACCACCCCCCCAAAAATAAACCCCTTATTTTGCCGTATTAATGATACCTTTAGCCTTATTCCAACATCCAGCCTATATTTCTCATTGCTCCCATTCAGGTGGGAGTAGGTAGGTGGTGCAGAACACCAAGCCTGGAGTTAGGAAGACTTGAGTTCAAATCTAGCCTCAGACACTTTTTAGCTGTGGGACCCTGGGCAAGTCACTTAATTTTTGTCTGTCTTAGTTTCCTCAACTGTAAAATGGGGGGAAATAATAGTATCTGACTCTCCAGGTTGTTGAAAAAATCAAATGAGATGATCTTTATAAAATGTTTAGTACAATGCCCAGCATACAGTAGGTGCCTAAAAAATGCTTCCCTTCCTTCCTGCACTCTACGTTTTAACCAAACTGGCCTGTTAGCCATTCCCAGATCTTGTCCACTCTGTTTAACAAGCTTTTATTAAGGACCTGCTATGTTACCGTGCTACCCTGTGGGGTTACAAAGATAAAATCAAAGCAGTCTCAGACCTGGACAAGCTTAACTTTTACAACCGGCATGCGGTGGCAGCAACACCAGATATATAGATAAGAAAACATAACACATATACAAATTAATTTTGCAGTAGTGGGCACTCTCAGCTGAGGAGCTGGGGGTACCAGGAGGAAGGGGAGTGTTTTAGGCACGAAGGGTCAGCCCGTGTAAAAATATGGGGACGGTGACTGAATATTTTGTACCAAGTGGCTGCCATGTGAATACATATATAATCGACCAGGAAATACGGGGTGGGGTCAGATTGTGAATGGCTTTAAATACCAAGCTGCAGGTGTGCATTTTATTCTTGAGGCCATAGGAAGCCCCAGAAGCTTCTTGGGGGGGGGTGTGACCTGGTCACAGATGGTGCTTCAGGAAGTCAGTTTGGCTTCTCTGTGTATGGGCATGCATGTGTGTTGGGGGAGGTGTGCGGTTTACTCCCTCCCCTTCTATGAATCCTAATTGCTGTGCCAGTTACCAGAGCCCCAGGCCCGTCTTCTGCTCCTTTTGCCTCCTGTCTGTATCTGCTCAGTGAATCACAGAATGTCAGCATTGGAAGGGACCTAAGAGCCAAGCCGTTGCGTCTTACGGACGGGAAGACGAAGCCCAGGAGAGGGCAGATAGCTTGGCTCCCACTTTGTATCAGGGACCCCCACGATAGAGTGTGCCTACTCACCCAGGAGTCCCTGGGAATCTCAGGAACCATGAGGGCTGGGAGACTGCTGCCCGTCGTCCCCCATTGCCCTTCCTCCTCCTCTTTGCCTCTGTCCTTCACACACCAAGAAGCTTGTAGAGAAGTTCAAGGTTGAGATTGGGAGCGGGGGGGCGGCACTTGGACCCCAGACTACTGCCCTTCTGTGGTCTGATGGACCCTGGTACCCTGGCTTTCCCCACAGAACTGGCTGCGTTTCTATGGCTACCTCCCCCAACCTAGCCGCCAGATGTCTACCATGAGGTCGGCTCAGATCCTGGCGTCTGCCATCTCCGAGATGCAGCGTTTCTATGGGATCACTGTCACGGGCGTGCTGGATGAGGAGACGAAAGCGTAAGTCTGTCTCTGCCAGGGACCCTTCACCTCTCTCTTCCCTTCCTTTCCCTTTCCTCAGGATGGGGAAGTCCCATACAGAGACCGGGAGAATAAGCTCTTCATGCCCGAAGTCTGGCAGCCTTCCACCCAGCCCCATCCACTCTCTCCTACCCGTCTCCCTTCACTGCGATTAGCAGCCTTCCTGTTAAACCCATAACAAACCCAGCAGTGGCCAGTGCCTCCCTAGGATGTGAGGATTCTCGAGGCCTGTCTCCTCTGGGACCCTCCAGTTGTTGGTACCCGGCATATCTCCACCTTAGCCTTTATCAGGAGGGCATTGAACAGATCTGAATGAGCTGCTGGCAAATGCATGACTCAGGATTAACTACTTGAGGGAAGAATAAAGAGAGGATTCAAGCCCTGCCCTTAGCCAGCTTAGAGTCTACGGAAATAGAACTGGGAGGGTAGGGAACCTCATGATCCACAAAACACCCAAATAATAATTGTTGAGGGGACGGGGTGGGTGAGGAATGATTCTGAAGGCAGATGGGATCTACCGAATAAAGAGGAGGTGAAGCTAGAGGGGGCTGCATCTTGGTAAACCTTCTGCCAGATGTTCTAGGTTTTCTGGGCAGCCTGGGAAACAAAGGCACAAAATCGTTGGGGAAGGGCAGAGAGGACCTAAAGTGTGTGTTGGGGGTGGGGGATAATAAGAAAAGCAACCTGGCTAGAATAGAGGGAGGGGTCAGGGGTGTGCTGGGGGAGCGAAGAGGGGCCAGTAGGGAGAGCTGGGCAAAAGCGGGGCAGAATTCCTGTGGGAGCCTGGGCCCCCCACTCCCTTCCCAGAGACCCTGCCAGTGTGCTGTGCTCCCTGCAGGTGGATGAAGCGGCCTCGCTGTGGGGTGCCAGACCAATTTGGGGTACGGGTAAAAGCCAACATGCGGCGGAAACGTTACGCTCTCACCGGGAGGAAGTGGAACAGCCATCACCTGACCTTCAGGTAGTTTGCTGGCCCTGTCCTGCGGCTTGTGAGGGAAGATAGCCCTCACATTCAGGCTTCTCCTCCTTATCCCCTGGGACCCCTGGAGGCCCAAGTCTTGCCCCTAGTGTCTCCTGTCTGGGGGATTTCCTTTCCCACACTTCCCCTGGCTGTTCCCACCACAGTCCCTCCGTGAGAGTTCCGCCTGGCCCCTGTCCTCCATCCCACACTGATGGGAAGGGGCCTCAGCATCTCTGCAGGAGGCCCACTTCTGTGTATTCTCCCAGCCTAGGGCAGTCTCAGGCCTCCCTGGGCTCTCCCAAATGAGCCAAAAGCCCCATCATCACCTTCCCAGCTGTTCATCCCTTCTCTTCCCAAGAAGCTCTGAGCCAGACTTGACCAGGACCTTGGAATTCTAGAACAGGCGGGGATTGAAAGGAGGGGCAGGACTGATTGGAAGCATCTTCCAATGCCCCCAAGGCCTAGGGGATGAAGATGCAAACCTGGAAATAAAGGATTGCATGTGGGAATAGCTAGGCCAGATCCTGACTCATCTGCTCCCTGCCCAGTGTAGCATGGTGGTAGATTCAGGAGTCGAGCACCTGAGGTCGATTGTAGCTGTGGTAGATTGGCAAAAGTCCTGGGTTCAAATACTGGCTCTGCCTATCACGCTACCTGTGGGCAATTCATTAAACCTTTCTTCCTTCGGTTTCCTCAAATTTAAAATGAGAGGATTAGTCTAGTCCATCTTTGAGACCCCTGTAGCTCCAACTGCTCTGACTTTAGTGCTCCCCTCAGCCCTGGAAGACTAGCACCTTATAGGTGAGCCCCCCAAAAGAAACCAAGGTTCCAGAAAAGGAGCAGAGCCCAAGATGAGGGAGAGTTGAGTCTACAGCCCTGCCTGAGGGATTGGCAGAGTTTCCCATCCCTTTCCATCAGCCAGCCTGAATCTCCCCTCTAGTAGGAAAAAGGGAACATTGCCCTTAGTAGGAATGGTTGCTCAGGGGGTTATGGGAAGGAGGATCCCAATATGGTGGGTCCCTCCTCCCCACCATTTCCATCATCCCTAGCATTCAGAACTACACAGAGAAGCTGGGTTGGTACAACTCCTTGGAGGCGGTGCGGCTGGCCTTCCGAGTGTGGGAGCAGGCCACACCCCTGGTCTTCCAGGAGATCCCCTATGAGGATATCCGGCAACGGCGGCAGAAGGAGGCGGACATCATGGTTCTCTTTGCCTCTGGATTCCATGGCGACAGCTCCCCCTTTGATGGTGTGGGAGGCTTTCTGGCCCACGCTTACTTCCCTGGCCCAGGCATGGGCGGAGATACCCATTTTGATGCCGATGAACCCTGGACCTTCTCCAACACTGACCTACATGGTGAGGCCCACTGGCAGAGGGAAGAAGGAGAGGGTGGGGGCTAGGGTGGCCCCCATCTCACTAGTGGGGAGGCACTGACGTCCTGGGGTCTAGAGCCGGTTTAGAGCAGCACGTACTGGGAAGCGAAGGTCATCTCCAAAAGGACCCAGTCTTGTTTGACCATTAATTTCTTCTCATGTTCATTCTGACAAATCATATTTTATGCTCCAGCCATCCCCCAAAAGGGACAGTGAAACAAGGACCCCTCTTCCCTTTGAACAGAGGGGAAACAGACCTGATAGGTGAAATAGCTTCCCCAAGGTTCCAAGTAGAGTCTGGATAGTAGGGATAATAGCTGTAATCTGTCATTTCACCAGGACGGGTGTTCTCTCCATCTGTGCCTGGCTGTAGACTCTCCATGAATTGTAGATGGTCCTTTACAGGTTCTGTCACCCTCGGATTCCATACTTTGGGACCAGCTTGATGCTGAGCCTCCCTAGACTTGGCTAGGCCGATCCCAGGATGATATAGAGGGTCCACCACTCATCTGTGCGTCTCTCTCCCCTTCCCTTCCAGCTTGGTGGTACCTGAAAGAGCTCGTACCCCACTGGATCAGCCTGGAGACTCCGTTCCCTGGAGACTTCAGAAGACCTTTAGTAGAGAGCTCCCATACGTAAGACTTTGAGGTTCAGAAGGCACTTAACCTCACAACCACTCTGTGAACTAAGAGGGTAATTATCCTCTTCTGACACATGAGGAATCTGTCTCAGAAAAGGACAATGGCTTGAAGGGTTTGGCCACAAACCCAAGTCTTCTGAATCCTTCTCCAGCAATGTCCTTCTGGCCTCTAGCTTAGCTCTTTGAATCTAAGGGACAGGCCAGAGACCCTGGTACATCCTCTTAAGCCCTGTTGAGTGCCGGCAAGACTCTGGAAAAGAGCACAATCTCCCTCTTTTTACCAGGAAACAACCTCTTCCTGGTGGCTGTGCATGAGCTGGGCCACGCCCTGGGGCTGGAGCACTCCAACAACCCCAGTGCCATCATGGCACCCTTCTACCAATGGATGGACACAGACAACTTCCAGCTGCCTGAAGATGATCTCCGGGGCATCCAGCAGCTCTATGGTGAGCTCACTTTACCCTGGAGGGGTGGGCTTCTGTAGAGACTGGTCAGCCCTTCCTTTCCGATCCAGTGATTTATATTTCTCTATTTCTGATATGAAGTTGATTTGTTTTTCCTGAGCCTGGCCATGTCCTGCTTCCCCATTAGACTATGAGCTGCCCTAAAATGGAAACCATCTCTGTCTTCCTTTACCTCTCCCCCCAGTGTTTGTCATCAGGTCCCAAGCAGCCCAAGTTAATTCCCTGACCATGTAGACCATAGGGTCATTAAAGAACCATAGGACATAGAGTTGTAAGTAATCTTAAAAAACATCTAATCCAACTCCCTCATTTTGCAGATGAGGAAACTGAGGCCCAGAGGAAGTGTACTGGGGTCTCTACTCTGGGGAAAGTCAGTAGCACCAAGGATTAAAAATCTACTGTGTATACAGAGCCAGGCTGTCTATCACCAAGGCTTCTCATTCATACTCATTTCAAGGCTCATAGAGACTATTCCTTAGAGATCTAGTTCCCTCATTTTTCTCATGAGGAAACAGATTCATGGAGGTTAAATGATTTACCAAGTTCAGATGGCTGGCAAATTTAGAGCCGAGTCTTCAAGTCCAAATCCTGTGCTCTTCTCAGCTCACTATCTTGTCTCTTTTTTACCTTTTTATAATGGCTGGCACTCCCTCAGATTGACTTGAGGGTGGTACTTCTTTCATATCCTTCTTTTAATTCCTCCTCACATTTCTTAGGTACCCCAGATGGCCAGCCTCACCCCACCCGGCCCCTTCCCACAGTGCCACCCCGACGCCCAGGACGGCCTGATCACCGGCCACCCAGACCGCAACCACCACCACCTCCAGGGGGGAAGCCAGATCGACCCCCCAAACCGGGGCCTCCTAGCCAGCCACGAGCCACAGAGAGACCAGACCAATATGGCCCCAACATCTGTGATGGGGACTTTGACACCGTGGCCATGTTGCGAGGGGAGATGTTTGTGTTCAAGGTGAAGCGCCCCCTTCTCTTGGTCCTTTCCTTAGCCCCCCACTATGTATATGGGTACCCTCTAGAAGAGATCAGCGGTGGGTCACATTGAAACAGGAGTGTCTGAAATAAGCCCTTTGTTAGTGGGGCCCAGGTCCCCTCTGAGGGCAGGGCTGGACACTCAGCAAGGGAGGAGACCCCAGCCTTCAAAGACCAATGGATGGGGAAAGGATAGGAGATGTCCAGACACAGAGGGAGATTGCAATAGTGGAGGGTCCTTAAAAATCGCTATTTATTTCTATTAGAAAGTTTAGTCATTTTCCCTGAGTGTGGGTATGTCCCACCTCCTCACTGGAATGTGAGCTGCCTTAAAGTATAAACTATATCTTTGTCTTCCTTTACCTCTCTGCAGTATTTATCATCAGGTGCCAAGCAACCTAAGTTAATTCCCTGACCATATAGTGTCAATTATAGGACCATAGGATATATATGGATCTTTATTCCAGCCCTCTCAATTTTGGGATGGAACCAAGAAGGGAAGTAAATTTGCCTTCAGTCTCTGAAGGTTTAAAAAAAAAAACAAGGTTAGATTTGTTTAGGAAAGTTATTTACATGTAGAAAGTGCTTAATAAATGGTTTTCGTTCGTTATTTAGACACCTGACAAATATCCTTTCCCCGTTTTTTCTTTACTCCAGACTGTCATCCTTCTCTTCAGGACTCCCTCTCCTCATGTCTTTTAAGCCTGACCTCTATCCTACCCTCACCCATTCTTCCCTCTTACTGTCTGACTTCTCCCTCTGCCCTACCCTCACCCTTTCCTCCCTCACTGTCTGACTTCTCCTTCTGCCCTACCCTCACCCTTTCTTCCTTCTCACTGTCTGACTTCTCCCTCTGCCCTACCCTCACCCTTTCCTCCCTCTCACTGTCTTACTTTTCCCTCTGCCCTACCCTCACCCTTTCCTCCCTCTCACTGTCTCACTTCTCCCTCTGCCCTACCCTCACCCT
>CM053625.1:334910826-334947069 GCA_028646595.1 Phalanger gymnotis
AGAAAAGGGGGATCTCTGTGGCATGGTTCAGGTTTCTCTTCTTCCCTGCTCCATCCCTGTAGGAGCTGGTATCGAGATTCCCAGAAGGAATTCCAACGTCTATAGCCTGCCAGAGTAGATGGAGTATAGCGTGGCCCTCCTGCTTGGGGGGAGCCGAATTCAAGGCCTTTCTCATTGAAAGCAGAGAGTATACAGTGTGGTTCAGAGTCTTGAGACTGGAGGGCAGGGCCAGGCAGAGCCCTCTTACCTGAAGACCCTGGGTCTCCTTCTTCCATCCCCTCCAACTTCTCGTCCATTTCCCAGCATTGTCCCACTGACCAGTCAGTCAATCAACAAACGTTTATTAAGCACTTTTGTTGTGCCAGCCATGGTGTGAAACATGAGGGATATTAAAAAGTGCCCTCAAGGAGCTTACATTCGAATGCAGGAGACAGCATTTACATAAATCAGTACATCCCAGATGCATACATGGTAGACTGAAGGAAATCTCACTGGGGAAGACATTAGTAGCTGGGGGGAGGGGGTTGTCTGGAAAGTCTCCAACAAGAAGTAATACTTACGCTGTCTTAAAGGAATCCAAGATTCTCCAACATGAAGGTTAGGAGGGAGAGTTCCAAGCATGGGGACATCCAGTGCAAAGGCAAGAGGGAGATAGTGTTGTGTGTGAGAAATAGTGAGTTGGTCAATATGATGAGGTCGTGGAGGGAGGTCGTGTTAAAAGACTGGAAAGCTGGGATAGGTCCAAGTTGTGAAGAGGTTTCTGTTGGCTCCTAGAAGTCATAGGGAGTTATTGCAAGTTACTGAGTAGGGCTATAACACGGGCAGACCTATGCTGTAGTAAATTCATTTGGGCACTTCTGAAGAGGGTGGATTGGAGGGTAGAGGAGGGAGGCAGGGAGACCTTAGAAGGCTATTGTAGTAGTCCAGGCAACTGGTGACAATATGGTGATGATGGAGTGTCGAGAAAGGGTGATATGCCAGAGATGATGGAGAGGGATAACAAGACTCAGATATGTGGGCGATTGGATATGTGGGATGGGCAGGGGAGAGAAATTGAGGATGATGCTGTGATTGCTGACCTGGGAGACTGGGGGCATCGTGGCAACCTTGATGGGTAATGGGACTCTCTTGGATCTGTTGTTGAGTTTGAGCTTCCTACGGGATATCCAGTTTGAAATGGCCAAGAGGTAATTGGTAATGTGGGAATGGAGCTCGGGAAAGAGGCCAGGGCTGGATAAATTTATTATAAAGATGATCATTGGATCATGGAAACTTAGGACATCACCATTCTCTATGGAGAAAAGAGACAAGGTCTCCCCTTCACCCTTGTTGCCTCTATGGCTTCTCTGCCCCTACAAGTCACCGTGTTCTTCCTTTGGGCCAAAACGACCTAATCTTCTCTTTTAAATACGTGCACACGAAGGCTCTTCTGAACCCCTCCATGCATGTGTCCCTCCACCTAGACTGCAAATTTAGGAAAGATTTGAGTCAGCCCTGACTCTTCCCTCTCCTCTCATCCCTCATATCTCAGGAGTTGATAAGTATATTCTGTTCTCAGAAAAAATAGAAGGTAATAGGTCTAGAGCTGGAAGGAACCTCAGAAACCATGTCATCCAGCCCCCTCATTTTACAGTTGAGGAAACTGAGGCCCAAAGTGACTTGGCTAAGATTCTGTAGGTAGTACGTACCAGAGATGGCATTCGAACCCAGGTTCCCAGACTAGAGAGCTAGTACCCATCCCCATGGACCACACTGTTGTTATACTCCTTCTTCATCCTTCTTTCCACTTGTGAGTCCACCATCCTACATCAGGACCTTTTCCCCGGACTGGCAACAGTCTATTTGGTCCTGTGTGGCCTGTCCTCCACGCACCTGCCCACATCATCTTTCTCCAGGACCAGCCTGCCTGTGTCTCTCCAGAATCTTCAGTGGTTCCTTATTGTCTTAAGGATAAGATACAGACTTCTCCACTAGGGTTTCCGCTGACCTTCACAGGCTGATTTCACATTACCTTACTAAACACGCTCTGTAAACCAGCTCCTTTGCCATTATGGAAAAAAGTCAGCTTCCCATCTCCAGACTTCATGTTTTTGCACATGCCTAGAATTCAGTTCTTTCTTGATCCCCTGAGTTGTTAACATTCTCCTCTTCTTCAGATGACTACCAGTAACCTTCACCGTTTACACGTCATGCCCATCCTGGAGTGTGTACGTAAGCTTCTTGAGGGAAGGGCCAGTTTTCCACTTTGTCTTTGTGTCTGTCAGTACCTCTTGCCTAGTAGATGTTTAATAAATGCTTGTTTTATTGGACTGGCTCAGACTGAGGGCAGGGAATGTATTTTTTATTTCTGCAGAATCCTTTGTGGCTGGCACAGAATACTGTGTGTGTGTGTGTGTGTTATGTGTGTGTGTGTGTGTGTGAGCGAGAGTGTATGTATGCGCACATGTGCGTGTGCACATGTGTGTGCATGTGTGTATGCACATGTGTGTGTATGTGTACATGCGTGCAATAGCTGCTCAGTAAACGTTTGCCACCTGGAGGTGATACTTCTGGAGCCTTAGGATGTCTTTTAGCCAGGCACATAAACACCAAAGGCAGAAGCCGCAGGCATCTCCACCTCCCTCTTTTCCCTTGAGAGAGAGGCTTCCATGGATGGGAGGTGAGAAGGGTACAGTCTTCTGCAAGCTCAGGCCTGAGTGTAAGTCCTAAATAATTTGGATCTCTGCTTTCTCTGTCTCCCCCCACCCCCACAAAGCACCACTCCCTTTTGATCTCATATGCCCTCCATCTACAGGGGATCGGTACTGGCTGTTCCGTGAGGCCAACCTGGAGTCTGGTTACCCCCAGCCTCTAACGAGCTACGGACTGGGCATACCCTATGACCACATCGACACAGCCATCTGGTGGGAGCCCACAGGACACACGTTTTTCTTCCAGGAGGACAGGTGAGCTAAGCAGCCGCCCAGAGGCTGGTCTGTATTCGGAAGGGAAGAGGCTCCAGTCACCAGCCAGAGGTCAGAGCTGGGGCAAAGGGGGAACGAGGCTCTGAGCACTCCAATATCTGCCTCTTCCCCTTGGTGAGGCTTTGAAGGTTGGGCTTTAATCTTCTCAAATCTGGCCTTTGTCCCCCTACAACCCAGATGGTGCCTTAAGGCCCTAATGGAGGTGGGGGGTGGGGGAGAGGCAGCTGAGCTTAAACAGAATTACAGAAGCGTTCACTTATCTTGAGGTGTCTGCTCGGAAAGTGGGCGCAGACAGGGGTTCTTCTTCTTTTATGAGAGCTGGGGTTCCACACGTGCTAAGTTGTTCCCTAAGGATTGATTGGAAGTATCCCTTCTAGAGGCTGTAGGGATATCTGAGGGCACATTATGACCAAATTTAACCATAACCATAAGCCTCCCTGCCTTGACCATATACACCAACTCATCTGTCACATGGCAGGCTGGATGGGGTGGGAGCCTGGGAAGGAGAAGAGAGAGAAGATCTGGGAGAGGGGGCTAGGAATACAAGAGCGCTATGAAGGGCCAGAGCATGGGGGTCTTCCCACCCTAAGCACTTGCCGTCCAGCGGCAGTAAGGCCATGTGAGGGGGCTGCTTGTGCTCCACCATCGCAAGGGCCTTGCCTTGGACTCTTGTTTCTGGCCATGGGGAGTATTTTGCTACTGAGCTATCCACACGATCTCGCCCAGCTCCTTCTGCATTTGAAAGGAGTTGGGTTGGGGTTAAAAGTGCAGTCTGTGTGGGGTCAGTCTTAAGTGGCCCCCAGAAGAGTCTCGCCCACAACCTTGGCCTCATAACTCTGGGTTGCAAACAATTGAACAGACCACAGACCAAACCCAGCCCTGGTGGTTTTGAAGAACAACCCAAGTATCTGGCCTCCTTCCCTGAGACTCTGGAAGGGAGAGGAACACGCAGCTTTATATCGCCTGGCCTAAGAAGGAACTGAAATAATGCCCAGTCGGTAGAGAGTGAGCTTTCTCCCTATCATAGGGAACCTTGTCTGTCTTGGAAATGCACCCCTCTGCCCAGAGGGCTGGCATCTCAGAACTGGATTAAGCCTATTGATAGGAGACCCAAGTTCTGGTCCAGACTGTAACCCTGGGTAGCCAGCTTGGTGATGGAGGGTTACAAGATTAGGCATGCTGGCATACAACCTCGGTATCAAGAAAGGGGTGATGGGAGCAGCCTAGTAGGGTTCTGGGGACCCATCTTCTTGGCTATGTCGATTACAGGTACTGGCGCTTTAACGAGGATACTCAACGAGGAGACCCGGGCTACCCTAAGCCCATCAGCGTCTGGAAGGGAGTTCCATCTTCACCCAAGGGGGCCTTCCTAAGTAACGATGCAGGTATGAGAAACCCAGACCCCTGTGTAGCTTCATTCCTTCCCCATCACCGTGTGGGGACCAAATGAGATAACATTTGTAAAAAGCACTTAGCATAGTGCCTGGCACATAGTAGGTCTGCCCGCCAGGGCCCCAGAAGTACTGAGATTTCGGCAACATAGCCAATGTGGATGAGTGAATGGAGTGGTGTATTTGGAGTTAGGTGAACCTGGGTTTGTCTAATCCCACCTCTGACATTTAAGAGCACTGTGCAAAAATCACTTCACCTCTCTGAGCCTTGATTCCTGACCAGATTAGAGTCCTCAGGCCTTTGAAGCCGCTTGAATCAGGGGATTCTGAGTCTGCTGCATAAATTCACCGGCTTTCAGCCCAGAAGAATAAGTACGTCAAGACAGGCGCTGGGGAAAACCAAAGTACTTAAGATTATAGGATTGAGAGCTATCTGAGAGATTGTCTAGGCCAAGGCCTCTCTCTGAGGCTGCGGGATGGGGCAGGGAGTGGCAGGGGATGGGGAGAAGGAAGGATGAGGCAGGGAGAGAGAGAGACAGAAAGGAGAGAGGGAATGAGAGAGACAGAGAGACTGGAAAGTCCTGGAGCCCTTGGGTACTGTCATAGGGAACCTTGTCCATCTTGGAAATGCAACCCTCTGCCCAGAGGGCTGGCATCTCAGAAATGGATTGAGCCTACTGATAGGAGACCCAAATTCTGGTCCAGGCTGTAACCTTGGGTAGCCAGCTTGCTGATGGAGGGTTACAAGATTAGGCATGCTGGTGGGAGAAGCCTACGGATCCCTGTTCGGAATAAAATACATAGGACCACAAAGGAAACCATTATATTGAATAAATGAGGGGGGGAGGAGGGATAAGCATTTATTAAGCACCTACTTTGTACCAGGCACTTTTTACAAATATTATCTCATTTGATCCTCAAACAACCCTGTGAGGTTGGCGATTTTTATCTACATTTTACAGTTGAAGAAACTGAGGCAGACAGGTTAAGTGGCTCTTCCAGGGTCACACAGCTAGGAAGGCTGAGATTTGAACTAGG
This sequence comes from Phalanger gymnotis, assembly GCA_028646595.1. Taxonomy (NCBI): domain Eukaryota; kingdom Metazoa; phylum Chordata; class Mammalia; order Diprotodontia; family Phalangeridae; genus Phalanger; species Phalanger gymnotis. Next base: position 334,916,219 of record CM053625.1, read on the forward strand.
GTTTTCCTGACTTCAGTCCCCATTCTCCATCCACTGCACTATCAGGTGCCTCTTTATAATAAAGACATAATATTTTTTTTCCCATCCAGATTCATCAGCCCCTTGAAATCTATCCATAGACCCAAGATTAAAAACCTTTTCATTTTATGTAGAAAGACACGGAAGCCCAGAGAGAATTGATCTGGCAATTTCACTGAATTTCAGAATTGGCAGGGACACATACTTGAGAAAGAATGCCCCTCTGGAGTGTATCTGACAAGTTCAGCTTTTGGTTAAAGATCTCCGGTGGGAAGGAACCCCTGACCTCCCAACCTGACCAAAGTCGTCTAGGGAGTGAGTGGTGGGGCCCAGGTCCTGTTCAAATCCAGGGCTATACCTTCTCTAGTCCTTGTTCTGGACTAACAAATCTATGGACCCAAGGATGCCTCAGCAGCTATGCCCAATGCTGGGGGTCAGGCCGGGAATCCTGGACCTTTCTCTGCTCTTTAGCCTAATTAGGGCTTATATGGAGCTCCCATTCACAGATTTGGGGATTGGGAGACCGGGGGCCTCAGTGATGTCCCCCCGTGCTGTCATTTACTAGCTGGACAACTTTGGGCACATTTCCTCACCTGTGAAATGGGCATGATTATCCCTGACCCTTATGGGGTGGTTGAGAGGACACAGTGAGATCACGGGCATGGATGGTGGGGGTGTTATTTCTTAAACAATGCTTTCAGTTAAGCAGCTGAGCTAGAGCAAAGGCTGGGGTTGGAGAGCCTGTCTGTGCTGCTGACCCCCTGGATGACTGGCCTGTACGAATGACCATCTGTAAAATGAGAAGTCTCAACTTCTGCCCTAAGAGCTCTTCTGACTTTAAGTCTATGATCCAGCAAGCTACAAGTTTCAAAAGCTCTCTCTCCCATGACCCCCAGATAGCCTGTGGCCAGAACCCCCCCCCACCCCATCTCACTCTGGTCCTCTTCCTCCTTCCACAGCCTATACCTACTTCTACAAGGGCACCAAGTACTGGAAGTTTGACAATGAGCGGCTACGGATGGAGCCTGGGTACCCCAAGTCCATCCTTCGGGACTTCATGGGCTGCCAAGAGGAGCCGGCCGATCCCGATGCCGGGCGCCGCTGGCCCGACCTGCACCGGCCACCCTTCAACCCTAATGGCGGAGGCAGGGAAGAGGAGGAGCACGAGGAGGACGGTGCCCAGCCTCGGCCCGGGGAGGAGGAACAGGATAATAACGAGGTGGTGGAGGATGATGAGGCAGACTATGGGGATGACGGCAAAGGCGGCGGCAACCGCGTGGTGGTGCAGATTGATGAGTACACACGGACCATGAACGTGGTCATGGTGCTGGTGCCGCTCGTGCTGCTTCTCTGCATTTTGGGCCTCATCTACGTCATCATCCAGATGCAGCGGAAAGGTGCCCCGAGGATGCTGCTGTACTGCAAACGCTCCCTGCAGGAGTGGGTCTGACCTCAGCCGGCCCCTGATGCCTGCCCCACCCCCACCCGGCCCCCTCCCACACGGTGCTAACCCATAGACGTGTATGTATATACTGTGTTTGTTGATGACTTCCGAGATGCTGACATCGATCTCTTCTCTCCATGGATGTGGGTGTGGGCGCTCTGCTCATCACCAGGGATTCTGAGCATCCTTAAAATGAATGTTCCCTCTGACAGCTCCAGAGGCTGGCAGCAGCCTGGAGACCCCCTCCCCTGGTCCCCTTGTCTATTTATACTAAGATGCCTTTTCTTCCTTCGTTCCTTCCTTCCCTCTCCTCCTTCTCCCTCTCCCCCCTCCCACTCTCTCTCCCCATCTTTCCCCTCTCTCTCCCCCTCATCCCACCTTAGTGGAAGGAGATGGGAATGGGCCCAGCTCCCCCCAGTTCCTCACTTTCCTTAGGGTAGACATTTACCACGTTGACTCAGCTCAGCTCCTGAGTGGGTTGTCCTATCATAGAGTTCAGAGCAGGAAGGGACCATGGTGAACATCTAATCTATGACCTTCCATTATGGATGAGGACACCAAGGACCCATTGGAGAGTGAGGAGCATGCCCTGATTTGAACTCAGGTGTTCTTATTTGAAATCCTGCACTCCCTCTACTTTGCCTTGTGAGAATTAGGGTCTTGTCCAACTCCTCCTCCCTCCTTTCCCATCCCAGGGCTGATGTAGGAGCTGAGAGGCCTTCCGTGGTCTGCCACTGCACTGGGTTGCTGGAGAGGACCTTCTTCCTTTGTTCGTTCTGGGCTGATATGCAAGGAACTGAGAGGCCAGCACAGGTGTCTGTGTTTGCTTTGGAGACCAGCTGCTTAGCTAGGCAGAAAGCCCAAGGGAGTCTGCTGGAGGAAAAAGCCTTGGGTTGAGTAGAGCCCCCCAGGCCTGGGAAATCACCCAGCTCTGGATTTATCCCACTTTGGTGGCTGAGGGCATGGCTGTGTGTTCCTGGTGGCCCCTCCTAGCTCAGTAGAACAAATAGATGGATGGAGTTATGAATCTGTATTCCTTCAGCCACCTCTGAGCTATGGAGGCTTACTCCATAGCATCAGAAATGCAGCTACAGTGGGGCCTAGCCATAGCTTTGTCGAAAGTGTCACCAGGTTTACTGGGATCTCCCCTAAAGCTAATTTCTGCCCTTTTCCCCCATCCCCTGGTAGGCACCAAGATGTCACCAACCTGCCTGGGTCAGGATCTCACCCACTAGCACCTAAAGAAGGGGGAGAGATGCATGTCCAGGGATCATAGCATAGAGGGGAGAGATGCATGAGGGAAGAAGGGTGACATCCCCCCTTGTAGATTGCCATCCCAGGCCCTTGACACTGAATCTGTATGGCATCATTGGCACCTAGTTAGCAAAAATAATTATGTAAAGACAGGAAACTATCTAGTCCTTCGGCGTGAGCTCACCCCTCATGGGGGGCGTGGGGTAGGGGGATTCTTAACCTTTTGGGTGTCATGGACTCCTCTGGTGGTCTGGTGAAACAAACCTCCAGGCCTTTTCTCAGAATCATGGTTCTGAATTCATAAAATAATTGCATATAGGATTACAAAGGAAACCAGTTCTACTGAGTAGTTATCAGAATGTATAGCTTACAAAGTTCACAGTCCCTAGGCTAAGGACCACCCTCTCTCTGCCCCCATGTCTAGGGGATTGTTGTCTTTTTTCACCCATCCATCCCCGACACTGAGGGTGCTTTTCCTGCCTCTGGAGGGAATTCCTCACATACAAGAATTCCAGATCCATATAGAATTTAGTACTAGAAGGGACCCTGCAAACTATCTACTCCAATACCTTCACCTTACCACAGAGAGGAGGGTAGGGGTGAGTGGTACAGTTACAGAGCTAGAAACCAAGAGAGGATTCAAATCCAGGCCCTCTGGTGCCAAGACCACGCTCTCTGCTGCCAGAGGTTTTCCACCTGGGGCCCATGGGGGTCCTTGGATAGATTTCAGGGAGTCTGTGAACTCTGATGAGGAAAATATGACATCTTCCTCTTTACTAACTTTTCATTTCTTTCTAACACTAGTTTTATACCTTTAAAAACGTGATTCTGAGAAGAGGTCTGTCCGCAGGCTTCACCAGACTGCCACCCAAGGGGTCCAGGGCACAAAAGAAGCTGCAGGAGCTCTGTGAGTGACTGCTCCCAGGGATATGTTGTGCCTTGGGCTGGTCTCTTTCCGGGAGGACAATGACAACACCTTCGTCTGCCCAGCTCCAGCTGTGAGAGGAGAGAGCGTGCTTGAACCCTCCTTCTCTGTTATTTGGAAGAAATGGTTCTCTGGACCCCTGACTAAAGCAGAAATTTAAGGGTGGTGCTGGAATCTGGCCTTAGTGGGCTTGTCTCCCCTCCTGGCCTATTGGGATGATGGCTTAGTCAACTGTGGTGAGTGCCCATTGAGGGAAGGGGGCTGGGGCTGAGACGGTATGGTTGCTTTGGGCACCAAGTCTCAGATCAAAGACTTTGGTTACCTGCCCTGGGGATGTTTCCCTTCATCACTTCTCTGTACCAGACCCGTAGGAGGCAGTAGGGCAGGGCGATCAGGGCTGAAGGAGCGGTGTTTGATTTGAGTTCATAGGTCGGTCCCAGTGGGTACTACCACATGAATACCAAGGGGTTTGATGGAGTTACTTAGGCAGACACTACAGGCTATGGCAGCTAGAAGGAAGCTGTCTTGGGACCTGGAGATCCAATGCCATCTTTACCATCTTCAGGCCCAGGGGAATCAGAGGGCTGGCTGCTGGGTCACATCGCTGGGATGCTTCTTTTTTTTGGGTTTGCGTCTGGGAAATGGGTCGCTGGGGAAAGAAGGGGAAGGCAACACAAGCAGTCTTGAGAAATAACCCTTCCTCCAGCCAACCAACGATGGGAAGAGCCAAATGGAAACCCCCAAAGTGCTATATCTGCCTCCCTCCCTCCTGGAGCTCTGCCTGGTGGCTCCCACCCGCCCACAGCCGGTGTCATACTGGGGAGGGGCTGCAGTAATTGGGGCCAAGTCCCCAGGGGGTCCTCCCCTCCTGCCTTGACCTGCTTTACATCTGCTTTCCTCCCCCTCCCTACGTCCAAATTCCAAAATAAACAGGAGTCTCTGGCCACTGTGGGAAACGGTACTGGGAAGTTGGGTTCTCCGATCTCTCCATCGGCCCTCTTCTCTTGAAGCTGCCCCCTCCCCATCCTCTCCTTGGCAGAAGCTGGCTGAATAGGGGACTGCTCAGAGGAGATTTTAGATTTGAAACAATAAAAAATCCTTTCCTGGCAGTCTTGACTCCCCCCGCCCCCCATTATTTTGGCCACTTTTTAACATTAGGCAGAGGCAAAGCTTGTGAAGACAAGTCCCAGCCCCATCTCTCCCCACTCACCCAAGAGTCTCCTTCTGGAGGGCACTGACCGCATCTCTGACCCGTGCACTGGCAGGCAGCGGGATCCTTCATGGCAAGGGTTAGAGACGACCCCGTGTACATTTCTGTAAATAATATGCCGCTTATTAAATTGTACATACAGCTTCTGACGGGCGTGGCTTGCTTTGTGATGGGGGAAGCACTGCATTGAATTCTAGTTGGAAGGGCCTGCTTTAGAGGCCAGGTAGCCACAGCAGAGCGCAGGCCCCTTTCCTTTCCCATCCCCTTCCCACCCATGCCATGTGAGGTGGGCTTCAAGAAAAAAAAACAGCTTGAAATGTTTTAGCACTTTGCTTTAAAGTTTACAAAGTGTTTTCCTCATGACAACCCTGTGGTATAAATATCTGTGAGTATCCTTATTGTCCATTTTATAGATGGGGAAAAACTTGAGACTCAGAATGAAGTGATTTGCCAGTGACGCAGGTGTCAGAGCAGGGTTTGAACCCAGGACTTCTGACTCCAAAGCCAATGTTTTTTCTACTGCTTTAGCACCTCCTAGGTTTGTATTGGGGTTTATTTTTTCCTGGCTCCTGCCTATGGGATGCATTTCTGTTAGAAGAAGAGAAGACTCAGGACTGAAGGTTTAATTTGTCCGGGAGGGGTATGTATGCCTGATGCAAAAGAGCCCAGATGTGCCAGGGACAGGTTGGACTTGAGGACTGGGCCAATGAGAGCTTGGAGCCCCTGTGGCTGCTCTCCGACCCCGGGGTGAGGAGGAGGAGGGGTAAGGAATGTGTGATTCCTAGCTATTTTCACCTTCCCCATGGGAAAGGGCAGACTCTGGCTCCATTCCCCACCCAGAGTCTAGGAGTGGGAGGGAGCCTGGCTGTGGAAACAAGGCTCGAGCTGTCCCTGACCCCCTGCTTGCTTCATCTCATCACTCCAGGACCAGCTTAGCGCCTTCCCCAGTCCGTCTGAGAACCCAGCCTGGGTGGGAGCCAAGGATGGGGGAGAGATAGAGTCAGGACAGACGGAAAAACTGTTCTGCTTGGAATCTGCAGGTGCAGGCCTGTGGTGGGAGAAACTAGGGCTGGCAGGGGGCCCAGGCCCTCCTCTCTCCTCCCCAACCCTTTCATTGGCTTTCCCAGAAGGACCCTTCCTTCTCCCCCTCTCTCCTCACCCCACCCCATCTCTGTCTGCCTCCCTTTGGACATAGGTCCCTTTCACTGTGAAACCAGAATAAGGAAATTTGATTGGAAAAGTCCTCATCTTTTTTTTTTCTCACCCTCTCCTCTACTTTTTAACTCCTGCCTCCACATTTCTCTGTTGTTCTCCCCTCTCTGCTTCGGGTGAAGGGCTCTCTTAGGGAGGGAAAACACAATGAAAAAAATTGCATTTATCTGGTTCCCGAGGCTCCAGAGATGTGTGTGACATTTCCCCTTCTCCTAGCTTCATCCTTGTCTGGATTGGGCAGCCATTCCTTAAGCAGTTTCTCATGTGTATGTATGATGGTTTTGTTTTCTGCGATCCATGCTGGTCATGATTCAAGGCTCCACAATAAACCTATGAACAGCTGTGGCTCGGGGCTGCTGTGTGTCAAGGGTGTCAAGGCCTATGCCTACCCCTGAATGAAATATGGCGAAGATGGAGGATTGGAGTCCAGTTGTGGGGAGGTGTGGACATCAGGCCGAGGAGTTGGCCTTTTATCTCACAGTGTGAAAACGTTTGAGCGGATAGTGAGATCTGATGTGGGCCACACTCCCTAAGCTGGTGTTTATCCCCCTGCCTGGGAGATTCTCCAGAAACACAACTTCCCTCCCCGTCTCTAGACAGTGTGGTAGGCATGATAACAGGCTTTGCTTTGGGACCAGGATGGGGACTCAGGATAGAAACACTTCCCCATCGTAGTGATAAATGAGTGTGATGACTGAGCCAGAAAAAACCCTAGAACAGGGATTCTTAACCTGGGATTACAGAGCCCATAGACTTCACAGTCTGTGAACATGGGTCGGAAAACAATTCTATCTCTATTTCAAAAGAATTGGTTTTCTCTACAATCCTGTGTATTTTATTTTATGCATTTAAAAACTAACATCATTCTGAGAAGGGGTCCATGGGCTTCGCCTGACTGCCAAAGGGGTCCATGACCCACGAAAATGATTGAGTCCCTTTAATTGACTTTCAAATGTTGACTATTGAGAACATTGACTGTTAGAGCTGGAGGGGCCCCGGAAGAGACCATTTTTGATTGTGTGACCCCACAGTCTAGTTAAACTTGTTCCATTCATAAATGGGGAAAATGGAGACCCAGAGAAAGCCCCAAATCAAACGTTAAGATTCAGACCCAGGACTCTTGACTCGGCCACATTGCCACTTCCTCAGTCATTCAGAGGCTAATAGTTTAATACCAGTTGACGTTTATATGGTACTCGTGAGATTTCCAAAGCGCTTTACATACATGACTTCATCTTGTTGAGAAGCTTCTCTCTACTTAAATCGTAAAAGCCAGTCTCTCTCCCCCACCTCCTTCCTGGCCATCCTAAGCCCTGGGCTTAATGGGGGTGATGACTGAGGCCGGAGAGAGACTCCCAGGGCAGGGGTGACGAGCATCCGAAGGCCCTCCTTCCTTGCCTTGAATCTTTTTCTCAGGAGATCTGTGCCTTTGGGAGAGACTGCCAGGGCTGTGGCTTCTCAGGAAATCATGTCAGGAGCTTCCCCCTGGCCTGTAGGTCTAAAATTAGGCCACAAAGGAACAATAAAGTGGAGGGGAGGGCCTGTGTGAGGACCAGCCCATTTCTCCCACTTTCAGGATCAAGCAAAGCCTTTGTCTGCCCAGGGGACTGGGTGGGGGGAGCAGGGAAGGGTTGTCTCCATGGTGGCCCAGGGAATGCTGAGATCCTCCTGGTGAGAAACCTGTCACCCCACTGCAAGAGCTGCTGATCTAGCTGGGGGAGGAGGGGGGAATGTTTCACTCTCACCCATCTCAAGTCATACATGTCAGAAGGCTGGCCTGCCAGAGTGGTGGGGGTGGGGGAGTCTCAGAGGGAGCTCAAGGGACTGCAAGGCAGGTTGGGGAGGGGGAGGGGAAGCTGGGCTGCCAGAGGGAGGGAACCTGGCAACTCCAGACCTAGAATAGGAGTAGGCACTGGCCCAGCCTCTTCCCCAGCTGGTTCCTTTGTCCAGTCCAGTCACCCTACTTCTTCCTACTGCTGCCCCAAGCAAGCAGGACAAGAAGCATTTATTAAGTATCTCTATGAGCCAGAGCTAGATAGCTCAGTGTATAGGGCTATGGAACTGGAATCAGGAAGACCTGAATTCAAATGTGGCCTCAGACATTTACTAGCTGTGTGATTTGCCTCAGTTTCCCTATCTGTAAAATGAGCTGGAGAAGGAAATAGCAAACCACTCCAGTATCTTTGCCAAGAAAACCCCATAGACAGTATTGGCTTGCTATGGTCTACGGCTACACCATAAACTCTGTGGGGTCACAAAGAGTGGGACAAGACTGAACAACCACACAGAGCCAAAAACTGTGCCCCAGGAGACAAAATACAAGTAAAAAGAAAGACATCTCTACCCTCAACAAGCTTACTTTTGAATGGGGGAAGATACACATAAATGAGAGCTTGGGAGGGGGGTGGGGAGGAGTTGGTGGCTGAAGTCTCTATAGTCAAAAGCACTGCCAAGAGGGGAATGAGACCCAACCATCCAGGGCCCATCTCTGAAATGGAGAGCTCTGAAGAAGTTTTTCCATGGAAAGAGTCAACATGGCAGAGGGATATTCCAGAGTGAGAAGGCAGTTGAGTCATGACGGCACCAACGTCACCAGGGGCGGTGTGGAAATCTGACCATGTGGCTCAGTTGTGATTTGGAAGTCCTGAAAGGCACCCGGGGTCTCCATCTGTGAGATTAAGATGGGAGCTGTAGTCTCTGGCCACACCAAACTCTTCCAAAGCTTCTAACCCTAATCTAATCCGAACTCCTCATTTTCCCAAGGAAATGGAAATCCCCAGAGATTGAGTGACTTGCCCAGAGTCATGCCAATGTTAAGACACCAGAGTCAGAACATAGGTGCCCAGGTCCTTCAGCCTCCCATCCTCTCGCCAACCACCTTCGGCCATCCCTAGCCCCCCGGCTGCCAGACCCTGGACTTAGCAGGGGTGCTGACAACCCCAGGGGCATAAAAAGAGAACCAGGCCCCAGCACCTCTATCAGGCCCTCTTCATCTTTCAAAGGCAGGGAGGGTGATTGCTTTGAGGCCTATTGTCAAAACAAAAGTTTCTCCCACATCTGGACAGCTCTGATTGGAGGGAGAGGGGGGGGTTGACTGCTGGACAGATGTTGACCCGGACGTTGAAGCCACGGTTGAAGGTAGAGTACTGGCCATGGGCCTCAGCCAGACAGGGTCAGCCCTGTGTCCCACACCACCCTCTGCCTCAGTGGGACCCTGCTAAATATAAGGCCCATTCCTGCCATTTATAGAGCCAGGCATTCTGCCCCGACTGACCCTCTTCCTCCCTTCCTGAGCTGATTCCTGAAGAGTAATGAGCCCTTCGCAGAGGACCTGCCCCCTGGGCCCGCCTGCCTTGGGAAATGGATTTGGCAGCCCCAGAAGAGGCCCAGGGATGGCTAGAGCCTTGTGACCGCTATTATAAGGGACCATCCTCCAATTTAATTCATGGTGGCAGAGAGTCAGCTTGGTAGTTAAGCTAGAGAGCTGGCCTCTAAGTCACAGGTTCAAATGCCCATCTCTGACACATACTGAGTGTGTCACCTTCAGCAAGTCATCAGTGCTCTCATCAAGGAAGCAACTCATCAAGAAAGAGTGCTACCTGTGTTAGTAGAGGGATTTCCTCACCTGGGAGTTCCCTGTACCAGTGAGATCACAGGGCCTGTCCTTAAGTGCCACATTGGGGCTGGATGCTGTTATGCTCCATACGTACCTGAAGGACTATCAGCTTCCTACCTCATAAAGTAGAATAAGAAATCTCATTTCTCTTCCATGTCACTGTCCCTTAGATACTTCAAGTTATGTCAATTAACATTTAAGCACCTACTATGTGCCAGGCACCGTGCTACGCTCTAGGCAAAGACAGTCCCTGCCCTCAAGGAGCTCAGTCTAATGGGAGAGGCAATAGGCAAACAAGCTATGGACAGGATATACTGGAGATAATTAACAGAGGTAGGGCACTGGCGTTAACAGGGAATCAGGAAAGGCTTCTTGTAAAACAGGACATTTTAGCTGAGAATTGAGGTAAGCGGGGAGTAGGAGACAAGTAGGGAGGAGAGTTCCAGACTTGGGAACAGTTGGGGAAAATGCAGGCAGGAGATAAGGTGTCGTGTAGGAACACCAGGGAGGCCAGAGTCGCTGGATCACAGAGGATGCAGAGGGGAATGAGGCAGGGGAAGACTGGAAAGGGAAGGAATAGGACAATAGAAAAATAATAAAATGAAGCCCTCCATAGGGCTTTAAAAGCCAAAAAGAATTCTATAGTTGATTCGGGAGGTAACAGGGAGCCATTGGAGGTGATGGAATAGGAGAGGGACATCAACAGACCTGTAGGAAGATCACTTTAGCAGCTGAATGGAGGATGGACTGGAGTGAGGAGAGACTTGAGGCAGGCTGAGCCCTCAGTGGCTATAGCAATAGTCCAGGTGTAAGGGGATGAGGGCCTACTTGGGGCATGGGAGGCAGGGTGTCAGAGGGCCACATACAAGAGAAATTGTGAAAAAGTAAAATCAACAGGATTCGGCAACTGATCAAATATGCGGAAGTGAGAGAGAGTGAGGAGATGAGGACCACACCTAGGTTTTAAGCTTGGCTGGCTGGGATGGTGATGGTGCCCTCAATTATCGTGGTAGCACCAAGGATCTAGGAAGAGAGGAGGATTTTGGTGAAGGAAGACAATGAGTTCAGTTTTGAACGTGTTGGGTTGGACGTCCAATACTTGGTACTTAATCTAAGCCATCCCAACTCCTTGTGTCTTCTTTTCTCTGGGTTAAAGACTGCCCCAACCCTCCAACTGATCTGATGCCATGATCTTAAGGCTTTTCACCATTCTGTTTTCTCTTCTTTCTTTCCAATTTTTCAGCTGATCAGCAGCCTTCCTACAATGCAATGCCCAGAAATGAACACAATACTCCACATATGGTCTGAACAAGACAGCATATAGTGCAACTGTCACCCTGCTAGCTCCTGTTGGAGAATAAAAGACCACCACCACCACCAATCCAATCCGAACTCTACCTGTAGTATTTATATATATATATGTGTGTGTGCATACATACACATATACATATACATACATACATATGTATGTGTATGTATATAATATTCCCCTGATCTCCCAGTGGATTAATCCTGTCCATAAAAGAAAAGATGGTTACTTTGGTGTCTTCCATGCTTTATGAAGCCATGATGGATCATTCGTGATGACCGTTTTCTTCTTTAAATGTTCACTCACTTTCTTTTCCATAACATGTCCTACCAGAAGAACATTGGACATAATGCCTACCCCAATGAGAATGCAAAGATCTCTCAAAGGTAGCCAGCCTCAGAGGAATTAAAAACCAGCAATGATGGCCCCAGAGAAGAGATAATGAAATATTCCTCCTGCCTCCAGGCAGGGCCACCAACACAGAATGTTGCATAAAGTGTCAGATCCACTCATAGTATCTGTTGTTTTTGCTTTGATGTTTGTCTTTGTTCTAAAAGAGGGCTCATTTCTGGAGATCTGGGAGATATCCGTAAATGACTGTGACATGAAAACAAGCAGTATCCATAAAACTTGTTTTTAAAAATAATTATAAAATTATAAAATTTGAGAATTAGAAGGGACCTTCGTGGCCATCTAGTCCAACCTATATGGAAAAGGGCCCCCACTATAACCTAACAAGTGATCACCTAGACCCATTGCTCCAAGCAGCTGCTTCCACTTTTAATAGCTAAAGATAATAAATATAACAACAATTTCGTTCAGCTGTTTCAGTCGTGACCAACTCTTTGTGATCCCATTTGGGGTTTTCTTGGCAAAAATGCTGGAGTGGTTTGCTGTTTCCTTCTCCAGCTCATTTTACAGATGAGGAAACTGAGGCAAACAGGGTTAAGTGACTTGCCCAAGGTCACCCAGCTAGTAAGAGTCAGAGGCTGGATTTAATCTTGGGTCTTCTTGACTCCAGGCCCACCCCTCTATCAACTCTGCCACCTAAATGGTAGCTGCCGTTTTGGGGGAACTTTCATTGTCAGATGACATCAAGGCTAAGTTGGACTCCTTGCCACTGCTACCCACCACTCCTAATACCTAACAGGGCCAAACAGATCACCCCTCCTCCATAAGACAGCCCTTCAAATGCTGGAAGGACTTTGTCACGTTATCCTTGAATTTTCTCCCCCAGGCTATGCATCCCTCACCTGACATAGATTTAAGGGCCTTCATCATCCTTGGGTAGTGCAACCTTTAGGAATCTGCTCAGCTTTCTGATGTCCTTAAATCTTGGTGCCTAGAGTGAGACATAGATCTCCAGATCAGATGTGACAAAGGCTCAGGACAGTTGGTCTATCACCTCCCTGTTCCTGGAAGCTCTGCCCCTCGATGCAGCACTGGCCCTTATGGCTACCACACCACCAGGCTGACTCCTGTAGAACTTGCGGTCCACTGAAACTCCCAGATCTTCTTTAGAACCACTGTTCTTTTACCATCCTTCCCCTATCTTATTCTTATGAATAATAATAACACATCTCTGAATTTTAGCAGGAACTGAAGTCAAGCACACGGCCCTATAGTTTTTAGACTCCAATCTCTTCTTTGAAAGTTGGAAGGACACTTATTTGCTCTTGTCCAGCCCTGTGGCACTCCTACTGTCCCCAGTGATCTGGAGGGCCTTTATCACGCGTGTTGTAGAGGAGATTTGTGTCTAGTAACTGGGGCTGGGGGGGGGCAGGGAACCCCTGTCCAAGCTCAGCTCCAAGCACTGGGATAGCCTCAAACCACCACCAGGCTCCCAGAGCCACACCTTGATCCTAGTCTCCTTACTAACCATGGTGCTCCTTTTCTTCTTGTCTAAACTTGAAAAACTCATCTACAAGAGGCGCCTCCACTTTCTCTTCCCTCACTGTCATCTTAACCCTTTACAATCTGGCTTCCCACCTCATCACTCAACTGACATGGCTTCTCCAAAGTCGCCAGCGATCTCTGACTTGCCAAATCTAACGGCCTTCCTCAAGGCTTATTGTTCTCAACATCTCTGCAGCCCTTGATGCTGTGGCTCTCTCCTCACTACTGGATATTCTCTCTTCTCTAGGTTTTCCTGACTCTTCCTATCTTTCTGACTGCTCTTTCTCAGTCTCCTTCATTGTATCTTCATCCATGTCTTAGCCCTTTAGCCTTCTTCTCTTCTTCCTCTATGCCGTTATCTCACCGGCCCTCATGATTTAATTATCTCTATGCAGATAGTTCTCAAATCTCTTTATCCAGCCTTAACCTTTCTCCTCCCTGACCTCTAGTCTCATATCTCCAACTGCCCATTGGACATCTTGAATTGGATGTCCAGTAGTCATCTCAAAATCAATATGTCGGAAACAGATCTCACTATCTTTTCCCTCTCAATCCTCCCTTCTTCTGAGCTTCTCTATTATTGCTAAGGGCTAACAACCTTGGCGCCATCCTCGACTCCTCCCATATCCAGTCAGCTGTCGAGTCTTTTCATTTCTACCTTCAAGACATCTCTCCTATGTGTCCCCTTCTCTTTCTGGGCCATCTCTAGCCATCCTGTTCTATATCTGGCCACTGGACCCAGATGGCTCCAGAAGAGAAATTGAGGCTGGTGACTTTGCCCAGCCCTCCCTCACTTAAATCCAATTCACTTGCATGTCATGGCATTGTCTTCCTGGTGTCGTGGTCCTCTTCAAGAACAAAGGACAAACCACGAACCACAATCTTCTCTCTGCTCACACAACCACCACAACCCTGGAGCAGGCCCCCATCACCTCATGCCTGGATTATTGCAATTGCCTGCTGAGTTATCTCCTGACTGAAGTCTTTCCTCACTCTAGTCTGTCTTACTTGGCTTGCTTGGGGTGTAGGGGTTTCCAGGAGGACTAGCACCTCTGGCATGGGGGTTGCTGAGCCTTTTTCAGGGCTGTTCATTCTCCTTTGGTGTCTACCTGGTTCACCCAACTCTCACTTGTAACTCCAAGAAGCTGTAGCACGTGCAGCAGCCACACTCTGGTAAAACCAGCCCAGTAGAAGGGCTAAACCAGATTGAGGGTAACTGACAGGTAACTGACAAACCAGGTGAGTTAGGGGGGATGTCTGGCCCATGTGATGACTTCCCCCAGCAGAATAAGTGGATGAGAACAAGTTGCTCCAATGGCCATGAAGACAGCTGAAGCAGGAACTGGGGAGCACTTAGAGTTTGGTCAAGCATCAAAAATGCCAACATCATCCCTTGCATCCCAAGCCACACCAGTCATTCTGACTTTCATCCTGCCACAGGACTTCGATGACTCTGGAAGAGTGAGGCTGATGACTTTGGGCAGTTCTGCCTCACTTAAGTCCAATTCATGCCTGAGTCAGGACGTCACCTATGATGTCACTGGTCCTTTTCAAATCAAAGGACCACCAACAACAACTTGGCTGCCAAAGTGAATTTCCTTAGGTTCAGATCTGACCATGTCACCCCCTCACTCAATAAACTCCATTAGTTCCCTGTTACCTCCAAGGTCAAATATAAAGTCACTTGTTTGACATTTAAGGCTCTTCACAAGCTTGCTTCTTCCTATGTTTCCAGTCTTTTCATATTTTACTCCTTCTCACAATAAGAGAGAGAGAGAGGAGAAAAAGAAGGAGAAGGAGGAGGAGGAGTAAGAGGAGGAGGAGAAGGAGGAGAAAGCATTTATTAAATGATACATGGCTACTTTCTGTTCCTAAAAGGCACCATACTGGATTTCCCCCATGCCTGGACTGCTCTTCCTCCTTACCCTCACCTCTTGTCATTCCTGGTCCCTTTCAAGGCTCAGCCCAAATGCTGCCTCCCGCAGGAAGGCTTCCTGTTCCCCTCAGCCATCTGAACCTTCCCCAGTAAGGTTTCCTTGCTTCTGCTCCGTAGTTCTTCTGTGTGAATCTATTTGTTTACACATTGCCTCCCCCATTAGACTGTGAGCTGGGCTGGGACTGTTTTTACCTTTCTTTGTATCTCTAGAGCTTAGCACATAGTAGGCTCCTTAAGGTGCCTGTTGATTGAAACTCGAGCTATACTAGACAGTATTTGAGATCCCTTCCAGCCCCAAGATTCTGTAATTGTACCCCTTTTTCTGCTCATACTCAGAAAATAATGTTAATTAAGTGCCTAAAGAGGCCTTGGGGCATAGTGTCTGGACTTGAGTAGAGAGCCCTGGGTCCACCCCTCCCTGCTCACACCATCCGGCTAACTATGGGCAAGTTTCACCTACCAACTGAGGCTCAACCTCCTCATCTCTAAAATGGGAAGAATATTCAATTTATAAGAATTTATTAAACACTTGCTTATGTTCCAATCACTGTTCTAGACACTGGAAATATAAAGAGAAAGTCAAGACAATCCCTGCCCTCAAGGAACTTACATTCTAGCGGAAAAGCCAACAATCCTAAAACAGAACAGAACACACTAGACAGCTACAAAGCTGATGGAAGATTGTAAGTCACAAAGCACAATGGTTAAGACCGTAAACAAATCTCTAGATGAAGGGGTCAATGGCATTTTAGTCCAGCTCCATAGCTACCACACAAAATGCCCCCCATTTTACTCTCCTCTCTTTGGCAAAAGTCCCTTGAGGGAGGGGGGCAGCTAAGTGGTGCAGCCCTGGAGTCGAGAGGACTTGAGTTCAAATGTGGCCTCAGACATTTACGCACTATGTGACCCTGTGTAAGTCACTTAACCCTGATTGCCTCTCCCCACCACCAAAAAAAAAATGTCCCTTGGTAATTCATGACGCTCAAGGATTCTCTCTCCACCACAGAAAGTCCCACATGGAAATTTAACAGAATGGAACCTGTGGCTGAGGCCAGGCTGACCAAGGCGAGTCAGAAAGGGAATGTTTCTGCCATGCCCTGATGCTGCTCCAAGTGCTTCCATCCCCTTTCTTCCCACAGGGCCCTCAACTCTCCCTACCTCTTGTCCATTCCCTCTCCCCTCAGGGGCAACCGTGGGTGCCTAGGAGGCCCCCACATTCTGCCTGAGCGAACAGTAGTTCGTGCCAGAAACTCCAACATGCAGAGGCCGCCAACAGATTCTCCTTTCACTGCTGGCAAAGGGAGTGGGGGCAGGGCCGGGGGCACCATCCTGATTTCCATCTTCCCCACTGCCTTTGTCAGAAAAGCCTTTTTGTTGGGAGGCTACACAGCATCTATTCTACTGCTCACGGGAAGGAATCTGGCTGCTTCCTCTCCCCACCAATGGGGCTGCTTATTCTCTATCTGGATCCAAGAGGCACAGATTTCCTGTTCTTGGGGTGTTGGTGGCCTTCTGTTGCTGGGTCCTGATGACCACTCGGTCTTCCCCTTAGCTGAGGAGTCATCCTGAAGTGGCTATTCCAACCCTCGTATATCTACCCCTTCTATGGGTCAAGGCCACAGGTGGCCATAAGCTATTCTGAGTCAATGGACTAGCATCTGTCTCATGGGGGGCAAGATGGGTGCCCAAAGAAAGTGGGGCAAATCTCCAGGAATAAGTCACAGCTCCTCCTTCCTCATCCCCCACTTCTAAAAGTAAGTCATAATCAATCAATTGATATACATTTATTAAGCACCTACTATGTGCCAGGCACTGGGCTAAGTGCTGGGGATACAAAGAGGCAAAAGACAGTCCATGTTCTCGCAATCTCATAACTGACTTTGGATGTGGGTGAGGTGGGCATTGCCCTGATGATGGAAATAAGGCTGAGGGAAATCTCTACTGAGTCTAGGAGAGCTTAGAAAGACCCAAGCTCCAAAGATAGCTTGGGGGGACCTTAGGTAAGTAATCTAACCTCTCTGGGCCTCAATTTCCCTGCCTGTAAAATGGAGAGGTTGGATTGGATGACCTTCCTCAGGTGTGATTAAGTTTTTATCCAGAGAGCTAAGCAGGAACAGACTGTAAGAGAAAGTCAGACTCTATGGGCCTCAGTTTCTCTACCTGTAAAACGAGAGAATTGAACCAAATGATCTCTAAAGTCCTCTAAAGCTTGAAGTCCTGGGATCCTAGGAACCTTCGCTATGACTTGGTTTTCCCAGCTGTCACACAAGGACAATGCAGCCATATCTGAACTGGAAAGATAAGTAGGCCCATGTGAGGGAGGGCTTATTTCTGACCGTCCCAGGCTTTCAGTCTGAGAATCCAAGTGATGACTTGAGGGGAAAGTGCCCAGCAGAAAGGCCAAGGAAGAACTGAGACTGGAGACCCTCCCTGCCCCACCCGGGGCCTCTCCCTTTCCCTCCCACATCTCCTTGAATAGTCCAGCCTGGACATTCTGATTCTTGGCCAGCAGCCACGTATGTGGCTGAGCAAACTCTTGAGTTCCATTTGCTATCTGGCTCCCTCCCCCAGGCCTCATCCCCTTAGCAATGACATCACTCATTTCCTATTCCTTCTGACAGCTGACAGCTCTGGACTCCCCTGGGGCCCTGGGTTTAATCGTGCTGATAATCAGGCATCCCTTTGTGATCAGTGGGGGGGAATGGGCAGGGGCAGGAAGCTCGGGGTCTCACGGGGTGGGGGGGGGGAGAAGGGGAGGAGGTGGAAAAAAATAGTTATGTAGAATCTAGAGAGATGAAAGAATGAATGAGTGAGTGAATGAGTGACTGAATGAATTAACTTAGGGGCAAAGTAACCTCAAGGCTTTTCCAGTGCAGAGAAAAATTGTTAGCTCCAATCAAGACACCTATGCACTTAGCGTGAGGGTGACAAGGGCCACCCTTATCATGTGTGACTCATTCCTCTTCATCTGTTCCCCTCACAGCTGTGGAGCCTCTGGCTGAGTACTGTTCCATGGGAGGAGGTAATTATGGATGAGAAGGTTTCTTTCCATCCCTAATGCCTTTCCCTCCACCCCCAGCTCTAAGGGGCTTCTGTAGAGGCCAGCAATGCTGCCTCAGATTCAATGACTTTAAATTCCCCTCTACCCACCCTCTTTCCAATTTTTCATCCACCCCAGTCCTTACCCCAAGCAGCCCCAAACTCCCACTCGGTGCCTGCTCTATTTCCAATCCCTCCTCCTTGGCTCAGGGTGTTGATATCAAGGAAAATGAATTCATTTCTGACTCAAAATTTATTGCAAAGCTGGACTTGGCTCCAAGTGGGAAGATGGGCCCCCAAGAGGTAGGAGATGTAGAAATATATTTATTTCTCCTCCTGGCCTCTCCAACGCCTCTGATTAACGAGCCACGAAAATAAATGGAGTCTATTACTTTATTATCTAGTGAGATGGCCGGAGAGCGCACAACTATGACTGATAGTTATAGAATTCTTTCAAATGGAAACTCAGGTCTTGCAGACTTTAGGCATAGCGCTCTGTCCAACTAGTTTATTCTGGCCTGACGTCTGGAGTGTCCTGTTCAGTTCTAGATGTCCCATTTTCAAAAGGCAAGCTAGAGCATGTGACCAGCGCAGTGAGGGGGCTGCTGACCACACCATGCTAGGACCAGTTAACAGAATTAAGGCTATTTAGCCTAGATAAAAGACGATTGCAGGGAAGAGCAGCCTGTGATAAATATCTCCAAGTACCTGAGGACTCCCATGAAGAAGAGAGATTATATTTATTTTTAATATTTATTTTTATATATTATATAAAATATATATTATGTATATTTATATTTTATATTTATTTGTTTAGGTAGCTAGGTGGTACAATGGTTAGAATGCTGGAGTCAGGAAGACCCAGGTTCGAACCCAGCCTGAAGACAATTACTAGCTATGTAACCCTGGGCAAGTCACTTAACCTGCCTCATTTTCCTCATCTGTGAAATAATGAGGTTGGACTAAATGACCTCTGAGGTCCCTTCCAGCTTCCCGATCAATGGTCCCCTTGTCGCATAGGATGGACTGAACATGCTGAGATAGCGTCTTCCTGCTTCTAGATGACCCTGTGTGTGACTCAGCACTAGAGCCCTTCGGGGATGACCAGCTGTTAACTGGCCTCTTCCCACCAAAGCCCCCAGGACCCTGGCAGTGATTGACTCCAAAGGCCACTTCCCTTAGCTCCCCGTCTCTGGTCTTCCATTCTAGCCGTCTTTCCATCTCCCCACCCGCTCAAAATACTCATTGTCACCCCTGCTGCTACCAAAACCAGCCTCTCCTGCTACTGTCCGTTCAAAACTCTCAAAAGGGTAGAAATGAATCCCATAAATGGACACTCTAAGAGTAGTAAGACGGGCCCTGACATAGGCCAGTTAGGTACTTCAGGTTTGTTATGGAAATGAAATGAGGCACTTGTGATCCATTTAGTAGTTAGCAACAGGAGGTTTACTTAGCCATGGCAGGAAACGGATTTTTAGCAAGCATATAGCATTGATGCGGTCAGGCATAACTTCCTTGACTTCACCAGTAGGAAGCCTAAGGGATAGCAGGTGGCTTCTCTCCCCTGTCTCTTTTCTACTTAGGCCATTAGGAAACTGTAGTTTCATTGGCACAAGCCTTAGACCCCGAGACAATTAAATCTCAAGACTGGTTTCAATAACTTTTTAAGGAAAAAATGGCCTAAGTTATGTGATATAGCAGCTTGGGAAAATCTAGCCCAGGCTATATGGCAGGGCCTTAGGAAATAATGCTCCTACCACAACCCACCCCTGGGTGGCAAGGTCCTAAGTATCTTCTAAAGCAATGGTGTCAAACTCAAATAGAAATGGGGCCACTAAATCATTCACAAGGATTACTGTCAGCCACATATTGACTAAGAAAACCAAATATTAATAATATCTATATTTTAATTTATTTTGTTAACTATTTCCCAATTATCAATCTGATTCGGAAGTACTCAGGAGTGTTGTGGGTGTATTGGTAACTAAGGTGGGACTTATTTTTTTACTGTTTTCTCTTTTAGAATCAAGTGCCTTTGAGTAAGTCTTTCTAGGTGCTAAGCCCCAGGCCCATACCCTTCTGCTGATTAGGTATGAAGACTTCAGGGCCCTAAGAAGGGTATATAAACTCAGAGGTTAGCATTTTGTTTGGGGCTCTCACTCACTGGAAGAGTGTCCTGTGATTTAACCAGATAAGACTCTGGGTAGCTCTTGTTAAGAGCCCCTCTGGCTTTGGAAAAGCCAGGTGTCGGTGTTTCTCTGGTAACTATGTATTGCTGTGGATGTACTGGTTTGTGTTATTTGCTCTGTTTATATAATATATGTTCATAATTTCTGTTTGTGTTCTCTCTGAAGTTCAGGGTGCTGGTTTTTCCCCCTGAACTAAGTGAATGATATATGTATGTTTGATTAAAGTGAGATTGTTCATCCCTTAAAGTTGCTTTCCTTAGAAAAGCAGATCAAAGAACCTGTGTTTTATAGCAGGTCTTTTTGTGGTAGCAAAGAATTGGAAATCAAGGAGATGCCCATCAATTGATGGGAATGGCTGAACAAGCTGTGGTATATGAATATAATGGAATACTATTGTGCTATAAGAAATGGGGAAGATACGGACTTCATAATAACCTTGACAGACCTACATGATCTGATGCTGAGTGAGAGGAGCAGAACCAGGAGAGCATTGTACACAACCACAGACATATTGATTCTGTGATGACTAACTTTGATAGACTTAGCTCTTCTCGGCAATACAAGGCTCAAAGACAGCCCCAAAGGACTCATGATGAAAAGAGCTATCTACATCCAGAAAAAGAACTACGAGATCTGAATGCAGATTGAGGCAAATGATTTGCTCTCCCTTTTTTTCTCTTCTTTTTTGGTTTTGTTTCTTCTCTCTCATAATTCATTCCATTGGTCATAATTCTTCTTTACTACTTGACTATGTGTAAATAAGTTTAATGCGAAGGTGTATATATAGAATCAATATCAGACTACATGCCATCTTGGGGGGGAGAAGGGGAGGGAAGGGAAGAAAATTTGAAACTCAAGAACATGTAGAACTGAGTGTTGTAAACTAAAAATAAAAAATCTAATTAAAAAAAGAACCTGTGCTAGAAGCCTTCTGTGTGCTCTTGTTGCTGGTCTTGTTGTTACAATGAGCTACATGCAGCCCAGGGAGGCATATGTTTGACACCTCTGTTCTAAAAACCCTCAACCACTTAAATGATTTTAATGCCGTTACTGGACAGCCCCAATCTTAAAGATTTAAGAAACCCTGCGTAAGCAGCATTGGAAGAGAAAAAACTAAAAGACAGCAAAATGACAACAACAAATAAAGTAATGGCTCCTTGAAGGAGTGACAATGTGGAAGAGCGTGAAAAAATCTGAGACTTCACCTGCTCTCTTCAGAAGAACCAAATCTATTAGATTAATGATTTGGCCCATGTGGTGGATACCACAAAACCTTTGCAGCTCACAGTGGACGCCCCAATGTCAAGTGGCAATAACAAGCACCAGGAACATTAGGACCACAGTCTAGGTGATGGCACTTTCTGCAGAGTCACACATCCTTATCACAGGTTAGGATAATCTATAGTAAGGTAGCTAAGAGGTAATAACTGTTTTCCATATAGCCTGTCCCAGTTCCAGGATGGACACTGAGAATGCCCCCATACCACCATCTATTCAGTATTCCCTAGCCCACCAGAGTTCATATTAGCTTAGTACCTGAAACATGAGGAGAGGGTGAAAAACCAGTCTGTCTGTGACTACGTCTCTCCAAAACCTACATAGCCAGGCTCTCCCTGCCCACAGGTAACCATCTCAGAAGCCCCTTACACTATAATTCTGCCCAGGTGGAGGCTTCTTACCTGGAAAAGCCTCTGAACTTCTTTAAATCCCCTGATGACTGAGCACAAAGCTTGAAAAACTGTCCTCCAGGTCTCCTGTGGGTAGGCCCCTGAGTTGGAGTGTTTGAAGTCACAGGAGACTCAAGCTATTCTGGGAAAAAGGTGAATGGGGTTGTGCTCACCTGAACAGGGACTGATACCACTTTCTGGCATTTTCCTGTTGGTTTCTGGCCAGAAGAAATGCTATCTTGTTTTAAAGCTATTCCTAGACTGGGTTTGCAGGTAGAGCTTAGAAACAGAATCCTTCAGACACGATTTAACTTTAGAAATTCTCCATTTATCTGGGTAGGGGCAAAAACAAGTCAGGGAGGTGATTTATCATCAAGAAATCTTCATGATATGAACCCATGCCTCTTGAGTCAAGAATCTGGAACAAAAGTTATGCATAAATAGATTTCCAGTTGTCAAATAAGGAATTAGAACACAATGGCTTTAATGCTACTAAATTCTAATGAATATAACCTTATATTTGATGTTCCAGAAGACACTTTTTTTGGTTTGGAATATTAATTTCACTACAGAACAGGGGTTTTCAAGTTTTTTGTGTCTCTGGCAATCTGGGAAAGGAAGCCTACGGGCTCCATCTTGGAATCACAGTTTTAAATACATAATATAAAATACATAGGATTACAAAGGAAACCAATTCTATTGAAACAGAAGTATAAATATATATATACATATGTATATATATATTTTTTAAAACCCAAGTTCACAGATTAAGAACCCCTACTTACAAGAATCATAGACTCTTAGGATTGGAAGCAATTTAAATTTTTTAAAATACATTTTATTGATTATTTTTTGTTTTCATATCATTGTTATTTCCAGATCTACTTTCCCTCTCCCCTAGAATTAATCCTCTTTTGTCACAATAAAGAATAGTTCACCACAAGCTTCCCAATGATCACGTCTAATTGTGTATACAATCCCTTGCTTCTAGAGACTCGCTATTCACCTACTTCCTATGGGAAGGAGAGAGCTGTTTCATTATCTCTTCTCCAGGACCATTATCCCTCGTCACCATTTTTCAGTTTTGTCCAAAAAGTTCTTCCTGCCACATCATACGGTGTCTTCAGCCTCTCCCTGGGCCAGGGGGTATGAGCGCCTGGAACAAGCCCCTCCCTGTTCTCTGCTATTGGAGAAGCACAGTTTGGTCTCCATAGAAAGCCATAGATCCAAGGGCTTCAGTCTCTGGCCTTCCAAGGGCCAGCCAGCTGCTGGTCCTTCACACATAATGTATTAAGAGGCTGACTTCATCTGAGTGGATTGTTTCCCTCTACAATGGAGACTTTTGTCCTGAGAACTACTTTTTCCTCCTGCCAAAAGGCACCAGGAGAGAAAATTGAATTGGGGAGAGAAAGGTCTGTAGGGAATGGGTAGAGAGAGCAGAGAGATGGCCTGGGGGTCCAGGCTTCATAGAAGGTCTCCTCCCGGGTCCAGCCCAGGCCCCCTCCCCATCTCTGTTTTTACCTCCCTCTGGATCCTCCTAGTGAGCTGGAGAGTTGAATGACCTCAGACTCAGTTCTTCTCCCTCAGAGAGCATTGATTCTCTCTCAAGAGCCAGTGACCATAACATTGCTCAGCAGCAATGAGGATTGAGTTCTGGCCGAAGAACTATCTTCATTCAGTTAGTTAGATAGATTAAGTGTTTACTATGTGCCAAGTACCAGTGCTAAGGGCTGGGAATACAAATAAGATAGTTCTTGCCCTTAAAGAGGTCACATTAAAAGAGGAGAAGACGTCTCATAAAGGAATGCTGTAGAAGGAGGGAAGCAGGAAGAGGGTACCTTTATGAGGGCATGGAGAAGAGACTGGGGGAAGTAATGTTGAGACCCGAGCCCCAGCAAGATGAGACAAAAATCTCACCACTCAGCCGAGGAAGCCAGAAAAGAGTCCAAGTTTCTGGTGTTGGGATGGTGAGAAACCAGGGCCGCGACAGCGAGACTGTGGAAAGACACAGATGATGCAGACATGGGCAGTCATCTCAACAGATCAGGATCCCCCCACCCTCACCCCCACCAGGAAAGACCAAGATGGAACCCTGCAGGGGAACTGGATTTCTAAGTAACTCTGGAATGATCAAACAAGGCAGAGCTGTGTAGTGAATGTGTGTGTACGTACATATGTATGTATGTATGATTGTATGTGTGTGCGTATATGTATATACATACACAAAACCTCTCAGTGCACCCAGGCAATCTTCAAAGACCCTAAGTTGCAAAGCAGGTATCTAGCTATATTGGCAGGTGGAGTTTCCTCACTGTAAATTTCCCACATGTATGAAGTTACAGGTCCACACGAAACACATACAAACAACACAGATGATAATAATTAAAATAACAATTATCAAATAATAGCTGAAATTGGTATAACTCTTTAAGGCCTACAAAGCATTCCACATACATCATCTTATTTAAATCCCACAATAACTCTTTAATATAGATGTAAGAGGAATAGCCTACCCATTTTGCAGATAAGGAAACTAAGACTTAGAGAGGTTAAGTGTGCAAATTAATTGGCACAAGAAGTAATTTTGATATGTTTTCATTTTGTGGCAGCAATGGCCACGCATATGTACTTTTACTGATGACACTAGGCAGACTTGGAACATCTGACCCTGATCTGAGAAAACTGGATTGAGCTGGTTTCCCCTCCTTTAGTTAATTCTCTGCCAGTTCAGTGCTGGATTTTGTGTCATATACATGTTTTACTGTTCTTGTTTATTGTATTTTTAAGAATAGATGTTACTCCAGAGATGGGGAAGCGATTAGAGCACTGGGCTTGGAATCAGGAAGACTCATCTTCATGAGTTCAAATCCAGGCTCAGACACTTACTACCTGTCCTGGGCAAGTCACTTCACCCTGTTTGCCTCAGTTTCCCCATCTGTCAAATGAGCTGGAGAAGGGAACGGCAAACCGCTCCAGTATCTTTGCCAAGAAAACCCCAAATAGAGTCGCTAAGAGTCAGATGTGACTGAACAACCACAAAATTACTCCAAAGAAATGTGCAAACACTGTAGTCCTTAGAGAACACATTTCAGTGACTGCTAGAGATTTGCAGTGGTTGTTGGTATGGGGAAGCCAAGCATTTCAGGGATCAATTAAGCCCATAATTAAACAGGATTAGGCACAGTTAAGAGCAAGGGAAAGAAAAGGAGATCAAAAATAAAAAACGAGGCCAAGAGCTGACAAATTATTTCTGTGTGAATGATGACAGATCTTTCTGTATTTCCATAGTTTGTGACTTTGAGCAGAGAGGCACAGGAAATAGGGAGTCTGAGGTGCCGGGACATAGAGGCCTGGAAAATTCTCTAAATCCCAGTATCCTCTGGAGCAGAATCTGTTATGCTTCAGCTGAGGTTAAAAAAAAGGCAGGAGTAGCAATCATGATCTCAGACAAAGCAAAAAGCAAAAATAGAACTAATTAAAAGAGATAAGCAGGGAAACTACATTTTGCTAAAAGGTGCCACAAACAATGAAATCATATCAAAAAATTTTACGGCAAATTTCTCTGATAGTCTTCATTTGTCAAATATACAGAACGCTGAGCTAAATTTATAAGAATAAGAGCCATTCCACAATTGATAAACGGTCAAAGGCTATGAATAGTCAGTTTTCAGACAAGTAATCAAAGCTATCAATAGTCACATGAAAACATGCTCTAAATCACTGTTAAATAGAGAAATGCAAATTATAACAATTCTGAGATACCCCCTAACACTTATCAGATTGGCTAACATGACAGAAGAAGAGAAGGAAAATGCTGAAGGAGATTTGGAAAAATAGGGACACCAATGCACTGTTGGTGGAGTTGTAAACTTGTTCAACCATGGGGGAAAACAATTTGGAACGATGCCCAATGGGCTTATAAAACTGTGCATACCCTTTGACCCAGCAATACCACTTCCAGGTCTGTCTCCCAGAGAGATCAAAGAAAAGGGAAAAGGACCTATACGTACAAAAATACTTGTTGCAGCTCTTTTTGTGGTGGCAAAGAATTTGAAACTGAGGGAATGCCGATCAATTAGGAAACGGCTGAACAAGTTGTGAGTATGTGATTGTGAAGAATGTTATTGTTCTATAAGAGATGATGAAGGGGGTAATTTCAGAAAACTTGGGAAGACTTATACGAACTGATCTAGAGTGAAATGAGAAGAACCAGGAGAATGTTGTACACAGTAACAGAAAGATTGTGTGTGATTAACCTACTCTCAGTGATACGATGATCCAAGATAATTCTAAAAGACTTAGATAGAAAATGCTATCTACCTCCAGAGGACAAACAGACAGGGTCTGAATGCAGATTGAAGCCTACTTTTTTTTACTTTCTTTATTATTCTTTGGTTTTGGTTTTGGTTTTTGGTCTGCATTTTCTTTTGCAATATGGCTAATATGGAAAAATTTGCATGACTGCACATGTATAATCTGTATCAAATTGCTTGCTTTTCAAGGAGAGAGGGAGGGAAAGAATATGGAACACAAATTTTTTAAAAAAGAATGTTAAAATTTTTTATTTACATGTAATTGAGAAAAAATAAAATACAAATTAAATGTAAAAGAAATGAGAACCAGGAAATCATTGTATACAGTAACAGCAGTATTGTAACAACAATCAACTAAGAAAGACTTAGCTACATACAATGATCCAAAAGAATTCTAAAGCACTCATAATGAAAAATACTACCCTTCTCCAGAGAAAAGACTGATAAACCTCGAATGCAAATTGAAATATAATCTTTTGATTTTCTTTATTTTTCTTGCTTTTTTATCTATGTGGCTGGTATGAAAATATGTTTTGCATGATTTCACATGTAAAATTGATATAATATATTTGCCTTCTCAATAAGTAGGGAAGGGGTTGGAGGGAGGGAGAAAAGTTGGAACTCAAAATTTTTCTTAAAGAATATTTAAAATAAACAATAAATTGGGAGGGGGCGGGGAACCCATCCACTCTCTACAAAGAGTATCTGTGATTTCCTATAATAATAATAATAATGGTTTGTGAAGCAGTGGGTATTTCCACTGGGGTATTTCCAAGAGTGTGCTAGAGCCAGTTGGTATTAGCTTTCAAAAGCCAATTGTTAAATTTTCAGCATCAGAATTTATACCTTGGAAACTGGCAAACAGTACAAACCAGGGTTTAATTTACTGTCTTGTTGACTGTCTAGACTTAAGAAAGTCTAGTAGAAATGCATGGAAAAAATTGAGAAGATGATGGAGAAAATAAGATTAAACTTAAAAATGTGTTGTGCATTTCCCCCCCAGAAAGTCCATTATTAAACATTCACTAGTATACCCCTGGGGCATTTCCTATTGAGTTAGGCATGTGCTCTGTCCCCTTTCAGAGGGACATGAGATGTGACCACTTGGTAAAGGATATGTGTAACCCATTGTGTTATCTTAGGTCCCCATGAATGGGGTTGAACAGATTACTGACAATGAGGTCAGAGGAATATCCTGCCTCAGTAAGAACTCTAGAAAGATCCTATGTCTATTTTGCAGATCAGAGGTCAACAAACCATGACCCTCAGGCCAGTCACCTGTTTTTGTAGGGCCCACAAGCTACATTTTTACATTTTACATTTTTAAATGGCTGGAAAAAAAATCAAAATAAAAATTGTCTTTTGTGACGTGAAAATTGTGTGAAATTCAAATTTTGGTGTCCGTAAATAAAGTTGTATTGGCATACAGACTCATTAATCCTTTTCTGTGGTGTCGATGGCTATTTTGAGCTATAATGGCAGAATTGACTGGCTCTGACCCTGGTTGTATCTGATGCTCTCATCCCTTCTCACTGCTGCTCATCTCCCTACAAATTGTAATGACTCGATTATAACTGCATCGTTTCAAGTGCCACTCACATCACCCTACCATGACACTATTTTTTATTACCAATGCATATTGATCATGTCAAAACAAGAAAAGAAAAGGAAAAAAAAGGTTTTATGATGATTTTTTTTGAAGTCAGGAACAAGATCGAAATTTTTCTGAACGAGAAAAACCACCCTTAACCATTACTATTAAACACTGAAAGGTCTTGGAAATTGGCTTTTGCTGAAAATTTGATAATTTTTTTAATGAATTCGATCTAAAATTTTAAGGCAGAACAGCACTTATATATAAAACTTATTCTGTAATAAAGTCAATTTGATGGCAACTAACGTCGTTTGAATCACAAGTGATATCAAACTATTTTATACACTTGCCATACTGTCAAAAGTAAAACCAAGAAGCTAGATCTCCATTCCCACACCAATCTGCAGTAGATATATTTTATGAATTCGAGCTATAGTTGTAGCAGCATTTGTTTGGTCCTTGTTGTTTGTTGTTATTGGTCCTTCATTTTCAAAAAGGACCAATAGCATCAAGGGATGATGTCTTGACTTGTGAATTGGATTTAAGTGAGTCACAGCTGCACAAAGTCATCAGCCCCACTCTCAAGTCCACAGTCCTCGATGTCCAGCGGCAAGACAAAAGTCAAGATGTCTGAGATGGCCTGGCGTGCAATGGATGACCAAGGCATCTTCTACATCGGACCAAGCTCTAAATGCTCCATGTCACTTGCTTCAGCTGCCTTTATGGCTGTTAGAACAAATTGTGCTCATCCTCCCATTCCGCCTGGGAGAAGTCTTCACATGCTTGGGGCAGACATCCCCCTAACTCACCGACCTTGATTCAAGCACAAAAGAAATTTCCCTATTTCAAAATCCACTTAGCTATTCAGTTGAGGAGCTTCCACTTAACCTTCAATCGTCAGTGATTGATTTGAACTGTAATGACATGTTAAAAGGCAAATTTCAAGAGAAGAATCTAATAAAAATTCTATAAATGCCTTCCAAGAGATGAATATGCTCAATTAAAATCACACGCTTATGGACTGAAATCAGTATTTGGCAGCACCTAGATCTGTGAAAAGACATTTTGAGCGATGAAATACGTAAAACCTTACAGACCAACACTAACAAAGAGCATTGGCAATTAATTTGCATAACTTTGAACCCCAATTAAATAAAATGTTACCTGCCCCCAAAACAAATTCCACTTTTCTAATTAGTAGGCCTCTAGTACCAAAAAAGTACTCAATCATTATTATTACATTTTGAATTTCACAAATAAAAATTTTATGGAAGTTTGTTTCTTCTCACTATTTAAGTACCCACATAATATCCTTGAATTTGTCTCTTGGCCCACAAAGCCTATAATTTTTAGTCTCTGGCCTTTTACAGAAAAAGTTTGCCAACTCCTGTTATAGATAATGAAACTTGGGCTCGGAGAGATTAAGCGATTTGCCTACAGTCACTTAGGTGTTGGGTGCCTAAGGCAAGATTTGCTCCTATGTCATGATTAATTCCAGGTTCAGTATTTAATACACGGAAATTTCTTCTCCCCTTGGGAAAAAAAACAACGTTTTTTAGCTGTGAAGGTTATTGGGCATAAGTTCAACTGTTTTTGAGGGTGAGCTCTCCCCAGGCAAATTAACGGTGTCCTGGAGCTTCTCTCCCAAGTCCACTCTCACAGTGGAAATCTGGGTTCTTATTGGGTATCTGGGTTCCCTTGGGGTTCTAGGAGCAGCCTTAAAGAGTTAGGGTTTGTCTTTCTAACATTAAAGCTCACAAGCCCCTACGTGGGGAGGTGCTTCCCTATCAATTAGTCATCCATTCAATCAGCTTTATAGAAAGGAGCATTTATTAAGGAAGCATAAGAAGAGTTGGTATAAAACAGCCCCCCCAAAATATGTGACAAATTCTCACCAGTGTATAGGGGAAAGTAGGCTCAAGCTTGGAGAATACGTGAGGCAGAGGGATAATGCCTAGTTCGTGGTTTCTAGAAGTCCTTTTTCTCCTCTTTTCGGGGTACTCATGAAATTCCTGCTCAGGATGTTGCCTTTTTTTGCTAGGCTCCTTGTAATCTCTTAAAGTTCTCTTTCCTCGATGTGTCTTCAGTCTTCGGTCCTTGGCTCTCGGTTCAGATATGGTTGCTTTTTCTTGATCCTGCATAAATAGACATGGAACCATCAGAAAAGACCTATGCATGTTCTGAAATGGAGAGCTGGACCCCTTTATTTAGCGTCATTATGAAGTTAATGAACTTTCCGGCAGCAGGCTCACCAAACACATACAGGGGTCCTACGCACACACTCCTAGGACTGATTCCTCATTGGCTCGTCCCCCATTATATAGATTGTTACTGAATTCTGTTCTAATCATTCTGTTATGTGCACTAAGATTCTTTTACATTTAGCACTTCTTTCTTTATAAATAAAATAACCTGTCTCATATCTGATTCATATCGTACATTAAGCATTTCTTTTCCTACTGCCCCTTCCCTTTTTGTCGAAGTCATAGATTTGGGCCGAAAAGTAAATTATCCCCAGGATGCCAGGAAGGGGATTTGTTTGTAAGACAGTCAGGGTAATAACCCTTATAATTAGAGGTCAGGCTTTCCCATGAGTAAAACTGGGGTGAACAGTAATGGTTAGGTCCAGGAAAAGGAGCGGTAAAGATCACCAGCCTCTAGACATTCCGTACCAGTTGCTCTTTGCTAAACCCAAATGGAGATTGAATACTGCCATACAATCTCGTACATCATGAAAGGTTAAGAAATTTATCTAAGAGACGGAAATAAATATGCTTCAGCAGCCCGGGAGCTCGTCTGATTTAAAGCCTATCGAAGAAGCTGTGCCACGAGCAGCGGCCACACCCCAGTACACCATTTCAGCAAACGGGCTGAACCAGGTTGAGGGTAACCAAGGGGTCTCAAACCCATTGGTGAGTTAGGGGAGTCTATACCCCGAGCATGTGAAGACTTCTTCTGGTGAAATGGGCGAATGAGAACAATTTGTTCCAACAGCCAGGAAGGCAGCTGAAGCAGGAAGTGGGGAGCGCCTAGAGCTTGGTTAGACATCGAAGACACCAAGGTCATCCACTGCATCTTGAACCGCCACGAGTCGCCTTGATTCCGTCCTGCCGCTGGACTGTGATGACTCTGGAGGAGAGCGAGGCCGACGACTTCGCGCAACTCTGCCTCGCTTAAATCCAAACTACCCGCAAATCAAAAGACATCAACTCTATTGTTTTACCATTAT
>CM053625.1:334947569-334963334 GCA_028646595.1 Phalanger gymnotis
AAAAAATTACATCTTTATTTTCACTTACCTTTGGTTTCCTTTGGATATCTTTTATTTCATGCACTTAAAACCATGCTTCTGAGAAGGGGGGTCCACAGCCCTCACCAGACTACTCGAGGGTCTGTAACGTACAAAAGGGAGCCCTGAGAATCACAAAAGTGCCCCACCCCCCAGCGCTGGCAAGCTCGGTTTTACAGAAGGCTCCTTCGGCCCATTGCAAGGCCTGTAGAGAGCCTTGCTGGGCTGAGAGAACAGATATAATTTTCATGCTTCATTCTCCTTTAGCCTCTCCTATGTTGCATAATCTCTTCACCCTTGGGGACCATTAGAAAGTCTAAAGAAATCATTTCCCTAACAGCTCCTGCTTTGCCCTAAAATCTGTACCTTCTTTGAGAGGTACTTTGCAAAGGTCAGCTTTCTCTGAGTGATTCTCCCTCTCCTCAGCTCAGACTCAGAGAAACTGAGCTGGGATGGGAGAGAAGGTGTAGAGGGTAATGAGCTCACTATCATCTCCCCCTCCCCCTTCCTCCTAGGTCCAGGACATCCAAGATTCCAGTTTTCTTCTCAGAGCCCACCCTGGACCCATCCCACAAGCCCAGCATAGGGATCCTGGACTTCAGGTGTGTCCAGCTTTGGCCATTCTCCCCCCCCTCACTCCCACTTTCTTTGTGTGACTCAGTTTCCTTATACATTAAAACCGTTGATCTATTAGCCCCCAGCTCCCCAGGGGCTACATGAAATAGTGTCTGGAAGGCACTCAAGAGGAAAGTGCTTAGATCAGCAAAGCCTGGCTCTTAATGGCTCTCAGAGGCCTTGACTGCCCTTCATCTGCTGGGCTCCCCGCCCCTTCCCTCGGTCATCCTGAAGCCAGGAGCTGTAACACCCAAAACACTTAGGAATCATTAGGGTCCCTCCCAGCCTTCGAAGAAAAATGATAAGACCTATGTGTGTAAGACATTCAGTCTATTGGAGGCATGTTTGCTTACTCATGGAAACACGAAGGGAGTGGCTGTTAGTGGGGGATGGGAAAGGGCACGGAGTTAATGGAAGATACTTGTCCTGAGCTCAGAGACGGTCAGCGAAGGGCCATTATCTCTGGAATCGGATGGACTACGAAGGAAATTTCAGGGAACTCTACCAATTTTTTTTATTGCTATGAATCTGTCTAAGCCATTGCCCCAAAGGTAGAAAGCTTTTCATCAGATCTGATCCCTGTTACTCTCAATACTGGGCCAAGACACCCAAAGAATGACATATGTACTCTCTCCAATTTCCCAGCACTCAGCATTGTGCCCAGCTTATTAACTGCCTGACTGACCCCCCAAGAGGCTGCTTCGATCTTAAGTCACCCTAGAAAGATGGGTTTAAGAAGACAGTGTGATCTAATGGATAAGAGCATTGGGCCTGGAGTAAGAGAGACAAGGGTTTGAGACTCATCTCTTACACTTACTATCACTTCATGCCTCATCTGTAAAATGTATGTAATCATACCTGCAGCACTTCCTATAGGGTTTCTGTGAGGCTCAAATGCTATAACATATGTGAATTGCCTTGCAAACCCTAAAGTCCTATATAAATATGTTGTTTTTCTTATTTTATTGAATGATATTTATGGTTTAAAAATCAATCAATATTTACTGATTTTCTCAGTATTTCCTACAGTATATTGCCCTGGTAGTTTCCTGACTCCTGGCCATAGGGAAGGAGACATGTTTCTTTTAAAGGATGGATAGGTTTTTCATAAGCAAAGGGGAGAGGCAAGGTTCTTACAGGTGAAATGACGGGGTATGAGTCGGAGCAGGTGTGTGGTTTTGTGGGGCTTTTTAAAAAGGTTTTAATTATTATTTAATTATTAGGCATTAATCATTTGATTATTTTTAATTATAAAATGAAAAATTCTTGAATAATTGTTTATTAAAATATAATACACTTTATTTATTATTTGGTAATAACTTAATTCTTTATTATTAATTATTATTTAGGAAATTATTATTATAACTTTCACAACACTTGAAATACATGTATATTCATGTGTATATACATATATGCACATGTATGTGTACATACACACACACATATGGAGAGAGTGATGGACCCAGCATCCGGAATGACCTGGGTTCAAATTCCAGCTTTGTCAGCTATTCCCTGTGTGAATCTGGGCAAGTCTCAGCTCCTCTATTTCCTCATTTGTAAAAGCAGGATGATAATAGTGATAAATGTAGCCCCTTCTTCAGAGGGTTAATTGTTATGAGGCAAAAATTAGAACATGTGTGTAAAGTGCTTTAAATGTCATTATTATTGGTACACAGAGATAGAGGTTTATTGATTGCGCCTCCACTGGGCTTATCTCCCCTGGGGGCACCTACTCCTTTGAAGTAAACATTTCTGGTGTTACTATCATTCCCATTTTGCAGATAAGGAAGCTGAGGATGAGAGGAATCTAATGACTCACCTACATCCCAGTCCTTCCTGACACCTAGGCTAGGGCTCGATCCCCTACACTGAGCTGTCTCTCCATATAGTTGTTTCTAACTTGAGGGCTGCAGATGAGGGATGGGAAAGGGTATGGAGTTCATGGAAGACACTTGCCTCCCTCTCTGTGTATTCATAGGTTAGTAAACATGCCTTCAGTACAGGGAACGTCTCTCACAATAGAAGTATTACTGTTGGGATTAACAAGATGCAAATTCTTGCAAAAGCATTCCAGAGTTCATGGTGGATTTCTGTCATCAGGTAGACGGTAAGACGTAGAAGGTGGGAAGCTGCATTGCGATTCAGGAAAACCTGAGTTCCGATCCCACTTCTGGCATTTACCAGCTGTATGACCCTGGCCAAGTCACTCATATATAGGTTTTAGTTCACCACCTCCTGAGTTTGGGCTTCGTTGTTCTGCTTTATTACAAGGGACGGGTCATTCTGGAGGGAGGGAGGATTTAGAAATTACAATGATCTAAAAACCAAAGGCATCAGCAAAAATTTAAAAAGAATTCTATCTTCCTTCCCCTCCAAAAATAGGATCATAGATCTAGAGCCAGAACAGAAGGAAGGAACAAAAATTTGTTAAGCACCTACTATGCGCCAGGCACTGTGCTAAGTATTTTACAGTTATCTCATTTGATCCTCATAACCACCCTGGGAGGTAGGCAGGCTTTTTAAAAAGGTTTTAATTATTATTTAGTAATTTATTTATTTTAATAAATAATTTATTATATAATAATAAATCATTATATAACTACATATTATGTTATAATAAATTATATTATATTATAATAAATATATTTATTTGTTAGGCATTCATCATTATTTGATTGTAAAATAATAATTTAATTATTAACTATTTATTAAAATATAATATTATTCATCAGTAACTTAATTATTTATTATTAATTATGATTTAGGTATTTAATCTCATTTTAGAGATGACAAAACTGAGGCAAACAGAGGTTAAGTGACTTGCCCAAGGTCACACATCTGGTAAGTATCTGAGGCAGGATTCAAACTCAAGTTGATCCTGACTCCTGGTCCAGGGCCACCTTTGGGATCATTTCCTCTAGCAGGTCTCAAATCTTTTGGTCTTAGGACCCTTTATACTCTTATTGAGGACCCTAAAGGGGGTGTGGATTATGGCTGATATAGCTATCATACTAGACATTAAAATATCTTAGTGTGATTATGAAGATAGTTTTGATCTCAAAAGACCCCCTGAAAGAGTCTGGAGAGAGAGAATTGCTGATCCAATCTCCTCATTTTACAGATGTGGAAACTGATTCCCTGAGAGTTTGTGTCATTTGCCCACAGTCACACAAACTATAAGTACAGTAGACATTAGAACCCAAGTCCTTTGACTTTAAATGTCCCCCACTATAATTACATCCTCAAAAAAACAAACCACAAGGAAGCCAACTATGCTTCAAAGCCGGCTCTTTTCAGGAAGCTTCTGCCCATGCTTGTTTCCCCTTCTTTGAATTTCTATAGCCCTGTGGCTGTTTAACTTCTCACTTAGCCTTTAATTCAAAGCTATCTTGTTTCATACATATTAATCTTGTGTTCTCTGCTAGACGAGAGGCTCCCTGAGGGCAGGGGCTTGCCTCGGACTTCTCTTGTATCCCGGGCAGCACCCAGAAGAGGACCCTGTGCAGGGATGCTCATAATAGAGAGACCTGGGGTCAGAAGGTTTGCTTTAAAATTCCCAGCTCGACCAGTTAGCAGTTGTATGACCCTGAGTATGAGCTGGGTGTCTTCATCACGGGAATAACCATCCTTGCATTACTGATTTTCAAGGAAATAATTCTGTAAATGGCTGTAGAAGTGGGAACTATCACTGGTCTTAATCGATCAAGTTGGGTTTGGTTTTTTTTTTTTTTGGATCATAGATTGAAGTCGTCTAGGAGTTCACCTGCCTCATTTTACAGAAAAGGAAACTGAGATCAAGTGGCGAAGTGACTCTCTTAAGGAAAAGACAGTAAATGACCTTGAACCCGGGTCTTGATTCCCAGTTTCAAAGTTCTTTATTGTTGCTTTTGCTGTTCAGTTGTGTCCATGTCTTCACGACCCCATTTGGGGTTTTCTTAGCAAAGATACTGGAGTGTCTGGGTTTGTCAAAGATACTGGGTTTGTCATTTCCTTCTCCAGCTCATTTTACAGATGAGGAAACTGAGGCGAACAGTGACTTGCCCAGGGTCACACAGCTAGTAAACACAGACAGAAGGCTGGATTTGAACTCAGGAAGAGGAATCTTCCTAACTCCAGGCCCAGCATCCTATCTACTGCACCTCTACTCCATGTTACTGATTAAATGAGTTTCTATTCATCTTAATTTCAAAATAAATATGTGCCACACAGAACTTTTAGTAGGGCATTGAGATAGCAACTTCTGATGGGAAAAATCAATGCTGTCTTGGCTTGTCCTTCCCTTGATGGAGGAAGAAAGTTTATCTTCCCAAGGTGGGGAGGCTGAGGTTTTTATCCACACGGCTTCCCTGTAAAGATTCTGGCTGGGGGTAGGACTTCCTTTATCTCACCAGACGTAGGCTTAGGGAACAGTGTCCAGAAGACTGAACATGGTGGGCGGCTTGAACCAGAACTTTGTTTTCAGCTCCTCATCCATCTCCTTAATGAACTGTGAGGGCAGACAGTCACCTCCCCTCTGCTGCTGCCTCAAAGAGTGAGGTCAAAGGTTGCCTTAGGAAGATAGGGAGGAGCGGGGTGGGGGGAGGAGAGGGGAAAGGAGATAATTTGGGATCCCACTGGCCTTGGCAGATTGAATTTTCAGGAAATCCTCTGAGACTAACATCCTTCTTCCTGCAGGCCCCCAGTCAGCACGCCTGATCTCTGTGAGCAAGGACAGACGTGCCCCCAAGGAGTGAGGAGGTTCCTGCTGACATGGAGGTGGGGGCCAATAAATCAACCAGCACTTACCAAGCGCCTGCTGTGGGCCCAGCTCTGTCCCAGCACTGGGATTACAAAGAATGAAACTTTTCCTTCTTGAGAGAAGCTTAAGGTCTAATGAGGCAGAAAGGTTGTTGATTGTCCTTGGGTCTCAAAGAGGACCATGACACCAGGAAGGTGATGCCATGACTTGCAGGTGAACTGGATTTCAGTGAGTGAGGGCTGTGAAACGTCGCCAGCCTCACTTTCTCCTCCAGGGCCATCTGGGTCCAGTGGCAAGATATAGATTAGGACGACTGGAGATGGCCCGAGACAGCAAGGATAATTTGAAGAATGTAGAGAATAACTGTAAAAAGAAATGCAAATATGTACAAATTAACTAAATGCAAACTACCGAGGCACAGGTTACTAGCAGTTGAGGGGATCAGGAAAGACTTCACGTAAAAGGCGAGGCCCAAACTGTATCTTGAAGAAAAAGAGAGATTCTGTGAGACAGAAGTAGGGAGGGAGTGCATTCCAGGCATGGGATACAGCAAGTGCAAAAGCCTGATGAGGGGAGAGGGGATGCCAGGTGTCAGAAACAGAGAAAAAGCCAGCATGGCTGAATAGCACCATATGAGTGATGGTACAATAAGGCAAGGAAGACAGGCTGGGGTGAGATTGTGAGCTGAAGACTTTTCCTTTGATTCTAAAGTTAGTTGAATATGGCCAGACCTATGTTTGAGGAAAATCACTTAGGAGTAATGGAGGATACTTTAGGCAGGGAGCCCATTTAAGAGGCTGTTGCAATAATCTAGGCCAAATGGGGTGAGGGCTTCAGGGTGGCAGTTCTGTGAGGAGAGAAGAGTTTAGATGTGAGCAACGTGGTAAAGGGCAAGATCTGGCAACTGCTTGGATATGCCGAGTAAGGCAAAATGAAGATCCCAGGACAATGCCGAGATTTTGAACCCCAGAGACTGAAGGCAGTGCCTTTGACAGAAACAGGGAAGTTTGGAAAAGGGGTTGGCTTGGTGGGGAGTGGGGGAAGGACCAGAAGAGAGAATGAGCTCAGTTTGGGGAAGGTGGAACGTGAGATGTCTCTGGGCGTCCAGTTTGAAATGGCCAAGGCAGGGGCAGCTAGGTGGTGTAGTGAATGGAACACCGGCCCTGGAGTCAAGAGGACCTGAGTTCAAATCTGGCCTGAGACACTTGACACATGTACTAGCTGTGTGGCCTTGGGCAAGTCACCTAACCCCAATTGCCCTGCCAAAAACAGCAACAAAAAGAAATATCCAAGGCAACTAACTGGGGAGGCAAGATTAAAACTCAGGGGAGAGACTGGGACTGGATGTAGAGGTCTGGGAGTCATGAACCAAAGGGCATACAGATGATAATTAGACCTGGGGAGCCTTGTTTGGAGATGAGAGAGAGAGACAGAGAAAGATACACACGGAGACAGAGAGACCGAGAGATATAGACAGAGACAGTCACAGAGAAACAGAGACACAGAAACATAGAGAGACATACAGAGACAGAGACAAAGGACAGAGAGACAGAAAGAGACAGAGAAAGAGACGAGAGAGAGAGAGAGAAAGAGAGAGAGAGAGAGAGAAAGAGAGAGAGAGAGAGAGAGAGAGAGAGAGAGAGAGAGAGAGGAGGGGACTAGGGCAGTGCTTTGGCAAGGACCCACAGAGAGGGGCCAAAATTCAGCTCCCTTCCTTGCCCTCTGACTTGGCGGAGGACTGGAGAAGGATCAGTGGAACCTCCCTAGAACTGGCTGCAAGGAGGCCAAGGTCTCTCAGGCACATAGTCAGCACTGACCCCAGAGGGGAGGGAGCTGGGTCTACCTACCCCCAGCTGGGATGAGGGCTTGCCCTGCTCCCCCGGCTCCTCCAGAGCTCCCTCCACAACCTTTTACTCATCAGCAATTAATGGAGAGATAGTCCAGACAAAGTGAACAAAGGACACAGTGTCTGGCTCCTACTCTCAGTCCTTTACTCCCAGCCCACCAGGCCCAGCTCAGACTTTATCTCTCGAGAAGAATGAGCCCCAGAGAAGGCAGCTTTGTTCCATGGGGGAGAGGGGTAAACTTGCAGATTCCCCTCCTACCCTGAAGGACCGGAACTAGCCAATGCAATCTAATTGAGCCAGGATTTAATCACAGATTTAGGACTTAGTAGAAGTCACCTTTCACTTTACAGATAAGGAAACAACGGAGGCCCAGATCAGCCCAAGATCACACAGCTAGTGAGTGGCAGAGCAGGGAGTCACAATCTGAATCATCTAACCCCAAATCCAATGTTCTTGGATTTCTGCCTTCTACCTTCCTGAATTCCTATTCCCTTCTGAACCCTCTGCTAAGCTATGGGGGGAGAAGAGGGGAGGGAAGCAGACGTATAGAAAAAAAATCTAACGCAACATTCCTGAGCTCTCAGGAAGCTTCCAGTTTAGCTAAAGAAACAAGACTTTTATGTATGATACAGTTTATGAAAAACGATATCTGAATAAGAGACAACAAGAGTGTCCAGCACTGGGTGGACAAAGAAGGAAGGACTTGAAAAGGACCTTGAACAAACTAGGGGAATAAAGAGAGGAGGGAGACGTGTATTCCAAGCAGAGGGGGTGCTGTGAGCAGAGGTTTGGAGAATAATGCCAACCCATGCCTAAGCAAGAATGCCCACCGATGACACACCTGGATGAGAGGTTGTTCATCTTTTGTTTGAAGGCCTCCAGTGCAGGAAGTAGATGGTGCAGTGGTAGAGAGCTGGGCCTGGAGTCAGGAAGACTCATCACTGTGAGTTCTAATCCAGCCTCAGATACATCCCATCTGTGTGACCCTGGGCAAGTCATTGGACCTGTTTGTCTCAGTTTCCTCTTCTGTCAAATGAGCTGGAGGAAGAAATGGCAATCCACTCCAGTACCTTTGCCAAGAAAACCCCAAATGGGGTCATGGAGAGTCAGACATGACTGAAAAACAACAGTGTAAGAGAACCTGCCACCTTTTTTGGCAGCCACTTTGGGACATCTTTCATTGTTAGGAAGCTGTGATTTTTTTCCCCAGACACCAAGCCTCTTCAACTTTTATCTGTCGTTTCTAGGAGAAGGAGAAATCCTTTTCCACTAGAAAGCCCTTCAACTCCTTGAAGACAGTCAATAATTCTGCTTCAGACTAAACGTCCTCAGTTCTTCAAAAAAGTCGCACGTGGGATGTTCCGATAGCCCTTTACTGTCCTGGATGCCTTCCTCTCTGGGGACCCTCCAGTTTATTACTGTCTCCATGATGAAGAAACCTGAACACAATCCTTTAGGCAGGGTTCCACCCAGACAGAGAGTGCATTGGGATCGTCCATCAGTGGGTCAGTCAGTCAATAGACATTTATTAAGGGTCTGCTCTATTCCAGGCACCATGATAAGAGCTGGAGTACGTAGAAAAATAAAAGATAATCTTTGCTATTGCTTTGAGGGAGCCGATGATGATGGGGAAGATGACATATAAATAACCAATATAGACAAAGTATAAATAGGATAAGTTGGAAGTAGTCAACACAGGGAAGATATTAGAATTAAGAGAGGTAGGGAGAGGTTTCTCGAAGGAAAGAAGGCAG
Source organism: Phalanger gymnotis (assembly GCA_028646595.1). Classification (NCBI taxonomy): domain Eukaryota; kingdom Metazoa; phylum Chordata; class Mammalia; order Diprotodontia; family Phalangeridae; genus Phalanger; species Phalanger gymnotis. The sequence continues at coordinate 334,956,542 of CM053625.1, forward strand.
AGATGAGGAAGAATGCCCACATTGAGAGATGGAATGTCTTGTTTGAGGAAGTCTGTGTCACCAGATGGCAGAATGCCTGGGAGGAGGGGAGAGAAATAAAGTATAGAAACACTGGAAAGGTAGAGGGGGCAGTACCTTCTTTGTTCTTGACACCAAGCTTCTCTTTTTTTGTTATTCAATTGTTTCCATCTGGCCCTTGTGACCCCATTTGGGGTTTTCTTAACGGAGATACTGGAGCAGTTTGCCATTTTCTTCTCCATCTCATTTGACAAATAAGGAAAGTGAGGCAAATAAGGTTAGGTGACTTGCCCAGGGTCACAGAACTAAGAAGTGTCTGAGTCCACATTTGAACTCACAAAGATGAGTCTTCCTGACTCCAGGCCCGGGCCTTTATCCAATGTACCACGCAGCTGCCTCTGTTAAGCTTCTCTTTTTAAAATCAAATGCATGTTTTAAGTTGCCTAATGTCATTGTTGACTCTTGTTGTATTGCAAGACCACTAAAACCCTCAGGTTTTCTTCAGGTGATGAGCTGTCTAGACAGGCCCTCCCATCCTGCACATGTGAAAATGATTTTGTACCCCAGGTATATCGCTTTTCATTGATCTCTATTTAATAATATAAATAATAATAACCGACACTGGTATGGCACCTTAAAATTTGCAGCGATCTTCATGATCTCTGAGCCTCATTCACCCCTTTGACGCTGCTGAGAAAATTGAGCCTCAGAGGAGTAAAGAGACTTGACCATCATTGGCCAATCAGTAATTGTGTCAGAGGCTTTCCTGACTTATTACAATCGGGCACCAGGTTAATCCTGGCATTTAAGGCCGCCCAGTTCTTTTAGGTCCTGCCTTGGTCACCCAAAACACTGTCTGCTTTGCGTTGGCCACTTGCCAACTTGGGATCAAAAAACCCCCCCAAAAACAAGAAAAATAAAGTAAAAAAGTATGCTTTGATCTGCATTCAGACTCCATCAGTTCATTCTGTGGAAGTGGGGAGCATTTTTCACCATGAGGCCTTTGAAATTGTCTTGGATCCTTGCATTGCTGAGAATAGTTAAGTCATTCACAGTTGATCTTTGTACAATGTTGCTGTTACTGTGTACAGTGTTCTCTTGGTTCTGCTCACTTCACTTTGCATCAGTTCATGTAAGTCTTCCCTTATTTTTCTGAAACCCTCCTGCTCATCATTTCTTATAGCGCAATAGTACTCCATCACAATCATATACCACAACTTGTTCAGCCATTCCCCAGTTGATGGATATCCCCTCAATTTCCAATTCTTTGCCACTACAAAAAGAGCTGCTATAAATACTTTTGTACAAGGCAATTTTGGCAAAAGTTCCTTTTCCTTTTTCTGTGATCTCTTTCGGATACAGGTCCAGTAGTGGTATTGCTGGGTCAAAGGGTATATAGTTTTATAGCCCTTTGGGCATAGTTCCAAATTGCTCTCCAGAATAGTTGGAACAGTTCACAACTCCACCAACAGTGCATTAGTGTCCCAATTGGAAGCCCATTGAATTGAAATATTTATCAAAATATATTTTAAAAATCCAAGTTCATAAACCCTAGGCTAAAAATTCCTAGTGGGGGGAGGGGAAAATGGGAGCAGGGCTTTCTGTAGGGAAGGGCTCCTTCTGAGCAACCAGTTAAGGTTAACTTGGTGGGGGAGGGGAGTGCTGATGGAAAGAAATAGCCAGGTTCCAGCCACTCAGCCTGGGGAGCTAGTTGACCCCATGCTGAGAACATCTCCCCTTGCCCTTTTCTTTCCTAAGAAGGTTGAAATACATACCTGCCCTTTCCCCCTACCCTGCCCCCCCCAAAGTCTCTGAGGTGCCAGTGACAGCTTGGGGACAGGAGACACATTCCCAGCAGCCAAGAGTCCAGTGAGAGCTTTTTTTCTCAGTAACTGGCCTTTTTTTTCATTGATCTGGAGACCTGATACAGCTTGAAGTCGCCCAACAGCCCTGGTCAGGCCAAGGTAACCTGAAAGAAGAATGCCCTTCCTCCCCTCCCCCCCTACCCAGGGGAAAGGAAATAAACCCGATAAACTTGTTTGTACCAACTTGGGAGTTTCGGCCCCTCTCTTGGGATTGTTTGTGTTTCGGTTCAAGCTGTTCGCTGGCCCCTTCCCTCTTCCCTTCCTCCCACTCCCCACAGGGGCCTCCGGTTTGGCTTAGTTCAGAGTGACACCACCAGGCTTTCAGACACCTGGGAATTTGCCGCCGCCCCCCCCCCCAGTCCCAGGTTAGTTTTCCCAGCTGTAAAACAGGAGGAAAATCACCCAAGGCCAGGGCAAAAGACTCTTGGTGCAGGGGAGAGATTGCTCGATTTGGAGTGAGAGTTGGGAGGATAGGAAGTAATAACTAATAATAACTAAAAGTCCTGGGTTCAAAGCCAACTCTGCTCCTTACTACCTGTGTGAACGTGGAGAAATCACTCAAACTCTCTGGGCCCAAATTTCCTCTTTGGGTATGAAGTAGCATGCTAGTAAATGTTTAACAATTGCTTTTGATGAATGGGGGGAGGCACAGGCTACACTTTTAAGCTTAATTCTTACTATCGAAATTTTCTGCATTAATTTCTTAAATCTGGACAATCAACAAAACCACAAATCAAACCTTGATTTGTAGAATTTGCTCATTTGCAAGTTGTAAATGACCACATTGAAAATTTAACAACAGACTCTGCAGGAAGCACCGCCTCTGGCCCACCACTGTCTGTCCATAATAGTGAGGTGGTAGATTTGATGTAGCCAAGCTCTGGGGACCCAATTCTTCTATGACGGCAGGAGCTGGGATACGGTTCTCAAAACTTGTGCCAGTTACATGTATAATGAGGGGGATGGACCAGATGGCCACCACCCAAGGTCCTTTCAACCGTATTTCTACGAGTCTGGTCCTGCTCAGCAGAGAATTCACCATGTGGCTGTGTGTCAGTCTCTTTCTCTCTGTAGGGGATTGTTTTCTCTTCTGTAAGATGGACTGGGGAACTATGAGATACGATGACCAGCTTTTATTAACTGCATGTTGGGGAACACAGTTTAGACTGTAAGCTCCCTGAGGGCAGGAACTGCTTTTTGCATTTTGCAATATTACAGAAGTATACAGAAAACTTTAACACAGAGGAATCTGAATGAAGGGAAGGGTCTCTTCATCCATCCTCTAATATTCTACCATTTTGATCCCTCAGAAATCAGTAATTATCTTCATCCCTCACACCTGCAGAGCACTTTAAATCGTATTCACATCTGTGATTCCGTCCAACAATTTATTTCAAAAACAAAACACTGCACTTGGTAGAAAGTCGTGTAGAGACAAGTGGGGTGTAGCATTGGCCAGAGCATGGGACTTGGAGCCAGGAAGCCCTGCATTCAAATCCTGCCTAGCTGTGTGACCCTGGGCAAGTCACTTAACTGCTCTATGCCTCAGTTTCCTCATCTGTAAAATGAGGATAATAATAGTATCTGCCTCAGAGTCCTAAGGATCAAATAAGTCAGAGTATATAAAGCACTTTGCAAACCTTAAATCACTGAGTAAGTGCTAGCTAATATTGTTGCTAATATTGTCCAGTCTCCTTCCCTATTCTTCAAGTCTTAAAATGTCTGTGGTTTTAATGATAGTTGAATTTGTGATAAAAAAACAAAAAGATTTGTTTTTAAAGTTTAAGAAACAAACACTTATTAAGCACCAGCTGTGTGCAGAGCACTGTGGTAGTCACTCCTATAGAAGTGAGTTATTTTTATGATCCTTGTAAACTTCCTGGCTTCTTATTGCAGGAGGATTTAGTTCTGAGAGGGATGACTGTTCCAAGACCAGCCCTTGTCCAGACTTTGGTGATGCTTCCTTGTAGAGGTGTGAATTACTTGTCTTGTCCTGGGTTGCCCCAGTAGACACGTTCATTGAGATGGTTAATTAATTCATGACTATTTCACACACCTGGACAAACATGATTGAACTTGGCTTTTAAAAGGGATTGTATAGACAAGAGCTCTGAGGGCACAAAGAGAGAGCCTGGTCAGATTGGGCTTCCCAGAGCCGAATGGCCCCTCCCACAGACTGGTGTCATCCCCAGTGACTACAGAAGGCAAGAAACGCCTGGTAGGTCCTAAGAGAAGTCTAGAGGGGCAGAAACCTTAACAAAGAGGTGATGAATCAAGCTACAACTGAGAGCAACACTGGACAGATCCATGATAGCAATGAGCAAAACCTGCCGTCCTTCACTGGTATTGTGAGTTATGAGGACTGTGTTGGTCCAGGGAAGTAAGGGTAGCCTCTGCTGATGTCTCACACTTAAACTGTCTTTATCCTACGTGTCCCAGGTTGTTTGCATATTGTCTCCCCCATTAGACTGTGAGCTTTTAGAGGGCAGGGACCATGGTTTTTACTTTCTGTGTATCCCCAGTGCTTAGCCCAGAGCCTGGCACACAGAAGACACTTAATAAATGCTTAGCGTCTTTCTTTGCAGGGGTGGGGGACATGGGTATGGAGTATCACATATGCAGCCAGACTTGGTTGTTGTGTTGCTTAGTTTAGCTGAATTACTCTTCTCTCTCCCTCCTTCATTTTTATTCTTTGTTACAGGGGCAAGTAACTCTGGTAACTTCTCTGAGTAGACAGGGGAAGTGGGAAATATTTGGAAATTATTTAAAACAAAAGGATGCAAAAATTTAAAACTAAATAAAATAGAATAAAATACTTGTTGAATTTAATTTAATTGTGGGAGACTGTGCACACCTGCTTGTCTGGGGGTGGGAACGACAGAGAGGTCGTACTCTGAAGACCACAGGCATCCACACACTTCACTTCTGCTCCTCCTCCTCTACCACCTTTCCTCTCAGTCCATGGCCAGCTGTTGACCACGAAGCAGCAAGAGTCTGTGAGACAATTCTGGGATTTGGGAGGGCCTCTTATGACCTAGCGGCAGCTTACGTCACCTCTATTGCTGGACTACATTCAGCTGGGTCAGACAAAAGGCCAAGATCTAGATCTCCCCCTCTAGGAAATCAGCTCTCCGGCTGGTGTCCTGAACCGGCCCCTGAGCTGGCCTGGGCCACACTAGACATGTGTTATGTGCAGGTGTGGGCAGGGCTGTTGTGAAACTCTAATGAATTGCTCCTCTCTGACCCTGGGAAGCACGTTAGGAGACAACCCCCAAGACATGGGAGACTGGCCTCGGGAGGCCCAGGTGAGCAGGTTGATATTCCTGCAGGCTGGCGAAGTTTTGCTTCGGGCCCAAAGAGGGCAATTCTGGATTCAACATCTCAGCCAGGAGGAAAATCCTGAAAACCAAACCCATATTGTTTTTCAGGATTTCCTCTTTCCCTTGTCCGCCAGTCTATTTATGGGTCACAATAGCAGCTTTCCTCAGCGGGCGGTCCAATATTGTACTCTGTCCCATCCTCCAGGGGACTCCCACGGGCCTCTTTGGCTCCACCCACAATATACAGTTGGTTCACGAGCAACATTCATTAAGTACCTACTGTATGTATTAAGCTTTCAAGGATACAAAGGTCCAAAAGAAAGTCCCTGCTCTCAAAGAGTTCACATTCTACTGGGAGAGACAATATCATTATCAATTGTCCCTCTATCTCTGGGATGGAAGAGTGATATATCCACCCAGGACAGTCGCCAGAAAAAGGCCCACTCGGAGATAAATCCCACCAATCCTCAGAACATTTTGTACCTCCACTGTGCCTGGGTTTTATCTCCTCTTCTCAACCCTTCCAGCTCTGACATTCCACAATAGCGTTGCTGTTGTTGAGTCATGTGTGACTCTCAGTGACCCCATTTGGGGTTTTCTTGGCAGAGATACTGGCGTGGTTTGCCATTTTCTTCTCCAGCTCATTTGACAGATGAGAAAACCAAGGCAAACGGGGTGAAGTGACTTGCCCAAGGTCACACAGCTAGGAAATGCCTGAGACTGGATTTGAATTCAAGTCTTCCTGACTCCAGGCCCGGCCCTCTATGCAGAGCAAAACCTAGCTGCCTGGTTGCACAATCTAGACTTCTATAAATCTGTAGTTCCGTGACCGTGATTCTGAGTCAGGCTGCTCGTGTAGTCTCGACTCTGTTGTCCATTCAGACTAAAATGCCATCTCGCTCCCAAACTGTTCTGCCCCTTGCCTGACCACCACTGGCAAGGATTCCACTCCCTGCATTCCAAAGATGTATGGCCCCAGATGGAGTTATCCTCAATTGAGACTTTGTTTCAGAACTTGTCCCACCCCCTTCCTCTTCAGCCAAGTCTATCTGGATAGCCCAAGTGACCCCTGTGGCCAGGCTCGGTTACAGGAAGGAGTAAGAAACAAGTATGCATACATACACAAACGTAGGCGTGTGTAGGTCTCTGTGTGTGCATGGACACTACACGCACACGCATACATGTGTTATAGTTACATACTACACACTGGGCATTTTAGGTATACATGCACATATATGTGTGCCTACAGGGACCGGCAGGTTCACATGTATGCAGTGTAATGTGATATGTGTTTTGTGGATGTGTGTGAGTTGCCTGTGTACATAAGTGTATCTTCATTTCAGAAGGTAGCCAGAACTCCCTAATGTTTCCTCTCTCAGCTTTGCCCAGTAATCTCTTTCCTCCCATGAGTTTTACCACTTAGATGAATCTCTTCCTATCCCCATCTTTGTTTCAGGCATTGATGGACCCCAAGTTATCCCGTTTCCTTTCTCGGAGAGTTCAATACCTGGCTCCATCGTCTCTCTCCTCCTGGACCTCCACCCTCATGCTTGAGATCAGTAGGCATCCTGACATCCCCTCAGGGGACCC